>JAVJIF010000610.1:0-743476 GCA_038442645.1 Agave tequilana
TTAAACCTCTAAGTTCCCCTAGAGGACGAGTTTTGTCTCGTGAGGGTTTTCAGTAGATTACACCCACAAAATCCATAAAGAAAGAGAAACAAAGTGTTGGTATTTTGAAAATACATTTTGAAAGAGAAAAATATTTGAAGTATTATTGTAAGAATTAAGTAATCTATAAGTTATAGAAAAATCGAACTTTCATTCCTAAACTTAGTCTCTATTCAAAATTTGTTATCAATCAAAATAAGGAGTCAAATTGTACTTCTCATCTAGTCTATTACTTTACCCTAAGTCATATGCACCTTTGTGACCGTGAAATTTTGACTAAGGGTTCTTTAACTCTAACTCTTATGTCTTATTTATATTTATTTTTTGTGGTATTATACCTTAGTTTTATTAGGCTTGAATCTACCCATGTAACCTGCCTTTAGTCGGTGACTCCCAAATCGAACGGTCTTAGGGCACCGGGTGAGAAAACACTCCAAGGACTTAAGAACTCGAGCAAACATGGCCACAAAACTAGAGATTTTATTATATGAACAGCTTTTAGGCATGAATACTTATGCTTTATGAGGCACATATACCTATCTTAATCAGAGAATTTTTATATATATACATATTTTATTCTCTTTTTTCTTTTTTTCTTTTTTTTATACGGCATAAGCATCTTTGTTTTTGAATCCTAAATGTGTAAGTGTATAAAGAATGCATATATCATTAAGGTAAAAATCAGGACTAAATTACTTTTTCAAATTTTCTTCCTAACCTTGAAAATCAAACAAATAATCTTATTTTGACCAAGTATAAGAAATCCTAATTATGATTCTCCTATTCCTTAAAATTGACTTAATTTCTTACAAAGAATATGTCAAAATATTGTTTCTATTTTCAAAAAATTTTTAAAAGTAAAGAAAATGTTAATAATAATTTTTTTAATATTAAAAGACAAACCTAAGTTACGTTAGAACCCTCCCCCACACCTATCTCATGCATTGTCCTCAATATATAAATTAATGCATAGATGCATGAAAAAGAAGAAAGGGAAGGAAAATATTATCTTATGGTGGTGATTCCAGTGGTGGTCTGATTGGGTCAAGCATTGCTACCCAATCAAGATAAGTGGTGGTTCACGAAAACCACCTTTATTGACCTCTTTTCTATTTACATATTTACAGTCCCCAATATGAATAGGATCATGAAAGATCCTATCGTGAAACTTACTCTATTTGCATGACCAGTCTTGAAAAATCATCAAGGAGCCATCATGGTCTATACCTATGTCCAACAAAAGAATGTGGCTTGGTGGAATGGTTGACTTGGGCTCAAGAATGATATATTCAAAAACCATACTAACTCAGGAAAATTAACTTTGGGTTCGAGAGTTAGTTTTAGTTCAAGAGTTGAGTCCAAATCAAAGAATTGAAATTCACATTCTTTTTCCATTAATGAAATGTAACTATTCAAAATTGGTGATTCCATTTCTAGATCTATGGGTACGGGAATAAATGTTGACTAAGGAAATTGGTCCAAATTGGGTAAGAATACCGACGTCAACATAGATTCGAAGATGGAAACTGAATCACAAAGTTGGGGATCGGGTTCACATTCATAATCAAGTTTAATCTCATTAAAATGAAAACTTGCCGATTCGTCTATGGGTTGATATTGATTAAGTTCAAAGTTTTGTGGTGAAATTGAATATTGGTCAAAGACTTCAAGATATCATGATTCTTCGTTTTCATCAATATGGGTAAAAGTGTCGAGAATAGTCAAAGATTGGGTAGGGAGAGTTTTCTTATTCTTACACATATTTTTCAATCTACTAAGTCTTACTTCTATTATATCGAGTGGTTCATTTTGGAATTGAATCATGGATTCCATACTCTTTTCTAAGTCAGCATGTTCTTCTTGAAAAATAGAGTAAGGATCTGTGACTTGAAAATTCTAACGGGATTTTGAGTCTTCTAAAATCTAAATTCGATGCTCAAGCTCATCTAAGGCTTCCATCCTCTTTTCCTAGTCAAATGATTCTTCTAATGGTTGTTCGGGAGAAGGAGTATATGAAGTTAAATGTTGGTAGGATGGTTGACAATAAGACTCGAGGGAGTTGGATCCCCATTGACTCTGTGAAGAGTAGTGATGATTATTCTAGTCTTGTTCATAGTATTAGAACTAGGGAATGTATTGATTTGGATAAGACCAAACTGGCACACTAGGTTAGTTAAAGTTATGATATGTTGGGTTGGTAATATCCGAAAAAGAGGTCAGGGTATAACATGGATTACCATTAAAATTAGAAAAATTGTTATTATAAGTCATATCATACAAGAAATGTCAAATATAAACAAAGAAAAATAAACAAATAAGCAAATAAATAAAAAGAAAAAAATCTAACCTTTGTTAGAGTAGACCTTAGACCTATACGACTCCTAACTGGTTAAACTGTCCATGGGGGGTATATTACAGAATCTGGCCACAAGTTAATCGGCAAGGTAGGGGCAAGATCAGTGGGACGTATCCGTGCCTAAGCAACGGGCTTAATTATGCCAAACCACCAACCTTCGGGGTTTCGCCCCTCAATCCCCAACCTTAGACACCGATTTGGCAAGAGTCAAATTCTAATCAACTTTCCCCTTAGGTCAGTCTCCTATATGAGTCCGAGATGTCCCTTGGGCCAATGTCGATTCAGTTTTAGTTAGGCTTGGGTTAGTGATTGAGAAGATTGTTTGTGAGCTAAGTGAGGGTAATGACTTCCCCACCTTATCTTGTTTATAGGGAAAGCCCTTAAGATTGATTGTGCAAAGTGTACAGGATATAGAAAAGTAACATTCAACAAGCAAATAATCACTCAATAATATTTCCTAAACTATATGCTATGCATATGTACCTTTTACTCCAGCACTCTTCAACAGTAATATAAAATGTAAATGAATTAAACATGTGCCTAAATGCAAAATCTAAACTGTTTTTAGCATTTAACAAATATTATTTTACTGTTGAGGTTAGAAAGTATGTACAGTGAGACAAATAAGGAAATAAATAGCTACAGAAATTTTTGCTTTTCAATTCAGCCAACCTGTAAAATACAGGTTAGTAGTTCACTCAGATTGTCACTGGAATGTAGCAAATCTGAGGGCTTCTGGGCTCTGTTTTCTTGAGCAGAGTCCAGGACTACTTATATGTCCACTGCAGCAAAAATTTCCTTGTTAAACCTGTACACCAAGAACAAAGAAGAAGGTTAATCAAAAATGTAAACTTAAAAGAGAATTACTTGCCATCCCTCCCCGGCAACGGCGCCAATTTTGATTGAGTTTTTGCCTGCACACAAGGATACAGAATTTCAGAACTTAAAAATAGAATGTGCAAGTACTCAATACTATCTCTATAACAAGTGGCTATGCGGGTCATGATCCATAAGGAGGGACTAGCGATGGAAGCTTTTTTAGCAAGTTCTCTGTTATGTTACATTCAATGGTTAAAGATCTTCTTTTAGTTTTTAAAAGAAAAGAAAAATTGGTTAAAGTTAAGGTTAGAAGAAAGTGGTAGATTGAGAAGGTGGAGAAGATACATAATGGATAAATACATAGAAATTGAAAAGAATGATAAAAGAGTTAGGAGATTGTGGTGTTGGTGATCTAAAATAAAATTAAACGAAAAGAAATTAAAACCTAAAAAACTTACTTACCTCTTTGGCGTCTGCTTACCTTTGACCTGTATCGACGATGTACCTTTGTCTGAAGGTGAGCGAAGTATGACAAATAGGATCTTCCCCATTCCAGATTTATACTATGAAATGAAGGGGAGAAGCTACACTACCATAGAAATGACTATCCATCACCATAAGCCATCAACGACACTTGCAAGGGCAAGGCAACTTCGAGACTATCGAAGTCATTTGGATTCACAAACACAGAAGAGGGATGCAAACAAAAACAAGAATAGAAAAGAAAATTTCGATTCGATTGAAATAACAATGAAAGAAAAGATTACTTACACTGGTGTCACCCTCAGTACAAGCTTGTTCTCATTTCTCCATGAAAATCTCCTCTCCTCTCAGTTACATAAAGAAAATAAAAATTACATAAAAGAAAATAAAAAAACCTAAGTTACAAACTACAGAATAACCTAACTTTTACTCTCTACTTGGTCCTTTCCTGTAGTCTCTAATAACCCAGTATTTATAGGCAAAAACCTAACAGGGAGGAGCGTACAAAGATAGGGGGAGCAAACGCTCCCCCAACAGCCACAACAAAGTAGCGAAAACGCGACTATTGCCACGTTTTCGTGGCCTGGGTGTGGCCAAGTGGCCACACCCGGGGGGTACAGCTCCTGGCTTAGCGATTTCCCGTTATCTTGTACTGAATTTCCCGTTTCAGCTCCTGTATTTGACGAAACTGCCTTTGATCTTTGACTTTAACCAATTGATTTATGAAGATTTATTTTAACTAGTTTTCAACCAATTTCATCTTCTCTGATTTGCCTTGATCTGCCCTGATTTTCTAATTTTGAATTAATTCTGAATTAAATTAGAATTTTGATGGGCTTTTGGCTTGTTTCTCTTCCCTTTCCTTTAGCAATGGGCCTGCATATAAATTAGATATTAAATAAGATTAAAATTAGAGTTTATTATATAATAAATATGAGATTGTGACAATAAATATGCAGATTCAGCAACCGATCGCACCTCATACCTATCTTTTGCTCGTCCTCGAGCAAAATAACAAAATAAATCAAAAATTATTAGACCACTTCGTGGTCACACGATTGCCCTGAAAGTGTGCAACAAGCCGTTAAACCTCTAGGTTCCCCCTAAATGATGAGTTTTGTCTCGTGAAAGTTTTCAGTAGATTACACCCACAAAATTGATAAAGAAAGAGAAACAAAGTGTTAGTATTTTGAAAATACATTTTGAAAGAGAAAAATATTTGAAGTATTATTGTAAGAATTAAGTAATCTATAACTTATAGGAAACTGAACTTTTCATTCCTAAACTTGGTCTCTATTCAAAAATTTGTTATCAATCAAAATAAGGAGTCAAATTGTACTTCTCATCTAGTCTATCACTTTACCCTAAGTCATATACACCTTTGTAACCGTAAAATTTTGACTAAGGGTTCTTTCACTCTAACTCTTATGCCTTATTTATACTTATTTTTGATGGTATTATTCCTTAGTTTTATTAGGCTTTCTAATCTGCCCATGTAACGAGCCTTTAATCGGTGACTCCTAAACCAAACAATCTTAGGGCAGGGGTGAGAAAACACCCAAGGACTTAAGAATTCGAGCAAACAAGGCCACAAAACTAAGAATTTTATTATATGAACCGCTTTTAGGCGTGAATACTTATGCTTTATAAGGCACAAATACTCAGCTTAATCAGAGGATTTATATATATTTTTTATTCTCTTTTTCTCTTTTTTTCTCTTTTTCTTTTTTTATAAGGCATAAGAATGTTTGTTTTTGAATCCTAAGTGTGTAAGTGTATAAAGCATGCATATATCATTAAGGTAAAAATCAAGACTGAATTACTTTTTCAAATTTTCTTCCTAACCTTGGAAATCAAACAAATAATCTTATTTTGATCAAGTATAAGAAATCCTAATTATGATTCTCTTATTTCTTAAAATTAACTTAATTTCATATAAAAAATATGTAAAATATTGTTACTATTTTTAAAAAGTTTTTTAAAAGTAAAGAAAATGTTAATAATAATTTTTTAATAATAAAAGAAAAACCTAAGTTACCTTAGAACCCTCCCTCATACCTATCTCATGCATTATCCTCAATGTATGAATTAATGAATAGATGCATGAAAAAGAAGAAAGGGAAGGAAAATATTACCTTATGGTGGTGGTTCAGGTGGTGGTCTGATTGGGTCAAGCATTGCTACCAATCAAGATAATGTGTTGTTCACGGAACCCACCTTTATTGACCTCATTCCTATTTACATATTTACAGTCCCCAATATGAATAGGATCATGAAAGATCCTATCGAAACTTACTCCCTTTACATGACTAGTCTTGAAAAATCATCACAGAGTCATCATGGTCTATACCTATGTCGAACAAAAGAATGTGACTTGGTGGAATGGTTGACTTGGGCTCAAGAATGATAGGTTCAGGAACCAATACTAACTCGAGAAAATCAACTTTGGATTCGAGAGTTAGTTTTGGTTCAAGAGTTGAGTCTAAATCTAAAATTAAAATTCACATTCTTTTCCCATCAATGAAATTTGGCTATCCAAAATTGGTGATTCCATTTCAAGATCTATGGGTACAGGAATAAATGTTGACTCGAGAAATTGATCCAAATTAGGTAAGAATACAGGCGTCAACATAAATTCGAAGATGGAAACTGAATCACAAAGTTAAGGATCGGATTCACATTCATAATCAAGTTCAATCTCATTAAAATGAAAACTTGTCAATTCGTCTATGGGTTAATATTGGTCAAGTTCAAAGTTTTGTGGTAAAATTGAATCTTGGTGAAAGTCTTCAAGATACCATGATTCTTGATTTTCATCAATATGGTTAGAAGTGTCGAGGATGTCAAAGATTGGGTAGGGAGAGTTTCTTTATTCCTATACATGTTTTTCAATCTACTAAGTCTTGCTTCTATCATATCGAGTAGATCATTTTGGGATTAAATCATGAATTTCATACTCTTTTCTAAGTCGACATGTTCTTCTTGAAAAATAGAGTAAGGATCTGTGCTTGAAAATTTTGACGGGATTTTGAGTCTTTTAAAATTTGAATTTGAATTCGATGCTCAAGCTCATCTAAGGCTTTCATCCTCTTTCCTAGTCAATTGATTCTTCTAATGGTTGTTCGGGAGAAGGAGTATATGAAGTTGGATGATGGTAGGATGGTTGACAATAAGACTCGGTGGAGTTGTATCCCCATTGACTATGTAAATAGTAGTGATGATTATTCCAATCTTGTTCATAGTATTGGGACTAGGGCATGTATTGATTCGGATAAGACCAATCTGGTACACTAGGTTGGTTAAAGTTATGATATGTCGGCTTGGTAATATCCAAAAAAGAGGTCGGGGTGTAACATGGATTACCATTAAAATTAAAAAAATTATTGTTATAAGCCATATCACACAAGAAATGTCAAACACAAACAAAGAAAAACAAACAAATAAGTAAACAAATAAAAAGAAAAAAAATTAATCTATGCTAGGGTAGACCTTAGACCTAGAGGACTCCTAACTGGTTAGACTGTCCACGGGGGGTATATTACAGAATCTGACCACAAGTTAATCGGCCAGGTAGGGGCAAGATCAGTGGGAGGTATCTGTACCTAAGCAACGGGCCTAATTATGCCAAACAACCAACCTTCAGGGTTTCACCCGTCAATCCCCAACCTTAGATACCGATTTGGCAAGAGTCAAATTCTAATCAACTCCCCCCTTAAGTTAGTCTCCTATATGAGTCCGAGATATCCCTAGGGCCAACGTCTATTCAGTTTTAGTTAGACTTGGGTTAGTGAGTGAGGAGATTGTTTATGGGTTAAGGGAGGGTAATGACTTCCCCACCTTATCTTGTTTATAGGAGAAGCCCTTAAGATTGATTGTGCAAAGTGTGCAGGATATAGAAAAGTAACATTCAACAAGCAAATAATCACGCAAGAATATTTCATAAACTATATGCTATGCATACGTACCTTTTGCTCCAGCACTCTTCAACAGTAATATAAAATGTAAACGAATTAGGCAGTGCTTAAAAAGTCTAAACTGTTTTTAGCATTTAACAAACATCATTTTACTGTTGAGGTTGAAAAGTATGTACATTGAGACAACAGGAAATAGGTACAGAAAATTTAACTTTTCAATTCAGCCTACCTGCAAAATTACAGGTTAGTAGTTCACTCAGATTATCACTAGAATGTAGCAAATCTGAGGGCTTCTAGGCTCTACTTTCTTGAACAGAGTTCAGGGCCACTTATATGTCCACAGCAGCAAAAATTTTCTTATTGTTAAACATGTACACCAAGAATAAAGAAGAAGGTTAATCAAAAAAATATAAACTTAAAAAGAGAATTACTTACCGTCCCTCTTAAGTTTTTGCTTGCACACAAGGATACAAAATTTCAGAACTTCAAAATAGAATGTGTAAGTACTCAATACTACCGCTATAGCAAGTGGCTATGCAGCTCGTGATCCGCAAGGAGGGCGGTGGAAGCTTTTTTAGCAAGTTCTCTTTTAAGTTACATTCCATGGTTAAAGATCTTCTTTTAGTTCTTTAAAAGAAAAGGAAAAATAGGTTAAAGTTAAGTTAGGAAGAAAGTGATAGCTTGAGAAGGTGAAGAAGATAGAAAATGGATATATATAAACAAAATTTAAAAGAGTGATAAAAGAGTTAGGAGACTGAGGTGTTGGTGATCTAAACTAAAATTAAACGAAAAGAAAGTTAAAACCTAAAAATTTACTTACCTCTTCGGTGTCTGCTTACCTTTGACCTGTATCGACGATGTACCTTTGTCTGAAGGTGAGTGAAGTATGACAAATAGGATCTTCCCCATTCCCGATTTACACTATGAAATGAAGGGGGGAAGCTACACTACCATAGAAATGACTATCCATCACCATAAGCCATCAACGGCACTTGCAAGGGCAAGGCAACTTCGAGACTATCGGAGTCATTTGGATTCACAAACACAAAAGAGGATAGCAAACAAAAACAAGAATATAAAAGAAAGGAAAACATTAATTCGATTCAAATAACAATGAAAGAAAAAATTACTTACACCAGTGTCATCCTCAGTACAAGCTTGTTCTCATTCCTCCATGAAAATCTCCTCTCCTCTCAGTTACATAAAGAAAAAATATATTACATAAAAGAAAACTAGAAACTCAAATTACAAACTACAGAATAGCCTAACTTCTACTCTCTGCTTGGTCTTTTCCTGTAGTCTCTGAAAACCCAATATTTTTAGGTACAAACCCAACGGGGAGGAGCGTACGAAGATAGGGGGAGCAAACGCTCCCCAAGAGCCCCAACAAAGCCACACAAACACAGTTTTTGCCGCGTCTCTGTGGTCTTGGTGTTGCCAGGTTGCCACACCCAGGGGGAATAACTCATGGTTTAGCTATTTCCCTTTATCTTGTTCTGGATTTCCTGTTTCAGCTCCTGGATTTGACAAAACTGCCTTTGATCTTTGGCTTTAACCAATTGATTTGTGAAGATTTATTTTAACCAGTTTTCAACCGATTTCATCTTCTCTGATTTGCCTTGATCTGCCCTGATTTTCTGATTTCGAATTAATTCTGAATTAAATCAGAATTTTGATGGGCTTTTGGGGTCGTTTCTCTTCCCTTTTTTTTAGCAATGGGCCAGCATATAAATTAGAAAATAAATAGAATTAAAAATAGAGTTTATTATATAATAAGTATGAGAATGTGATAATAAATATGCAGATTCAGCGATCGATCACTACACACTATAAGGAAAGAGAGGCCACGAGCCACCAACTTTAGTTCGGCCCGATCTGATCAAGGATCAAAGTGACCAATTAAGCAGAAACAAGAATCCTATCTTACCTTCATTATAGCTGGACCTTGTCATGAAATTTGAAGTTACGAGACAAGGTCATCACGAAGACCGAAGTAATGAGACAAAGGTCAATGCAAAGTGTCCACCATCTCCATCATCTTCGTCTTCTCCCTCTCCTTTCTTCATCGTGCGAAGAAGAAGAACGTTGCTATAATCTACCAGAGCAAAAAAAAAAAAAAGCAAAAGAGTTAATTTAAAGATGGACCTCCCACTTCTAAGATCTTCCCTATTTATAGATGCAAAAATCGAACCGCCTTGAATTCAAAATTTCAATCACATCTGAAGAGTCAGTTTATATTTTGATTTTTTGGCATGTCAGATCAACCAGATACGATTCGATCCTACCACACGATCTTATCCATCATGAAGTCAAGATCTAGATCATTATTTAGCCAGTTGTCGTCACCAGTTTCCAAAGAGAGCTCCGAATGCAAAGAGACATTTTTTTCAGACCCTTCAGATTACAAATGACGCCTCAACTTCTCGAGCCAGGGCCTCATCAGACCGCTCTCCTCTTTCTCCTTGAAGCTTGGAGAAAGAGGAAGCTAAGGGGGCATCTGTAATGGTCAATTTTTGACCAAAATCAGGATCAAGACACGTGTCCCCCGCTATCAAAATCTCTTAAGGACACCAACAATAAAACCCTCCGAGCATCTCCTCGCAGAGCATTATTTGGTTATTCCCAAGACCGTTCCTTCTCCCGAGGAATTGATTGTCTCGAGGATACTCGTCCTTTTGAGACCAGTTCTTTTGTTCTGAGTAGGGCGGCCACTGCAACCAACTCTATTTTCACCTATATTTGTGGAGTCCATTATGCCGCCAGATCATACCACATTTCATACATTATAACGACCGCTACTCCGGCGTAGACTGTTACAAAAAGTGACAGTAATTGCTTCCACAATCAAGGGTAGAATCCCAGCGTTACGAGATAATCACAATGTGTAAATCATGCGGTTATTGAATCTGCATGCCCCGCACTACCAATGACTCACCGGGTATATATACGCTGGGAGATGGATAAGAAATATGTCATGTGATAACCAAGAGAAAAGAGAAGAAAAAATCCATAATCAGACTTCCCATTGAGTACAGAAAATAGCCCCCCAGGTTATAATTCATTGTATCATATGTCAATTTTAGAGTTTTCACTCTGTTAAGATTTACTGTAATCCTATGAAATAGTGAATTCTTTCTCCCCTCCCCATAATTTTCCCGAATTGAGTTTTCACGTAAAAATATGTGTCTTTGCGTTTGTCTTTTTGCTCTCTTAGATCCAGGTTACAAATTGAAGTGTGCTAATTTACCCCTACACATTTCTTTTTTTAAAAAAATTCTCTCTTTCTTTATGAGATATTTTTCTACTTTTTAATAATTTCTTTTATTTTTCAAATGTTTTTTACATTTTGCTTATCCTTTCACTTTTTCCTAGATTTATTTTCCTAATTTCTTTTTTGATTATTTTCATATTTAATTTTAGGAAATTTTGGCTATAACTACCTACATCGCTTCATAATTAAAAAAATCAGTTTCATAATTTTGTTCGCTACAGCCTTACTCACGTAAGCATAAATTGATTCCTTCCAACTACCACTTTTGTATATATTTTTATTTCCTATTTTATCCTTCACATCACCCCCGACGTTGCTCTGCCCTCAACCTTGACCCTGATGCAGAGTTATTCACGGATCAACCTTTTGCAGATCTCGTTTGTCCATGCTCGTGATGAGTTTTGATTGTGTTTAGATATGAAAAGTATTAGGGATCATTCGATGTTAGTGGGCAGGGGTCTACTGATGATAGCGACGCTGATATAAGGATTGCGACTCATGATCGCAGTCCGCTGTGAGGACTGACTCAGAATAAAGCATTTTATGAGGACTGCGATCGCAGTCCCAACAAAAACTCAAAAATAGAGCATTTGTGAGGATTGTGATCATGGTTGTAGTCCTCATAAAGACTCAAATATAGGACATTTTTGTGGATAATCTGAGTATGATTGCAGTTCTAATAAAGATGATTGTGACCATGATCGCAATCTGTCACACCCCTGTTGACACTTAAAAAAGACAAGATTCTTATTGGTCCGAACAATGTCTAAACTTGTTGACATTTACAAAAGACAAGTGACGACGAGCTGAAGACCAGTTTCCACCCATCTCCGAGGGACAAGGAAGCAACTTGGACTCCACTGATCCAGTAAGCAGACAGTGAACCCGGATTGTTTCTAAACAGACCTCAGCAGGTCTAAGATGCTAGCACTTAGCATCACACGAGCCCAAAGAGATAGCCTCGCTTGAGAGGCTAGTATCACCCGATTTCGCCTCGAAGCCATCCAAAGCCTCGCCAAGAAGCTGACACGCAAACTTCGCCACAGGGGACTTCCAGCTCCGCCAAAGGGTTTCTTTCGGACTTCGCCAAAAGCTGCTTCTAGCTCCACTACGAGCTCAATGCGGGCAGCTCCGCTATTGGTCTGCTATGGTCGACCTTTGACCAATCAAATCTCCGGATGAGATCGGATCCAATCAGATCAAATCCAATTAAGATCAAATCAGAGATCAAATTTGGCAGTTGATTACCACAATCTCTTGACTCTTCTAAAACGAGTAAGAAGATCAGGGGAATCCTCCAACAATGTGGAAAGGATCAAAACAGATCAAAAAGATCAACCGACCTGCCAATTCTAGCTTCGCAGAAGCTGATCCTAGCCTCGCAGCAAGGCTACTTTCCAGATTTCAAACAGATTCGATTCAATCTGTTTCTATATTTTCAAGGGACGATTATACCCTTGCTCTCCCTATAAATAGCCCGCCAGGGGTACAAGGAAAAGAGATCGATGGATCGATCGGAGAAAAAGAGGACTCCACAAGCAGAGACTTCTTCATGACGCACCGTGCGCTTTCGAATTCAGAGACCTTTTAGAGAATTGCTTTCTCTATCCAGGGTGTTGATACCCTAACATCGTCCTTCTTCTCAAGGAATCTCCGGAACCAGGCGAGAAGGAATTCCTTATTGAAGGCAATTTTGAGAAGCAGCAAGAGGGTTCTACCAACCTTCTATTCTCTAATTACCAGAACCAGGCGAGAAGGGAATCTCATCGCTCGCATCGTCAAAGGGACAAAGTGGTCGCGCGCTGACCAGACTCCTATCGGCACACTTCTCCAGAATCTCTGAGGAGATCTACTTGTAATCTTTTTAAGAATACTTGTAATTTAGCTCCTCAAACTCTTTTTTGTAAGTTTTCCCCCTTTGCGAACATAATGGAAAACAAGATGGCGACTCCGCTGGGGATGAAATTCTCCACTGCCGAGAATCAAGTGTCGCAATGCGACGAACAGACCTTCGGGTCTAACTCTGAATTCAGAAAAGCCGGTGCAGCCAGAGCTTCTCTGGCTAAATCTTCAAGGAAAGTCTCTGCAGAGACTGAAAAGGTTCTCTACGAACCTACTGCGGTTATTTGGCGCAACAAGGAACACGCCGCAGGCTGATTCCTTTACTTGTGAGAACTTGGTGGTTCAGTTCGATCAAGGAAGATTTGAAGAAGTCCTCTCTGGGGGTGGCCCAATGCTTCGAGCACGGAAGCATAGGAGGGTTTCCACGACCAAGGTTTCGAATCAGAAACCGGAAGCAGAATTCTGCCAACACCCCTCAGCCTCGTGTGTGGCTAATCAGGTTCCTTGCGAACCTAAGTCTCCTCTGCCAAGACGGATATGGAGGCCTAAATAGAAGTCTTCAACCAAAGCTTCAGGCGTAGCTACGCCTAAACCACGCCTCTCTCGCGAAGAAAAAGGCAAGAGGCCTGTCTGCTCCAATCATAAAGTTACGACGGCAATCATACCGTCGTCCAATTTAAGAGCAGCAACGCCTTGCGTCAGCCTCGTTCTCATGAGCGAAGCTACTGTACCACAGCATACTCACCGGGTTCGTCCCCTTCGCAGCAGCATAGCGGGTAAAGTACCACAGCATGCTCCGCTTTCCAGTGCGTCAAGCACTAAGCTTACGCCTGATGGCGAAGCTAGAACCAAAGCACTATTCAGTGCTAATCCCATCTGCAGGGATAAAAGAAGCAGGACATCGTCCTATGTGCGATCCAAAAGAGCCTTTGCGCTCGATTGCAGAGCCCAACCGGGTCTGATTTGAGGAAATTGTTGACGGATAGACGAAACTCTTCCCCTGTTGTCAACAAGTGGGATGTCAGCTGGTGACACTCCACTCGGTCCATTGCCGGCTAGGACTAATCCCCGCCACGCCTCCAAGACGACGGTCAGTTTTTGATCGGCTATCGGTACAGGCCCCGAGGAAACACCACAAAAGGAGCAGCTCGCGAGATCTATCCTCTACATCCGTCAACATGACCGGAAGAGGACGAGAGTCCCCAGATCCAGATTATAGCCCAGGCTTAGGCGAAGTCTTGGTGCATGAAGAAGGTGTTTTCTGAAACACCAGATCCAGGGTGGCAATACCCTACACTTATGAACAGCCGTCCTCTTCAATGGCAGTGGCCTCGCCGCGACCAAAGAGAGGATCAGTCCAGTGGTCTGATGAAGAAGATGAAGATAGCGGGTATGCTTCTTCGGCCACAGTCAGTTCAGTGCGAACAGACAGGGCATCAGTCAACATGGCTGATAATGCTAACAACGATCTTCGTCGACGTTTGGAAGCTCAGGAGCAAACTTCCAAAACCCAGCAAGAAGCTCTGGACAATATTCAACAGATGCTCGCTCAACTCCTCAGTAACCGGAATAACAATGATGCTGGAAGCAATCACGATGAGGAGGAACACTTCAGCAATGAGCAACCAAAGCCGGAGAAATCCAAGGAGGGCTCTTCCTTAGACGCCGAAGTCCTTAAGGGCCTCCAAGCTCAAATCGCATCCCTAGCTCAGAGGGATGAATTAAAGAAGGTAGGGGTAGTCTGTCCTTATCCACTGGAGTGGGATTCGGTGCCATATCCACCGAAGTTCAAACCGCCAACGCTGCATACCTATGATGGAAAGAGCTCGCCAAATCAGCACATCTACTATTTTTGGTCTCAGACTGGTAATGTTATAAGCAATGACGCCATCATGGCTAGGCTTTTCATTGGCACCTTAAAGGGGGTGGCATTTGACTGGTTTCGCAGTCTTCCCCCGGGCTCTATCAACTCCTGGATCGACCTGGAAACTCGGTTCCTCTCTCGTTTCTATGAGGATGATACCGAAGTGACCATGGACAAACTCCTCTCCACTGTGCAAAGGAAGGGCGAATCTGTCCGTGACTATATTGAACGGTTCAGAAACTTATCCTTGATGTGCCCAACAGGGATGCCATTACCCATGCTCTTACAGACATGCAGACACAACTTCCTAGACCAAGTGGAAGTTCGCATGGGGGCTGTTAAAGCCCACACTTGGAAAGAATTGGTCGAACAAGCAGAGATAGCCGAGAAGTCGGCTAAAAAGTTCGAACCATCCGCCCCTAGAGGCAAATGGGGTGTGAACAACAAAGGGCGTAGCGACCTACCGCAATCTTCTCAAGCTAAAGGCAAAGAAACTATGTCTGTGGAGTTATCCGGAGATGTGCAGTCAAAAGCCAAGAAGAGCGGCTTCAACAATCAGGAACCCAAGTTCCCTCCAAAGCAGTACTCCTTCAAAGACGATCAGGTGGTCACGATATTCCATCTGCTCCACAAAGGGAACAAAATGAAGCTGCCAGATGCTCAGCGTCCCAATGAGATAGGGCGCACAAACGACCCTAAATATTGTCTCTACCACAGGATGATCCACCATCCTACTGACCAGTGTTATGTCCTCAAGGACAGGATACAAGCCCTGGTCGATGCCGGGGTTCTGACGTTGAAGACGGAGCAGAAGAAAGTCACTGCCAATATGGTGACTCTTGAGTTCGGCAAAGCTCCGAAGGTCACAGTTCCTGACGGGACTTATTCCGTCCCTGCGCCACGGTTGAAAGTCAAGCATCTTCCAGCTACAGCTCAAAAAATAAGGGTCTTGTTCCCTTAACATTAGAGATAGGAGAAGTCATGTGGATACATCCAGACCTCATCCAAGACGTACAGCGGGATCCAAAGCAGCCCAACTCAAAGGGCAAGTCTTGCAATGTCATCTCCATCCTGCCAGACGACGGCGGATCTGACATCGGCTTCCCTCAGTGATTCCGAAGGAGAAAGGCATGCTTGCGCAGCGGATGCGCCTCAACAGACGGGCACCCGATCCGAAAAATCATACTTGAGGCAGTATGAAAAGTCTACTGACGAGATACAACAGCAAACGACGTCAGTGCAAATACCAGCATCCACTCCAATCCCAACCAAGGGAAAAGAGAAACCTAAGGAGGTACGATTTGACCACGTGTTGAAGAAACCACCAGGCCAAGGGTTTGATACGTCCTTTCGCTCTGACATATTGGCTCAGCTGGCCAATATCCCAGCTCGTATCGCTATACACGAGCTCCTTCGCCTCTCGAAAGAAACAAGAGAAGCACTCAGGGATGCGCTAGCCAATTCACAATCCTTTCTGACATGCGTGCCTGAAATCCCTAACGACGACGTTCAGTCTCCTTGCCCAGAATGTCATCATGCATGCACAATCAAAGGTGCCCGCTATTACATTCACGGCGGAAGATATGCTTCTCAAAGATAACAAGCACGATCGACCTCTGTACTACACCAGATATATCGGTTCAACGTGCATCGAGAGAATACAAGTCGATCCTGGATCTGCACTCAGCATCATCCCCAAAAGGCTTCTCTACTTCCTCGGTATACCATTGTACAGGTTGTCCGCAACCACTACTACAATATACGGTTTCGACACCGGGAGCATGCATCCACCGAGGAACCTCAAAGAGCTTAGAGGCCTGCAAGGCAGGCTGGCTTATATTAGGAGATTCATCGCAAATCTCTCAGGCCGCTGTCAACCATTCACCCGACTCATGAAAAAGGGTGTTTCCTTCGTATGGGACCAAGCTTGCCAGGAAGCTTATGAAGACATCAAGAGGTACCTCACAAAACCTCCAGTCTTAGTGGCCCCTACATCAGGAAAACCGTTCTTGATTTATGTAAAAGCTCTGGACTACTCCCTCGGTGCCCTCCTCGCTCAAAAGGACGACAATGGCCATGAGCAGGCCATTTATTATCTAAGCAGAACTCTCATAGGAGCGGAATCTCGCTACAACCCTATCGAGAAAGAGTGTTTAGCTCTCGTCTTCGCCATTCAGAAGACACGACATTATTTGGTCGGCCAGATCATACATGTCATCTCCAGAGTAAACCCATTGCGTCTTCTTATGACGAAGCCAGGATCATTGAATTCAAGATTGGCTAAGTGGGCACTTTTATTGTCTCAATACGACATGATCTTCACGCCTCAGAAGGCGGTTAAAGGCCAGGCCCTCGCAGAGTTCTTGGCTGCTCATCCAGTTCCGGAACATTCAAAGCTTCACGAAGACATCCCTGATGAGGTCTTCGAGTCTAATGCAACCTCAGAAGAGGAAGTATGGCAGATGTTCTTTGATGGAGCATCGCGAATGGGCCCTAAAGGCAAGATTATTGCCGGAGTGGGGGTTGTGTTTATCTCCCCACAGAATCATGTCTTGCCCAGAGTATTTTCTCTGACAGAATCATGCTCCAACAATGTAGCGGAATACAATGCTCTGCTCATTGGTCTTCAGCTCGCTCATGGAATGGGGGTACGCTACCTCGAAGCTTATGGCGATTCAAAACTGATCATCAATTAGGTTAAAAGCGAATACGAAGTCCGCCATGAGGATTTGGTGCCTTATTACCATACAGCCATCGAATTGGCTAACCTATTTGAAGGTTTCTACATCGGGCATGTGTCTCGATCTCAGAATACCAAGGCGGACGCTCTTGCTGCATTAGCAACCACACTAGCCTTGCCAGCCGACACCGAGTATCACCTCACAGTCGCAACTCGACATCTTGTATGCTCCAAGCACATACTAAGAATTCGAGAAGCCTATAATGTCTCCACGGATTTTGAACCGAGAGATTGGCGCTTTCCTCTCATTGACTATACTTTGCACGGTTTGCTTCCAGACGATCCTAAAGAAGCGGCGTCCGTCAGACGAAGGTCTCTCCGTTTCTACTACGATCCGATTCTGAAGACACTCTACCATCGTTCATATGACGGTCTCCTCCTCCGTTGCCTTTCCAATTCAGAGGCACAGGAAGCGCTCCAAGAAGCGCACGATGGCATTTGCGGAGCTCATCAGCCAGGTCCAAAGCTTAAGGACAGGTTGCATAGGCTTGGATATTATTGGCCAACTATGATAGCCGATGCCATCCAATATGCACGAAGGTGTAAAGCATGTCAGATTCATGCGGACTTCATACACCAGCCTTTGGAGCTGCTCCATCCGACTGTTGCTTCATGGCCATTCGAAGCATGTGGAATCGACGTCGTAGGGCCAATCAGCCCTTCTTCGACAAGAGGTCACCGGTTTATCCTGACAATAACCGATTACTTCTCAAAATGGGCAGAAGCCGTACCGTTGGCCGAAGTAAAAACCTCTAATATGGTTAATTTCATCAAACACCATGTCATCCATCGATTTGGTGTCCCTAGGCAGATCATCCATGACAATGGTCCCAAATTCATAAGTCAGGTATTCTATCGATTCTGCGATAAATACCGAATTCAGAATGTGGCTTCAACTGCCTATAATCCTGCTGCAATGGCTTGGCGGAAGCATTCAACAAAACAATCATCAAGCTGCTCAAGAAATTCGTCTCCTCGAATAAGCGAGATTGGGACGAAAAGCTCAGTGAATGTCTTTGGGCCTACCGAACCACGGTGCGGACACCGACAGGCAATACGCCTTTTTCCCTGGTATATGGGTGCGAAGTAGTCCTCCCATTAGAAATCCAGATGCCATCGTTGCGTGTAGCTCTGATTACTAAAACCACATTAGAGGACAATGATCGCCTACGCCTTCAAGAGCTCGAAGCTTTGGACGAGAAGCGACTACAAGCTCAGCAGTATATCGAGCTATATCAAGCTCGAATCTCAAAAGCCTTCAATAAGAAGGTCAAACAGAGAGTCTTCCAGAAAGGGGACCTGGTCTTAGCCGTCAGACGACTGATGATTATGACGCACAAGACCAAAGGCAAATTTCAGCCTAAATGGGAAGGACCGTTTGTAATAGAAACAGTCTATTCAAACGGAGCATACCGCCTCACGACTGCAGAGGGCGACCTACTCATGATGCCGATCAATGGCAAGTTCTTAAAGAAGTATTATCCTTAATCAAGGATCCTTCTCTTGATCAAGTTAACACTTCACCTCTGATCAAGATCTCCGTGTCTGAAGCACACACAAAGAGAGCCTTTCTCTTCCTCCAAGTGAGGTCATACAGCCATAAACCAACAGGAACCTGGCCGTGCACCGGTTATCCTAGAGGGGAATTAGGGTTATGCAGACATTAACCCAATAATCCAATATCCTTAACGATCAAGGATAGAGGAAAATGTTGGCCTGTAAGCCCAACATAAGTCCTCGACAACTTATCATGCTGAGGGGAATAGCATGGCTAGCCCAATCCAAACGGTAGTTGGTAAAGGCATATCAAACCCGTTGACAGCTGGGGGTTTGCTAAAAACTCTAAAGGACCTGTTCCCATTTGATTCCCTCTCCAAAATCACTTACCAATTCTCATCCATAGAATGGTAAGGCCACATATACATTTCGCTGTTACGTTAACATTAAACCTATGACAGCAATTCCCTCGTTTCTCCCTGTGAGAGCGAGACCTCCAAAGTCACTTACTAATTCTCATCCATAGAATGGTAAGACCACAAATACATTTCGCTGTTACGTTAACATTAAACCTATGACAGTGATTCCCTCGTTTCTCCCCGTGAAAACGAGACTTCTCTCAAATTCCACTACAAACTCGATACTTATTGACATTTACAAAAGATAAGTATCACCAATTTTGAGCTTGGTCGCGTCTCAATCGGTTATGTCATTGCGACCTCTGAACCAGCAGACAGCCGAGTCTCAATTCCGAGCCCTGTTGACATTTACAAAAGACAGGTCTCGATACTCGTTGACATTTACAAAAGACAGGTATCACCAATTTTTTTGAAGATTGGTGGCGTCTCATCCGGTTATGTCATTGCGACCTCTGAACCAGCAGACAGCCGAGTCTTAATTCCGAGCCCTGTTGACATTTACAAAAGATAGGTCTCGATACTTATTGACATTTACAAAAGATAAGTATCACCAATTTTGAGCTTGGTGGCGTCTCATCCGGTTATGTCATTGCGACCTCTGAACCAGCAGACAGCCGAGTCTCAATTCCGAGCCCTGTTGACATTTACAAAAGACAGGTCTCGATGCTTATTGACATTTACAAAAGATAAGTATCACCAATTTTGAGCTTGGTGGCGTTTCAATCGGTTATGTCATTGCGACCTCTGAACCAGCAGACAGCCGAGTCTCAATTCCGAGCCCTGTTGACATTTACAAAAGACAGGTCTCGATACTCGTTGACATTTACAAAAGACGGGTATCACCGATTTTTTTGAAGCTTGGTGGCGTCTCATCCGGTTATGTCATTGTGACCTCTGAACCAGCAGACAGCCGAGTCTCAATTCCGAGCCCTGTTGACATTTACAAAAGACAGGTCTCGATACTTATTGACATTTACAAAAGATAAGTATCACCAATTTTGAGCTTGGTGGCGTCTCAATCGGTTATGTCATTGCGACCTCTGAACCAGCAGACAGCCGAGTCTCAATTCCGAGCCCTGTTGACATTTACAAAAGACAGGTCTCGATACTCGTTGACATTTACAAAAGACGGGTATCACAGATTTTTTGAAGCTTGGTGGCGTCTCATCCGGTTATGTCATTGCGACCTCTGAACCAGCAGACAGCCGAGTCTTAATTCCGAGCCCTGTTGACATTTATAAAAGACAGGTCTCGATACTTATTGACATTTACAAAAGATAAGTATCACCAATTTTGAGCTTGGTGGCGTCTCAATCGGTTATGTCATTGCGACCTCTGAACCAGCAGACAGCCGAGTCTCAATTCTGAGCCCTGTTGACATTTACAAAAGACAGGTCTCGATACTTATTGACATTTACAAAAGATAAGTATCACCAATTTTGAGCTTGGTGGCGTCTCAATCGGTTATGTCATTGCGACCTCTGAACCAGCAGACAGCCGAGTCTCAATTCCAAGCCCTGTTGACATTTACAAAAGACAGGTCTCGATACTCGTTGACATTTACAAAAGACGGGTATCACCAATTTTTTTTTGAAGCTTGGTGGCGTCTCATCCGGTTATGTCATTGCGACCTCTGAACCAGCTGACAGCCAAGTCTCAATTCCGAGCCCTGTTGACATTTACAAAAGACAGGTCTCGATACTCGTTGACATTTACAAAAGACGGGTATCACAAATTTTGAAGCTTGGTGACGTCTCAACCAGTTATGTCATCGCGACCTCTGAACTGACAGATAGCCAAGTCTCATTATCCAACCCAACAAGAACTATGTTCTCAAGAAATTGCACTACAATTCGGAATCGCAATTCAAAAAGAAGAACAAGATTGAAGATTCGACAAAAGAAGAAAAGAATTTTCATTCATTTCAAGAGGGTAAAGTACATGGAGCTACAAGCGCGCACTGTACGATCTAAGCCGCTCTCCGAGGGTGTTTAGCCTCGTCTTCCTGTCATTAGCAGCCTGGGCGCCTCAGCCTCATCGAAATCTTCCGCCTGAGCCAGACGAGCTTCGGCCTCCGCCAAAGTTGCCTTCTGTGACAATTCCTGCCGCGCAAGCTCTTCACTCTGAGCTTTGAGTTGTTCAAGCCGCGCAGTTTCCTCAAGACGCAGCGGTATGGCCTTGGATAAGAGGAGATTTGCTTTCCTGATCATCTCCTCAGCCTTCGCAATCCTATCCTCAGCGCCAAGAAGAGCACTAGTGGAGGCGTCAATTGCACTTCCAACCTCCGTTTGCCTTGTCTCCAAGGATTTCAAGTCAGAAGAGATAGCCTTAGCAGCCTCTTGAGCGGCAAGCCGGGTCTCGTGCTTTTGAGCAATAAGAAGCGCGAGCCGGTCATCGACTAAAGACTCCGGGTCCGAACGGTGGAGGCGGCGCCATTCCTCCGCATCCTTCTCAAATTCAGCCACCAGGAGCTCCAAAGCAGTGGCCTGGTGATACCCCTCAAAGTCCCGAATACTCTCAATATCATGGGAGAGGACCCCCTTTAACCTTGAGAATGGCATAGTCGAGCCCTTCAGAACCAGGTCGATAGTCCGCCCTAAGCCTTTATAAAAGTTATCGACTAGGTCACCGATGTAATCATTCTCGACCTCAGCCACTTCCGGTAAAGAGGCAACCTCGGAATAGTCCACCAGCCTGGTCGACGCCGTCGCAGAAGAAGTAGCGGGGGCACTGACAGCAGCTGGACAAGCCGAGGGCGATCTCGGCGGAGTCCTCATCGAAACCAGAACGCCAGCCATCGCGGAAGAAGGACTAGCAACCACCTCCTAAGCAGCAAGCTCAACCACCAGGGTTGGAGAAGTAGGGCTTGTGATCACCCTCAGCTCCGTACTTGGCAAAATTGTCGGAACCCCACTCGTTGATACAGTTGGGAGTGAGGACACCTCCGGGACTGCCGCCTCCGCAACTTCTGACCTTTCGGCTGATTTGGACCGATAAGAAGGCAGGTCGCCGTACAGCGCATCCAGCATAGCAGCATCCACCGCGGTCGAAGTGCTCGTGTCACCCCTTGGCTCTTCGGGGGGATCTTTCGGCTCTCTTAAAGTTGATGCACCTTGAGGTCGAACACCTGTAACAAAACTACGGTTAGTCGGGACACTACATGCAAAAGAAGCCAAGAGGTTAGGACAATACCAAAGGATGATGTTGCCTCGAACATCTCGTCAGCCGCATCAGTCTCCAGGGGCTCCATCGGAAAACTTTTGCCAGAATCAGCACGAACAGCCGGCTCGCTTTCGCTTGCCGAGTATCCTGTGGACCACCCAATAGAGCTCGATGCCTCAGGACTTCCTTTAGAAGTCCCAGCGCCCGAGGGACCGATGTCGGCCACATCACCTCCGGACTCCTCCGGAAGGGCACAGGAACCAGCTTCAGCTCCATAAGTGAATAGGGGATCATAATGTTCCCCTTGTTCTCCAGCTGCCTCAGCTTCTACAATAAAAAAGGATTGATAATAAGTCAATGGGAACGCACAAAAAGGCGTATTATATGGACAAGGTTAATCTTACCCAGACCTGGAGCGAATTCACCACTAGTCGGTTCAGCAACCGACGGTTCAGCTGCTAATGGGGTAGCAGGAGGAATCGCTGTAGAGGGATAACCCTCTACGACAATCGTAAGGGCTTGGCGACGGGGCTTCTTCGCTAATAATTTCCTACGAGAGCTACCTGCCCGCTTTCTCTTGAAGTGGACATCAGAATCCTCTTCTTCCACTTCTCTCGCACGTCGTGGGGAAGATGTCCCCACCACAATAGAGCCAGTCGCATGAGTATCAGCTCCCGTCCTCGCCTCAAAGCGAGGACTCCCTACATCAGAAGCCTCGCTATCATCTACAGCGATGAACTCCTCCAAGCCAGGGACACGAACCCGTTTACCTTCCTTTATCTCAGAAGCCTTCCGCTTCAGTCGATGAGAGATTAACTTCACACCCGAACGGTTGGCATTGAACCCAGGAGGTGTGGAGTTGGAAGTCGAATACCACTGGCAAAAGCAACAGGGTCGTCAGAAGGTTGAGATCCTTCAACGGCATGCGCAGCCACGCCCCAGTGCCGCCCGCAGTAAAGAATCGCCAGGCACGGGCCCCATCGATGAGACTCCCCATGAAGGCTAAATCGAGATTGGGGTTGCCCACATACAGCTGGTCGTACCCGAACTGTCGAGCAAACCGGCTTGGAATGTAAGGTTCTAAATAGCAGACATCCCCGCTTCTATACAACAAATGTGAGGGCCGGATGCCGACCAGCCACTCAAAAACCCCCTGACTCATGGGAGACCCTCCTGACTCCGCATCTCGGAATTCCTCGTCGTACCCTGCGCCCCGAATGCAAGGAAAACAGCGGAATAAGTTGTAAGCGTCATGACGACGCACTAACTTGCGGGCCTCGGCCACGTAGGTCTTCAGCCAGGAACATCCTTCGAATCGGCGAAGGAGAGCCATTCGAACACCTTGCGGAGGGTCCTCTCCAGCTTCAATCAAAGAAGGGCAGTGCAAGGCAAACCACGCCATTAAGTAAGTGTATGGCAGACCCACCCTAGGATTAGGTCCATCACAAGGCAGGATGGCACTCTTCCCACGCCTCGTCGCCGGTGGCCTGCAGAAAGCCTCCGTTAATGCGTGAAGGCCTCTTTGAATACAGCACACCATGGCCGGAAGGAGACCCAGACGGTGGCCATGGACCAAGCGAACGGCAGGCAGCAAAACATTCGAGTGGACGATGTCACCCGAGGAGGATGGCACTACGCATCTCTTCAACCAGACGGTTAAGAAACCGGCCAACAATGCCTTCCGGGACATCGGCTGACGAGCTTGATGGTGAAAGCTCCGAAGGACATCACCCTTCTTATAGGGACCATCGTCTTCTGTCATGACAATATCCCCTTGGAGGCATACCTCCATCCGTTCAAAAATGTCGCCATCTGCAACCCCACAATGAGCTGCCTCAGGAGCATTCTTCATATCTGGGAATAGGTAACTCGCCCAGTTCTTCAAGCTCTTCGAGCTACCCTTGCTGCCACCATGGATGCTAGAACAAATGTGCAAATGGCACATTAACTCCCGATAAGTCTCAAATAAAGCAGGCTCCTGCTTCTCTAGAAGAGCCAACTCCATCTCGCATGGAAAGTACTCTTCATACGGGAGAGACCCGAAAGGCAAGGCAGAGATTTCCCTCATCTCGTGCAAGGTCATGCCCAACTCGCCAACTGGGGTGAAGAAGGTCCCCAAAGCTGGGCAATATAACTCAAGGATGGCGTAGAAGCACGCCACCTTCATATCAATGCCGTAACAGGTCGCCCTTACGGCCTCATAGAGGTTTAACCCCTCCAAGTCCTCCTCGAAGTGAGCGAGGATATAGTTGGTCAAGTCCGCCCACCATGTCTTTGGGGGATGAACCCAACCGGGAGTCCTGAAGTCAGTGGCAGGATAGTTCCCGTCAACTGCGTAGAATTGGGTGCCAAAGGTTTGCACCACAGCCGGATTCTCTCCTACCGGAAGTTCCCGCGACACGTTTCCAGGATATAGGCCTATTATGTTGTGAGGAGGGCCCGCCCTTGAAAAACCAGGAGACTGAGGTTTCAATCTCCCGACGTGGACGGACTCGACACTTCGGCTCACGCCCCATGCCATCTTCCGAGCCTGAGTTACACACTCAAAAGAAGACAAAGGAAAGTGCCGCTTGTTAGACGGAAGATAAAACTTCTCGCCATCCAACTCGAAGATCCACTGTCCCTCGCCTGCCTGCAATTGGCGATCAGGATCAGACGCGGCATCTCCGAACATGAAATTGGGCTTTTTATAAGTCCGACGGTCAATGTCTTCGAGAGGAGCGGTGGTTAGAATACTCCTCATGGTGAGCGGGTCACCACCATGGATAAGCGTGTCCCGGACGACGGAACTCCGCTCACTAAAGAGAGAAGCCTGGCCATAGAATTGAAGGCTGATCTGCCATCCGCTCGGCTGGTCATCCCAAACAGACTATTCAAGGGACCAGGGGTGTAAGGCACTGCAAGAAAGAAAAGGGAAAAGAACTATGATTAGTTCAAAAATCAAGCAGACATAAGATTCACCAAGGTATAGTCTCGCCCCGTGAGCAAGGCCAATAAGGCGACAGCCTCGACAAAGCTTGATCTCGCAGACAAATCTGCATTTTGCAGAAAACGTCTAAGTACCAACTTCGCTTAAGCGAGAAGTGGTATAGCCCTAAGGGCTGACGTCACCAAGAGGGCACTATGGTCAAGAGTTATCCTTCGTGGCCATGACTGAAGGGACAGACCCGAGTCCTGTTCCTCAAACAGGACGAAGACAGCCCAAGTAATGGCTTCGTACGGAAGCCTAAAGAAGAACTATTCAGTTCTTAATTCCCTGTACAAGGAAGATAGGGAAATTCAGGGAAACGAGTTCCCTAACGAGAACAGACCATATTCCGTCATCCTGATAAGCCAAATACTGGCTTTAAAAGAGAAAGACCGCAGTCTCTAATTAGGAGAGAAAGTCTCTTACCGGCGATTGGTCGCTCGATGACCGAAGGAGGAGGAGGACCCTCCGTTGCAGAAGTCGCCACTTCTTTCCCCGCTCGTCTTTTGGGCGCCATTGAAGAGCTGCAAGAGTTCTCAAAGTCCTCTGAACGAAGAAGGAAGAGGGAGAGGAAAAGTCAAGAAATTTCTCTGAAAAAGGAGATCTTTTCCGGTTCAGCCCGATCGGGCTTTTATAGGCCAATCAGCGCCTGAAACGAGGCCTCGAAAAGGGCGTACGCCGCCGTTTCGAATTAATTCGAAACGCCACCCGAAGCGCCTTCCCGAGAAGTGCTGCTTCGATTCCACTAAGGGTTAACTTCGCCCTGGCTTAAAATGCGGGCTTCGCGCAATCCTTCAGGGACTTCGCGGAAAGGCTTATCTTAGCCCCCTAAAAAGGCGCTTTTCGCGGGACATGCCAGTTTCGCGAAGTTTATTCAAAGAAGGGACTATGTCCCTAACTCCGCATACAGTTTAGCTCCGCTATAGCCAAATTTTCAATGAAAGCAAGCAAAAATCAAATAATCAAGAGATGAACTTTCATTGATTTAAAAGGAAGAGTACATTGATATTACATCAAAGTTGTGTTCCATACAACACACCCAGTTGCTTAACAAGGTCATTTGCGCAGAAGGCACACAAGTTGTTTTACCCGCTTCTAAGTCAAACCGACTGGACAAAGAAGGCCTTCCTCCTGCACAAGGCCGTAATTAGTGGTGCCGCAAGGACACGGTCATTATTCTCCACAAAAATAGCAGATATTGCCAGGCCATTTTTGTTGAAGCCTGGCGATAAAAACCTATCGCCGCCAACACGATAGATCACGTATAATGGGAATCGGCAGTGATACCAGTGATCTAACGGGTATGATGCCCGCTTTCCCGAAGTAGATCGCCCCCAAAGGCCACCAAAGTTGAAAGTCGGCAATGATGCCGGCAATCCCACAGGCGACGCCCACTATCTTGAAGCGGATCATCTCCGGTAAAAGCGGCAGCCAGCCTCACCTCAGAACGAATCACCTCGGATAAAAGGCTGCCAACAGCCTCTGGACACGCACCCGTCGCCCCGAATTGTTCCTCCTGCTTAAAAGTAAAGCTTCAACCGGGGAAGCATAAGGCAATTTATGGTTCCTTCCATCAAGTCACTGGACTGACAAACATAGCCCACTGCAAGGCAAATCATAACAGATTAGCAACTAAGCACAGGAGAGGCTACAAAAGAACTAAGCCAAATCTTTTGGATCGAAGCGATCCAGTTTCAGTAAAGCAGAGGATAAGCCTCGCCTGCACAGCACTAATAGGCTGGCTCAACAAACGCCAAGTCCAAGCCTCGCCTATATGGCTAGCCAGACTGACCCCGTGGGATACAGTCTTAGCTCCGCCTATATGGCAAGACTGGCTCAACTATTGAAGAGACCAAGTTCCAAGTTCTGCCTGTACAGCGGACTTAATGTGCAGTAATCTTCCTTTGATCAAGTCAAAAATGATAGCTTCGCTGGGAAGCTATGCCAAAATCCTTCTCTGCAAATCAGTTAAATAGAGAACAAGGGAAGCTAATCCCTGAAGCAGCTGCTGAAGATGAATCAAGGGAGATGAATTCCCTAAAATCGGTGAAGTCGTTGAACGATCAAGACTTACCGGTCCTTGACCGGATAATGACCAGAGTGGGCATTCCCACTAGTTCAGAGATCTGAGTATCTCTTTCAAACCAAGAGAAGAGAAGAGAGGCAAAGCACTTCTCTTCAGAGGACCTCAAGTGTCCTATTTATAGGCCCCATGGCCTGAGCGCTCCCGCCTCAAGCGTGGAAACACGAGCGCATTTAAGGCATTTACTGCGCCTTGATAAAAGGGATGATTTTCCTTGGAACCGTGCGAAGGAAAAAACGTCTCCCTCATAAAGGCACTTATTGCGCCTTGAAGAAAGGGGATATCCTCCCTTGGAAACGTGCAAATCGGAGAATATCTTCCCCGGTCAGCGTAGGAGAAGGAGAAAATCTTCCTTGAAATTCGACCCACGGCAGTTGGTCTCGGGAAAGCGACATGCACTCCCAAGCGAAAATATCTTCAGAAGCCCAGATGCGGGGCTACTCGCACGCGAAGCTACTCAGGGTCACGAACCTCTGTGCAATTCTTCGGCAAACTTATCCCAAAGCAGGATTGAAGGCGAAGCTGAACTCAACCATCATGGCGACGTTCATACTCCACACACCACCGATCAAAGCAGTTCAAAGTATTTCAAAGTCTGAGCCATTGCAGACTTTCGAAAACTTTGAAAGGGGTCTTGTTGACACTTAAAAAAGACAAGATTCTTATTGGTCCGAACAATGTCTAAACTTGTTGACATTTACAAAAGACAAGTGACAGACGAGCTGAAGACCAGTTTCCACCCATCTCCGAGGGACAAGGAAGCAACTTGGACTCCACTGATCCAGCAAGCAGACAGTGAACCCGGATTGTTTCTAAACAGACCTCAGCAGGTCTAAGATGCTAGCACTTAGCATCACACGAGCCCAAAGAGATAGCCTCGCTTGAGAGGCTAGTATGACCCGATTTCGCCTCGAAGCCATCCAAAGCCTCGCCAAGAAGCTGACTCGCAAACTTCGCCACAGGGGACTTCCAGCTCCGCCAAAGGGTTTCTTTCGGATTTCGCCAAAAGCTGCTTCTAGCTCCGCTACGAGCTCAATGCGGGCAGCTCCGCTATTGGTCTGCTATGGTCGACCTTTGACCAATCAAATCTCCGGATGAGATCGGATCTAATCAGATCAAATCCAATTAAGATCAAATCAGAGATTAAATTTGGCAGTTGATTGCCACAATCTCTTGACTCTTCTAAAAACGAGTAAGAAGATCAGGGGAAATCCTCCCACGATATGGAAAGAATCAAAACAGATCAAAAAGATCAACCGACCTGCCAATTCTAGCTTCGCAGAAGCTGATCCTAGCCTCGCAGCAAGGCTACTTTCTAGATTTCAAACAGATTCGATTCAATCTGTTTCTATATTTTCAAGGGACGATTATACCCTTGCTCTCCCTATAAATAGCCCGCCAGGGGTACAAGGAAAAGAGATCGATGGATCGATCGGTGAAAAAGAGGACTCCACAAGCAGAGACTTCTTCATGACGCACCGTGCGCTTTCGAATTCAGAGACCTTTTAGAGAATTGCTTTCTCTATCCAGGGTGTTGATACTCTAACATCGTCCTTCTTCTCAAGGAATCTCCGGAACCAGGCGAGAAGGAATTCCTTATTGAAGGCAATTTTGAGAAGCAGCAAGAGGGTTCTACCAACCTTCTATTCTCTGATTCCCGGAACCAGGCGAGAAGGGAATCTCATCGCTCGCATCGTCAAAGGGACAAAGTGGTCGCGCGCTGACCAGACTCCTATCGGCACACTTCTCCAGAATCTCTGAGGAGATCTACTTGTAATCTTTTTAAGAATACTTGTAATTTAGCTCCTCAAACTCTTTTTTGTAAGTTTTCCCCCTTTGCGAACATAATGGAAAACAACCCCCTCGCCAGAATACATAAATACATATCCCGATTTTTTGATCGTATTTTTTTATTTTCTAGTATTTATTTATGCTCATATAGCGATACTCATTGATTTGACTTCTCTAGTAGTAAGACTTGACTGATTTCAAATTTAACCACTGTTTAACAATATTTGAGATTTTTCATGATTTTTTGAAATTTTTCTGAATTATTTCTATAAAATCTCTAAAATCAGTTTCGATCGGTACGTTGATTGATTCTTAGAATTTTAAATTATAATTGAAGTCAAATTTTTGAAAATTTCTTTCACATTATCCTTTAGAATTATATTTACTATCTTAATTCATTTTTTAAAATTTTTCTGAATTTATCAAAATTCGACCAAATTTGGTGTCGGCCGGTATTGACGGTTATTCTAGGATTTTTAATTTGAAATGGGATTTAATTTTTTGAATCCAATTTCATCATGATTCTCAGTATAATATTTTTTATTTTTGAGACTTTTTGGGAATCTTTCCGAGATACTTGATTTTCAGGCGTTTCCGGTATTTTTCTGAAAATTTTCCTCATCCGCGTCTAAACCTGGGGATTTCACCATTCAAATTATTTCTTCTTTTTCTCCCAATTTTTTTCCTTTTTTCCTTTTTCTTTTCCTTTTCTTTTTTTCCTTCCTTTTCCTTCCAACAATTTCCTAACACTTCTATTTCCTTCTAAAACCTTCTACTTTCTTCCATCAAAATATCTTCTCCAAAATATCCCAATTCACTCATCACCCCTCTCCCATCGCCAAGGCCAGCTAAACGCACCTCATCCCTTCCCACATCATAAAAAAACCATAATCTCCATTCTCTTCTCCTTTCCTTTAACTACAAACTCCAAAATTCTCTATTCCTTTCTCCTTTAACCTCCAACTAAAAACTCTAACTACCACCTCCTCCTTCAAATCAACAACAACACTTACAACACTTCACTATCATCTTCTTCCTCCTACTTCTCCTCCCACTTCATCATAATCCCCAAGGTTCCACCATCCAAAACAATCTCCATCTCTATCTCCAAAAACAACCACCACCAACAAAACTCTCTACAAAACCCACCACCACTCCTCTCCTCCTAGGCCGGTCACTACCCCAAGCTCACGACTGGCCACCGCCTCTCCAGCGATATCTCCAGTGACTACCATGATGACTACTCCGGCGACAACTTCACTACCTTCTCCAACATCACTTTTACTACCATCACAAGTCCATCATCACCGCCACCTCTTGTATTTCTCTCTCGACCACCACCACCTTCACTTTCACCATCACAACATGATCAGCACGATTTTGTCACAATTTTCAGGCTCATATTCATCTATTATTTGTCTATAAATAATGCTACTCGGATATTTTTAGTGATGTTTTGCAAACAAAACTACTAGAAGAAGACTGGATTACAAAAGCGTGGTTCGGAGACTGTAAAGCGTGCAACAGGAGATTGAATGAGAGATAGGATGCCTGACATGTCAGTACTACTCTACCACACTCAAAACAAATATCAAATAAATCTACAGTCAATTTGGAGAAATTTGAAGCCACTTAGGGTGAAAACGCAATTTTGTAAAGTCCAGGGGCATAAGTGTAATTTGACATGAAAGAGCTTTTCTGTGTAATTAAAATAATTTTTGTGGACTTTTGTGTAAAATAGCCAAACCCTAAGTCTATAAATAGCCATGTAAGGTTAGGGTTTTGGGGGAGGCTATTTTTTTCACCTGTTACTTAAATTTTCAGATTTTAATTTTTTGGCCGCCTCTCTTTCTTTTGTCTGCAAGTTCTTGTCCATGTTATTATTATTATTTTTCATCTCCAATTTTTGATTGGTTGATTCATCAAAGGCTCTCCCTCTATGTGCAGCTGGGCGCCAACAACATGCGCCCCTCAAAAAAAAGAAAGAAGAGGCGCTCAATAGAGCGCCTCCCTTTGCAGATGCTGTAGAAGTACCTGCTGTTCAGGCGCCCAAATCAAAGGCGCCATCAGGCGCCCAAACTTCATGGCGCTGCAGCGCCTTCAGGAAAAAAAAAAAAAGACAGCGCCTTCAAAAAAAGGCGCTACTTTGAAGAGGGCGGGGCCCACACCTGCTTCCAGCGCCCAAAGGCACTGTACTCAGCCAGAAAGCGCGCCTCCCAAGGTCCAGTCAGAGCGACGTTCAGATCTGTCAATGCACCAAACTCAGGTTAACATTTTAATTATTTAATACAGTTTTAGATATATTTGTTTAGGTAATTATTTAGATCATTAATTTATTTAATAATTTAGTTTGTTAGATTAATAATTTTTCTGGTCTAAGTAATTAAATTAAATTAGTCATTTGTAGTAGTTTTAATTAATTAATAATTTGTTTGTTAAATTATATGATGATTAAATTTAATATGTGCAACTAAATAAATTTCATGAGCCTAGGGTGATGAACCTACGCTACTATATTGTGGTGTACTCTTAAATCTCTCAAATAAAATATGAAAAACACATAAATTTATTTTTAATCAATAGGATTAATTGTTAGACATTAGAAATTTGACAAGATATGTTTAAATAATTGATATTCCATGCTTAGTGTTTTCCTTTAATTTTTGTTTTAATTTTATTCTAGTACATTGATGGACTATGCGATTAAATTTAATATCTTGTGCTTTAGGACTACAGTTCTAGGATTTTATACCATTTGAAACAGGAATTTATTATTGTGTAAATCATTTAGTTGAGAGATAAATACCACCACATGAACAGTAGTCTAGGGGATTCAACCCTAGGTGCATGATTATTCTCTTTGACAAACTAGTTTAGATCAACTTCTTAACCTTTTTATCCAATTCACCCAATTTGTGTTAGGACCATTTAGAAACACCTTGCCTGTGGACCGACCCTCAAATGTTGCAAATGATCAACCCTGCACTTGTGGTAAATTAAAGCGAGGAGACAAAATATCCCCATCAAGTTTTTAGCGTCGTTGCCGGGGAACGGTGTTTTCTTTAGTCTTAGCACTTTTAGCGAAAAATCATAAAAATAAAAATAAATAAAAAAAGATAAACAATTAAAAATTAAAATTAGTGCAATCCACACATCACACTTTCCAACTCGATACCTACGCTGATATATGTCAGCTTGGGTACGCAATTCAACAGGACGTCTAGTCAGAATAGAATCGAACAAGACTAAGATGACTGACCTTGTTCCACCTATGGTCCTCATGGACCGATGTTACCCGCCTTGATCATCACACCCATCATGCATCAGATTGTCGAAAGTCACCGCGAACAACTACAAGTTGAAGCCACAATACATAACGATGCTTCCCAAATTCTCTGGGTTGGAATCTGAAGATGCCTATATGTTCATCAACGAGTTCGAGGAGGTTTGCGCAATGATGAGAATCAGGCAGCTGAGTGATGATGGAGTCAAACTAAGGTTCATCCTTTTCTCACTCAGGGATAATGCTAAAAAGTGGCTATACAGCTTCATAACAAACTCAATCACTACATGGGCAGAGTTTGTTGCAGTCTTTCTGAAAAAGTTTTTCCCAATGCACAAGACTGCAAGAATCTGGTCTGACATTAATCAATTCAGATAGTGGAACAAAGAACCATTTTGAAAATACCTAGAAAGGTTTAAGACCTTCTAGCTCAATGTCTACACCATGCCATAGAAAAGTGGTGTCTCTGTCAGATAATCATGAGGGTGTCGATTACAGTTCAAAGACCCTTCTTAAATCCCTGAGCCACGATGACTTCATGAGGATGACAGATGATGCTAAATGGAAATTTCTTGGAGAAATGGTAGAGAAAACCATGTAGTGGGAAGGGTTCAATGAGAAGCCACCAACCACAAACCCAACCACCACATCAAGGAGTAGCATACATTCAATTGAAAACTCCATTGCAACCGAAGCAAAGATGGCAGCACTAATGAGAAGGCTTGAAGTGTTGGACAACAAGGAGACTCCTCAGCAGTTCGATCAAGTAAATCAGACCTCTGTACAAAGTTGCTTTAACTGTCAATCTCCAACTCATGTCATGAAAGATTGCTCGTTCTTTCTAAACCCACTGATGAACAGTCAAGGACAACAGTTAAATGCCACCTATCAGCGACAAAGGAATGATCCATATGCACAAACATACAATCCAGGGTGGAAGAATCACCTAACCTTTCATGGAATCAAGGAGGAGGATATCTAGGAGGGGCAACAAGTGCAACCCAACCAAGTGACTCACAGTATGTGTAACACCCCATCCTCAGAATACGTACTCAGATGCGTATCCTCATTTTAAAAAAAAAAACACTTTGTTATTTTTATTTATTTATTATTTTCTTTTATTTATTTCTCTTACAATGGAAGTACTACATGATTTGATCTCTCTAGTCATCAGCATGGGTCAATTTTAGTTTTAAACACTGTTTCCTACTATTTTAGATTTTTCATGATTTTTCAGATTTTTTCTGAATTATTTTTATAAACACCCTAAAATCGGGATTAATTGGTACCGCTGGTTTATTCCTAGATTTTTAATTTACAACTGGGATCAAATTTTGAGAAACCGCTTTCACATATCTACTTAGAATAATATTTACTATCTTAATTCATTTTTGAGAATTTTTAAAATTTAACAAATTTCGGCCAGATTTGGCGACGACCAATATTGACGGCCGATTCTAAGATTTTTAATTTAAAAACTATAAAAAATTTCTTGAAAGGAATTTCACCATGATTCTTAGAATAATATTCTTGATTTTTGAGAATTTTTGCGGGTCGTTTTGAGATACTTGATTTTCGGACGATTTCGGTATTTTTCCGAAAGTTTTCCGCATCCGCAACCGAATCCCGGGAATCCGCCACTCTAATCATTTTCACTTTTTATTCCAAGAAAATATCTTCCTTTTTTCATTTTCTTTTCCTTTTTCCTTTTTCTTTCCTTCCTTTTCCTTCCACCAAATTCTCCAAACTTCTCCATTCTTCCATTATCTCTTCTACAACTTTCCACCAAAAATATCTAACACCAAAAATATCTTCTCCAAAATATCCAACCCCTCTCCCATCACCATGGCTGGCCAAGAGAGGGACACCTCACCCCCTCCATTTTACAAAACCCCCCCCTCTAAACATTTATTTACATCACCTTCACAATTCAAATTTCTATATAAACCTTTCCTTCTTCATTTCACTTCATTTTCTCTTCACCAACACCTTAACCACCACCAACTCCTCCTACATCTCCACCACAACCACAACCACTACAACTTCTCTAACTCTCTACCTTCATCTTCTTCCTCCTCTATCTCCATTTAAACCATCACAACTCCACCAAAGTCTCCACCTTCTCCTTTACCTTTTCCAAAACTACCACTACAACAAAACTTCTCCACAAACCACCACCCCGTCATCTTCTCTAAGGCCCGGCCACCTCCTTTGGATTGGGGCCGAGCTCTTCTTCGCCGGTAACATCTCCGGTGATTATTCCGGTAATCATTTACGATTATTCTGGTAATCATTCCGGTGACGATTACAACGACAACACTAACGACACCTCCACCATCTTTTTATAACCTTTTTCATCACCGTCATCTCTACTACTTTTACCACCATCTTCACTTCCACCATCAAGTTCACCATCACAACACCACCTTCATCTCCACTACTTCCTTTACTTTCTTTTATTACTTCACCAAAATCCATCTTCTTTACCAAATACCACCACAACCACCAACAACAAAATCACCTTCCCTTTCCTCTCCTCCTCCCTCTCCTTGGGGCCGGCCACTCCCTAGGCCACCACCAAGGGGTGGCGCACCACCCTAGGGCCGGCGGCCACCCAAAGGCCAAGCCTCCTTTCCTTTGCTCGCTTGGTATTTTTCCTCTCCCGGGGAATCGGACGTGCAAAGCTTCAAAAGTGGCGTTTTAGGCAAGTGATTTTCCTCGCCAGAAAATAGATTTGTATTAAAATCTTTATTATGTTGTCTTTAGTATCAGTGCGGTATGATTGTACGGGTGTGTGTGTGTGTTGTAATCTGTGGGATGTCTTCACTTGAACCGGACTGATATACTGTAATGCTTGTAATAGGATAGAACAACTCGTGCGGACCATTCAGCCTCCGGTCTCTCACTATCTCGAAAGAGAAGTGATTGGGACCGTCAGGTTTCTCAGCTTCATCTGGTGAGCATACTTAGCGCTCAGTGTTTTACCACTAGATTCGTCTAGGCAAGATGCTGCCGGATTTGCTACTCGCACTTTACGACGAGTTGTCCCGGTAATCTTGCCAGACGCTCCAGTGTTAAACACTGTTAGCTATCTGTGCCTCCAGCTTGCTTAAGCTCCACTCGATTATGCTCAGCTACTACCGATAATTGCCCCTTGTTATTACATGACTTGTCACTTGACGAATATCACCCTCTTGTCATGCTATCACTTGACACCCGGCATGATACACTTGACTCTCATAATTATCACGATAACGGGAATGATGACCTGACATCTTGATTTCTTTATAGTACTTACTGTACTCTTGAGATACATGTATTCCTGACTTGTTCCTGCTCATTCCCGAAATTTGATAAATATATAATAAATCATAAAAAGGAACAACTTGCATCGGGTCGGGGGAAACTCGCGGCTATCAATACATGTTCGTGTTTACAGTGGTATTAGGCATGTTGTGCAACTAAAACTTCTGGTCTGACCTGTGGGCCTCTAGGGGACCGAGGGGAGAGCTGGCTCCCTCCTTCCTGGTACCATCTTGATAAGGGCATCCATAAGACCCTCCTGAATCGCCTTGCGGTAGGTTCTGTCACCAAGCAACGGAACATCCTGGGCCGTGGTCCCGGGTATGCACGGGACCCACTGTAAACATTGTTCGTTGATACCCCCGCTGGTTTCCAATAACAGCCTCAACTTACTCAGATGTGGATGTATGTGCGTTAGGACGCTATAGCACATACCTAGACATATGAGTAGGATGAGTAATAAGATTAAGCATTAAAAGTGATAATATCGATGTATTCGGGTTTTTCCATTTATAATACGTTGTACCTCCTTTACACGCTTGTTATTCATAATGCTATATCAACTCTCATACACTTATCTCTTATGCCACTTAGCTGTAACCTGAACATTTGTTGGGAGATTCTGACTCCCTTGAATTTGTATGTTCAGGTTCTGAAGCTTGGATTGAAGTGGAGCCCTCCACCGAAGATCAAGTTTTCCTCTCAGAGCAGGCTGACTAATCTTGGTCCCTTTCGTACCCGACTCTTCCTTCCAACTTGCGGGATTTTCCTTCAGCTCGTGAGCATCTTGTATTCATATTGTAAATTTTACTTTTGTACCTGGCTGTGATATACGATACATGTAATAGTATATCACACTCTGTGATAACTTTGTAAATTGTACTCCTTATGTTGGCATGTGTATAAATACTACGTATTGTGGTACTGTGATTCTTGCCTGTACTGATGCTTAGCGTATATACGTAAGGGTACTTATGACCTGCGTATATACGTCGCAGTAATGTCTCCGTACCCTCGGGATCGGGGCGTTACAGGTTGGTATCAGAGCCTAGGTTCTCACACCTACAGTATAACTAAGCAGCAAATTAATGGACTATTAATTTGCTGTTGCTATGCATGAGTCTCGGTTATACAATCCAACTACAATGTACAAAGTTATCTATTCCTTCTTGACTCCTTTCCTTATGTCCTAAATCCTTCTATCTTTCCAGTTTCCAGTCATCTTTTACCAACATAAATATGGATAGAAGGACGGGTCGTAACAGCTCCGGACAATTACCAAATGGACCCACGGGAGAGAATGCTGATATTATGAGGGTTATCCAGAATATGATAGAGAATCAACAAAAGCAGACAGAACTCCTTCGGCAAGAGTTAACAACTCCTAAGGAACAAAGGCTAGGAAACGTATCAGACTTTAGGCGATTGCAGCCGGCAATATTCACAGGAGGAGAGAGACCACTAGATGCCGAACAATGGCTGATCGACACCACAGATCTTTTGAACGTAGCCCGGGTCCCAAAAGAAAATCAGGTAGAGGTTGCCAAGATTCAACTAAAAGATGTAGCCAGGACCTGGTGGCTAGCCGAAGAAGCACGACTGGAGAAACCCATCACTTGGGACCAGTTTTCTAAGAGCTTTTATAATAGATTCTTTCCTGCCACAGCTCAGAAAGAGATGGAAGAACAGTTCATCAGACTTCAGCAATGGAACCGGTCTGTGGATGAGTATGCCGCTGAGTTCTTAAGACTTAGCCGTTTTGCTTCATATATGGTGACCGACGAAGAGAAGCGGGCAAGTAGATTCCAACAGGGCTTACAAATGGATATTCAAGTCCTCTTGATTCCCCAACAGCTGAAAACATATGCCCAGGTCCTCACTATAGCTAGGAAGGTGGAGCGAGGACTGGAGAAAAAGAAACTTAACCTGATAAAGAATCAGGCCATGAAAAGGCCACTTCCACAAATGGGGAGAGGAGGTTCATTCAGAACTGCAAAAGTTCCGACAATAAGACGACCATTTCGACCAGCCCCCTTCCAGATAACCCAATCATTTCCTTTTTGTAATTATTGCCAGAAACCAGGTCACTCTCAACAAAATTGCCGTAGGGCAAATGGATTATGCCTGGTATGTGGTTCCAGTGACCATACAATAGAAGGCTGTCCCCATAAAAGGACAGGAATAGTGAACCAAGCCTTGCCAGCACCACCAATACCAAATGGACAGAGGAACCAGGGACCAATGGCTAGAAGGGCCCCTCTCCCTCCCCAACAGCAAGTTATCCGCCCAGTCCAAAGGGGAGTTAGGGCTGCAGCAGGTCGCGGAAGGGGACAAGCTTACAACTTGACAGCGGAAGAGGCCGAGACTTCTGAAGAGGTGGTAACAGGTAAGATCAGGGTACACTCAAAACATGTTCTAGCCCTCTTTGATTCGGGTGCTTCTCATTGTTACATATCAGATCGTTTCATTGCCTTGCATTTTATACCTGTTAAGTCTTTAGACCACCAATGGGAGATTAGTACAGGGAATGGAGTAGTCATCTCCTCTAAAATTTGTATCAATTGCCCTGTAGAACTATGTAACAAAACATTGGCCATAGATATGCTCGTACTAGATACCAAAGGGTACGACGTAATCTTAGGCATGACCTGGCTCAGCAAATACTATGCGGTTATTGATTGTCGGAATAAGAAAATTAATTTCAGAATTCCACTTCAGCCTGAATTTCAATTTGACGGGGAACTTAAGTCTGCCAAGAGAAAAACTCAGATGACTACTACCGAGATTCAGAAGAAGGGAGTACCGGTTGGGATGAATTCCCAGAAGTGTTTGCTGAAATCTCAGGACTTCCACCTGATAGAATGGTTGAGTTCTCCATTGATACCATTCCAGGCACAGTTCCAATATCCAAAGCTCCGTACAGAATGGCACCCACTGAGTTAGAGATTCTAAAGAAACAGCTGCAAGAATACTCTGATAAGGGGTTAATTAGGCCGAGTACTTCACCATGGGGAGCTCCTGTACTATTGGCAAACAAAAAGGATGGTGGTAAACGGTTATGCATAGACTATAGAGAATTAAACAAAGTTACCATCAAGAATAAGTATCCCTTACCAAGAATTGATGATCTTTTTGATCAAATTCATGGAGCCCGAGTCTTTTCTAAATTAGATTTACAATCGGGTTATCATCAGCTAAAAGTAAAGAAAGAAGATATTCCAAAGACAGCATTCAGGACTCGTTATGGCCATTACGAGTTTCTAGTCATGCCCTTCGGAGTTACCAACGCCCCTGCAGTCTTTATGGATTTGATGAACAGAGTGTTTTCGCCATATTTGGATCAGTTTGTAGTTGTATTTATAGATGACATCTTGATATATTCCAAGAACGACAGGGAGCATGCAGAACACTTGAGGATAGTATTGCAGACTCTCCAGCAGGAACAACTTCATGCTAAGCGGAGCAAGTGTGACTTCTGGTTAGACTGTATAGCTTTCCTTGGACATATGATTTCAGAAGAAGGAATTTCAGTTGACCCCAGCAAAATCCAGGCAGTAAAGGACTGGCCAATTTCAAAGACAGTAACAGAAATTAAGAGTTTTATTGGATTAGCTGGATATTACCGGCGTTTTGTCCGAGATTTCTCTAAGATCGCAGCCCAGTTAACAAAGCTCACCCGAAAAGGGGAAAAGTATATATGGACAGAGGAATGTACTGCAGCATTTGAACAATTAAAGAAAAGACTCATTACAGCTCCAGTCTTGAGGACTCCCTCAGGAAGAGGAGGGATGGTTATATACAGTGATGCATCCGGAAAAGGCCTGGGGTGTGTATTAATGCAGCATAATCATGTCATAGCTTATGCATCCTGGCAATTGAAACCACATGAGAGAAATTACCCAACTCATGACTTAGAGCTGGCAGCAGTAATATTTGCATTGAAGATCTGGAGGCACTATCTTCTGGGAGACAAGGTGTTAATCTACACTGATCACAAGAGTCTTAAGTATATTTTCACGCAGAAAGAATTAAACATGAGACAGAGACGGTGGCTTGAATTGATGGCGGACTATGATATAGACTTACAATATCATCCTGGCAAGGTCAATACAGTACCAGATGCATTGAGCAGGAAGCCAGAGAATAAAATACTAGCACAACTCACTCAGCAGAAGGAGTTGATTCAGGACATTACAAAATTGGACTTAATGCTAGTACGAGGAACTGATAAGTCAGGACAGTTGATGACTTTTCAGATTCAATCAAACCTGATGAATGAGATTAAAGAAGCTCAAAAGGAAGACCCCAGATTACAGAAATTCAGAGCTCAAGTAGAGGCTGGATTAAGAACTGATATCCGTATTCATTCAGATGATGCACTTTATTTTGGTAACAGAATTTGTGTTCCCCAAGGAGAAGTTCGACAGAAAATTTTGGCAGAGGCACATAGTTCGGCTTATTCCATACACCCAGGGGAAACTAAAATGTATCAAGATATAAAGCAGCAGTTTTGGTGGAATGCTATGAAGAGGGAAATAGCCCAGTATGTGGCCAAATGCTTGGTTTGCCAGCAGATAAAAATAGAACACCAGAGAACAGCTGGACTTCTACAACCCTTACCGATACCCGAATGGAAGTGGGAACATATCACCATGGATTTTGTCACGGCTCTACCCCGCAGTCCTAAGGGTAATAATGCAGTATGGGTAATCATCGATCGCCTCACAAAATCAGCTCACTTCATACCATTCAGAGTAGGTCAAACAATAGAAGTTCTAGCAGACAAATATATGAAGGAAATAGTTCGTCTGCATGGAGTTCCGGTTAGTATTGTATCGGATAGAGATACAAGATTCCGATCACATTTCTGGAAAAGTCTCCAAGAAAATCTAGGAACTCGTCTGAAATTCAGTACTTCATATCACCCCCAGACAGACGGACAATCTGAACGAACTATCCAAATTCTTGAAGACATGCTGCGAGCCTGCATGATTGAATTCAAAGGGTCATGGGAAGACTATCTTCATTTGGCTGAATTCTCTTATAATAACAGCTATCAGGCCAGTATCAAGATGGCTCCGTATGAAGCCTTGTATGGTAGAAAATGTAGGTCACCGTTATGTTGGGACGAAGTCGGTGAGAGAAGACTTTTGGGGCCAGATATACTAATTCAGACCACAGACAAAGTCAGAATTATTAGGGATCACCTCCGGGCAGCACAAAGCCGACAGAAAAGTTGGGCAGACACTAACAGAAGACCATTGGAATTCAGAACAGGTGATCATGTATTTTTAAAGATATCACCAACAAAAGGGGTAATCCGATTCGGTACTCGTGGGAAACTTAGTCCGAGATATATCGGCCCATTTGAGATTTTAGATCGCGTGGGAGAGGTAGCTTACCGATTGGCATTACCGCCGTCATTAGAAGGAATACATAATGTCTTTCACATATCACAGTTACAGAAGTATGTCAAGGATGAGAGTCATATTCTAAATCACTCTGAACTGGAACTACGACCAGATCTATCCTATACAGAGCAACCGATGGCCATTCTGGACAAAAGTATCAAGACTCTGAAGAATAAGGCAATACCGTTAGTATTGATTTCTTGGAATAGGCATGTTCCAGGGGAGGCCACGTGGGAACGACAGGATGTTATTCGTGAGCGTTACCCTTAACTATTTACATCTTAGTTGGTAAAATTCTTTCTTCCTATTCTTCTCAACCGTCATATTCCCCTTCTTGAAATTTCGAGGACGAAATTTTTTGCAAGGTGGACGGATTGTAACACCCCATCCTCAGAATACGTACTCAGATGCGTTTCCTCATTTAAAAAAAAAAAAACACTTTGTTATTTTTATTTATTTATTATTTTCTTTTATTTATTTCTCTTACAATGGAAGTACTACATGATTTGATCTCTCTGGTCATCAGCATGGGTCAATTTTAGTTTTAAACACTGTTTCCTACTATTTTAGATTTTTCATGATTTTTCAGATTTTTTCTGAATTATTTTTATAAACACCCTAAAATCGGGATTAATTGGTACCGCTGGTTTATTTCTGGATTTTTAATTTACAACTGGGATCAAATTTTGAGAAACCGCTTTCACATATCTACTTAGAATAATATTTACTATCTTAATTCATTTTTTGAGAATTTTAAAATTTAACAGATTTCGGCCAGATTTGGCGACGACCGATATTGACGGCCGATTCCAGGATTTTTAATTTAAAAACTATAAAGAATTTCTTGAAACGAATTTCATCATGATTTTTAGAATAATATTATTGATTTTTGAGAATTTTTGCGGGTCGTTCCGGGATACTTGATTTTCGGACGATTTCGGCATTTTTCCGAAAGTTTTCCGCATCCGTAACCGAATCCCGGGAATCCGCCACTCTAATCTTTTTCACTTTTTATTCCAAGAAAATATCTTCCTTTTTTCATTTTCTTTTCCTTTTTCCTTTTCTTTCCTTCCTTTTCCTTCCACCAAATTCTCCAAACTTCTCCATTCTTCCATTATCTTCTACAACTTTCCACCAAAAATATCTAACACCAAAAATATCTTCTCCAAAATATCCAACCCCTCTCCCATCACCATGGCCGGCCAAGAGAGGGACACCTCACCCCCTCCATTTTACAAAAACCTCCCTCTCTAAACATTTATTTACATCACCTTCACAATTCCAATTTCTATATAAACCTTTCCTTCTTCATTTCACTTCATTTTCTCTTCACCAACACCTTAACCACCACCAACTCCTCCTACATCTCCACCACAACCACAACCACTACAACTTCTCTAACTCTCTACCTTTATCTTCTTCCTCCTCTATCTCCATTTAAACCATCACAACAACAACTCCACCAAAGTCTCCACCTTCTCCTTTACCTTTTCCAAAACTACCACTACAACAAGACTTCTCCACAAACCACCACCCCATCATCTTCTCTAAGGGCCGGCCACCTCCTTTGGATTGGGGCCGACCTCTTCTTCGCCGGTAACATCTCCGGTGATTATTCCGGTAATCGTTTACGATTATTCCGGTAATCATTCCGGTGACGATTACAACGACAACACTAACGACACCACCACCATCTTTTATAACCTTTTTCATCACCATCATCTCTACTACTTTTACCACCATCTTCACTTCCACCATCAAGTTCACCATCACAACACCACCTTCATCTCCACTACTTCCTTTACTTTCTTTTATTACTTCACCAAAATCCATCTTCTTTACCAAATACCACCACCACCAACAACAACAAAATCACCTTCCCTTTCCTCTCCTCCTCCCTCTCCTTGGAGCCGGCCACTCCCTAGGCCACCACCAAGGGGTGGCGCACCACCCTAGGGCCGGCGGCCACCCAAAGGCCAAGCCCCCTTTCCTTTGCTCGCTTGGTATTTTTCCTCTCCCGGGGAATCGGACGCGCAAAGCTTCAAAAGTAGCGTTTTAGGCGAGTGATTTTCCTCGCCAGAAAATAGATTTGTATTAAAATCTTTATTATGTTGTCTTTAGTATCAGTGCGGTATGATTGTACGGGTGTGTGTGTGTTGTAATCTGTGGGATGTCTTCACTTGAACCGGACTGATATACTGTAATGCTTGTAATAGGATAGAACAACTCGTGCGGACCATTCAGCCTCCGGTCTCTCACTATCTCGAAAGAGAAGTGATTGGGACCGTCAGGTTTCTCAGCTCCATCTGGAGAGCATACTTAGCGCTCAGTGCTTTACCACTAGATTCGTCTAGGCAAGATGCTGCCGGATTTGCTACTCGCACTTTACGACGAGTTGTCCCGGTAATCTTGCCAGACGCTCTAGTGTTAAACACTGTTAGCTATCTGTGCCTCCATCTTGCTTAAGCTCCACTCGATTATGCTCAGCTACTACCGATAATTGCCCCTTGTTATTACATGACTTGTCACTTGACGAATATCACCCTCTTGTCATGCTATCACTTGACACCCGGCATGATACACTTGACTCTCATAATTATCACGATAACGGGAATGATGACCTGACATCTTGATTTCTTTATAATACTTACTATACTCTTGAGATACATGTATTCCTGACTTGTTCCTGCTCATTCCTGAAATCTGATAAATATATAATAAATCATAAAAAGGAACAACTTGCATCGGGTCGGGGGAAACTCGCGGCTATCAATACATGTTCGTGTTTACAGTGGTATTAGGCATGTTGTGCAACTAAAACTTCCGGTCTGACCTGTGGGCCTCCAGGGGACCGAGGGGAGAGCTGGCTCCCTCCTTCCTGGTACCATCTTGATAAGGGCATCCATAAGACCCTCCTGAATCGCCTTGCGGTAGGTTCCGTCACCAAGCAACGGAACATCCTGGGCCGTGGTCCCGGGTATGCACGGGACCCACTGTAAACATTGTTCGTTGATACCCCCGCTGGTTTCCAATAACAGCCTCAACTTACTCAGATGTGGATGTATGTGCGTTAGGACGCTATAGCACATACCTAGACATATGAGTAGGATGAGTAATAAGATTAAGCATTAAAAGTGATAATATCGATGTATTCGGGTTTTTCCATTTATAATACATTGTACCTCCTTTACACGCTTGTTATTCATAATGCTATATCAACTCTCATACACTTATCTCTTATGCCATTTGGCTGTAATCTGAACATTTGTTGGGAGATTCTGACTCTCTTGAATTTGTATGTTCAGGTTCTGAAGCTTGGATTGAAGTGGAGCCCTCCACCGAAGATCAAGTTTTCCTCTCAGAGCAGGCTGACTAATCTTGGTCCCTTTAGTACCCGACTCTTCCTTCCAGCTTGCGGGATTTTCCTTCAGCTCGTGAGCATCTTGTATTCATATTGTAAATTTTACTTTTGTACCTGGCTGTGATATACGATACATGTAATAGTATATCACACTCTGTGATAACTTTGTAAATTGTACTCCTTATGTTGGCATGTGTATAAATACTATGTATTGTGGTACTGTGATTCTTGCCTGTACTGATGCTTAGCGTATATACGTAAGGGTACTTATGACCTGCGTATATACGTCGCAGTAATGTCTCCGTACCCTCGGGATCGGGGCGTTACAGTATGCTAGGACAAACGCATTTCCATATCCACAACAACAACTAGCCTTTGTAACACCACAATCTACTCCAACATATGCAAATCCATCAATGCCACCACCTGGATTTTGGAAGCGAACAAAAGTTGAATACCATAGAGAAGAACTTCAACTCATTTATGTAATCAACAAATCAGCTGTTGCAATCCAATCAACAAGTCATACAATAACTCACGCTGCAAATGAGTAAGATGTTTTCTCAAATGAGCGAAAGAGAAAGAGGGACTTTCCCCAGCCAACCTGAGATTAATCCCAAGGATACGAGAGCTAACAATAACACTTCAAATTCAGCTCAACTGAATACGGTCCACATATTACGGTCAGGAAAAGAGGTGGACAATCAAGTGAAAGTCCACAATCCTACAAAATCAGCTGACCCAGTGATAGACCCATCATCCTCATGCTCTAGCAAAGCAAATGACAAGGAAGCTGAGGAAGTTATTGAGCCTAAATATGATCCACCGGCTCCCTTCCCGAACAGGCTCTGATCTAAGAAGAACACAATGCAGATGGAGAAGATTTTAGAAATTTTCAAGCAAGTTAAAGTGAATATTCCTCTCCTTGAAGCTGTTGAACAGGTTTCATCATATGCAAAGTTCTTGAAGGACCTGTGCACAAAGAAATGAGCTCATAAGACTCCTAAGAAGGTTTTCCTAGCTGCAAATATCAGCGAGATCATAAAGAGCACAATGTCAGTGAAATACAAGGACCTTGGATATCCGACTATCTTGCACTATTGGAACCATAGTGATTGACAAGGCCTTACTAAATTTGGGGGCGAGTGTCAACTTGCTTCTATATTCAGTTTACAAGAAGTTAAGAGTGAGTGAGTTAAAACCCATAAAAATTACCTTGCAATTAGCTGATAGATCAGTGAAAATTCCAAAGGGAGAGGTAGAAGAAGTGTTGATCAAGGTTGGAGAATTCATATTCCCAATCAATTTTGTTGTCTTTGAAACTGCACCGGTGGAGAACCCAAAAGGGTAAATTCCTGTGATTCTTGGCCGACCTTTCTTAGCAACATCAGATGCTTTGATCAATTGTCATAGCGGGTTGATGAAACTCACCTTTGGGAACATGACTATCGATCTAAATATTTTCAATCTTGGAAAGCAGCCAAGCGATCCACTTTGACCAACCTTTTGATGTCAACATGATCCAAGGGATATCAAGTGAATATTTTGAAGATGAAGGATCAGACATCGAGTATCTTGACCAATGGTCAGAGCCTGACGAAGTGGAACAAGGGTTTGATGAAGTGTTCGAACGAGTTGATCAGGTGTTTACAACGCACTGGGAGCCTCTCTATGAGTCACTCGATGAGGGAATTCGAGCACCACTTCGACCATCTGTGGAGGGGCACCTAACTTAGAGCTAAAACCTGTCCCTGAAACATTAAAGTATGCCTATTTAGGTGAGGATGGAAAGCTCCCGGTCGTGATAACTTCCAATCTAAGTAAGAACCAAGAGGAATCGCTCTTGTCTGTATTGAAGGAGAACAAGGAAGCTATAGGGTGGACAATGGCTGATATAAAAGGGATAAGTCCAACAATCGTCCAGCATCGGATCCATCTAACTGAAAATGCCAAACCACGAAGAGACCCCCAACGCAGAATGAATCCTGTAATGAAGGAGGCAGTAAGAAAAGACATTTGAAATGCCTCGACAATATAATCATTTATCCAATCTCTGACAGTTCGTGGGTGAGTCCTGTGCAAGTGGTGCTGAAAAAGTCAGGAATCACTGTGGTCAAGAACGATGACAATGAGTTTATATCTACACGAATTCACACAGGATGGCAAGTGTGTTTCGATTACAGGAAGCTCAATGTGAAAATGAGAAAGGACCATTTTTCTCTTCCATTCATTGACCAGATGTTGAAACATTTAGCCGGACATGAATATTATTACTTCCTTGATGGATAATCCGGTTATAATCAAATTCTAATAGCTCTTGAGGATTAGGAGAAAATCACATTCACATGTCCGTTTGGAAGATTTGCATACAGACGCATGCCCTTTGGGTTGTGCAATGCACCTACAACATTCCAACGATGTATGCTTAGTGTTTTTTCTGACATGGTGGAAAGATTTCTCGTGGTGTTCATGGACGATTTTTTCATATTTGGATATTCCTTCTCAGAATGCCTTCACCATCTTAGTCTAGTTCTCGCTCGATGCAGAGAGAAGAATCTGACATTAAATTGGGAGAAGTGCCACTTTATGGTTCAACTAGGCATTGTTTTGGGTCATGTAATCTCCAAGAAAGGGATTGAAATGGACAAAGTAAAAGTGGATTTGATAGCTCATCTCCCACCTCCTAGATCAATTAAGGATATCAAATCATTTTTGGGGCATGCTGGTTTTTATCGGCGGTTCATACAAAACTTCAGCAAGATTGCTCGCCCATTAACCAGCCTTCTCGCCAAGAATGTCTCGCTTGTTGACAAAGAAGGATGCGAAGGCAAGACTGATAAGATGGATATTGCTACTTCAGGAATTTGACCTTCAAATCAGGGACAAAAAGGGAAAAGATAATCTGGTGGCTGATTACATGTGCCATCTACCAAACGCTCCATCCTCTAATGTACCCATAAACAAATACTTTTCCGATGAACAATTGTTCGCCATAATAAGAGAGCCATGGTTCACAGATATTGTCAACTTCCTTGTGACTAAGAAAACACCAGAAGAATGGTCAAGACAATACAAATATAAGTTTCACTCTCAATTGAAGTACTTCTATTAGGATGATCCATATCTGTGGAAGTACTGTCCTGATCAGATCTTTAGGAGGTGTGTCCCCGAAGAAGAACACAAAAGCATCTTGTCATTCTGTCATGACCAAGCTTGTGGGGGACACTTCGGAGCAAAGAAGACTACAGAGAAGGTCCTGCAATGTGATTTTTATTAGACCACCTTTTTTAAAGACGCTCACAAGTTCTGCAAATGCTGCACTCGCTGTCAACATGTGGGCAGGATCACAAGGAGGAACATGATGTCGTTACACCCAATATTAACAGTCGAAATATTTGATGTGTGGGGCATTGACTTCATGGGACCATTCCCAAACTCATTTGGAAATCTCTACATTTTAGTTGTCATTGATTATATATCCAAATGGGTAGAAGCTGTGGCAAGAAGGACCAATGACAACAAGGTTTGTTGTCAAATTCTTAAAGGAGAATATTTTTTTCTCGATTTGGTGCACCTCGTGCAATTATTAGCGACAATGGTACCCACTTCTGTAACCATTCTTTTGAAGGCTTTGATGAGAAAATACTCGATTACCCATAAACTATCAACTCCTTGTCATTCACAAACGAGCGGGCAAGTGAAAGTGAGCAACAGGCAAATCAAGCATATCTTAGAGAAAACAGTAAATCTGAATCACAAAGATTGGTCGTTAAAATTAGTAGATTCTTTATAGGCATACCGAACTGCTTTTAAAACTAATCTTGAAATGTCTCCGTATCGGCTTGTTTTTAGGAAAGCATGCCATCTACCGGTAGAATTGGAGCACAGAGCCATGTGGGCCATAAAACAGCTCAATTTTGACCTTGACATGGCAGGAGAACATAGAAAGGTTCAACTCAACGAGTTGGAAGAAATCAGGAATGAAACATATGAGAACACCAGAATCTATAAGGAAAAGACAAAGGTGTTCCATGATAAAGCAATTTTGCGGAAGTCATTTACACCAGGTCAAAAAGTCCTATTATATGATTCTAGACTACATTTGTTTCCTGATAAATTGAGATCCAGATGAATGGGACCATTCGTGATGCATATGGTGTTTCCTCATGGAGCAGTGGAGATAGAAGATCCAAAAAATGGTGCAGTATTCAAGGTTAATGGGCAACGTTTAAAACCATTTTTGGAAATGCCTGCGCACGATAATGAGGAGGTTATGAGTCTTAATGACCCCCAATATGCTGGATGAGCAGTTCATGTATTGTATCTGTGTATTTGTATGACAAAAAAAAACTATCATACTGATTCTATGTATTAAGCACTAACAAAGCAAGTAGGAGAATTAAGAATATAGCAGACCCAGATATAGACCACGAACTATAGGACGACAAGAATGGTTTTCTGGACTACAACTCGTCAATTTTGGAATTTGGTTTTGATGAGGGAGAATCGGCGAATGAATATGTTAATCGAATTATACAACCAATTGCTACTGACATCAAATTTCGTCTAGGTATCATAATTGGCAACACAGGCTCTATCCACATGTGCCAATGCATGAGAATTTTGTGGGATTGCAGAACTTTACAATGCCATCATATACGGAAAGCAGAGATGAGTTAGAAAGAGCATTGAGATTCTTGCTACCAACCCGAACGGTGAACCTAACAAGAAACCTCCAATTGCTAATCAAGATAGCTCAGGTGAAGGTATGTATATTTTCACTATACCTTACTTCATCTTCATCCACTTGTTTTAGGATTTTTCATAATCATAGGGAGTCAGTGTAGTGTTTAGAGTCTTTTATTTATCTCTTTCTCTAACTTTGGTGTCAATTTTTCTATAAGTGTTACAGGATAAGCAGGGATGCACGCACAGGGAGCAGTCTTTTGATTGTTTCTATGGTAATATTTCTTGGTGCACTGTGAGTTATCTACAATTCTAACATATTATATAAATTCATCATTTTTCTTGTATGCGTGGATTGTCTGATTATTAGGATCATGTGCATAATTTAAGAGTGCATCTTTTATATCTGTATTGCATGAGGACATGAAATATTTTAAGTCTGGGGGGGGGGGGGATTTCACATATTTCTTTTGTTTTAGGAGTCTTTTGGTTTTGTTTTGGTTTTAGGGTTTTTACTTTATTTCTTGTTTCTTTCTTTTTCTTTATTTTATTTTAGGAGTCTTGTAAAAAAAATTGAAAATTTTAAAAAGTTTCTACATATAACTAGATAGCATGTGAGTAATTTGGTATCCATGAGTAGATTTTAAAAGTATGATCAAAATGAAGGAGTCATAAAGTCTTAAAATAAAGATTAGAATCTAAAACAGATATATCATCTAAACTTAGTCTAAGTGATTATGTACCCAATAGCACTTACACTATTTAGTTCATAGGCTTGGGATATTGATTACAACTAGAGTACCAAAAAACATTATTATTATTATATAGTAAAATATTATTAATAAGTATTGTTTTGTGGCCTCAGTTACTTGAGTATTTAAGTCCGTAGGAGTGTTTTATACTTATTGTCCTAAGACTGTCTGGTTTGGGAGCATTGGCCTAAAGCTCGCTACATGGGTAGCTGAGAAAGCCTAATAAGACAAGACAACATAAAATATAATAATTTTTTATTATCAATTATCTAGGTTTCTTGGCCTCAGGAAGCCTCAGTGTCTACGCGAAAGATAGTTAAAAAGTCCAAAAAATTATATATATATATATATATATATATATATATATATATATTGTTATAAAAAAAGTATGAAAGTTGTAGTCAAATATTTCTAAGCTTGAGAACTATATCATGATCACGGGGTGCATAAGATCTAAAACTTAGAATAGGTGGTGAAAATTTAAATTTGAAACTTTATTTTATAGCCGATATGATTTCTTAAATCGAGGTCGTACATGAAAATGAAACTCTTGAAAACTTATGATCTTGCTCACTGGTCAAGTTGAGCAGATAAAAAAATAATTTTTTTTCTTTCTTGATTTTTGATTATCCTTATTCTACTTTTGTTTATTCCTCGATTTAAGACTTTTATGGATTTTGTGGGTGTAATCTACTGAAAACCCTCACAAGACAAAACTCGTTATCTAGGGGGTAACTTAGGGGTTTAACGGCTTATTGCACGTGCTAAGTGCAACCGTGATTCCTACGAAAGTGGGATAGGATAATTTTTCTATTTTTTTGTTTTTAGTTTTTCTTTTTTTTAGTTTTGCTCGAGGATTAGCAAAAGATAGGTGCGGGGTATTTGATTAGCACGATTTTGTCATATTTTTTATGCCCATATTCATCTATTATTTGTCTATAAATAATGCTACTTGGATATTTTTAGTGATGTTTTACAGACAAAGCTATTAGAAGAAGATTGGATTACAAAAGCGTGTTTTGGAGACTGTAACACGTGCAACAGGAGATTGAATGAGAGATAGAATACTTGGCACTGTCAGTACTGCTCTACAATGCTCAGAATGAACATCAAATAAATTTACAGTCAATTTGGAGAAATTTGAAGCCAGTTGGGGCGAAAATGCAACTTTGTAAAGTCCAGGGGCTTAAATGTAATTTGACATGAAAGAGCTTTTCTGTGTAAATAAAATAATTTCTGTGGGCTTTTGTGTAAAATAGTTAAACCCTAAGTCTATAAATAGCCATGTAAGGTTAGGATTTTGGGGGAGGCTATTTTTTCACCTGTTACTTAAATTTTCAGATTTTAATTTTTTGGCCGCCTCTCTTTCTTCTCTTTACAAGTTCTTGTACATGTTATTATATTATTATTTTTTATCTCCAATTTTTGATTGGCTGATTCGTCAAAGGCTCTCTCCCCCAAGCTAGGCGCCAACAATAGGCGCCCCTCAAAAAAAAAGAGAAAGAAGAGGCGCTCTAGCGCCTCCCTTTGCAGATGCTGTAGAAGTACCTGCTGTTCAGGCGCCCAAGCGCCTTCAGGAAAAAAAAAGACAGCGCCTTCGAAAAAAAGGTGCTACTTTGAAGAGGGCGGGGCCCACACTTACTTCCAGCACCCAAAGCGCTGTACTCGGCCAGAAAGCGCGCCTCCCAAGGTCCAGTCAGAGCGACGTTCAGATCTGTCAATGCACCAAACTCATGTTAGCATTTTAATTATTTAATACAGTTTTAGATATATTAATTTAGGTAATTATTTAGATCATTAATTTATTTAATAATTTAGTTTGTTAGATTAATAATTTTTCTGGTCTAAGTAATTAAATTAAATTAGTCATTTGTAGTATTTTTAATTAATTAATAATTTGTTTGTTAAATTATATGATGATTAAATTTAATATGTACAACTAAATAATTTTAATGAGCCTAGGGTGATGAACCTAGGCTACTAAATTGTGGTGGACTCTCAAATCTCTCAAATAAAATTTGAAAAATACATAAATTAATTTTTAATCAATGGGAATAATTGTTAGACGTTAGAAATTTGACAAGATATATTTAAATAATTGATATTCCATGCTTAGTGTTTTTCTTTAATTTTTTACTTTAATTTTATTCTAGTACTTTGATAGACTATGCGATTAAATTTAATTTCTTATGCTTAGGACTACAGCTCTAGGATTTTATAACATTTGAAAAAATAATTTATTATTGTGAAAATTATTTAGTTGAGAGATAAATACCACCACATGAACAATAGTCTAGGAGATTCAACCCTAGGTGCATGATCATTCTCTTTGACAAACTAGTTCACATCAACTTCTTAACCTTTTTACCTAATTCACCCAATTGTGGTAGGACCATTTAAAAATACCTTCCCTGTAGACCGACCCTCAAGTGCTGCAAACGATCAATCGTGCACTTGCAATAAATTAAAGCGAGGAGACAGAATCTCCCATCACAACACCACCCCTATATCCACTACTCCAACCTCCAACATCACCATAATCATCACCTCCTTCAAATTCTTTTTCGTTCTCCTTCAAAATCCAACTCCTCTAATACCATCAACTACGACCACCACCAACACCATCACCGTTCCCTCCACTTCTCCTCCTCCTCCTAGGCTGGCCACCCCCTTGACCTCCCCAAGTGGCCGGCGCACCAGTCTAGGGGAAGGCGGCCATCTAGGGGCTAAGCCCCCTTTTCTTCTCTCGTGTCGTGAATTTCTTCGCTCGGGAGCCCGGGCATGCGGGGTTTTTCAGCATCCGCGGCATTTTCCTCGGAATTGGTGTTTCAGGCGAGTGTTTTCCTCACATTATTGAGCTTGTATCAGATTTGAAATTGTGTTTTATTTTGTATCGATCCAGTGTGATTGTACGAGTGTGGGTGTATTGTATTCTTTGGACATGTCATGACTTGTATTGGACTGATGTACTATAATGCTTGCAATAGTGTAGATGACATTATACTTATGCATGTGTTGTACTAACAATGCAGGTACCCTTGTACAGACTCTGGGTTTCTGCCAACTCCTAGGCTAGCTACCTAATAGGTGTTAGGCCTTGTACTCTTATGGGTTCCATGGTAGCTACCGGGAGTGCGCTTAGACCTCGGGCGTACTCTAGCCTTCAGTCTTTCATTCAGCCCATTCCCGTGTTGGCTACCCAATAGGTTTCCAGTCTTGCACCCCTTATAGATTTCGTGGTAGCTACTGGTAATGTGCCTAGACATTCTGGGTCTGTTCAGCTCCCTCTGGTAGGTATGCTTAGCGCTTAAGGCTTTATCACTAAACTCGCCTAGACGGAATTTTACCGAATTTTAGACTTGCAGTTTAAGACGAATCATCCCGGTAGCTCTGCCAAGCGCTTTAGTGATGAAACACTGTTTGTTGTCCGTGCCTCCAGCTTTGCTTAGCTTCAGTTCGATGTTCGCTTGTTTGCTAACTGCCTGCTTGACGGTTAATATCTGCTATCCCTTAATATGCTTTCACTTGATGTGTTAATCTTGACATGCTATCTCTTGACACCTGACTTCTGACGTGTTATCACCTGACACCTGCATTCTATCACCTACCATCCAATATGATATACTTGACTTATAATTATCACTTACGGGAATGTTAACCTGATCTCCTAATAGTAGTTATGTGCTCCTGATACTTCTGACATGCTCCTGCACATTTCTGTAATCTGTTAATCACCTAATAAATCGTAAAAGAACAGGGGGAAACTGATGGATATCAATACATATTCATGTTTACAGTGGTATTAGGTATGTTGTGCAACTAAATCTTTCAGTTCGACCTGAGGGCCTCCAGGTGACCGAGGGGAGGGCTGGCTCTCTACCTCATGGTACCATTCTGAAAGAGCATCCTATAAGACCCTCTTATATGCCTTGCAGCCAGTTTCGTACGCCAGTAACAGAACATCCTGGACCGTGGTCTCGGACATGCACAGGACCCACTGTAAATATTATTTGTAGATACTCTATTGGTTTCCAATAATAATCTTGGTTTACTCAAATGTGGATGTACGTGTGTTGCGATGCTATTACACATACCTAAACATATGGGTAGGATGAGTAAATATTAAAAATGGTAATATATGATTTATTCGTGTTTAATTGATTTTATCTTATTTATGCTTTCATTGCATGCTTATTATGTTTGTACTCATGACACAGCTTTTGATGCATGCTTTTTGATTTGGATTTATTGATACACGTGTGCTTGTCTATGCATGCCACTTGGCATTCATCTGACTACTCGTTGGAGAGTTTCTGACTCTCTTGAACTTGCATGTTTAGATACTGAAGCTTAGATTGAAGTGGAGCCCTTCGTTGAAGATCATGCTTACCTCTCAGAGCAAACTGACTAATCCTAGCTCCTTTTGCTCCTAACTCTTTCTACTAGCTCGCGGGATTCCCTCTCAGCTCGTGAGCATTTTTTGCACTGTACATGTTGTAAATCTTACTTTTGTACCTAACAGTGATGTAATGTACCTGTAATATTATATCATGCTCTGTGATAACTTTGCAGTTGTACTCTTATGTTGGAATGTATATGCGCTACGTACTTTCGTACTCTGATTCTTTCCTGTACTGATGCTTAACTTATATATGTGAAGGTATTTTCTGTAAGTTCACCTAGAGGGGGGGTGAATAGGTGATGGCTAATCTAATGGTCACTTAATGCCTAATGATGCGGAATTAAAAACTATTATGACCAAAAAAAACTTATTACACTAAACACTATGTATAACACAAGAGTGTTGCCGAATTCCCCGTGAAGGGCTCTGGACAAACTCCTCTAGATTCCCCTTGAATGGGTTGAGGTGCCGCGTTGGCTCTCTTGGTTGAATACAAGTGTTAGCAAACAAACCAAACAAGTATATCAATATGAGCACACAAGTATATCAAGCATATAAAGATTAACACAATAATTGAATGCAAGATATAAACAAGTAAGGGAGAGAGAGAAAGAGCAATCGCAAACACAAGGGATTTGTTTCGAGGTTCGAGCACACTTGCTCTACATCCCCGCCTTCGACACACGAAGGATTTTCACTATAATCGATCCTACCGGATCACACCTCGGTGCCGCAACACCTACAACGAGTTCCCACTAGAACTCCTTGGACTCTCTCTAGTCCGTACACACGCAAGCCCACAAGCTCGCCGAGGCCGCACCTCAAACAACAAGTTCGCACCCGAACTCTAAACAATGCGGACACACACGTCCGCCTCCTCAAAGTACAAGAAAGAACTCTTGGTGATCTAAACACTTTGATCACCAATAAAAACTCTCACTACAACACTCCTATAGGATGAGTAATCAATGGATAGCTCAAGTGTTGGTGTGAGAAAATAAGGATGAGAATGGTGGAGGAAAAACTCAAGAAATCACTTTTAACACTCTTGATAAAACTTCCCTTTTGATAAGAAATATTAGCTCTCAATTTAGTGGAGAAAACTCTTTTAATGAAGTGGGAAAAACTGGCTCAAAGTCCACTAAAAATCTTCACTTAAAACAATGACCAAACCCCCAAATTTATAGGCTGTCAAAAACTAGCCGTTGGGGTTCTGTCAGACCTGTCGGTCGACCGCCCGGTCGACCGCCAACGGTCAAGAATCCGACCGTTGGAGCCTCCGGTCGACCGCCGGTCGACCCAAAAGAACAGAGAGCACTGCTCTCAGATCCGGTCGACTGGGTCGGCAGACCGGCCGTCTGCCAGGTCAAGGCGTGCACGCTGTGCACGTCGGTCGACCGAGCCGGTCGACCGACTTCAGAGTTAGTCGACTATAAAGGCAGCAAGTCGACTAGCTGAAGCCTGAAACAGTTTTTCTGGGATTTAAAACTAAGTCTTTTTGATTGAAATAAAATCCCATAAATACTTAGAAAATCTACAAAAATAGTTTTACCAATATACTTTGATAAACAAACATGCTTGCACAAAATCAAGGCATGTTAAAAATGATTTGGACTATTTTTGTAATATGGAAATATTGGCTCAAAATGAAAACTGTATTTTCCAAACTTGATTTTTCCAAAACTTGTTTTTCCAAAATGAAAGTCTTTTCTAAACTAAAAATTCTTTTAAGAAAAGACAACCAAATCAAGAGTGTGTGTGTGATAAATACTTGAGCAATCCACCAACTACTCTATCCTTTACATTTTATCTAAAAACAAAATCTTATACCTAGACACAAGTCTTGATCTTGAAGTCTTCACTTGAAGTCTTCTCATCTTCATGACTTGGTCCAAACACGATCCAAAGAGCTCTACTCCTCTTGAGCACTTGATGTGATATTGATGCACAAGCTCTTGAATCAACCGGTGCTAGCTCCAAAACTTAACTTTAAATCCTTTGTTGAAGCTCCACACCTACTAAGATCTTGATCATAAATCTGTCACTAATTAAACACAAGATCATTAGTAAACATAACTACATGAGTTGATCATCATCAAAACTAGAGTAATGGGCCTTGGGCCAACAATCTCCCCTTTTTGATGATGACAAAACTCATGAAGTTATATCTGCATGGATTAAAGTAAAGCTTCAAAGAAGCTCCCCCATAACTCATGCATAACACAAAATAAATAAATATGCAATGTATGCTCATAAACATGTATGCAAATCTAGGAGATAAACATGCTAACAATCATAAAACAAAACAAATTCTTTTTCTCCTATTTGCAAAACAAAACATATATGCATAAACAATCATTTTTCACAAAAAAAAACATGCATATAAATCCAAATCTTCTGAAATACTTCTCCCCCTTTTTGTCAATCATCAACAAAGGGGTTAAAGTAAAAACAAAATTTTTCTCCCCTTTTTGTCATAAACAAAAAGATCAATAAAGGGGTAAACTCAAATCAATAAAAGTTTATATGCGATATACATTCATGAAGAGGAAGACGGTTAAGTAACTTCCCTACACATGTACATTACATGAAAGAGGGATGACAAGCCCTAATTCACATAACGTATAATATATAATGCATAAGAGGAGATGTGAAGCTCCCCCTACACACGTGTATCACATAAAGAAGAGTTGTCAAGCTCCTAAATATAAGATACACTCAACATGAATCTATATGTAGAAGAGATGTTAAGCTCTCCTTGCATATAAGAAATACATATCAAAACATTTTTAATTTTTAATTTTTCTTAAACAAAATTTTGAAAGGTATCAGAGCTTTTGTAAAACAAACAAATTTTAAGATACCAAATTGAAAATAATCATTATTGTAAATCATATTGATACCAATTGAAATTTAACAAATATGAAGTTGAAACACATTGATACCAATAGTAAACATAATGATCAAAAAAAATTTTTATTTTTCATCATAAACTTTGTGCTTTAAAAATGTGAACCAATTGTAAGTTAAGCACATATATATGTATGGAAAAGATAATACCAATTGACATTGATACATACATATATAATAAACCAAAATGAGTATATACAAATATAGAGTCAAATTGATACCAATTGAAAAGATCCAATGATACCAATTGAAAATAACAATGTAAATCATGTATATAACTCATAACCTTCCACCCTTCATATGCTCAAGATAAAAGATTTTCAATAAGGCTTACAAGGCATACTCGCCCAGCCATCCGCCCAAAAATAAATAGGAAGGGTTTTCGAAAATAGGGTTTAAAAACATTTTATAGTGAAAACCACTACCCATATGAAGAATAATTAACTAGTTAAAATAATTTTTGAAAAACTAGTTAAAGATCCTTCAAAACATGAAATCAAATCATATGTTTTTTCATGAATCATACCAAATACACAAGAATCGACACTCAAATCGATAAAGCTCAAAAAAAATGTTCATGAAACTAAGTCATGACAAAATAAATAAAGTGTGAGTGTACAAGAATCATGTATATAGCATTTTCATGAAAATAGTCATTAGGGCTCAAATCATGAATAACATTTTATCAAACAAATCATGAAAATTCATTTTTCATTTTTTTAAAAAAAAAACAAACTTCTAGGTATATGTATGATTTATCCAATCCTAACAATACACATACATATCCCAAACATAAAAGAGTCTATTAAAGGTATTTGCATGAAGGCAAGAGACTCACGGATATACATGTATATTTATTAGATTTGAAAACAAAATTCATATACATGAAGTAAAAACATGAAAATTGGCAAAATATGTATAAATGAAAGAATCATCAAAACTAGCCTATACATGTGCATAAAGTGGGTACAAATGAGCATGAAGTGCAAACATATATAAATCAATTTGTTCTCACCATTTGTACATGTATAAATACAAGTTTTGATAAAAACTACATTTAAACAAGTATCTACCACATGAAGCGCAAAACCTAAAACATGAACATGCTATATGATTTCACAAATGAATAAGCATGTACATAAATAAAATGGGAGTTTAGAAATTGTTACCAACTCCAAAGCTCCAATCATGGTGGTTGTCCCACCAAAACCTCCTTGATAGCGGTGCATCAAAAATGTATGTCCTTCAAGTCCATGCAATCACCACCAAGGCACCAAATCTCTCACGTCTTGAGGGATCCCTCACCTACATCAAAAACATGGGGTGGGGTTTTGGTACCCATATTTTCTTGGGTCCTTTGGGGTTAGCTTTGTAAGGAACCCAAACATTTTTATTATTAGCAAAATTTAAATAATGCAACTTATCAAAACAAAATTTTGCTAGATGGCCTTTGCGGCCACAATGTGTACACTTGTACACCTTAGGATGCTTATGTGTGTGGGTGTGATCATGACGTGTAACATAAGCATGATGATGTGCATGAACATGTGGAGCTTGTTTCTTTGAAAACAAGGACTCCAATCTAGAGTGGTTAAATGCACAAGAGCTCAAGGTAGAGCTCAAACTATTAATTTTATTTTTCAAAAATTCCATCTCATTATCATTAATGGTGGCATGTAGAGAAAGGTGAGATATGGAATCATTTTTCTTCTTTTTAGAAACTTTTTCTTTTTCTTTTTCAAACATTTTCTTTTTCAAAGAGTTGTTTTCTTGAAAAACAATTTCCTTTTGAGTTTCCACCAAAATAATTTATCTTTCAAAGACATATTCCCTTCACATAAATCATTCAATTTGGACATCAAGGAAATATTCTCATTTTTCAAATCTTCTTTTTCTTTTTCAATGCATGCAATCTTATTTTCTAATGAATCTTTTTCATTAAGCATGCAATCAAATTCCTTTTTCAAATTTTTATTTTCTTTCTTAATCATGTCATATTTTTCAAGCACAAGTTGACAAAAAGTAGTAAGCTCATCATATGACATGTCTTCATCATCAGATTCGGTGTTTACCTCAAGGGATTTATCCCCTTGGACCATGTAGCATGCGTTGGAGGTGTTGCTTCCAACGTCCGAATCGCTCCCGGCATAATATAGATCCTTTTCGCCAAGGGAGGTGATGATGTTCCAAACTACAAAAGTCGAGTCAATGTTAGAAACCCTAAATAAATAATCATCATTTAGGGTAGACTTAAGAGCATGAAGGGCTTTTGCATTAGCTTCAATGTACTTGCTATTATTAATATATGCATCATTAGTGGTAGCAAGATAAACATGAATGCCTAGAGCCTTTAGGTACAATGACATCTTAACTTTTCAAATTTGGATGTTAAGAATGTCAAAGGTGGGTGGTGACATGAAGTCCATGGTGTGTGTACAAAATATGTGATTAGCCTAAAAAGAGGATCTTTAACTCTAGGTTGTAAGACCCCAAATCAAGAGCACTTGGCTCTGATACCAATTGTAAGTTCACCTAGAGGGGGGGTGAATAGGTGATGGCTAATCTAATGGTCACTTAATGCCTAATGATGCGGAATTAAAAACTATTATGACCAAAAAAACTTATTACACTAAACACTATGTATAACACAAGAGTGTTGCCGAATTTCCCGTGAAGGGCTCTAGACAAACTCCTCTAGATTCCCTTGAATGGGTTGAGGTGCCGCGTTGGCTCTCTTGGTTGAATACAAGTGTTAGCAAATAACCCAAGCAAGTATATCAATATGAGCACACAAGTATATCAAGCATATAAAGATTAACACAATAATTGAATGCAAGATATAAACAAGTAAGGGAGAGAGAGAAAGAGCAATCGCAAACACAAGGGATTTGCTTCGAGGTTCGAGCACACTTGCTCTACATCCCCGCCTTCGACACACGAAGGATTTCCACTATAATCGATCCCACCGGATCACTCCTCGGTGCCGCAACACCTACAACGAGTTCCCACTAGAACTCCTTGGACTCTCTCTAGTTCGTACACACGCAAGCCCCACAAGCTCGCCGAGGCCGCACCTTAAACAACAAGTTCGCACCCGAACTCTAAACAACGCGGACACACACGTCCGCCTCCTCAAAGTACAAGAAAGAACTCTTGGTGATCTAAACACTTTGATCACCAATAAAAACTCTCACTACAACACTCCTATAGGATGAGTAATCAATGGATAGCTCAAGTGTTGGTGTGAGAAAATAAGGATGAGAATGGTGGAGGAAAAACTCAAGAAATCACTTTTAACACTTTTGATAAAACTTCCCTTTTGATAGGAAATATTAGCTCTCAATTTAGTGGAGAAAACTCTTTTAATGAAGTGGGAAAAACTGGCTCAAAGTCCACTAAAAATCTTCACTTAAAACAATGACCAAACCCCCAAATTTATATGTTGTCAAAAACTAGCCGTTGGGGTTCTGTCAGACCTGTCGGTCGACCGCCCGGTCGACCGCCAACGGTCAAGAATCCGACCGTTGGAGCCTCCGGTCGACCGCCCGGTCGACCCAAAAGAACAGAGAGCACTGCTCTCAGATCCGGTCGACTGGGTCGGCAGACCGGCGTCTGCCAGGTCAAGGCGTGCACGCTGTGCACGTCGGTCGACCGAGCCGGTCGACCGACTTCAGAGTTAGTCGACTATAAAGGCAGCAAGTCAACTAGCTGAAGCCTGAAACAGTTTTTCTAGGATTTAAAACTAAGTCTTTTGATTGAAATAAAATCCCATAAATACTTAGAAAATCTACAAAAATAGTTTTACCAATATACTTTGATAAACAAACACGCTTGCACAAAATCAAGGCATGTTAAAAATGATTTGGACTATTTTTGTAATATGAAAATACTGGCTCAAAATGAAAACTGTATTTTCCAAACTTGGTTTTTCCAAAACTTGTTTTTCCAAAATGAAAGTCTTTTCTAAACTGAAAAATTCTTTTAAGAAAAGACAACCAAATCAAGAGTGTGTGTGTGATAAATACTTGAGCAATCCACCAACTACTCTATCCTTTACATTTTATCTAAAAACAAAATCTTATACCTAGACACAAGTCTTGATCTTGAAGTCTTCACTTGAAGTCTTCTCATCTTCATGACTTGGTCCAAACACGATCCAAAGAGCTCTACTCCTCTGAGCACTTGATGTGATCTTGATGCACAAGCTCTTGAATCAACCGGTGCTAGCTCCAAAACTTGACTTTAAATCCTTTATTGAAGCTTCACACCTACTAAGATCTTGATCATAAATCTGTCACTAATTAAACACAAGATCATTAGTAAACATAACTACATGAGTTGATCATCATCAAAACTAGAGTGATGGGCCTTTGGGCAACATTTTCTCCCTGCATATATACGTCGCAGTAGCGCCTCCGTACCCGACGGGACGGAACGTTACAAAATCCTATAAAGACTCAGAAACATGACATTTTTGTGAGGACTGCGATCATGGTCACAGTCCTTATAAGTAGTGCATTTTGTGACATGATCATAGTCCTCAATTGTGATCATTTGTGAGGAGTGCGATAAAGGTTGCAATTATAGTCATAGTCCTCAGAAATAAGGTATTTTGTGAGGACTGCGATTATAGTCCCAGTCCTCAAAAATAAGATATTTCGAAGTGGTCCGCTTTTTGAAGTGATTAATTATAGGCATTTTCGTCTTTTACCACTGATGAACGCTTTAGCGCTTGACACGTGGGGCACATCCTTACTTTAAAAAAGATGTGGTTGAAGCAAATAAAATTATGCGAGTGAGTTTTTTTCTTATTTAAGATTTGACTTAGGTGGTTGAAAAGAAATCCCCTTAATTTTATTTTATGTTTATTAAATTTTGATTTTTTTTTGCTATTTTATAAATTATTTCGTCTCCTTTTTGAAGATTTTTTATTTTTTATTGAACATGGTTTTCTCTTGCTTTATTTTACATTAATTTTTTCCTTAGGTTTCTTTTGTTTCTTTTATTTCCATAAATTTTGCTTTTCATTTTTTTATTTTTTACTTCTTTTTATTCCTTTGATTTTTTTCACAATTCTTTTCTTTCAATTTTTTTCTATTTTTCTTTTCGAACTCTATTCAGCTTTATTGCTCTTTCTTTTCACCCCGACATTATCGAAAGCCAACAATGTACAACTGTTACACATAGGAAATCTAAAGGCAATGCTAAAGTATCCTCCAGCAATGTGGTAGGTATCTCTTCTAGAGAAACTTAATAAAATGTTGCTCCCCTCACTAGTTCAGGAGAAGAGGAGTCTGCCTTGGCTGTTGATACAGGCATTCCTTCCACGTCGAAGATAGATTTTTTATTCTTTAAAATATTTGAAAATGTTCAACTTTTACTCCATTTTTCCTTCTTCCATTTTTTTGGTTTTTAATTGATTCCTTATTCTTCTCTCTTCTTCTTTCTTTACTTTATAAATTTTATTTTTGGATTTTTTATTTGCTTCCACTTTTCTTGTATCTTTTGTAATATTCTGACTACATATTCTTTCTTATTCTTTCTTTTCATATATTGTAGCCTCTTTCTTTTCCTCTCTCTAATTCTTTTTTTTCCCTTTTCTTTCAAATTTTTAACATTTTTGTTTTCTTTTTCTTCCATTTTCTTGTTTATGATTTTGTTTTACTTTTTTACTTTTTACCCCTTCTTTTAACTATTTTTTACATTATTCTCCTTTATTTCTTTTTATAGGTATTTTTCCTTTGAAGTTTCTTTCAGTTATTCTTTAATCAATCTTGTTTCCTTCTAACTTTTTTCTTCTTTTTTTAGTATGTTTGCCTTTTCGTTTTTATCCATATTTTTTGACTTTTTTCCCATTCTGTTCTATATATTTTTAAATTTATTTCTATGCTTTTTTGTCTAGATTTTAAAATTTCTTTTTTAAATTATATCTTCTTTTTTTCATTTTTTATTTTTATTCCAAGTTTCTTATTTTAATTTATTTTTTATTTATTATTACTTTCTTTTTCAGATATTATTCGAATTCTTTTTCTTTCTTTTTTTTAAATTTTTTTAGTTTTTATTTTTTTTATTTAAAATTTTATCTGATTCTATTCTATTTTTTAAATTATTTATTCTCCTCGATATATTTAATGAGTCTCACATGATTTATCCCGGTAGGTTCTGACCCACTTCAAAGGGATATTCTAGATATTTAACCCCAACATATTACCCTTGTGATTATGAAATACGGAGGTAGACAACTCACTCACCAAATATTGGTATTTAGAGTTTTTTTTATTTGGGTGTGGGGGGGGGGGGGGGGGGTTTGATATAGAAAAAAAAAAAATCACAGGGTGTTTTTTGACAAGGGGATATTTTCTCAGTGGGGTGGGGAAAATTTCCTTATTGTTTTTCAGTTGCTTTACAATATACACAAGTTTAAATAAATGGATGCATACTTAAAATATCTTTTATTTATATGGCATAACTAATTTAGCTATTTAATTTTAAATCATTTAATTAGTTTAGTGTTTTAGGCTTTTTACCCACTTACGTGCTAAGTTTAATCAACTTTCACAACTATGATTTTGTTGTAATAGTGCCGAGATGCACAAACAAAGAGTGATGCATTAACAAAGAAATTTTAGTATTCCTTTCATGTGCGTTACTAGATGACCAAATGGCAACTTAGAAATAATTTTAAAATAAAAAGTCGTGTGGGCAACACTAGAGTACCCTCTCCCTCAAAAGCACAAGCTAGGATTTTCTGAGGGAGTCTCCATGTCCATCATGCACAAAATAAGGACTAATTTTCTAAATACAGGTGAACTTTAATTGTACGTAAGTATAGTATCAAAGTACCAACCTATACCCTTCATATGTTTCAGAAGGGACAAGCCAAAGGGCCGATTTTGGTTTTTAGAAAGAGAAGGAAAAACAAAGAAAGAATATTTAGAACAAATTTCTTCAACATTTGAACAAATTTCTTCAATCTTCCAAGCGTTTGATTGTCTAAATTCTGGGGAGGGAGAGAGAAGAGAGAGGGGAGATGACATGAATAAGATATCATATAAATTTTTAGCTTTCATCTACTAGTCTCTTTGGGAAAAATAATGGAAGAAATCTAATGCTTGGGTCTACCATTCAACTATCTCATGAAAAAGTAAAGTGTGAAGCTCACTTGCTCAAATTTCTCCCCGTCTACACCTAAAATGAGTCAAAATCAGAAAGAGCTAAAATAGTGCCTGTGTAGTTTTTGTGATATTTCTTTTAACCCAATGTATTTTCAAAAAGAGTGACGTGAATCTCTTCGTCGAATTTTAAATTGATTTCCCCTCTAACAAACAGCCACTATCCATCTCCACACTTCAGAAGAATAAGTCCACTTGAAAAATGGGAGGAAGAAAGTTAGAAAAGGAAATATAAACCCAAAAATGAGAGGAAGAAAGCCTTGAAAAAAAAAAAATTCCACCTAGATGCCACCTGGGATTTCTTCTTTTTCCAAGAGATCCAAACATGTGAATCTCTTCCCTTTTCTCACGTCAAACAATCAAACCAGGATCAAGTAAATTTCAATTCAAGAACCAAACACTCAGCGGGTCAAGAAGTTGAACTCGTGAAGGCAAAATCCCACAAGCAAAGGAATGCTGAAGCCAAGTCACGCAAAGTATTTAAGCGCCAAAAATAGTAAGGCCATCTCCAATTCACGCCAAAAATGGCGTGGGTTGGCTTTGTTAGAAATGGCGTGTGCGTGGGCTCCAACCCACGCCATTTCGCACCCGGCAAAATGCCGGGTGCTACAGTGCCGCGCCAGAAATGGCGCGGCACTGTAGCACCCGGCATTTTGCCGGGTGGCTTTTTTTTTTTTTTTTTTTATTTTTTTAGTTTAAGTTTAAATTTTTGTTTTAAGTTTAAATTTTTTGTTTTAAGTTTAGATTTTTAGGTTATGTTTAAGTTATTTTTGTTAATTTAAATTTTAGTTTTTATATTTTTGTATTTTATTTAGTTTTTATATTTTAATTTTTTAATTATTTGTTTTTAAATTTATAATTTTACTTTGTTTAATTCAATATATTTATTAAGTTTTTTATTTTAAGTTTACATTCTATATTTTTTATTTAATTATAAATTGTCAAATTCACTAATTTGAAATTAAAAATTATTACCAACTGAACCACGTATAATTTAATATTAAGATAATTATAACGGAACACAAATCACATATATTACTAATTAAAACTGACAGATACAATAACAAAGTTGCAAATACATGAATTCAACTAATACAACATATAGAGTGCATTAGCAAAAATCATAGTGTAAAATAAATTCCTTTTGTATTTGTGATTCACCTCGGTCGTACAATTATCTAGTGTTTATATTATTTTATATAAATTAAATGAAAAATAAATCTATTAATTTAAAAATTGAATATATTATTAAAAATTTCATATTTCTCATAATTGAATATAGAAGAATTAAAAAATAATTTCTTAATTTCATAAATAAAAATATTAATTAATTATTAAAGTTAAATATTAAATATTATATAAAATTATTAAAAAGTTAAATACATTTTAAAATATTTTAATAGTATTACGCAATTTACTTAAATTATCACATAATATGTTGATAATTAAAATTTGATACAATAAAATAATAATAATAATAATAAAATATGTAGAGAATATCCCATTTGGAGTGGAAAATGGAGTGATGGTTGGAGAGATTTTGTGTGAACCCTCCATTTTGGAGTGAAAGTACACTCCAAAATGGAGGGGGTGGTTAGAGATGCCCTAACAAAAGCCGAGGGAAAAATCAGAATCAATATTTGATTCAGAACATGCGGTTATCTCGCTGACAGTGATAGGAAACAGCAGGCAAACATCCAACACAACCAAATATAACAAGCATCAGCTACCTACCACCAGAATTATTTTCTACACAAGAAGCTTAAAGAGCTTAATCATCCAGAAAAGAAAAATCATTAGTACAGAAATATATAACCAAGGTTTCATAAAATATGTCTGAGAATATCCAAAAAAAACTAAGCAAAACATACCAAATAGCAGTTTGAGCAACCATGCAACATAATAATATCTAAACAAAAATTCTCTCCAAGTACTTACCACAAAAGGTGCTCATTAAGACGACACCAACAAATTCATAAACCCGCGAAACAAGATTCTGAAGGAAAAGATTGAAGAACACTACTGGGTAACACCGAGCCACTTTGAGAAGTTCTCAAATTCAGTATAGTCGCTGTCTGTGATCATAGTCTTGTACCAACCCTTGCCGGCAGCCTTGATAGCAGCAGCTTCTTCCTGTAAAAACAAATAAGCAAATATTCAACATGTCAACTCGAACTACTAGATAACAACTAGATTGGAATTCTTTCTAAACTAACACAAAAAGAAAAACATTAAAAAAATTTACTAATAACAATAATGTAAATCCTCATGGAAAACCAAGTAAGAATGAACTTTTCATTTTAAATGTGAAAATGAATGATTTGTAGATGAGCAAGCGTAATCAAATAAAACATAAAATAGTAAAAACCACTAAAAAGTTGTAAGTAAGAGAAGTAGTTGTAACTTCACCAATTCAGGACACTAGACATGCCTAGGACCACGGATCTTATAACAGAAAATAGTAAAAACCACTCAAATTAAGCAGCTATAAATAGTTCACTGTCATATATACGTGTAGTTGTCATCCTCAAAAATTTTAACAAAGATACTGATCTCATATTATAAGCATGCCCACTAATAAACAGGGTTCATCATGAATATGCATCCGCATCATCAACTAAATATCAAAATAGAGACACTCGCTACAACTTGATGCACACACAAATTTTCAAGTGGAAATCTACCAGCGCCATGTCAACAATAAAGCAAAGATAAAATTAAATGCCACATTCAATGAAAGTTATAGTTACGGCTATCTACCTGGACCATTTCAAATACTCTTTTTAGAAGAATGACAAAAACCTGTCCACCTCAACCAACTAACCGGAACATCTTGTTGCATATCAAATAAACTGAAGTTCTCATAAGAGTCAAGGTAACCCTCCAAAATGGTTAATACAGCCATAAATTATGACTTCAAACTCCAAACAACATTTACGCAGTCCCCAAATCTGATATAAAATTTAGAGAACTCGGGAAGGGTTAAAAGAGGTGATCATAGTAGGGCTGACGTTCATAACCAGCTTCTTAAAAGGATAGGTGTACAGTCAGAGATCTCAACAATTTGACAGGCAACCTGCTGTTAAAACAATTGTCTATGACATGTAGAGGAAGAGTCCTGAGGTCAGATCTGTATAGAAATGATTTTTTTTTTTTTTGAACTTTTCTTCCAAGAAAATCTGCATACCAACACTCTAATAGATTGTCTGTTATCATCAACAAAACCTACGGCTATGTTACAGCATATATATCATAAAGACAATTTAAGTATTTAAGAGACCGGTGCTTGGATGGAGATAACACTTACAATTAGTAACAATCCCTAACAAACAATGATCACTCCAAACAGTAGGATACACCACGCAGCTACTAGAGAAACTAACACCCGATTGCCTATGCTCAGGCGAGCTTACTACCTATCTTTGGTGATTTGTATCTGGACAAAAATCCACCAACCAAATTGAAATAAAATCAAGAGTGAAGTTAAATCTATTTGAGCAAAGGTATAGGTTGTTGAGGGAGAGCAAGCACACTAGTTAATATCTTGCCAATTAACTGAACTACTATAAATATATAACAAACAGAATATAGCAAGCCTGGTGATGTCTTCTTGAGTAATACCCCTCAGTCAAGCCACCATATGAATAAAAGCTGGCTTAGATATAGGGTGAATAAAAGCTGGCTTAGATATAGGAGGGAGATCCAATATAAAGAAGGAAGAGAAAATAAACTTGTGTATGAATATTTCTTAGATTAACTTATATACAGACTCTACATAGCATATCTTTCTATCTTATATAATAATAGAAATGGAAGCTAAGAGCCAATCTTTGTTTGCATCAATAGTTTCCTGCCAAATTCTATAATAGATAATTGCAAAGGTAAAACTATTACCAGATAAGCTTATCTTGACAAGAATATGTAGAACCAAGACAGCAGTTAAATATAGCATAGCCATTAGATTTACATAAATAAATAGAAGCCGAGTAGAAACTCTCACAATCTTACATGATGGTTAACAAGAAATTGAGCTAACTACCATTATTTGAATCAGTCTTTCCTGGCAAATCCTAAATTGTGATGTATACTGAAAAAAACAGAAAAACTGAACAAAATAGATTTATCTGTCAAGATGAAATACAAAGGCCCGGTCAAATGTCTGTATATAAAAAATAACAAAAAGGTATGAACATAAAAACATATTATCATTGTCTGGCTCTACATGAAACCATAACTTGTTTACTTTTTTTAGGGAGACTAAAGTTTATCCTTTTCTTTATTTACTGATAAACCCACAAAAGTACACTAATGCTGAATGAGAACTAAAACTCTAATGACATCAATTCATCAACCAAACACCCAAAAAGCCGCATACAACATACAAGAAAAATAAATTTATACCATAAACTATAAATCATCCAACACAAGTATAGTCAGATTATAAAAAAATTGCTTTGCTTTAAAAAAAATTGAAGGTAAAAATCATTAAAAATGATTGAAAGAAACAATGCAGAGTCCTTGAACACGAACCACAGGCATTACAAAATCAAATTTCTAAATAATAGAACATATCATGTACCAGAAATAAGTCCAGTATAAAAAAAAAATATTAAAAGAGAGAAGCCCTATGGGGAAAAAATTAGAAAGCAATGTTGACAAATAATTTACCAAACCTCTTAGAAAATAAAAGGTAAGAATCTAGCATGTCAAAAAAAAACTTTTAAGGGTCTGAGACAGAATGCGGAAGAAACAGACAAAAAAACGTATTATGGAATAAAAACGAGTTTAGGAACACTACTGATCACATCATATATTACAAATTAAAAAGTCACTATAGAAATAGGAAAAACAATTCTAAAGTGAATGCTTTATAATGAGAACGTTGGGGAGTTAATAAACATGTCCAAAAATAAGTGTAGCAAAATAATAATGCTGAGATGAACAGTGGCAATATACTAAAAGAAAGCATGTGAAATGATTTCACCTGCAAGACAAATAATCAACAAACAAAAGGAAAAAAACAGAACTACAACTAATAGACTGCAATTATCATAAAACAAACTAGACTGTAAAGCATAAGCAAAATACTGATTCTAAACTAACAATCTGATGATAAATAATAGCAAGTTAGCATCTAAAACGACTCATAACATAATAAACCAGACTATTCAAAACGATTAAGTTGCATCATTAGCACATAACAACAAGAATAACAAAGCATTCCATACTAGCAAGTGAAAGTAAGTTAGTATCAATACCTTTGGAAGCTTGCTCCGCTTCTTGTCAAGCTTCTCCTTCTTGGCCTTGACCCTCTGCTCCTCAGCAAGCAGCGCCATCCTCCTCGCGGTCTTCGCGTAAGGGTTCAGCCTCAACAGTGCATTCAGGTTCTTCAGTGGGTTCTTCTTCAAAGTCCTCCTCTTCACCTCCTTGGTAATGGGCCTCACAACAGACTGCACCTCGTCAGAGTTGATGATCCTACCAAGATCAGCATTTGTCATCTTCGACCTCGGCAGCACGTACCCGTTCTTCTTCTCCGCGGCCTTGTCAAAGGTCCCAAAAACTGAATCGAGCTTCTCAAAGGCCGACTTGGTCCAGATGATGAACCGACCAAGGTGACCGCCTGGAGCCAGCTTAAGGATGTTGAGGCGCTCGACATTGGCCACATCGACGCCCGGAATGTTGCGGAACGCCTTCACAATCTTTGATCCCTCGGTCCCGTACACAATCAGCGGGCCCTTTCGAGAAATGTACCGTCTGTTCCTCATCTTTCCCTTGCCAGGGCGGATCCCACTGGAGTCCTTCGCCTTCTCAGCATCGGCAAAAGCTCCGATCTGCTTCAGAGCCTTGATGGCTGATGAGGTCTTCTCGATTGATTCGATCGAGTCTGAGACAACGAGCGGTAACTCGGGCACAGACTCGATCTTGTGGCCGCGGGCGAGGACGAGGGAGGGGACGGCGGAGGCAGCGAGGGCTGAGACGACGGCGAAGCGGCGCTGGTTGACGTTAACGCGTCGGTGCCAGCGGCGCCAGATCTCGGTGGGGGCGAACATGCGGCCGCCGCGGCACATGTTGCCAAAGGCTCCCTGGCCGGCCCTGTGGGTCCCGCCACCGGGGACACGTGGGATACGGGAGACGGCGCGGCCGGTTCCCCAGGACTCGGCGGAGGTCTGGTGTCCGGCGCGGCGGGAGACGGCGTAGGGCTGGCGGTGGTTTTTCGCGAGATTGGAATGGACGAATCGAACTATATCGGGTCGGATCGAGGATTTGAGGACGTCGGGCAGGGGGACGGCGTTGGATCCGTCAGTCGCCATATCGCCCTCAAGGAGCTGCACACTGACGAGAGGGCGGGCGGCGGCGGCCATGGGTTAGGGTTTGTTAGGGCTAGGGTTTGGGAAATGGCGGAGGCTAGGTTTTTTGGCAAAGGATCGGAGAGAAGAGGAGAAGAGTGGCTATATATAGTGGGGTGTGATGTAGGGTTTTAATCTCAAGCGTAGATGCGAAATCGTGGACGGTTGGATTTACTCTCTTATGGACGGTCGGATATGAGACCGCCAGAATTCTGGGGTCGTTGGATCTCCCTCCATCTGCTGTCGCTTTCCGGGTGTTATGAGATGATGTCTTAGCCCGATGATTTTCTTTTATCTAATATATGTGATTTTTAATTCACTTAGTTTAATCTAATATATGTGATTTTTTTTCTTGTTGAAGAGAATTTATATAAGATCATTCGAGTATATTTAGATGTGTATAAAAATTCTAAAAAGTAAATAGAAAACAAGTTATACCATGAAATTCATTCTTTCAATTTCTATTTGATTTTTAATGAAATCAATTTGGATGGATAATTATGCTAGTTTTTTCTAGATGCTGGAGCAAAATCAATGTAAGTGATTTTGTTCTTACTAAGTAGTGTTCAGTCCAAGTGATTTTGTTTTTATTTGTTAAATAAAAGTCGTAACTTGATGCAAGCGTGATTTGAACCTCACACTTTTTATCACTGTGCTAGTATGACACTTGTAGTGACTTTGTTACTACTAAAATGATTTTATACTAGTAAAATGCATGTGTAATAAGTGCACCTAGTCTTTTTTACTTGAGATTCTTTTTCTCTCAATCAAAATTTGTTATCAATCTCATTGTCATCAATGAAAATTACTCAAGTATGTGTTTATCATATCTATACTACTATAAAATGTAGAAGTCGGAATATTTCAAAAAGATTCCTTCTTTCAATTTTGCCCATCTCTGAGTTTTTTTATTCTTATAATAAAATTTTAGAGATATAACTTTAAAGCAAGATTGTTTCAGTAGTTTCAAAAGACAAAAAGTTGGATATTCTTTTTTTTTCTTTTTTCATATGTCTCTCAAATTTATTTCCCTCTTTTATCTAAAATTACTTAGACTAAATATCAACATCTCTCTTAATCAGTATTTTGTAAATAGTTAGTTCACGAATATCACTCTTTATATATCTACAACAACTCTAAAAATAAATAATACAAAACACGTGCACAAATTTTGTTCCCCCCGTCTTATTCCATCTCCCTCTTGTTGGATCACTTAATTTTTTTTTAAAAAACAAAAGAGAAGAACGTGAAAAAAAAAAAAAGAAAAGAAAAGAAAAACAACCTCTCTCTGCGTGCTGCTCCCTTTTTCTCTCATAATCCTCTCTCTTGAATTCTCCTCTCTTACTCTTGATTCCGCCTTCTCTTAAAATCTTTGTGATAACCTCTCAGCGTCCTGTTTCTCCTTAAATTCCTCCCCCATTTGGACTCCTGAACCTTAAAAAACTCGAAAATATTCTCAATAATTGAGTTCGCGCCCCTTCTCCTCTCCTCTCCTGTATATAATATGCTATTATAATTTTTCTTTCTTCACAATATTATTAGTAGTAAAGAAATTAAGAAAGAGAAGGGAAAAAAAGACGAGGGGCAGTTGCTGTTCCGATCGAGACGGAGTCGGCCTTTTCTCTGAGGAAAAGTTAGTAGCTCTCCGCAACTATGCAAAACTAGCTCTCTGCTGATAGTCATCAAATTTTACGTATATTTTTCATTTTTCCCATATTCCATATTCTTATGGACTATATTCTTGTGCATCATCTTTTTGTTGGCGCAGAGGCCTTTCACCTTAGTTTTGATGATAACTAACTTATGAAAGTTAGTTTACTAATGATCTTGTGTTTAAAAAGTTTCAGATATTGATTAAGATCTAAGTAGGCGATTAATTTCAATAAAAGATTCAAAGCCAGTTTTGGAGCTAACATATGACGATTCAAGAGCTCGCGCGTCAAGATCGCATCTCGCACTCGGAAGGAGTCAAGCTCAATTGGATGGGGTTTGGATCGAGTCGTCTTGGAGGAGGAGTTCTACAAGAAAACTTAAGTTTGTTTAGTTTAGTTTTATGTTATATATTGTGTAAAGATAGCTTAGTCTTGATATGCTCAAGTTCACACACACAAGTTCAATAGTTTTTTGTTTCAGTTTAACTGCTTTTGGATTTTCAAGAACATATCTTTAATTTTCATAAATAGATTTCATCTAAAATAGTTTACAAAATTTATACGTATAGTGGATTCTTTCATATACATTATTTAGTTCATAATGTTCAGAAACTTATTTTGATGTATCTCTAATTCATGGTTTTAAGTTTTGCTTTTAATAAAACTTAGTTTTGCATTTAATGTCAAAAACATAGATACATCTTTTATATGTGTATTGGATTCTATCCATACGCAATATGCTTCTAAAGTGTTTCTATATCATGTTTTTATATTTATATAAGTTTTGGAGAAAACGGTTTCATTTCAAAATCTAACTTTTAGAAAATACTATTTTTGGTTTAAAGCTTAATTTCTATATCACGAAAATAGTTCAAATTGTTTGAAATATATGTTGAATTTTAGTCACACATATTTGTTCTTCAAATATTTAAAAAATTTATTTTTGTGGATTTTATGTGATTTTATGGGTATTTAAAAGACTAAGTTTTTAAACCCTAAAACGCAGCCTGAGACCACTGGCGGTCGACCGACCGGTCGACCGGACTAGATCTCGGTCGACCGAGCGATCGACTGGTGTGCATAGGACGTGCACAAGGCTTTGGCCATTGGGCCAGTCGACTGGGCGGTCGACCGATAGGCAAATTGTCTTGGGGCGGTCAACCGGCCGGTCGACCAACAGCCCCATCAGAACGAGCGGTCGACCGACAGGTCATTCTGGACCTGTTTTGATCCCAACAGTTATATTTTTAGACCCCTATAAAAATGAGTCTTTGGGGGATGTTTCTCCTAAGATTTTTGAGAGCCAAATTTCCCATCTTCTATAGAGTTTTTAACAAGTTTTCAAAAAAGTTTTAGAGCTTTAATCTCTCTATCTTTATTTGTTTCAAAGTTTTTGAAAAATCAAAAGAAAATATATTTTAGGATTCTACTTCTTGTCCAAAATTTTTATATCTTATCTAGAGTTTTTTTTAAGTGTTTTCTTTGTTATTTCTTTTCCAAAACACTTTATTTTCTCACACTTGAGCTATTAATTCTATACTTATCTATAGGATCTTGTTTTTGTGAGAAAATTATTTGTGATCCTTTGAGATCACCAAGAGAGAGTTTGTCATCATTGGATCACCAAGTTATAAGTCTTTTCTTTGCTTTGGCTTAGTGCCCACCTTTTGTGTAGAGGTTTGTGTTTGAGAGAGTGGAGTTGTGTACTTCAAGTGTCGAGTTGTAATTCCTTAGTAGAGGTTCCTTTGTGAAAGGTCCTGTGTGGACATAGCGGAAATCCTTCTCTGTGAAGGCGAGGACATAAAGCAGCGGATCAAATCTCGAACATATCTTTGTGTTTGCGCTTGATCCACTATCTCTCAATTCTATCTCTCTTATATCTTGAATTGTTATTACTTGTTCATATTCATATACATGTTTGATATTGTTTGTGTACCCACACTTGTATTGAACCAAGAGAGCTTCTAATAGCAACTCAACTCTTAATTTAGAGAAATCTCGAGGAGTAGTTCCAGAGCCCTTTACGGGAAATTTGGGCTCACTCTTGATTACACATAGTGTGTTTACAATTAAGTTTTTAATTTCACATCATTTGTCCTAAATTAGCTAGTATACCTATTCACCCCCCTCTAGATGCACTTTCAATTGGTATCAGAGCCTATGCTCCTAATATTCGGTTTAACTACTTAGGAGTGTGATTCTTGGATTGCTAATCTAGTCTATTGCTTTGCACACATATAGTTTATATACACTCATGGATTATCTTGCTTCACCCACCTATGATGCATCTACATTAATTTGTGAAAGTTTAAGATGACAGTATATTTAAAAACACTAGGTTTGCATGATTATCTTGCCACTACCAAGAAATCCTATCTTGGTAATGGCAAGTACATTGAGGCAAATATACAAGCCATGGAAGCACTTAGGCATATACTAAGCAAAGAACATCTTTCTATTATTTCTCATTGTGATTCCATTTTTACAGTGTGGAACACATTGACCTCTCCCGAGGTACAAATGACAAACTATGTGGAGAAGGAATCTAGTGGAGATGAGTCCGACCATGCTTACTTTATGGTCCAAGGGATTGACTCCTTTGAGGCAAAATCGGACACTCAACTAGATGATAGTGCTAGTTTTTCATGTGATGATAATGTATAGATGCCCATGTTTTAAATGAAGAACTGTCATTGTTTTGTGAAAACTTGTTAAATAAATATAAATTTTTGAAAAAAGTTTTGAATTAAAAGAAGAAAATAAAAATTTGTTTTCTAAATTTAACATGGTTTTGAAAGAGAGGGTTGAGATTTTTAATGAAAGAAACTCATTGAAATCCCAACTTGACCATGCTTTAAAAGAAAACCAAATTTAAAAAACAAAAATGATTTTGATCTTGTGTTGGAGAAAAATGTTTTGTATTCAAAACTAGATTTGTTTTAAAAGAGAATGATTCAACGAAAATGATTTTGTTTCCCATTCTTATCATGATTCTATTGTTATACCTCCTATTGATAAGAATGCTTGCTCCGCTTCTTTTTCAATTATTGAAAATGATATTTGAGTTTTGAAAGAGTTTAGATTATTTGGGCTCACTTTGAGCCAATGTGCCATGAATCACACACGATTGGAATCTATATTTCATAAAAAACATGCTCCTCACATTCATGCACACAAAATACGACATACACATGCTCATCATGCTCACGCACATGATTTGTATGCTAATGTGTACAATTATACACATTGTGGATGTACGGGCCACCTTGAAAAGTTTTGTTATGACAGAATACATAATTCAATTTTACAAATAAGTTTGTTTGGGTTAAGAAAGGTGCTAACCCCATGAACCCCAGAAAGTTTGGGTACCAAAATTCACCCTTATTGTATTTGATGCAGGTGTGGCTCTCACTTGATGTGAGGGTATTGGTGCCTTGATGGTGGATGTGATCTGAGCCTAAAGATTATATCTATAGATGCATCATTTTCAAGAGATGTTTAGGTGGGAAGAACCACCATGAGTTTTGGAGACCTAGAGACTAGTTCATATGATTTGATTACTATCTCTAAACTCCCATTTTTTGTTATATGCTTTCATATGAATATTTTTAACATTTCTTGATTTTTTATGTTCATTATGTTAAATGCAATGCTATTAGACATGTGATATACATAAATAGTCTTTAAGATACACCCATATTATATGGACTTATATTTTTGTATTCTCACTTTAATTTAGCTATTGTGTATATCCTGGTTCTAAAACACGTGCATTTAACTTAATGATCACTTTTGTTTATATTTTAGCACTTCATGTTTTGATTATTTATTTAGATGTGACTTTTATTAAAACTTGTGTTTATATTTGTACAACTAGTGAGCCACATTTGAGTATTATATGTTTATCCTTTATTGCTCATTTATAACCATTAGATGAACTTGTATAACCTTATTTTTGTGATTCTTGCATCTTAACTTGTATTCCCTATTTTTGTACATGTTTTCATAAAACTATGTTTAGCTTCATATACATGTTATTTTTGTCTAAAACTAATAGATATACATGTATATCCTTGAGTCATTTGCCTTTATGCAAAATTCTATTATGAACTCAGATATATTTGGGATATGTTTGCATACTTTTAGTTTTGACAAAACATACATATACGTTGAAACTTGTAGTTTTTAATAAAAATAGAATTTTTTTTGTTTTGATGATTTCCTTTCATATGAGCTTCATTGTCTAACTTCATGATTTTATTCATTACATGATTCTTACACTCGATATATTTTGTTAATCATAACTTTTGTTTTATGAAAGTAATATATGCTTTATTGCTTTTTGAGTGTCGATTCTTGTGTAATTTTCATAATTCATGGATACATTTATGTTTTATTCCTTTCTTGAAGAACTTCGTACTAGTTTTCAAAATTACCATAAAACTAGTTTCATTATTCTTCAATTTGGTAGAGTTTTCAAACATGTTAAATTATTTGCAAACTCTTATTTTTGAAAACCCTACCAACCAAAGGGCAGTTGGATGGATGACCATGTCTTGTATACCTTTATTGAATATCTTTCAAACATGCGTATGAATAGGGTGATAAGTATGAGTTATACATAATTTTCAATGAAAATTCGTTTTGTATACTCATGTATTCTATATATGTATGGATCATATCTAAATTAAAATTATATTGTTCTGATACATACATATAGATGTTTTCTTCTTCTTTAAACATATATGCCATACATTTTTAAGCACAAATTATTTCTTACTAAGCTTGATTTAGTTCTTAATGTCAATTATTTTTCAATTGATATATCTTTACAAGCTTATGCATTATTTTTATTGGTATTTATACAGGGGGAGAAAAATTCTTATTTTATCTTTTAATTGGTTTATTTTCAATTGGTATTTTACTCACACTCTTTATGATGAAAAATACTTTATTTTGGTATATGCTAACATTTTCAATATTGATATCAATAATCTTAAATTAGTATTATGCTCAATTTGGTGGTATCTATATTGCAAAATAGTTTTAGTGTTACATAAAAAATTAGTTGTTAATTTCAATTAATATCATGTCCTTTTATTGGTATCAATTGGCAAAAAGATTATTTTACTTTCAATTAGTTTCTTTCAATTGATTATTTTTATTGATATCAAAATTTTGTTTTAAAAATTGTTTATTGGTATTGTTTGTTTGTCTTCACCCTTTTGTTGATAAGTGATAAAAAGGGGGAGAAGAATTTAGGATTATATATGCATGTTATATATATATATATTATTTTTATTTGATATCTTGAGCTACATTGCATATCTTTATGTGTTTATTGATTATACATAAGTTAAGATAGAGCTTCTATGAAGCTTAATCTTAATCAATGCATATATAACCTCATAAGTTTTGTTACCATCAAAAAAGAGGAGATTGTTGGCCCAGAGGTCTTTCACCTTAGTTTTTATAATAACTAACTTATAAAGGTCAGTTTATTAATGATCTTGTGTTTAAGAAGTTTCAGATATTGAGCAAGATCTTAGTAGGTGATTAGATTCAACAAAGAATTCAAAGCCAGTTTTGGAGCTAACACATAATAATTCAAGAGCTCGCGCGTTAAGATCACATCTAGCACTCAGAAGGGGTCAAGCTCATTTGGATCGAGTTTGGATCGAGCCATCTTGGAGAAAAAATTCTACAAGAAGACTTCAGTTTATTTAATTTAGTTTTGTGTTAGATCTTATATAAGGATAGCTTAGTCTTGATATGCTCAAGTTTACATACATATAAGTTTAATAATTTTTGGTTTCGCTTTAACTGGTTTTGGATTTTCAAGAATATATATTTAATTTTCATGAATAGAATTCATCTAAACTAGTTTACATGGTTTATATGTACAGTGGATTCTTTCATATACATTGTTTGGTTTATAATGTTCAGAAACTTACTTTGATTTACATCTAATTCATGGTTTTAAGTTTTGCTTTTAACAAAACTTAGTTTTGCATTTAATGTCAAAAACATAGACTTTTATATGTGTATTGGATTCTATTCATACACAATATGCTTCAAAAGTGTTTCTATATCATGTTTTTGTATTTATACAAGTTTTGGAGAAAACTAATTTTCATTTCAAAATCTAAGTTTTGAAAAATATCGTTTTTGGTTTAAAGCTTAATTTTTATATCACGAAAATAGTTCAAATTGTTTGAAATATGTGTTGAATTTTAGTCACACATATCTGTTCTTCAAATATTTATAAGAACTTATTTTTGTAGATTTTATGGGATTTTATGGGTATTTAAAAGATCAAGTTTTCAAACCCTAAAACCCAGCCTGATACCACTAGCGGTTGACCAGACCAGATTTCGGTCGACTGATGTGCACAGTGTTGGCCCAGAGGCCTTCCACTCTAGTTTTGATGATGATTAACTCATGTAGTTATGTGTACTAATAATCTTGTGATTTTAGTTTCAGATCATTAATCAAGTTATTAGTAGGTGATTAGCTTCAACAAGATGACTTGGAAGCTTTCACATGTTGATTCAAGAGCCTGAGCGTCAAAGATCATATATAGCACTTGCTCGGTGGATCAAGGAGTTTTGGATCGAGTCGGCTTGGAGACGGCTCTCTACAAGAAGACTTCAAGTACCATAGTTTAGTTTTGTGTTTAGATCCAAATTGTAAAGATTAGAATAGTATGATATGCTCAAGTTCACAACACACACGTTTCATGTTTTGAATATTGGTTTTCGGTTTTTCCGTTTTTGGTTTAACCGATCTTGGTTTCATGAATAGATAGATTCAAAATAAATTTACATGGTTTAATGTATATAAGATTTGTTCTATATACAAGCATGCTTCAACTACTTAGACAAACTTAGTTTTGACTTACTTATTCATGTGTTTTATGTTTTGGTATTTTTAACAAAACATATTTTGGAATTAAAATAAAAAACATGGATATATATATGTTTCATGTATATAGGATTATATCCATATACATCATGCCTAAATGTTGCTTAATATCATGTTTTTGTATTTGGATGAGTTTTGGACAAAGGTATTTTCAATTCAAAAATCCAAGTTTAGAAAATACGGTTTTGGTTTTTGGCAAAATTTCTATAACACAAAAATGTTTCAAAATGTTTGAAATTTGTGTTGAAAATTTCAACACAAGTTTGTATATCAATGTAATATGATAAAACTATTTTTGTGTATTTTTAGAATTAAAAATTACTTGTTTTTCTAACCAGAACTGTTATTGCCAGGCTAGGTCGGTCGACCGAACGGTCGACCGGACCAAGTAGCCGGTCGACCGTAGCAGTCGACCGACGTGCACGAATACGTGCACGCTGGCTGCCCCATTAGCCGGTCGACCGTACGGTCGACCGACTGAGAGCAGGTTGCTCTCTGTTTGTGCACGGTCGACCGAGCAGTCGACCGGCCGGAGAGCCGTTGCTCTCTGGTTCTGGGGATGGTCGACCTCCCGGTCGACCGGTAGCTATCAGCGGTCAAAATATGACCGTTGGACGGTCGACCGACCGGTGGTTCAATTTTGGCAGTTTCTCCTGCCAACGGCTATAATTTTCTGGGGGCTATAAATACCCCATTGGAAAGAGGTTTTCTCTAAGAATTTTTGGGCGAATTTTCTGAGCTTTCTCTAGTGTTTCCACAGCAATCAAAAGAAGTTTTGGGCTTTAAATTGAACAATCTTTTTGGTGTTTTTGCTAGGGTTTGGAAAATCAAAGAAAAGGGTTTATGGGAAAAGTGTTTAATTCAACTTCTTTATCTTGGTTTCTTGTTTTTCCCAAGGATTTTCTTTGAGTTTTTGATTTCCATTCCTTTGGTTTTCTCCACACTTGAGCTACATCTACTATCTTATTCTATAGGATCTTTGTGTGGGAAAAGAGATTTTTTGTGGTTGTTTGTTAGACCCCCAAGTTGTAAACCCAATCTTTGCTTGGCTTTGTGCCTTTGGGTTGTATCCCTGAAGTTGTGAGGTGATCCTTGTGTTGCTTTGTGCTAATCCCTCAAGTTGTGAGGTGATTGTTTGTTGGCTTGTTTCTTTGCCTCAAGGAGGAGGTTGTGTTTGTAAGGAGAGGAGTTAGGTACTCCTTATAATTGTTATTACCCCAAATCCTCGGTGGAGGTTCCCTTTGTGGGAGTCCTTTGTGGACAAGCTAGTGGAGTTGAAATCCTTCTGTGTGAAGGCGGGAATGTAGAGCTGGGTGCTCGAACCTCGAAACATATCTTGTTGTTTGCGCTTGATCCCTTGGCTCTTACTCTCTCTATATTGTGCCTTGCATAAATTCATATTGTTCATTCATAATTATTTGCTTGGCTTGTTTGAGTGTGCATCTCTTGTTAATTGCAATTAGTTTTTAAATTCCACATTAAGTTCACTAGATTAGCATCATCACCTATTCACCCCCTCTAGGTGATTTTCAATTGGTATCAAAGCCTACGCTCCTGATATTTAGGTTTAACCACCTAGGAGTGAGATCTTGATTTGTTAATCTTCATTTGCATTTTTCATTTGCACACATTTAGTTTGCACTCATAGATAGCCCTCCTATGTTTGATTTCTCTAGACATGATTTTTGGAAGGCCAAGATGAGTAGTCATTTAAAAAGCCTAGGACATCTAGTTTATCAAGTCACTACTATAGAATCCTTCCCAAATGCTAGCAAGCATAGAAAGGCCATTGCATTAGCACTTAAAACACTTAGAACATCTCTTAATGAAGATCTTTTACATGTGTTTGCTCATTATGATTCGGCTTTTGCAGTTTGGAGCATTTTAACTTCTCCCGAGCTACCAAGGATTATCAACAAGTTGAGAAGATCTAGGAGAGACAAGTCCGACGATCATTGCCTCATGGTCCAAGGGAAAGACTCCCTTGAGGTACAATCGGATTCTGAACTAGATGATAGCTCTAGTTCATATTGCTATGGGTGTTTAGAAGTTCAAAATTTAAATATAGAACTTGCCTCTAAGCTTGAAAATTTTGTGGAAAAACATGACCTTTTGAAAAAGAAACATTTTGAATTAAAAGAAGAAATGAAGGATTTGTGCTCAACTTTTGAATCGGTTTTGCAAGAGAAGGAAGAGATTACTAGTGAACGTGACTCACTAAGATCTCAACTAGACCTTTCCTTAAAAGAGATTAATGTTTTGAAAAGCAAAAATGATTGTGATGATGTTGTGAAAAACAATGAGGTTTTATCTTCAAAATTAGATTTTGTTTTAAAAGATAACCTTGCATTGAAAAATGAAATTGATTTCATTACAAAAGAATTGGATTTTGTTTTAAAGAAAAATGATTCTTTGAAAATTGAATTGTCTTCACATGTTTGCCATGCTAGTGTAGCTTCTTCATCTAGCACACCTATTGCATGCTCCACTTTATCTTCAACTATTGAAAATGACATAAATATTTTGAAGAAAAGTGTAGATTGTTTGGGCTCCACTTTGAGCCAATGTACTTTAAATCATACACGCTTGGAAACCTTGGTTTGTAAGAAACAAGCTCCATCTTTGCATGTACACCCATCACGGCATACACATGCTCATCACGATCACAAACTTCACACTATGTATGCCCATGTGTACACATGTATACATTGTGGTCGAAAAGGCCACCTTGCTAGATTTTGCTATGATCGTTTACATGTTGAAAATTTAGCAAATAATCTTGTTTGGGTTAGGAAAGATACTAACCCCTATGGACCCAAAAAAAATGGGTACCAAAGACCACCGCTAAAATTTTTGATGTAGGTGTGGGCTCTCGCATCACATGAGAGTAGCGGTGCCTTGAAGTGGATGCGTTCTGTGCTTAAAGAAAACAATTTGGATGCATCACTTTCAAGGGGAGTTTGGTGGAGAGGACCACCATTGGTTTGGAGAACTAGAGAGGTGCCTTCATCGGTTTTGGTATCAATCTCTAACTCCCATTTATATTTGCATGCTTATTATGTTTTTCATGTCGTTGATTTATAGCATGTCATGTTTTAAAGCTCATTAAGATTATGCCACGTGATTTAGATTAGCGATATACATGTTTAGTTATTTGAGACACGCATGGACCTATCTTTGTGTTCTCACCTTATTTGTAACTATGCTCTAAATCTAATACATATGCATACACATAATGATCATATGTGTGTTTATGATTTTTGTTTTGTTTTGATGTTTATAGTTTATTATGTTAAATACCATGATTCTTAGATCATTGACATTCATGTATAGCTTTTGAGATCACTCATGTTTATATGGACCAATTTGTTGTGTTCTCACCATTTGTTTAGCTATTATGCACATCATAGCTCTAATAACATGTGGATTTACATAATGATCATGTTTATGATTTTCATGTTGATTTGTATCCCGTTTTATGCTTCATGATTTGATTACTTGTTTAAATGTTAGTTTTCATTAAGACTAGAATTTATACTTGTACATGTAATGGACCACAAATAAATCTTTATATATGTTTGTGCTTGGATGCCTATTTGTACCCATTAGATGTGCTAGTATAGTCTAGTTTTGATGATTCATACATTCTAACTTGTATTCCCTATTTTGGACATGTTTTATGATCATGTGTTTTCACTTCATGTATATGTTTATTTTGCCAATCCTTAAGATATACATGTATACCCCTTGAGTCATTTACTTTTCATGCAAATCTTTATTATGGACTCAAATAGTGTTTAGGGATATGTATGTATACTTTTTGTGTTGTCAAAACATACATATGCCTTGAAGTATAAATTAGTTTTATTGAAAATTTTACATTTTCATGTTTCATGTTTAAGGAATTTCAATTGAGCTTAATTGAATATTTTCATGTTGATATGTGTCACATAACACTTGTTCACTCACTTTATTAGTTTTCTCATGATTTTATTTTCATGAGTATGATACATGTTTTATGAAATTTGAGTGTTTAGTGCCATGTGATTTACATGTGTTTCATGAAAAATATTTATGTTTTATTCCTTACTTGAAGGATTTCGTACTAGTTAACAAGATTTCCCATTTAACTAGTTCGTATTCTTCTTATGGTAGAGATTTTCAAACATACTCTATTTTCAAACCTATTTTTGAAAACCACTACCTTCAAAGGGTGGTTGGATGGGAGATCATGCTCATGTATGCCTTATAGTGAAAATCATTTTAAACTTGAACATGATTGGGAGGCTAGGTAATATGAGATATACACTTGATATTATTGTTGTTTCAATTGGTATCATTGGATTCTTTCAATTGGTATCAATATTGACATTTTTGTATACTCATATATTTTTTGTCTATGTATGCTTGCACTTCAAAGAGTATCAATTTCAATTGATATCTAATTTTTCATACATATATATGTTTTTATTTGTGCTTATTATATTCATATATCTTAGAGCACAAATTTTGATCATGACAAAGCTTGTTTTATAATGACTATCTTATTTCAATTGACTAGTTTTCAATTGGTATCCATATACAAGCTTTGCATTTTTTTATTTATTTGGTAATTCATAAAGAGGGAGAAAAATTGTATTTCATCTTTCAATTGGTATTTGATTTCCACTCCCATACTTTATGATTGAAAATTTCAATTTGGTATCATATGTTCAAAATGAAAAATATTTACAATTGGTATCAAAATCCTTGTTTAGAAATTCAAAATTTGTTATGTTTAATTTCAATTGGTATCAAGATTGTTTTCTTATAATTGGTATCAATGTTTTTATATTTCCTTTCAATTGGTATCAAGATGCTCTACTTTGACAATTTTTTTAATTGATATCTTAATTGATTGTCACCCCTTATTTACATAATTTGTGTTTTAGACAAAAAGGGGAGAACATTGTTTTATTACTTTTAAACCCTTTATTGTTTCTTTTTTTCGAACAAAGGGGGAGAAGAATGTTTTTGTTTTTACTTGGACCCCTTTGTTGATGATTGACAAAAAGGGGGAGAAGTATTTGAGTTTATATGCATGTTTATATGCATGTTTTGTTTAATTTATTGGTTTGTCGTTTAATTGTTTAATTAGTTTAATTGTTTAATTAGTATCAAGAGCATTATTTAAGAACATGTTTTTATTGGTATCAAGAGTTTATTGTTATCAAGAGCACGTTTTATGCAATGATGCATTTCATATGTTTGGTATCATTATTTAAGAACATGTTTGTATTGGTATCAAGAGTTTATTGTTATCAAGAGCACGTTTTATGCAATGATGCATTTCATATGTTTGGTATCTAGAGCATGTTTTATTTTTGAACATTTCATTGGGTATCTAGAGCCTTTTATTGTTTTTGCATTGTCATTCATTGCATATTTATGTTTATTTGTTTTATGCATGAGTTAAGGGGGAGCTTCTTTGAAGCTTAACTTTAATCCATGCATATATAACTCCATGAGTTTTGTCATCATCAAAAAGGGGGAGATTGTTGGCCCAGAGGCCTTCCACTCTAGTTTTGATGATGATTAACTCATGTAGTTATGTGTACTAATAATCTTGTGATTTTAGTTTCAGATCATTAATCAAGTTATTAGTAGGTGATTAGCTTCAACAAGATGACTTGAAAGCTTTCACATGTTGATTCAAGAGCCCGAGCGTCAAAGATCATATATAGCACTTGCTCGGTGGATCAAGGAGTTTTGGATCGAGTCGGCTTGGAGACGGCGCTCTACAAGAAGACTTCGGTACCATAGTTTAGTTTTGTGTTTAGATCCAAATTGTAAAGATTAGAATAGTATGATATGCTCAAGTTCACAACACACACGTTTCATGTTTTGAATATTGGTTTTCGGTTTTTTCCGTTTTTGGTTTAACCGATCTTGGTTTCATGAATAGATAGATTCAAAACAAGTTTACATAGTTTAATGTATATAAGATTTGTTCTATATACATGCATGCTTCAACTTCTTAGACAAACTTAGTTTTGACTTACTTATTCATGTGTTTTATGTTTTGGTATTTTTAACAAAACATATTTTGGAATTAAAGTCAAAAACATGGATATATATATGTTTCATGTATATAGGATTATATCCATATACATCATGCCTAAATGTTATTTAATATCATGTTTTTGTATTTGGATGAGTTTTGGACAAAGGTATTTTCAATTCAAAAATCCAAGTTTAGAAAATACGATTTTGGTTTTTGGCAAAATTTCTATAACACAAAAATATTTCAAAATGTTTGAAATTTGTATTGAAAATTTTAACACAAGTTTGTATATCAATGTAATATGATAAAATTATTTTTGTGTATTTTTAGAATTAAAAATTACTTGTTTTTCTGATTAGAACTGTTGCTGCCAGGCTAGGTCGGTCGACCGGACCAAGTAGCCAGTTGACCGTTGCAGTCGACCGACGTGCACGGATACGTGCACGCTGGCTGCCCCATTAGCCGGTCGACCGCACGGTCGACCGACTGAGAGCAGGTTGCTCTCTGTTTGTGCACGGTCGACCGAGCGGTCGACCGGCCAGAGAGCCGTTGCTCTCTGGTTCTGGGGACGGTCGACCTCCCGGTCGACCGGTAGCTGTCAGCGGTCAAAATATGACCGTTGGACGGTCGACCGACCAGTGGTTCAATTTTGGCAGTTTCTGCTGCCAACGGCTATAATTTTCTGGGGGCTATAAATACCCCATTGGAAAGAGGTTTTCTCTAAGAATTTTTGGCGAATTTTCTGAGCTTTCTCTAGTGTTTTCACAGCAATCAAAAGAAGTTTTTGGGCTTTAAATTGAACAATCTTTTTGGTGTTTTTGCTAGGGTTTGGAAAATCAAAGAAAAGGGTTTATGGGAAAAGTGTTTGATTCAACTTCTTTATCTTGGTTTCTTGTTTTTCCCAAGGATTTTCTTTGAGTTTTTGATTTTCATTCCTTTGGTTTTCTCCACACTTGAGCTACATCTACTATCTTATTCTATAGGATCTTTGTGTGGGAAAAGAGATTTTTTGTGGTTGTTTGTTAGACCACCAAGTTGTAAACCCAATCTTTGCTTGCTTTGTGCCTTTGGGTTGTATCCCTCATGTTGTGAGGTGATCCTTGTGTTGCTTTGTGCTAATCCCTCAAGTTGTGAAGTGATTGTTTGTTGGCTTGGTGCTTTGCCTCAAGGAGGAGGTTGTGTTTGTAAGGAGAGGAGTTGGGTACTCCTTGTAATTGTTATTACCCCAAATCCTACGTGGAGGTTCCCTTTGTGGGAGTCCTTTGTGGACAAGCTAGTGGAGTTGAAATCCTTCTGTGTGAAGGCGGGGATGTAGAGCTGGGTGCTCGAACCTCGAAACATATCTTGTTGTTTGCGCTTGATCCCTTGGCTCTTATTCTCTCTTTCTCTATATTGTGCCTTGCATAAATTCATATTATTCATTCATAATTATTTGCTTGGCTTGTTTGAGTGTGCATCTCTTGTTAATTGCAATTAGTTTTTAAATTTTGCATTAAGTTCACTAGATTAGCATCATCACCTATTCACCCCCCCTCTAGGTGATTTTCACACAGGGCATGCACAAGGCTCTGGCCATTGGGCTGATCGACTGCGCGGTCGACCGACCAGAGAGTTCACTCTTTGGTTCTGGCCTCGGTCGACCGGGCGGTCGACCGACAAGCAAATTGCCTTGGGGCAGTCAACCGGGCGGTCGACCGATAGGTCATTCTGGACCTATTTTGACTCCAACGGCTATATTTTCAGACCCTTACAAAAATGAGTCTTTGGAGGATGTTTCTCCTAAGATTTTTGAGAGCCAAAAATTTCATCTTCTACAGAGTTTTTAACAAGTTTTCAAAACAAGTTTTAGAGCTTTAATCTCTTTATCTTTATTTGTTTCAAAGTTTTTGAAAAATCAAAAGAAAATAAGTTTTGGGATTCTAATTCTTATTTAAAATTTGTACATTTTATCTAGAGTTTTTCCCAAGTATTTTTTTGTTATTTCTTTTCCAAAATACTTTGTTTCTCACACTTGAGCTATCAATTCTATACCTATCTATAGGATCTTATGTTTGTGAGAAAATTATTTGTGATCCTTTGAGATCACCAAAAGAGAGTTTGTGATCATTGGATAACCAAGTTGTAAACTTTTTCTTTACTTTGGCTTAGTGCTCACATCTTGTGTAGAGGTTTGGGCGTAAGAGAGTGGAGTTATGTACTCCAAGTGTTGAGCTGTAATTCCTCGGTGGAGGTTCCTTTGTGGAAGGTCCTGTGTGTAGTGGAAATCCTTCTGTGTGAAGGGGGGACGTAGAGCAGTGGCTCAAATCTCAAAATATATCTTTGTGTTTGCGGTTGATCCATTATCTCTCAACTCTATCTCTCTTATATCTTGCATTGTTATTACTTATTCATATTCATATACATGCTTGGTATTGTTTGTGTACTCACACTTGTGTTGAACCAAGAGAGCTTCTAATAGCACCTTAACTTTCAATTTAGAGGAATCTCGAGGAGTAGTTTTAGAGCCCTTCACGGAAAATTCAGGCTCACTCTTGATTACACATAGTGTGTTTACAATTAAGTTTTTAATTCTGCATCATTTGTCCTAGATTAGTTAGTACACCTATTCACCCCCCTTTAGATGCACTTTCACTTTTTACAATTTGCATTGTTACGATGTGTTTACCCATTTCAAGATAGTGCTTAGAAACTATTTTTCATTAGAAAACTTTGAGAAGTTGGGGAAGAATTACAAGTAATTAAAGAATAATAATTACAAGAATCTTCTACAGTTGTTGATTCTGGGAAAGTGTGTCGGTAGGAGTTTTGATCAGCGCGTGATCACTTTGTCCCTTTGATGATACGAACAATAAGCTTCAGATCTGCTGCTAGGAATTTCTTCTCGCCTGGTTGAGAAAATTCCTTGAGGATGAATGATTAGGTGTTAGAATCCTGTGTTAATCCTTGGAAATGAGGGAAATATTCTCCTTAAGCTCTTGAAATGTAAGAAGTAGCTTGGTTCTCTCTCTTCTTTTGCTCGTCTGTATGTATCTTACCTTAGCCTGTTGATGGGCTATTTATAGGCTCCATAGAGGTAAGCATCCTCTAAAAATCAGTACATGCTATTAAAATAGCCTATAATACCTGTCTGCAACTGTGAGGCTGGCCAATAACTATTGGCTTTAGAGGATTCACGATCCCCTTGATTATCTCCTCTTGATGAGGGATTTTAATGGGTATAACTACTCATTAAAGGAAGAAGTCAATTCCACTAAGTTAGTTTGATGAGGCTAGAAATAGCTTGTACCACCTATCCGGTGAGGCTAAAATAGCCTTCGATGAGGCTAAGCTAGCTTCTGGCAAAGCTAGCCAACATCCATTGGCTTTTAGTGGAGCTATGATCCCCTTAATTGTCTCCTCGTAACGAGAGATACTAATTGGTGTAACTACCCATTAAAGGAGGCAATTAACCTTACTAAGTTAGTGGGATGTAGGCCAACAACCCTACTCAGAGGTTTGAAATGGTTAACAGGCCTGAAGGTCACCTCTTTGGCAACGCTAAGCTTCTGGGCGAAGGTAGCTTGCAGCGAAGCTAACCTTCTAGCTTCTGACGAAGGTAGCTTGCAGCGAAACTAAGCTTGTAGCTATCCAGCGAAGCTAGCCTATCCAGTGAAATTAGCTAGATGAGCTAAAATAACGACCTTTTAGGCTTGTTTAAGCCTGTTTAAAGGTGTGTTTGACCCTTTTTATCTTTAGTTGGATTAGTAGGGTCTGGATGATTGCTCAACCCATTGTGTATTGATGCAAGCATGACAAAGTGTGTCGTTAAACTGTCTGTGACTTGTCTTTTAGAAGTATCAATATAGACATTTAGAAGGAGCTATCTGGGATTTTGTATTTTAGAAGTGTCAACAAAACCCCCTTCAAAGTTTTCGAAGATCCGTGACAGGCTAGTTCGATTTTTGAAATACTTTAAATTACTTCTAGTATTTTGGACCTTCTAAAGTAATAATAGCATAATTTGACTATTGAGAAGTTATTATGATGCCTTTGGCCGTCTATTAATGGACGGAAAAGTCATATGAAGTTGAATGCAAAATGTGTTGAGGGCCAGAAAGCCTATCTGGCGAGCCTATGAGTCTAGCGAAGTTAGCCCATTAGGCTAGGATTGCTTGCCTGTGTGCGACAGCTTTGGTATGACGAAACTATTAGCTTCGCCATTGGAGCCCACTAGGCTAGCTTGCCTGTGCAGCATAACTTTGGTATGACGAACCTAGCGAAGCTAGTAGCTAGCAAAGCTAGTCTCTTCGTCGTTGGAGTTAACCTTCCAACTATCATTTCAAAATTCGAAATGACAGCCTACCTTGATGGCGAGGCTAGGCATAAGCCTATAAATAGGCGTGCAGCAGCCCTAGGGAGAAAGTTCTCTCTAAAATTTTTCTATCTTTTCATAATTAGGGTTTTCCCTTTTCTTTCTTCTAAAAATTAGGGTTTCTCCTTATCTCTTAATCGAGATACATGACACCTAAGCATGCTTCAGGGAAAGATGCGACCACCGCCTCTAAAGTGGTCGAGGCCACTTCTACCGTGGCCGCTCCGACAGTGGATCGGCCAATCGCTGGTAGGGCTTCACCCTTTTTTTATTTTTTAGATCTCAATCTCTAGGGATTTTGTTTCCCTCTGCCGTACTCCAGCAAACTCAGGGAGTTTGCCTCCTTTGTACAAACTTAGAGAGTTCGCCTCCGTCGAATGAGTCGAAGGGGTTCGCCTCTTTGGGCAAACCTAGGGAGTTCTCCTCCTTTAGCAAAGCTAGGGGGTTCGCCTCCCTGGGCAAAGCTAGGGGGTTTACCCCCCTTGAGTGAATCCAAGGGATTCGCCTCCTAGGGCGAAGCTAGGGAACTTGTTTCCCTTGGCAGAACTAGGGAACTTGTTTCCTTTGGCGGAGCTAGGGAGTTCAAATCCCTTGGCAAAGCCAGGAAACCCGTTTCCCTTCGGCGAAGCTAGGGACCTGTTTCCCTTTGCGAAGCTAGGGAACCCGTTTCCCTTGGCGAAGTTAGGGAGTTCAACTCCTTGACGGAGCTAGGGAACTTGTTTCCCTTGGCGAAACTAGGGAATTTGTTTCTCTTAGACAAACCTAGGGAGTTTATCTCCCTTATGATTTTGCTTCAGTAAGTTTAGAAACTTAAAAGTTTCTTTTTGGCGAGGGTATGTCTCTGATCTTTCGTGTTCAGTTTTATTTTACTAACACACTTTTCTTGCTTTATGCAGTGTGTTATCCAACTAGGCCTTTGAATAACCTCTTTTGGATCCACTCTGTAGATAGAAGGGAGCGTCCACTTTCAGTTGGAAGGGCAAACCTCCCTTTTTAGTGAAGAGAGTATTCCAGAATGAGATGCATTGATCCTCAAAGGGGATTGACAAATCCTAAGGATAATAATGTCTACAGCTGCGTTTAAAGGCGGGAACATGTCGGTTCTGGAAGCCGGCATTAATGTTTGGAGAAGCAACTCTAGATTGGAACCAGCAGCTGCTCACCAGAGAAGACCAATGGTCGTTTAAAATATGGGAAGATAAATACTATCTCCCCTCGAGCAGGCTCCACTTCCCACTCTTGTTCTTCAGACCAGTGGCGACAGAGAGGAAGATGGCATGACAATTGACTCGGAGCACAGACTGAATGCATATGGGCATCCTGACTACATAAGGCTATAACCGGTTAGGGCCTCCTCGACCTGCAATTGGTCTATACCTTAGTCTCACTGGAAAGGATATACCAGCTGGAGAGAACCCAATGATGGCACAAACTTTCCTAATCTACTTTGTCAAGGCTGACGACAACTACCTATCGACAGATTTCATGACACCGGGGTAGGTCCACTCAACAAAGAAGCAATGCTGGAGCTAGTTAACTAATTACGTCTTGGACCAATTTCATAGTAAAATGGAGAGGTTGGGGCTATATGAAGCCGTCAGAGCCACCTGCCACGGGATAGAAGTCATCGTGCCTAATTTTTTATGCCAACTTGGAGCTGTACTGTCTGTCCATTAGGACGTTCTTTACTCTGGTTCGGGAGTTAGGGTTGGCTTTGCACGAGATATGAGAAGTATCAAAGCTCCCAATGGGTCAAATACCTTATGAGGAGTACTTACCATGACCCTAGGAGCTGCAACAGCTGAGCTCCCAGAATGAGGCTCTGTATGAGACATTCCATGAATTGATGTGTCACTTCCAGATATATCTCAATATCCATGACGTCCAAGGGAATGTTAACGGATTGAAGAGCTGAGCATATTACCTATTGCCCCACCTGGATAGCACTCTAAAGAAAATCCATGTCCCAATTCCTGATGCCAAGGTCGAGGTGATTAGTGCTTCGTGTTGAAAAAGCCTTGGTCGATGTACGGTTTCTTTGAGTGACTGAAAAGTTATAACAGAATAATTCCGATTATAAAAGAGGGAAGAAGAGCAGGTTCTCCCTTTTGTTTAAGGTTGGATTCTTCATGTGGTGATGGAGAGTGATTCTGTTCTTTATTAATCGGCCGACTGTCAAGCTTCTCTTCAGGATACTCTCGAAGACTAATCAGATGGGGCTCTATTTTTAACACACTGAGTGTTTAAAGGCTATTGATGACTCCTTTTCTCATCCCAAGAAAGCAAGAAGCTTTTAGCTTTTAGGTTGAGAATTCTCATCTCTCAGTCTCAGAAAAAACATCTTCCTTTTAAAAGTCCTCCCTCTATTTTATAGCTCCTCAGGCTGTTTATAGGGAGTCATAAGGGTATTATTGTCCCCTAAAATCCCTCCATAATGGGGATTAACTCCCCCATTATATCGGGAGTTAATTAACCCAGTAATGAGGGTCTGTTACAACAAAAACACGGGTCTCGCGCTGGATACGGACCTCGCGTTGCTTGTTGTAGACGCGGACGTCTTAGAACGCAGAGTTGCTAAGACTCGTGTCTGAAGTGAGACCCAGGGTTTTCAGACCCGCATCTGAAGTGGAGCGCCAAGTTGCTCAGATCCGCGTTTGAAATGGGACACGGAGTTATTCAAACTCGCATTGGATGGGACGCGGAGTTACTCAGACTCGCGTTGAACGTGAGTTTACTTAGGCCCGCGTCTGAAGTCTCCATGCTTCTTTGGATGGAGGTCCGCGTTTTAGTCAAAACACAACATTCGCATTGAAATGAGGCTCACGACTGATGGCTTGTCCTTAGTGATTTTTAAACAGCATACAGAACCCCCTTTAAAGTTTTCAAAACTCAAAAATTGACTGGGATGGGTTTCGAAACACTTTGGACTTCAGTTGATTTTGGGCTTTCCATGATTAGACTGATAATCTTTTGAGATGCCCTGAGCTTGATCCTATCTGAATTATGATCTTAGTGAGTGTACTATTAAACTACTTAAAGCCTCCAAGAAAGATCATTACAAGTATCTTAGAAACTCAATTTAGCACTTGTCATAAGCCCTGGTTTGTTTGTTGGTGTACTATTGAATCTGTAGAGTTGTTAATTATTTTTTCCAGTGTACTGTTAAACTGATTGCAGAAGTAAAGACATACTCCTTAAATGTAAGAGAACGCAACTCTCATAGATGCAGTTGTTATGCTGATCAAGTGGAGACATGAACTTCAAGAGTTGCCATAGAGACGCGGCTCTCAATTGCTGAAGAGACATGACCCTCAATTGTCATAGAGACACGACCCTTAATTGCTATTGAGAAGCAGTTCTTGAAACATGAAGATCACGTTAGATGCTTCGAGGTGTGAATGCAGGAGTCGCTTGGGATGCGTGTCTGGCTTGGATTGAGTTCGAGATATTCGCCGCGTATCTCGGCCATTGAAAGGCCTATAAAAGACCCAGATTTTTCAACTCAATTCACTTTGACTGTTCATCATTTTCGATCAGACTCACATCTAAAGCTCTTGAGCTTTCTCAAAACCCATAAAGCTCCAAGATTTTTTCAATATTTTCAAAGATTTTCACCATGTTCATGGTTTCAAAAGTGAAGACTATCGCTACCTCATCCAACACCACCGCTGCCATCTCGAATGGGTGGTGTTTCTCCTCAAGAAGCCCCATTTCAGGTAAAAGTTATCAAATGGCTTTCTCCATTGAGAACACGAAGAGACTCTATCCTCTTACTTTCTTTTTGAAGTTTCAAAAACTTCTGTTGAAGTTGATCAGTCGACGCAGATCTTACTGGTCCGCGTTTGAATTGTGAACGTGGTTCTCACGTTGTTGAGTAGAATGCGAAACTAGCTTAGGGACCCAAAGGTCGCTGGGAGTTTTCGGGTGCAAATGTCTTTTAAACTTGAATGACATGTTAGACACGTGCCTTTCTCAGACTAGATTTGAGAATCACCCTGCGAATTAAGGCCATTAAGGGGCTTTAAAGAAAGGCTTTGAGTTTTATGCTATTAATTAAGGCTATTGGAGAGCTTGTAAATAGGCTAAGAGTCTCTTAACAGTCATTCATTTTTACTGTCCTCCTCCTCGAGCGTATATTCTAAAGAACTTTCAAAGTTTAGGGGTCTTCAAAAAAACCCAGAGCTTTAATGCTTTTCGCAATCTTCTTCAAAGATTATCACTGTTAAGTGAACCCAAGTCAAAAAGCATCATTTCTTTCTCTGGCATCCTTATCGCTGCACCCTGATGGATGGCGCTCTCCTTCAAAAGATCCTTTCTTCATGTAGGAAATGGCTTCACCATTATCGCACATGGTGAGATGCCGTGTCCTTGAAGCTTTGCTATTATTGATCATAAAGAGACAATGTCTCTTGACTTCCTTTTGAAGTTTCCAAAGCTTCTTTTGAAGTTGGACAGCCGATTTAAGATTCATGAGTCCATAATCAATTTGTAAACGCGACTCTCGTGTTGATGAGCAGAACACATATTTGACAATTATTAAGTTCTGATCTTTTTGATGCAATTTTCGCGTCCTAACGAGTTTCCCATTTTAAGATCTTAGACGCGAGTGTAGCAAACTTCACGTCTTGAGATCTTAAATGTGGGTTTTGTTCATAAGATTCGTGTTTGAGCTTCAAGACTTAGAAATTTTTCTAAGTCTGGAGTTTAGACGCGAGCTCCATATGAGCCTCGCATTTCAACCATTGGACGCGGATCTCATGTTGAGCCTCGCACTCAATATCTTAACATGTTTATTTGTCTTTGCAAAATTAACTCCTGTGTTTTCTCTTTTTGCAGGTCTCGGCTATATCGACGGTGCTGAATCCAATGTCTCCTCCACCCTGTGAAAGACAGTTACAATCATTAAAGCCAACAAGAGACAACAATTTCATTTAATCGGTAACCATTCAGGAAGTCAGAGCTTCTCCTTGGAGATGGCATCAAAGAGGGAGAGGGGGATCTGCATTATGAGGACAAAAACTGGCTTTATCAGTTTTGGACTTCTCTGGAGCATTATCAGTTTGCACTCGGATAATGTTAGATGTGATGCACTAGTATGGCCTCAGATCCTCTCTTCACCAATATTGTTCATGGAAGCAACTGAAATAAGCATGATACATTTGAAGGTCACGGGAAAGGGGATGTCTCCAGTAAGGCCTCTGATCCTCCCTTCACTAATCTCATTCAAAGAAGTGACAGCGACGAAGAACCCATGCTCATTGGATGATTTTCTGGTGGTAAAATTTTCATGAAGCAAAGGATTACGACCTTGTGAGAGAGGAGGCCTTTCATGCCAGTTGGTTGGGTGGAATCTGAATATTCCATTGTGTTTCGACATCGAGGAACACCATTGTTCTCAAGAGGAGAGGAAGCGGACCTACTGTTCTTAACTACAGTCGAAAAGGCATGCTTAAGAAATATCTAACATCTCAAGCAGCAAGTACAATCTCTCACTAAGCAAGAGTGACTCTTTATACTCCTTTTGTAACACTCTATCTTATTAAATAAGAGAGTGGTTGTATCACTTTTAAATTTTAATATAAATAAAAGTGATAGTTTTTGAAAAGTCACCTAGAGGGGGGGTGAATAGGTGACGATGCTAATCTAGTGAACTTAATGCGGAATTTAAAAACTAATTGCAATTACAACAATGATGCACACACAAGCAAGTATAAGATATAGCAATTTGCACAATACACAAAGTAAAGAGAGAGATAGAGAGAGAGTCAATGGATCAAACGCAAACACAGAGATATGTTATCGAGGTTCGAGCACCCAGCTCTACATCCCCGCCTTCGACACACGAAGGATTTCTAATCCACTAGCTAGTTCACCAAGAACTCTCACAAGGAGTACCCAACTCCTCTCTTTACAATCACAACCTCCTCCTTGAGGCACAACTCCAAGCCAACAATCTCCTTACAACTTGAGGGATTTCCAAACTCAAAAACCAATACAAGGATCACCTCACAACCTTGAGGGATACAACCCAATAGCCAAACTTCCTCAACACAATGAGGGAAAGGCACAAAGCCAAGCTAAAGATAGGGTTTACAACTTAGTGGTTTCAAACAACAACCACAAAACAATCTCTTTTTCCCACACAAAATCCTATAGAAAAGATAGTAGATTTTAGCTCAAGTGTGGAGAAAACCAAGGGATTTGAAACCAGCAACTCAAAGAAAATCTTTGGGAAATAAATGAAACCAAGATAGAGAAGTTCAATTCAAAAGCTTTTTCCAAGACCCTTTTCTTTGATTTTTCAAACCCTAATGAAAACACCAAAAAGATTGTTCAATTTGAATCAAAAACCTATTTTGATTGCAGCAAAAACACCTGAGAGAATGAAAATTTTAGCCCAAAAATTCTTAGAGAAAAACTCTTGCCAAAAGGGTATTTATAGGCTAATCCAGAAAATAGCCGTTGGCAGCAGAACTGCCAGAAATACTCTGCCGGTCGACCGCCCGGTCGACCGCCCAACGGTCAATTTTTGACCGTTGTTAGCTACCGGTCGACCGCCCGATCGACCGAAACAAATAGAGAGCAACTCTGTTAACAGTCGGTCGACCGCCAGGTCGACCGGCACCAAAACTGCCAGACGTGCACAGTTCTGTGCACGTCGGTCGACCGGTCCGGTCGACCGACTTCATGCCTAGTCGACTTGTCAGTTGACTAGTCGACTTGGTTGAAGCCTGGAACAAAAAAACTGGGATAAAAATATATTATAATAAATCCCACAAAATCTCTAAAATTCCACAAAAATAGTTTTGTCATTTTACATTGATATATAAACATGTGGTAAAAAGTTTAGCTCAAATATCAATCAATATGAACTATTTTTGTGTTATAGAAATTTTTACCAAAAACCAAAAACTGTATTTTCTAAAACTTGAATTTTGAATAGAAAATACGTTTTGTCCAAAACACTTCCAGATACAAAAACATGATAATTAAACACTTTGAAGCATGATGCATATGGATAGAAATCCAATATACATGAAACAAATATATATCACAGTTTTTGTCATTAATTCCAAAATATGTTTTGTCAAAAATACCAAAACATATAACACATGAATAAAGGAGTCAAAACTAAGTTTGTCTAGGAAATTAAAGCATGCATGTATATAGAACAAATCATATATACATTAAACCATGTAAACTTGTTTTGATCTATCTATTCATGAAAACCAAGATCGGTTAAACCTAAAACCGAAAAACCAAAAACCAATATTCAAAACATGAAACGTGTTTGTTGTGAACTTGAGCATTATCATACTATTCTAATCTTTACAATTTGGATCTAAACACAAACTAAACTAGGGATACCTAAGTCTTCTTGTAGAGCGCCGTCTCCAAGTTGACTCGGTCCAAACCGTGATTCACCAAGTTTGACTCCAATGAGTGCTAGATGTCATCTTTGATGCTTAGGCTCTTGAATCACCTTGTGAAAGATGTGTGGAAGCTTTCACCAACTAATATCTTGTTAAATATCTGAAACATAAAACATCACAAGATTATTAGTACACATAACTACATGAGTTAATCATCATCAAAACTAGAGTCAAAGGCCTTTGGGCCAACAATCTCCCCCTTTTTAATGATGACAAAACTCATGGAGTTATATATGCATGGATTAAAGTAAAGCTTGAAAGAAGCTCTCCCTTAACCTATGCATAACAATAAAACATATAAGATATGCAATGAATGTTCTTAAACACATATAAACATGTTCTGGATACCAATTAAAATAAAACATAAACAATGAAACATGCTCTTGATACCAATAAAACAATAATATTGAAACCAACATATTATTACTAATGAAAACCAACTAAAACATATGCATAAATCAACCATGCATATAAACTACAAATTCTTCTCCCCCTTTTTGTCAATCATCAACAAAGGGGTAAAAACAAACATAATGAAAACAAATACTTCTCCCCCTAAATCTTCAAATAAATTATTCCAAGGGGTAAAACCAAGGTCAATATGATATCAATTGAAAATAACAAACTTTGAGAAATGCCAAATCCTATCTGAAATAAAACAAGGCATTGAAATAAAATAACATTTTATATCAAAATGAAAACATGTAATGTAAACTTGATACCAATAGATATTTTTCATTATAAGCATATGATACCAATTACTTTAATATCATAAAGTTAGGGAGTGGGAAACAAAAACAATGGTAAACCAAATACCAATTGAAATATAAAATACGAGTTTTCTCCTCCTTTATGAAATACCAAAAGAAAATATGCATAGACTTGAAATAAGATACCAATTGAAAATTAAATCAATTGAAACATGATATTCATAAAAAATTCAAGCTTAGCAATCTTAAAATTATGATAAAGCTTGTATATGGATACCAATTGAAAAACTCAAGCTTAACATAACCAAAATTTGTGCTTCAAGATATAAGGATATAATAAGCACAAATAAATCATCTATATATGTATGTAAAAATAGATACCAATTGAAATTGATACTATATGAAGTGTAAGCATACATATATAAAACAAAACATATATGAGTATACAAAAGGACGTCAAGATTGATACCAATTGAAAGAATTCAATGATACCAATTGAAACAAGAATAAGATCAAGTGTATGACTCATATCAACTACCACCCATTTCATGTTCAAGTTTAAAATGATTTTCATTATAAAGCATACATGAGCATGATCTCCCATCCAACCGCCCATTGATGGTAGGGGTTTTCAAAAATAGATTTGAAAATAGAGCACGTTTGAGAATCACTACCAAATGAAGAATAACGCAACTAGTTATATGAGTCAACTAGTACGAAATCCTTCAAGATAAAATACAAAGATTTTTCATGAAACATGAAAATCATATGATCACTTAAACACTCAAAATCCATATGGCACAAATTATACTCATGAAAACTAAGTCATGAGAAAACATCAACTAAGGTGAGTGTACAAGTATTGTGTGAAACATATCATCATGAAAATGGACAATCAAGCTCGATTGAAATTCCTTTAAAATATGAACACATGAAAAACTAAATCTTCATTACTAAAGAAAATTTCCTCAATGACACGAAAATCATCATAACAAATTAAACTCCAAGGCATATGTATGTTTTGACAAAACAAAAGTATACATACATATCCCTAAACACAATTGAGTCCAAAATATAGATTTGCATGAAAAGCAAATGACTCAAGGGGCATACATGTATATCTTAAGGTTTGGCAAAATAGACATATACATGAAGTGAAAACACTTAATCATAGAAAACACATCAAAAATAGGAATACATGTTTGAATGCATGAATCATCAAAACTAGACTATACTAGAACATCTAATGGGTACAAATAGGCATCCAAGCACAAACATATATAAAGGTTTATTTGTGGCCCATTCTATGTACAAGTATAAATCCTAGTTTTAATGAAAACTAACATCTAAGCATATATCCAAATCATTAAGCATAAAACGAGTCATAAATCAACAATATTCTAAAAATGATCATTATGTAAATCCACATGCTATAAGAATCAAGATATACATAATATCAAAACAATTGTGAAAACACAAATTATGGATTCATCTAAACAATGGAGATATCAAATTGCAATACATGCATAGCAATAAACACACTATTCAAAACATGAATCATTAAAATGAAAGTCATACAATCATGAACATCAAATGATCATTATGCATATGCATGTGCACTAGATCTAGAGCATACATGTTAGTTTAAACAAGGTGAGACACTAAGTATAGATCCATATGAAGCATGGGTGCTCAAGTGGCTAAACATGTACAACCTTAATCTAATGAACATGGCACAAGCATAACAAAACACAACATGCAAAAAAAAAAAAATGAACGTAAAAAAAGCATGTAAACACTAAATGGAGTAAGGGATTGTTACCAAAACCGAAGGGGCAACTCTCCATGTCTCCAAAACACCCGGCGGTCCTCCCACCTAATCTCCTTGAGAGTGAAGCATCCAAATGGTTCTCCTTTTAGCTTAGAATGCATCCACCTCAAGGCACCAACACTCTCACGTTATGCGAGAGCCTCCACCTACATCAAACATCAAAGAGGTGGATCTTGGTACCCATTTTCTTGTGGGTCCACGGGGGTTAGTATCTCTCCTAACCCAAACAAGATTAGTTGCTAAATTTTCAACATGTAAACGATCATAACAAAATCTAGCAAGATGGCCTTTTCGACCACAATGTGTACAAGTGTACACATGAGCATACATGTTATGATTGTGTCCGTGACGGGCATGTGTATGCCGTGTTGGGTGTGCATGCATAGTTGGAACTTGTTTCTTGCGAATCAAGGATTCCAAACGAGTGTGGTTCATGGCACAATGGCTCAAAGTGGAGCCCAAACAATCAACACTTTTCTTCAAAACATTTATATCATTTTTTATGCTAGAAGACAAAGTGGAGCATGCTATAGGTGTGCAAGAAGTAGAAGCTACACTAGCATGGCAAACATGAATATCAATATCATTTTGCAAAGATTTATTTTTATTCAAAACCAAATCCAATTCTTTTGTTATGAAATCAATTTCATTTTTCAAAACAAGGTTATCTTTTAAAACAAGATCCAATTTAGAAGATAAAACCTTATTGTTTTTCATAACATCATCACAATCATTTTTGCCTTTTAAAACTTCAATTTCATTTAGGGCAAGGTCTAGTTGAGATCTTAGTGAGTCACGTTCACTAGCAATCTCTCCCTTCTCTTGCAAAACAGTTTCAAAAGTAGAGCATAAATCCTTTAATTCATTTTTCAAAATAAGATTATCATCTTTCAACAAATCATGTTTTTCTAACAAATTCTCAAGCTTTTGAAAAAGTTCCATATTTAAAGTTTGAACTTCAAAACATCCATGACAATAGGAACTAGAGCTATCATCTATTTGAGAATCAGATTGTACCTCATGGGAGTCATTCCCATGGACCATAAAGCAAGGTTCTTCGGATATGTCTCTCCTAGATCTCCTTATCTTGTTGATAATCTTTGAAAGCTCGGGAGATGACAACATGCTCCAAACTGCAAAAGCCGAATCATATCGATCAAAAACATGTAGAAGATTTTCATTGAGAGATGCTCTAAGTGCCCTAAGTGCTAATGCATTGGCCTTTTTATGCTTGCTACTATTTGGGAAGGATTCTTGTGTAGAGGCTTGATAAGCTAGATGTCCTAGGCTTTTAAATGACTACTCATCTTGGCTATCCAAATATCATGTCTAGCAAAATTAAACATAGGAGGGCTATCCATGAGTGCAAACTAATATGTGTGCAAATGACAATGCAAATGAAGATTAGCAAACCAAGATCTCACTCCTAGGTGGTTAAACCTAAATATCAGGAGCGCTAGCTCTGATACCAATTGAAAAGTCACCTAGAGGGGGGGTGAATAGGTGACGATGCTAATCTAGTGAACTTAATGCGGAATTTAAAAACTAATTGCAATTACAACAATGATGCACACACAAGCAAGTATAAGATATAGCAATTTGCACAATACACAAAGTAAAGAGAGAGATAGAGAGAGAGTCAATGGATCAAATGCAAACACAGAGATATGTTATCGAGGTTCGAGCACCCAGCTCTACATCCCCGCCTTCGACACACGAAGGATTTCTAATCCACTAGCTAGTTCACCAAGAACTCTCACAAGGAGTACCCAACTCCTCTCTTTACAATCACAACCTCCTCCTTGAGGCACAACTCCAAAGCCAACAATCTCCTCACAACTTGAGGGATTTCCAAACTCAAAACCAATACAAGGATCACCTCACAACCTTGAGGGATACAACCCAATAGCCAAACTTCCTCAACACAATGAGGGAAAGGCACAAAGCCAAGCTAAAGATAGGGTTTACAACTTAGTGGTTTCAAACAACAACCACAAAACAATCTCTTTTTCCCACACAAAATCCTATAGAAAAGATAGTAGATTTTAGCTCAAGTGTGGAGAAAACCAAGGGATTTGAAACCAGCAACTCAAAGAAAATCTTTGGGAAATAAATGAAACCAAGATAGAGAAGTTCAATTCAAAAGCTTTTTCCAAAACCCTTTTCTTTGATTTTTCAAACCCTAATGAAAACACCAAAAAGATTGTTCAATTTGAATTAAAAACCTATTTTGATTGCAGCAAAAACACCTGAGAGAATGAAAATTTTAGCCCAAAAATTCTTAGAGAAAAACTCTTGCCAAAAGGGTATTTATAGGCTAATCCAGAAAATAGCCGTTGGCAGCAGAACTGCCAGAAATACCCTGCGGTCGACCGCCCGGTCGACCACCCAATGGTCAATTTTTGACCGTTGTCAGTGATTAAGACTAGAAAGGTGTATTAAAACGTAATCGATGTATCCCTTTCTTATCTCCGCTATAGCATAAGGCTATACCGAGTCGATTCTCAGGGAGAGCTAGCGATGGAAGCGTTACGAATCATAGTGAAGAAATGTAAACGAGAATTCTTCTATGCTAATAAAAATATTGAATCAAATGAAAAAGAAACTAAAGAAAAGGTGGTTATGTTCATGGTGGAAAAGTTGGAAAAGAAATCAAGAGTGAGATTTGGTATTCACAAGAAAAGAAAAGGAAACTTAAAGAAGAAGCAAACCATGACTAGCTTACCTTACTACCTTACCAATACTTACTAAACTCCGTGATAGTGAAGGCGTGCCTCATGTTGTCACTCCATCGGCATAGATTCGTCTCGCGTGTTGATCTAATTACTTTCTCATGTAGATGAAGGGTGGTTTAACCCATCGGAGAAGAGAAGACCATCCAACTTGCAAGATGAAATATAGCAATCACCCATGAGTTAGTGAAGATGGCAAGGCTAGTGGTTAGCTAGTACATGGTAGGAAAATTAGCTACAAGCCATGAGAAGTAAAACAAAGCATGAAGTAAATTGCAAGGAATTAAAGAAAGCAATAAAGAAAGCACATAAAGAAAGCAAGTAAACTAGAACCAAGCTCAAGTAGAGGAAGGAGAATGGATCAATCCTTGCATAGCTTCAAGTTGTCACCCTTGATTACACAAGCTCTCTCTCTCACAATCTCTCTCTTTTACAATGAATTCTAGGGAAAGAGAAAAGGGATCTAAAGAACTAAACCTAGAGAAAAACTAAACAAAATTACAACAACTAATGATTTTTCCTCTCTTCTCTGTTCAGTTTTTGCTCGCAGGTCCAGGTGAAGTATTTATAGGCCCCAGGTGAAGGATCCAGAAGCTAGTTTGTTGGCGCAAAATCCGGATCTCAACAGACTCCAAACTGCCGCTGGCGCGCGGCAAGGCTGTGGCCGTTGGCTAACAGCTTTCTGGTACAAAGTTGTTACAAGTTTGTTAGCCACGTGGACCTTCTGGAATCTGGAGTTGTTGTGTGGATCTCTCTGGATTCTGGATTAGATTTGGGCTTTATCTTGGCTTTGAATTTAATCACTTTAATTATTGCTAATTAAAGTGATTATTGGGCTTTCTCTTCATTAGAGTGTGTACCTGCAAATATATAGAGAAGATTAGTAAAAATCATGTATTTATTGACTAAATGCATGGGAATTATGTGGTAAAATATGCAACATTGGTTACCAATCACACCCCCACACTTATTCTTTTGCTCGTCCCGAGCAAAACAAAGAAAAGAAAATCTATACTACCAGTTTATTACACCACTTTCGCAGGTGACGCGATTGCACTGAGCGTGTGCAACAAGCCGTTAAACCTCTAGGTTACCCTAGAGGAGGAGTGTTGTCTCCTGAGAGTTTTCAGCGGATTACACCCACAAAATCCATAAAGAAAGAAGACAAATGTTAGTATTTTGAAAACTCATTTTGAACAAGAGACATGTTTACGAACTATTTTTGCAAAAATATAAGTGATCCTAGGTCATAAGTCCACCTATAATCATTCTTCCTTAAACTTAGTCTCCATGCAAGATCTTGTTTTCAATTAAGGTAAGAATTCAAAATTGGATTGAATATTTTATCTTTCATAAAACCTAGATAGTATGCACACCGTGCTCTGTGAAAATTTCTGGGATTTCAACTCCAACCATCAAGCCATTTATTTATTTATATATATATTTTTCTGCTTTTTTTTTCTTCCCTTAGTCTAGGCTTTCTAGTTTACCCTTGTAGTGAGCCTTTAACCGATGACTCCCAAACCAGATGGTCTTAGGGCACCAGATGAGAAAACATCCCTCGGGTTTAAGGTCTCGAGTAAAAAAAGCCACATAACTAAGGGGGATTATTTATTTCCTTTACCACCGTTAGGCGTGAATAATCATGCTTCTTGAGGCACAATTCTCCAGCTTAATAGGTGATGTTTTATTTATATATATATTTTTTTCTCTTTTTTTTTCTTTTTTTTTTTTTATATATATATGGCATTTTTGGTCTTTGTCTCCATCCCAAGAAATGTGTAAGTGTAAAGTGCATATTATCTAAGGCAAAAAATTCAAGATAAAAATATCTCACAAATTTTTCTTACTTAGCCTATAATTTCCAACAAGATCTATTATTTCAACTAGGTTTAAGATGTCATAATTAAGGCTTTCTTAATTTCTAAGATACATCTTAATTTTCTTAAAAATAGATCAAAACTTTGTCTCTTATTTCAAAAAGTTTTTATTTTTATTTTTTATTTTTTTTATTTTTATTTTTTTTATTTTATTTTTTTTAAATTTTTCTAAAAGGTAAAATCTAAAAAGAAAGTGGAAAATCTAGAAAAAAGATAAAATCTAAAAATAAAATGGAAGACCTAAAAATGAAAATCCTAAAAAATAAAAATCCTATAAAGAAAATAAAAAGTCCTATGTTAGTACATACCCCCCCATACCTATCTCATGCATTGTCCTCAATGTATGCAAGATAAAAATGATGCATGAAATAGGTAAGGTAAAAAGTCACTCCCTCCTCCTCTTTGGACCCGCAGTAGTACTAGGTCCTGCCGACTGTGTCCTCCTCAACCTCGCCTCAATGCCCTCTAACCTAGAGGATTGCTCCTCTAACTTAGATGATTGTTCCTCCATCTTCTTTCGCAGCCTCACTTGACCCCTAAAAATCTTCTTCATGCCCTTCCAGATGGAGGACATGAAGGCATGTGTATCACGTGGGGGGTCCTGCCTCCAAAACTCAGGTTCATCCTCTGCATCAAAACTCTCCTCAGAGGAGGACTCTACCGGAACATCCTCGGGTTGGACTGTAGGTGTCCAGACCGCGTGTAAACAACTATTATAAGCACTGGTAGGTCTCTCGGGTGCAACAAACACTCGGTCAAATGAATCAAATACATCAGCTGGTAGGAAAGTCCTACACAATCGTATAATCAGGATGGGGTGAGAGTATTTGGCACCTCGTGTGCGTGAAGAGTTGGCGATAAGTGCATGTAAGATGACCTTATTCAAACAAACCGAGTGTTGACGAGTCATTAAATCATGTATAATTTGCAACACTGGTCTGTTGAAAGAGGAGGTGTGGTCAAGCCCTAAAATATTGCGTTGGATCCAACGTCCAACGCAATGAACATTTCTAAACATCGTACTGGCTTTGAGCCCACGATCCTGCTCAGTACAACGAGCCCCCATAATAGTCATATAATCAATCAAAGGGAGAGGCTCGCTGTGTTGCGTGATGGATGGAACAGTAGTGACTTCCTCAAGAAGAGGAAGCGTGACAAGTATGAAAAACACCTAGAGGGGGGTGAATAGGTGTAAGTGCTAATCTAAGAAACTTAATGCAAACTAAGTGCGCTAAATGTGGAAGCTAATGCAAATTATGCACAAACTAATACAATACAACAAGTGTAGCCGAATTCCCCTTTCGAGGCTCTGGACTAACTCCCCTTGATTCCCCTTGAAATGGGTTGAGGCGCTATGTGAAGCTCTTGTTGGATGAGTACAAGTTAGGCACACACACACAAGCAATCCAAGCAATATGAAATATGTGCACACACAATCAAGCCAAGCAATAAAGGATATAGCAATATAAAATAATGCAAGGCAACACAAGCAATATGATATGGCAATATGAGTTATGCTCAACACAAGCAAATATGATGATATGAAGTATGATGCTTTGTACAAAGTAAATGAGAGAGAGTTAGAGAGACAATGGGAGCAATCGCAAACACCAAGATTTGTTTCGAGGTTCGAGCACCTTGCTCTACATCCCCGCCTACACCACCGTGTAGGATTTCCACTATCTCAACTCCCACCGAGGGAACCTCTACCGAAGAGGATTTCTTACAACTCTAGGAGTACCAAACTCCTCTCTCAACAACAACCTCCTCACAACCGAGGGGTTAGGCCCGTAGCCAATACAACAACCAATCCACACACCTCTACCGAAGAGGCTCACAACCAAACTCCACCTCTACCGAAGAGGGATCCACAACACAATCACCCGATCACCTCTACCGAAGAGGGATACAACAAGAATAAGGGTGTACAACTTAGAGGTTTACAACAACAACCTCAAACACTTTCTTTTCTCTTTCTTTTCCACAAAACAAAGATCCTAATAGTTTAGGATAGTATGATATAGCTCAAGTGTGGAAAACTAGATGTTTGGAAAACTAGCAACAAAGAAAAACACTTGGGAAAATCCTTCCAAAAGATATAGAATGAAAATCAAGACAAATCTCCCAAAATATTCTTTTCTTTGATTTTTCCAAAAACCTAAGACAATAAAGATTGAAGAATTAAAGCCCCAAATACTTTTGAAAACTTGTTTTAAAACCTCTTGAAACCAAAAATTTTTCTCCTTAAAAAACTTGGCCAAAATCCCCAAAGAGATGGAGTTTATATAGGCCAAACAGAAAACTAGCCGTTAGAGCTGAGCTGGCAGCTCTGACAGGCGTCGGTCGACCGGCCCGGTCGACCGCCAACGGTCAGAAAAGTGACCGTTGGGCACTAGCGGTCGACCGGCCCGGTCGACCGAAACATCCTGAGAGTTGAACTCTCAACTCGGTCGACCGGTCCGGTCGACCGACTACAATGTGTAGCCAGCGTGCACGTCTGTGCACATCGGTCGACCGACCCGGTCGACCGGCCACTTGGTGCGGTCGACCGGTCCGGTCGACCGAACTGGCCTGGCAGGCACAGTGCAGAACTGCACAGATACGGGATTTGAAAATAGGTCTTTTCACTCAATAAAAATCCCATAAATTCACAGTAAATCTAAAAAATAGTTTTAATCACAATAAAAATTGTTTTTCTAAAAATATGTTTTTCTAAAACTTGTTTTATCATTTTATGTTAAAACATAAACATGTGATAAAAAATTTCAAGACAATATATCAACATATCAATTCATTTTAGAGTCTTGCAAATTTTATCAAAAACAAAACCTGTATTTTGTCAAACTTGATTTTTCCAAAACATGAATAGGGATATCAAAATAAGTTTGTTTACCAAGTTAAAGCATGTATGTATAAATAGAAAACATCTACTATACATATAACATATGTAAACTTGTTTTGATAAACTATTCATGAAAACCAAAACTCAAACATAAAACGTGTGTGATTTGTGCACTTGAGCATATCAACTATACTAAGTTTTACAAATGGATCTAAAACTCATAATCTAAACTAGGATACCTAAGTCTTCTTGACGATCTTCATCTCCAAGTAGACTCGGTCCAAACTCCGTGATTCTCCAAGTGCAAAGGTATGATCCTTAAGCTTTGGCACCGGAATCATCATGAATAGCTTCTAATCATCTTGTTGAAGCTAATCACCAACTAATATCCTGTTAATGATCTGAAACTTAGAAACACAAGAATATTAGTAAACATAACTACATGAGTGTTGATCATCATCAAAACTAGAGTGGAAGGCCATTGGGCCAACAATCTCCCCCTTTTTGATGATGACAAAACTCATGGAGTTATATATGCATGGATTAAAGATAAGCTTCAAGGAAGCTCCCCCTTAACTCATGCATAACAAATGAATAAATAAATATGCAATGAATATTAAACATGAAACATGTATATGCATAAACAATAAATGGTTCTAGATATCAAATGGAATATTCAAAATAAGCTCTAGATACCAATTACAAAGCAAACTCTATAAATCAATTAAACTTAATATTCTTGAGATTCTTGAGATTAAAACATAATATATGCATAAACATAAATCTTTCTCCCCCTTTTGTCAATCATCAACAAAGGGGTAAACAATCAAAACCATAGATAAAATGAGGGGTAAAAATCTTTCTTCCCCTTTATGTCAAACAAAACAATAAAAGACAATGTTCTCCCCCTTTTTGTCTAAAACAAAAAACAAAATCAATAAGGGGTGACTACAAACATGATATCAATTAAAATATGTCAATGAAGCATCTTAATACCAATAAACAAGAATCAATATATGTTATATGCTATATACATTCATGAAGAGGAAGACGCTAAGTTAGCTTCCCTACACATATGCATTACATGAAGAAAGGATGACAAGCCCCAATTCACATAACACATATTATGTAATGCATAAGAGGAGATGTGAAGCTCCCCCTACACACGTATATCATATAAAGAAGAGTTGTCAAGCTCCTCAATTTATAATATACTCAACATGAATCTATATGTAAGAGAGATGTTAAGCTCTCCTTGCATATAGGAAATACAAATCAAAACTTTGAATATTTTCTTTAAACAAAATTTAGGAAATACCAATTGTAATTAAACGTAAGTCTTGAATTCTTAAACATGAATCTTGAAACCAAAACAAATTTTGAATTTCTTAAATATGATACCAATTGTAAATATTTCATTTTGAAAAACATATAAACATATGTTCAAAATAACAACTTTTGATCATAAAGAGTGGGAGTACAAATACCAATTGAAATACAAAATCAAATTTTCTCCCCCTTTATGAAAAACAAACTAAAGACATGCATAGTCTTGATAACAATTTAAAAGTAATCAATTTAAACAAAATTGAAACTCAAGCACTAGCATAAACACAAACATATATATGTATGAAAGATAGATACCAATAGAAATTGATATACTTGGAATTTAAAGCATACATACATACAAAACATATATGAGTATACAAGAAGATCAAAATGATACCAATTGAAAAAGTTCAATGATACCAATTGACATAACAATAAGTTCAAGTGTATACATCATATTATCTACCACCCAATCATAATTCAAGTTTTAAAGATTTTCAATTTAGGGCATACATGAACATGATCTCCCATCCTACCGCCCTTAGATAGTAGGGATTTTCAAAGATAGAGTTGAAAATGTAGTTTTGTTTGAAAATCTCTACCAAAGTGAAGAACATCACAACTAGTTAAATGAAAAAACTTGTTAACTAGTACGAAATCCTTCAAGTAAGGAATAAAATAAAATTATTTTTCATAAACATGAAATTCACATCATATCAAACACTCAAGTTCAATTAGGCATAAATAAGACTCATGAAAACAAAACATGAGCAAGCAATAAATGTGAGTGTAAAAATAAAATATGAAGATCATAATCATGAAAATATTTCATTAAGCTCAATTATTCCTTAAAACATAATTCCATCAAAAACATGAAAAATCATATAAAACTACTTATTTAATCTTCAAGGCATATGTATGTCTAATACAAGCTAAAATATACATACATATCCAAAACTCAACGAGTCCACTAAATGTATATTCATGAAGGCACGTGGCTCAAAAAGGATACTCATGTATAGTCAATAGTTTGGATAAGATGGACATATACATGAAGTTAAATATTGACACAATAAACATGACAATCATGAAAACATGAAAAGCATGAAAAGTATGATAATTTAGCTTTTCATTAAAACAATTTGATACCAATTCTTTTCAAGGTATATGTATGATTTGTCAACACAAGAAGTATACATACATATCCCTTAAACACACTTTGAGTCCATAATAGATATTTGCATGAAAGGCAAATGACTCAAGGGGTATACATGTATATCTTCAAGTTTGGCAATACAAACATATACATGAAGTGAAAAACTCATAAAACAAATCCAAAATGGGAATACAAGTTTAAAATGTATGAATCATCAAAACTAGACTATACTAGCACATCTAATGGGAACAAACAAGCATTCAATCCCAAACATATATAGATTTATTTGTAGCCCATCATATGTACAAATATATAACTAGTCTTAATGAAAACTAACATCTAAACATATATTCAAAACATGAAGCTTTAAAACACAATATAAAAATTATCATGATAAAACTAAAACATGATTATTATGTAAATTCACATGTATTAGATTCATGATGTACATTATAGCTTAAACAAAAGTGAGAACACTAAATATGAATTAAATAAGCATGTGTGTCTCAAATACTATACATGTATGTCAAGGATCTAATAAACATGGAATGAACATACTAATCCATAGACATCAAAAACATGTCACAAACAAAGAATATTAAAAGCATGTAGTAAATAATACGGAGTTAGGAATTGTTACCAAAACCTAGAGGGAGAGTCTCCTTGTCTCCAAAACTTGGTGGTCCTCTCCACCATCTCTTCCCTTGAAAGTGATGCATCCAATAGATTTCCTTTAAGTCCGGAACGCATCCACTCCAAGGTGTCATCACTCTCACGTCATGTGAGAGCCCACACCTACATCATAAACAATAGGAGGGGTGGTCTTTGGTACCCACATCTTATTGGGTCCATGGGGGTTAGTCCCTTCTCTAACCCAAACAAATTTCTTTGCTAAATTAGTAGTATGTAATCTATCAAAACAAAATTTAGCAAGGTGGCCCTTACGTCCACAATGTGTACATGTGTACACATGAGCATACTTGTGTTGATGGTGTCCGTGTGAAGCATGTGTATGCCATGAAGGGTGTGCATGCATAGAAGTTGGAACTTGTTTCTTTCGAACCAAGGATTCCAAGCGTGTATGGTTCTTAGCACATTGGCTCATAGTGGAGCCCAAACAATCTACTCTCTTCTTTAGCATACAAATATCATCATTAATCCTAGAAAAAGAGGTACATGCATTAGGTAGTCTAGATGAAGAGGCTACACTAGCATGGCAAACATGTGCATCCATTTTATTTTGCAAAACAATATTTTTCTTTAAACAAACATCTAAATCATTTGAAATAGAAATGATTTTGTTTTTCAAATCAACATTCTCTTTTAAAACAAAATCAACTTTTGAAGACAAATTTTCATTTTTCTTCAAAAGAGTTTCACAATCACTTTTAGACTTTAAAAATTTATTTTCTTTTAAAGCAAGTTTCAATTGAGATCTCAATGAATCCCTTTCATTATAGACCTCAACCTTTTCTTGCAAAACACAATCAAGTCTAGCATGCAAACTTTTATTTTCTTTTTCAATATCTAGACTTTTCTTTTTCAAAATCTTATATTTTTCAATTAACTTTTCACAAACAATAGATAGTTCTTCATTCAAAACATGGGGATCAACGATATCATCACTTGAAGAACTAGCATCATAATCACTATCTAGGTGGGATTCCGAATGTACCTCAAGGGAGTCATTCCCTTGGACCATATAGCATTGTTGTGGCTCGGATTCTCCACTAGATTCCTCTTCTTGTTGGATTTGGACTTGAAGCTTGGAGGTGTTGGTGGTTATTGTCAACTTGTTCCACACTGCAAAAGCGGAATCAAGATTAGAAACACGTAAAAGATATTCTATAGGTAAAGTGCTTCTAATGGCCTCTAGGGCTTGTGCATTGGCCCCTATATGATTGCAATCACCAAGATAACATCTCTTGGTGGCGGCAAGAAAGACATGCAAACCTAGGGTTTTTAGGTACATGGACATCCTATACTTCCAAACATCAATGTTGGAAGGGTCAAAACTAGGTGGGGTCATGAAGTCCATGGTAAACTATGAATGTGCAAACAAACAAATACAAATGAGATTAGCAAGCAAATGGATCACTCCTAGGATGTTAAGCCTAAGTATCAGGAGCACTAGCTCTGATACCAATTGAAAAACACCTAGAGGGGGGGTGAATAGGTGTAAGTGCTAATCTAAGAAACTTAATGCAAACTAAGTGCGCTAAATGCGGAAGCTAATGCAAATTATACACAAACTAATACAATACAACAAGTGTAGCCGAATTCCCCTTTCGAGGCTCTGGACTAACTCCCCTTGATTCCCCTTGAAATGGGTTGAGGCGCTATGTGAAGCTCTTGTTGGATGAGTACAAGTTAGGCACACACACACAAGCAATCCAAGCAATATGAAATATGTGCACACACAATCAAGCCAAGCAATAAAGGATATAGCAATATAAAATAATGCAAGGCAACACAAGCAATATGATATGGCAATATGAGTTATGCTCAACACAAGCAAATATGATGATATGAAGTATGATGCTTTGCACAAAGTAAATGAGAGAGAGTTAGAGAGACAATGGGAGCAATCGCAAACACCAAGATTTGTTTCGAGGTTCGAGCACCTTGCTCTACATCCCCGCCTACACCACCGTGTAGGATTTCCACTATCTCAACTCCCACCGAGGGAACCTCTACCGAAGAGGATTTCTTACAACTCTAGGAGTACCAAACTCCTCTCTCAACAACAACCTCCTCACAACCGAGGGGTTAGGCCCGTAGCCAATACAACAACCAATCCACACACCTCTACCGAAGAGGCTCACAACCAAACTCCACCTCTACCGAAGAGGGATCCACAACACAATCACCCGATCACCTCTACCGAAGAGGGATACAACAAGAATAAGGGTGTACAACTTAGAGGTTTACAACAACAACCTCAAACACTTTCTTTTCTCTTTCTTTTTCCACAAAACAAAGATCCTAATAGTTTAGGATAGTATGATATAGCTCAAGTGTGGAAAACTAGGTGTTTGGAAAACTAGCAACAAAGAAAAACACTTGGGAAAATCCTTCCAAAAGATATAGAATGAAAATCAAGACAAATCTCCCAAAATATTCTTTTCTTTGATTTTTCCAAAAACCTAAGACAATAAAGATTGAAGAATTAAAGCCCCAAACACTTTTGAAAACTTGTTTTAAAACCTCTAGAAACCAGAAATTTTTCACCTTAAAAAACTTGGCCAAAATCCCCAAAGAGATGGAGTTTATATAGGCCAAACAGAAAACTAGCCGTTAGAGCTGAGCTGGCAGCTCTGACAGGCGTCGGTCGACCGGCCCGGTCGACCGCCAACGGTCAGAAAAGTGACCGTTGGGCACTAGCGGTCGACCGGCCCGGTCGACCGAAACATCCTGAGAGTTGAACTCTCAACTCGGTCGACCGGTCCGGTCGACCGACTACAATGTGTAGCCAGCGTGCACGTCTGTGCACATCGGTCGACCGACCCGGTCGACCGGCCACTTGGTGCGGTCGACCGGTCCGGTCGACCGAACTGGCCTGGCAGGCACAGTGCAGAACTGCACAGATACGGGATTTGAAAATAGGTCTTTTCACTCAATAAAAATCCCATAAATTCACAGTAAATCTAAAAAATAGTTTTAATCACAATAAAAATTGTTTTTCTAAAAATATGTTTTTCTAAAACTTGTTTTATCATTTTATGTTAAAACATAAACATGTGATAAAAAATTTCAAGACAATATATCAACATATCAATTCATTTTAGAGTCTTGCAAATTTATCAAAAACAAAACCTGTATTTTGTCAAACTTGATTTTTCCAAAACATGAATAGGGATATCAAAATAAGTTTGTTTACCAAGTTAAAGCATGTATGTATAAATAGAAAACATCTACTATACATATAACATATGTAAACTTGTTTTGATAAACTATTCATGAAAACCAAAACTCAAACATAAAACGTGTGTGATTTGTGCACTTGAGCATATTAACTATACTAAGTTTTACAAATGGATCTAAAACTCATAATCTAAACTAGGATACCTAAGTCTTCTTGACGATCTTCATCTCCAAGTAGACTCGGTCCAAACTCCGTGATTCTCCAAGTGCAAAGGTATGATCCTTAAGCTTTGGCACCGGAATCATCATGAATAGCTTCTAATCATCTTGTTGAAGATAATCACCAACTAATATCCTGTTAATGATCTGAAACTTAGAAACACAAGAATATTAGTAAACATAACTACATGAGTGTTGATCATCATCAAAACTAGAGTGGAAGGCCATTGGGCCAACAATCTCCCCCTTTTTGATGATGACAAAACTCATGGAGTTATATATGCATGGATTAAAGATAAGCTTCAAGGAAGCCCCCCCTTAACTCATGCATAACAAATGAATAAATAAATATGCAATGAATATTAAACATGAAACATGTATATGCATAAACAATAAATGGTTCTAGATATCAAATGGAATATTCAAAATAAGCTCTAGATACCAATTACAAAGCAAACTCTATAAATCAATTAAACTTAATATTCTTGAGATTCTTGAGATTAAAACATAATATATGCATAAACATAAATCTTTCTCCCCCTTTTTGTCAATCATCAACAAAGGGGTAAACAATCAAAATCATAGATAAAATGAGGGGTAAAAATCTTTCTTCCCCTTTATGTCAAACAAAACAATAAAAGACAATGTTCTCCCCCTTTTTGTCTAAAACAAAAAACAAAATCAATAAGGGGTGACTACAAACATGATATCAATTAAAAATATGTCAATGAAGCATCTTAATACCAATAAACAAGAATCAATATATGTTATATGCTATATACATTCATGAAGAGGAAGACGCTAAGTTAGCTTCCCTACACATATGCATTACATGAAGAAGGGATGACAAGCCCCAATTCACATAACACATATTATGTAATGCATAAGAGGAGATGTGAAGCTCCCCCTACACACGTATATCATATAAAGAAGAGTTGTCAAGCTCCTCAATTTATAATATACTCAACATGAATCTATATGTAAGAGAGATGTTAAGCTCTCCTTGCATATAGGAAATGCAAATCAAAACTTTGAATATTTTCTTTAAACAAAATTTTGGAAATACCAATTGTAATTAAACGTAAGTCTTGAATTCTTAAACATGAATCTTGAAACCAAAACAAATTTTGAATTTCTTAAATATGATACCAATTGTAAATATTTCATTTTGAAAAACATATAAACATATGTTCAAAATAACAACTTTTGATCATAAAGAGTGGGAGTACAAATACTAATTGAAATACAAAATCAAATTTTCTCCCCCTTTATGAAAAACAAACTAAAGACATGCATAGTCTTGATAACAATTTAAAAGTAATCAATTTAAACAAAATTGAAACTCAAGCACTAGCATAAACACAAACATATATATGTATGAAAGATAGATACCAATAGAAATTGATATACTTGGAATTTAAAGCATACATACATACAAAACATATATGAGTATACAAGAAGATCAAAATGATACCAATTGAAAAAGTTCAATGATACCAATTGACATAACAATAAGTTCAAGTGTATACATCATATTATCTACCACCCAATCATAATTCAAGTTTTAAAGATTTTCAATTTAGGGCATACATGAACATGATCTCCCATCCTACCACCCTTAGATAGTAGGGGTTTTCAAAGATAGAGTTGAAAATGTAGTTTTATTTGAAAATCTCTACCAAAGTGAAGAACATCGCAACTAGTTAAATGGAAAAACTTGTTAACTAGTACGAAATCCTTCAAGTAAGGAATAAAACAAAATTATTTTTCATAAACATGAAATTCACATCATATCAAACACTCAAGTTCAATTAGGCATAAATAAGACTCATGAAAACAAAACATGAGCAAGCAATAAATGTGAGTGTAAAAATAAAATATGAAGATCATAATCATGAAAATATTTCATTAAGCTCAATTATTCCTTAAAACATAATTCCATCAAAAACATGAAAAATCATATAAAACTACTTATTTAATCTTCAAGGCATATGTATGTCTAATACAAGCTAAAATATACATACATATCCAAAACTCAACGAGTCCACTAAATGTATATTCATGAAGGCACGTGGCTCAAAAAGGATACTCATGTATAGTCAATAGTTTGGATAAGATGGACATATACATGAAGTTAAATATTGACACAATAAACATGACAATCATGAAAACATGAAAAGCATGAAAAGTATGATAATTTAGCTTTTCATTAAAACAATTTGATACCAATTCTTTTCAAGGTATATGTATGATTTGTCAACACAAGAAGTATACATACATATCCCTTAAACACACTTTGAGTCCATAATAGATATTTGCATGAAAGGCAAATGACTCAAGGGGTATACATGTATATCTTCAAGTTTGGCAATACAAACATATACATGAAGTGAAAAACTCATAAAACAAATCCAAAATGGGAATACAAGTTTAAAATGTATGAATCATCAAAACTAGACTATACTAGCACATCTAATGGGAACAAACAAGCATTCAATCCCAAACATATATAGATTTATTTGTAGCCCATCATATGTACAAATATATAACTAGTCTTAATGAAAACTAACATCTAAACATATATTCAAAACATGAAGCTTTAAAACACAATATAAAAATTATCATGATAAAACTAAAACATGATTATTATGTAAATTCACATGTATTAGATTCATGATGTACATTATAGCTTAAACAAAAGTGAGAACACTAAATATGAATTAAATAAGCATGTGTGTCTCAAATACTATACATGTATGTCAAGGATCTAATAAACATGGAATGAACATACTAATCCATAGACATCAAAAACATGTCACAAACAAAGAATATTAAAAGCATGTAGTAAATAATACGGAGTTAGGAATTGTTACCAAAACCTAGAGGGCAACTCTCCTTGTCTCCAAAACTTGGTGGTCCTCTCCACCATCTCTTCCCTTGAAAGTGATGCATCCAATAGATTTCCTTTAAGTCCGGAACGCATCCACTCCAAGGTGTCATCACTCTCACGTCATGTGAGAGCCCACACCTACATCATAAACAATAGGAGGGGTGGTCTTTGGTACCCACATCTTATTGGGTCCATGGGGGTTAGTCCCTTCTCTAACCCAAACAAATTTCTTTGCTAAATTAGTAGTATGTAATCTATCAAAACAAAATTTAGCAAGGTGGCCCTTACGTCCACAATGTGTACATGTGTACACATGAGCATACTTATGTTGATGGTGTCCGTGTGAAGCATGTGTATGCCGTGAAGGGTGTGCATGCATAGAAGTTGGAACTTGTTTCTTTCGAACCAAGGATTCCAAGCGTGTATGGTTCTTAGCACATTGGCTCATAGTGGAGCCCAAACAATCTACTCTCTTCTTTAGCATACAAATATCATCATTAATCCTAGAAGAAGAGGTACATGCATTAGGTAGTCTAGATGAAGAGGCTACACTAGCATGGCAAACATGTGCATCCATTTTATTTTGCAAAACAATATTTTTCTTTAAACAAACATCTAAATCATTTGAAATAGAAATGATTTTGTTTTTCAAATCAACATTCTCTTTTAAAACAAAATCAACTTTTGAAGACAAATTTTCATTTTTCTTCAAAAGAGTTTCACAATCACTTTTAGACTTTAAAAATTTATTTTCTTTTAAAGCAAGTTCCAATTGAGATCTCAATGAATCCCTTTCATTATAGACCTCAACCTTTTCTTGCAAAACACAATCAAGTCTAGCATGCAAACTTTTATTTTCTTTTTCAATATCTAGACTTTTCTTTTCAAAATCTTATATTTTTCAATTAACTTTTCACAAACAATAGATAGTTCTTCATTCAAAACATGGGGATCAACGATATCATCACTTGAAGAACTAGCATCATAATCACTATCTAGGTGGGATTCCGAATGTACCTCAAGGGAGTCATTCCCTTGGACCATATAGCATTGTTGTGGCTCGGATTCTCCACTAGATTCCTCTTCTTGTTGGATTTGGACTTGAAGCTTGGAGGTGTTGGTGGTTGTTGTCAACTTGTTCCACACTGCAAAAGCGGAATCAAGATTAGAAACACGTAAAAGATATTCTTTAGGTAAAGTGCTTCTAATGGCCTCTAGGGCTTGTGCATTGGCCCCTATATGATTGCAATCACCAAGATAACATCTCTTGGTGGCGGCAAGAAAGACATGCAAACCTAGGGTTTTTAGGTACATGGACATCCTATACTTCCAAACATCAATGTTGGAAGGGTCAAAACTAGGTGGGGTCATGAAGTCCATGGTAAACTATGAATGTGCAAACAAACAAATGCAAATGAGATTAGCAAGCAAATGGATCACTCCTAGGATGTTAAGCCTAAGTATCAGGAGCACTAGCTCTGATACCAATTGAAAAACACCTAGAGGGGGGGTGAATAGGTGTAAGTGCTAATCTAAGAAACTTAATGCAAACTAAGTGCGCTAAATGCGGAAGCTAATGCAAATTATGCACAAACTAATACAATACAACAAGTGTAGCCGAATTCCCCTTTCGAGGCTCTGGACTAACTCCCCTTGATTCCCCTTGAAATGGGTTGAGGCGCTATGTGAAGCTCTTGTTGGATGAGTACAAGTTAGGCACACACACACAAGCAATCCAAGCAATATGAAATATGTGCACACACAATCAAGCCAAGCAATAAAGGATATAGCAATATAAAATAATGCAAGGCAACAAAGCAATATGATATGGCAATATGAGTTATGCTCAACACAAGCAAATATGATGATATGAAGTATGATGCTTTGCACAAAGTAAATGAGAGAGAGTTAGAGAGACAATGGGAGCAATCGCAAACACCAAGATTTGTTTCGAGGTTCGAGCACCTTGCTCTACATCCCCGCCTACACCACCGTGTAGGATTTCCACTATCTCAACTCCCACCGAGGGAACCTCTACCGAAGCGGATTTCTTACAACTCTAGGAGTACCAAACTCCTCTCTCAACAACAACCTCCTCACAACCGAGGGGTTAGGCCCGTAGCCAATACAACAACCAATCCACACACCTCTACCGAAGAGGCTCACAACCAAACTCCACCTCTACCGAAGAGGGATCCACAACACAATCACCCGATCACCTCTACCGAAGAGGGATACAACAAGAATAAGGGTGTACAACTTAGAGGTTTACAACAACAACCTCAAACACTTTCTTTTCTCTTTCTTTTTCCACAAAACAAAGATCCTAATAGTTTAGGATAGTATGATATAGCTCAAGTGTGGAAAACTAGGTGTTTGGAAAACTAGCAACAAAGAAAAACACTTGGGAAAATCCTTCCAAAAGATATAGAATGAAAATCAAGACAAATCTCCCAAAATATTCTTTTCTTTGATTTTTCCAAAAACCTAAGACAATAAAGATTGAAGAATTAAAGCCCCAAACACTTTTGAAAACTTGTTTTAAAACCTCTAGAAACCAGAAATTTTTCTCCTTAAAAAACTTGGCCAAAATCCCCAAAGAGATGGAGTTTATATAGGCCAAACAGAAAACTAGCCGTTAGAGCTGAGCTGGCAGCTCTGACAGGCGTCGGTCGACCGGCCCGGTCGACCGCCAACGGTCAGAAAAGTGACCGTTGGGCACTAGCGGTCGACCGGCCCGGTCGACCGAAACATCCTGAGAGTTGAACTCTCAACTCGGTCGACCGGTCCGGTCGACCGACTACAATGTGTAGCCAGCGTGCACGTCTGTGCACATCGGTCGACCGACCCGGTCGACCGGCCACTTGGTGCGGTCGACCGGTCCGGTCGACCGAACTGGCCTGGCAGGCACAGTGCAGAACTGCACAGATACGGGATTTGAAAATAGGTCTTTTCACTCAATAAAAATCCCATAAATTCACAGTAAATCTAAAAAATAGTTTTAATCACAATAAAAATTGTTTTTCTAAAAATATGTTTTTCTAAAACTTGTTTTATCATTTTATGTTAAAACATAAACATGTGATAAAAAATTTCAAGACAATATATCAACATATCAATTCATTTTAGAGTCTTGCAAATTTTATCAAAAACAAAACCTGTATTTTGTCAAACTTGATTTTTCCAAAACATGAATAGGGATATCAAAATAAGTTTGTTTACCAAGTTAAAGCATGTATGTATAAATAGAAAACATCTACTATACATATAATATATGTAAACTTGTTTTGATAAACTATTCATGAAAACTAAAACTCAAACATAAAACGTGTGTGATTTGTGCACTTGAGCATATCAACTATACTAAGTTTTACAAATGGATCTAAAACTCATAATCTAAACTAGGATACCTAAGTCTTCTTGACGATCTTCATCTCCAAGTAGACTCGGTCCAAACTCCGTGATTCTCCAAGTGCAAAGGTATGATCCTTAAGCTTTGGCACCGGAATCATCATGAATAGCTTCTAATCATCTTGTTGAAGCTAATCACCAACTAATATCCTGTTAATGATCTGAAACTTAGAAACACAAGAATATTAGTAAACATAACTACATGAGTGTTGATCATCATCAAAACTAGAGTGGAAGGCCATTGGGCCAACAAAGTAGGTCTCCTGCCGGCATGTGTACAGTGAACTGGTACATGTGTGGATCAATCGATGCTTGGTCAAGATGCGTGTAAAACATGGTCACCAGTTCGGGACAATAAAATGCATCGGTCTCAGTGTTGTCGTACACTAGTGAATACCAATTCCTTGCCCTAATTCTTTCTAAAAATACATGCCCATAACCATTCACATCACAAAAAATCCGCCCAAAATCTTTCTCAACAAAAATTGATGGTGCCATACTATGAATTTAAGATCAAAGCAGTAAAAAGGAGAGATTTAGAATTCAAACCACCCCCGGAATTCGTGGGGGGAAGAAATTTGGTCTCTGCAGTGGTTTCAGGAAGATCTGATGAAGATGCTGGCACCCGATCTGCTAGCTGTGCTTCAGATCGACTGGTGAGGAAGTTTTCAGCACGCAGGAATCTCAAAGTTTGCCGCGGAAGCTCGGCAGAAGCCGCGGGTTTGCGGCAGATCAGAGAGATCTGGGGAAGAGAAAAAGTTCAGAGTGCGGCGCTTTTAATAGGAAGTTGGAGATCTGAGGAAATTTTCGCTTGTGAAGGAGAAGTGTAGGGTGGAGAGATATTTATAGGAGGGAAGAATTTAGAGGTTTCCACTTCTATCCCTAGGTCAAAAGGATTTTTACCACATTGGAAGTTGTAGCTTTGAAAAGGGAAGTTTGACTCTTAGGAATTTGGAATGACCTAGAAATTTGGAATTCTTGAAAGAAGGATTTTTAGGAAACCTAGGAATTTAGAAAGATTTTGAATTTGGAAAGTGTAGAAACTCCTTTATGCATAAAAATCCCTCCTTTATTTTTATTTCTTTTTTTTATTAATTTCTAAAAGAAGTGTAAAAGAAAGAAAATCTAAAAACTCTAAGTTAGCAAGGAAGAAGAAAAATTACCATAAGGTGGTGGTTCCGGCGGTGGTCTGATTGGTCCACGAAACATGGCCCAATCAACTTTACGTTGGGTTTTCAGGAACCCACCAAAATCTCAATAATATGACCCACAAGAATGATGTGTGCATTTAAGATTATTATGTACATGCCCCATCTAATTTCCAAATTTTTAAAATAATTTCTGAGTTAAATTTATCAACTACCTTGTCCCAGAATGGAATATGAAATGATAGAACGGTTGACTTGGACTCGGAAAGGAACACCGACTCAGGGAAGTGAATGAAGTCAAGTAAAGGTTCAGGAGTCGGAATGGATTCAGGAACTGGGTCCAAGTCAAGAAAATGAAGCTCAAATCCACATTCAGTTTCCCATGATGGAATGTGACTATCTAAGATTAGTGATTCAAGTTCAGGAGGGTTGGGAATCAAAACTGACTCTAAAATGTTACTCAAATTGGGTAACAAAACAGGAGTCATTAATGATTCAGGTATTTGAACTAAATCACAAACTTGAGGGTCAAAGTCACATTTCTCATTGAGTTCAATTCCACAAAATGGAGAACTTGCCAATTTGTCAATAGGATCTTCAAAAAGGTATAATTGGTCAAGTTCAACATGATCCTTAAAGATGGGTGATTCAACTTCATTGTGAATTGGGAAAGGATCCAATGTCGACTCCGGGAAAAGATTGAAGTGAGGTAAAGATACCGGAGTCATTACTGAATCAGGAAAAAGAATTGAATCACTAAGTTGGGGTTCAAGATCACATTCCTCATGTAGTTCAATAAAATGTGAACTTGCCAATTTATCAATGGGATTTTCAGAAGTATGGAATTGGCCAAATTCAATGTGATCATCATAAAATATTGGTGATTCAATTTCACAATGGATGGGTACTGGATCCAAGTCTGACTTGGGAAATGAAGTGAAATCAGGTAAGGATATGGAAGTCATGATTGAATCAGGAAGTAGAGTTGAATCATCTGGTGAAAGTTCAGGATCATAATCATGTTCAAGTTCAATTTCAGGGAAAGGAAAACTTGCCAAAATGTCAATTGGATCTGAAGTTTGGACAAGTTCAGTTGTAGGAGATGAAAAACTTGCCAAAATGTCAATGGGATTTGACGTTTGGACAAGTTCAATTTTAGGAAATGAAAAACTTGCCAAAATGTCTATGGGATCTGAATTTTGGACAAGTTCAGGTGATTGTGCTGAAATTGAATCTGGATTTCCAAAACAACATGACTCTTTGACAGAATGGTTAGTGACATTAGAAATAGGATGAGAATGAAGAGTTTGGATCATCAAATCTATGTCACGGTTACGATCATTTCGAGCATGAGTCAGGAATTCAAGCATCTTTTCACAATTCATTGGTTCATCATTTTGTTGAAAAGATGAAGAATTGTTTTGGAATTGGTGATGAAATTGTGAGTCAAAACTGTGTGGTGATGGAAGAGTGGACTCACACAAGAAATCTTTACTCGTTTCCATGACAAATGGTTGTTCATTAGGAAAAGGTGGAACTGAGTAAGACTCTTGAAAATATTGTGGAATTGGAGGGGCAAATGTTTCGTGAAATTGTTGCTCGGCCCTCTGTAGATTGGCTTCTAAACTCCTTAGTAACTCAGATTTTTCTTCAATTGGTGGTTCAGAAAAAGGAGTATATGAAGCGGAATCGGAAAATGAATACTGTGGACAAGGTGAATATGGTGGACAAAGAGGTTGATAATTAAACTCGGGGGACTGGAATCCCCAATGACTCTGTGACGAGTTAAAATTATTATGGAAATTATAGTTATTAGACGGGGGGTATGGGTCATATTGATTCGGATAAGGCCAACCCGGTGTATTTGGTTGGTGCATATTGTAAAACACCGGGTTGGAATTATCCGAATATGAAGTTGGTGTGAAATATGGATTCATGTTCGGATGGAAAGAATTATTATTGTTGAATGCCATATCACAAACAATCACAAACAAAAAGAAAAATCAAACAACAAACAAAAAGAAAAGAAAATTCAAAACCAAGCCAAAAGAAGGGTTGACCTAGACCTAGACGACTCCTAACTGATTAGATCGTCCACGGGAGGTTTAGTGTAGACGTAGACTACAAGTTAATCAGCCAGGGAAGGGCAAGGTTGGTGGGAGGTTTTCCGTCAGAGACGTTCCTTAATTAAGTAACCAGCAACCTTCGGGCTTTCGGCCCTCAATCCCTTTCCTAGACACTGATTTTGCAAGAGTCTATTTCCAACACTTTTCCCCCTTAGGATAATCTCCTAGATGAGTCCGAGATGTCTCTAGGGCCAACGTCTATTTTTTTATTAAATTAGGCTTGGGTTAGTGAGTGCTGGGATGGTGGTTTTTGGGCTAAGGAAAGGGTAATGAAATCCCCCACCTTATCTTTTTTATGGGTTATGCCCTTAAAAATGAATTGTGCAAGTGTACAAAAATATATAACTAGAATTCACTCAAAGCATGAAAATCAAGCAAGAGATGATTCCTAGTCTATATGCAATGCGAAACGTACCTTGCCTCCAGCACTCTTCAACAGTAAAAGTAAAGAATTGAAAGACACGTGCGTAGAATGCAAATGTCTAAACAATTTTTAACAATTTCAACCAATTTTTTACTGTTGATTAAATTAGCAGGTATATGGTGAAGCAAACAAGAATTTAAGTATTGCAGCAGATGTATTTTGCAGAATCAGAGCCCCTGCAGAAAAATGATCAGTAGTGATCTCCTTCTTGCCGCGCCCGCGCGGCTTTTGCCGTGGGAACGCGGCAAGTCAGAGGGATCCTGGTCTCTGCTTTCGAGAGCAGAGGCCCAGGTCCGCTTATATGTTACTGCAATGCAAATTTTCCTGTTTTCTTCTCCTGTAACCTGCAACAGAGAAGAAAATTCGTTTAGTTCTTCACTTTAAAGAAAATCCGTTGCTCTCCCCGGCAACGGCGCCAAAAATTTGATTAAGACTAGAAAGGTGTATTAAAACGTAATCGATGTATCCCTTTCTTATCTCCGCTATAGCATAAGGCTATACCGAGTCTATTCTCAGGGAGAGCTAGCGATGGAAGCGTTACGAATCATAGTGAAGAAATGTAAACGAGAATTCTTCTATGCTAATAAAAATATTGAATCAAATGAAAAAGAAACTAAAGAAAAGGTGGTTATGTTCATGGTGGAAAAGTTGGAAAAGAAATCAAGAGTGAGATTTGGTATTCACAAGAAAAGAAAAGGAAACTTAAAGAAGAAGCAAACCATGACTAGCTTACCTTACTACCTTACCAATACTTACTAAACTCCATGATAGTGAAGGCGTGCCTCATGTTGTCACTCCATCGGCATAGATTCGTCTCGCGTGTTGATCTAATTACTTTCTCATGTAGATGAAGGGTGGTTTAACCCATCGGAGAAGAGAAGACCATCCAACTTGCAAGATGAAATATAGCAATCACCCATGAGTTAGTGAAGATGGCAAGGCTAGTGGTTAGCTAGTACATGGTAGGAAAATTAGCTACAAGCCATGAGAAGTAAAACAAAGCATGAAGTAAATTGCAAGGAATTAAAGAAAGCAATAAAGAAAGCACATAAAGAAAGCAAGTAAACTAGAACCAAGCTCAAGTAGAGGAAGGAGAATGGATCAATCCTTGCATAGCTTCAAGTTGTCACCCTTGATTACACAAGCTCTCTCTCTCACAATCTCTCTCTTTTACAATGAATTCTAGGGAAAGAGAAAAGGGATCTAAAGAACTAAACCTAGAGAAAAACTAAACAAAATTACAACAACTAATGATTTTTCCTCTCTTCTCTGTTCAGTTTTTGCTCGCAGGTCCAGGTGAAGTATTTATAGGCCCCAGGTGAAGGATCCAGAAGCTAGTTTGTTGGCGCAAAATCCGGATCTCAACAGACTCCAAACTGCCGCTGGCGCGCGGCAAGGCGCGGCAAGGCTGTGGCCGTTGGCTAACAGCTTTCTGGTACAAAGTTGTTACAAGTTTGTTAGCCACGTGGACCTTCTGGAATCTGGAGTTGTTGTGTGGATCTCTCTGGATTCTGGATTAGATTTGGGCTTTATCTTGGCTTTGAATTTAATCACTTTAATTATTGCTAATTAAAGTGATTATTGGGCTTTCTCTTCATTAGAGTGTGTACCTGCAAATATATAGAGAAGATTAGTAAAAATCATGTATTTATTGACTAAATGCATGGGAATTATGTGGTAAAATATGCAACATTGGTTACCAATCAGTCAGCTACCGGTCGACCGCCCGGTCGACCGAAACAAATAGAGAGCAACTCTGTTAACAGTCGGTCGACCGCCCGGTCGACCGACACCAAAACTGCCAGACGTGCACAGTTCTGTGCACGTCGGTCGACCGGTCCGGTCTACCGACTTCATGCCTAGTCGACTTGTCAGTTGACTAGTCGACTTGGTTGAAGCCTGGAACAAAAAAACTGGGATAAAAATATATTATAATAAATCCCACAAAATCTCTAAAATTCCACAAAAATAATTTTGTCATTTTACATTGATATATAAACATGTGGTAAAAAGTTTAGCTCAAATATCAATCAATATGAACTATTTTTGTGTTATAGACATTTTTACCAAAAACCAAAAACTGTATTTTCTAAAACTTGAATTTTGAATAGAAAATACGTTTTGTCCAAAACACTTCCAGATACAAAAACATGATAATTAAACACTTTGAAGCATGATGCATATGGATAGAAATCCAATATACATGAAACAAATATATATCACAGTTTTTGTCATTAATTCCAAAATATGTTTTGTCAAAAATACCAAAACATATAACACATGAATAAAGGAGTCAAAACTAAGTTTGTCTAGGAAATTAAAGCATGCATGTATATAGAACAAATCATATATACATTAAACCATGTAAACTTGTTTTGATCTATCTATTCATGAAAACCAAGATCGGTTAAACCTAAAACCGAAAAACTAAAAACCAATATTCAAAACATGAAACGTGTTTGTTGTGAACTTGAGCATTATCATACTATTCTAATCTTTACAATTTGGATCTAAACACAAACTAAATTAGGGATACCTAAGTCTTCTTGTAGAGCGCCGTCTCCAAGTTGACTCGGTCCAAATCGTGATTCACCAAGACTCCAATGAGTGCTAGATGTCATCTTTGATGCTTAGGCTCTTGAATCACCTTGTGAAAGATGTGTGGAAGCTTTCACCAACTAATATCTTTTTAAATATCCGAAACTTAAAACATCACAAGATTATTAGTACACATAACTACATGAGTTAATCATCATCAAAACTAGAGTCAAAGGCCTTTAGGCCAACAGTTTTGCCTTCTTTTTTGTCTTAACTTTCTTTATGTGTATAGAAAATTAGATAAATGAAAGCGATTGCCTTTGATTCGCTAGAGGTGGCGATAACAACTCAAAGTTTGGAAACTCCATTTAAGGAATTTGAAAAGGTGACTGTCAGAGGTGTGATTTTAACTTGACAGGAGTTGAATTCATGGTTTGAACGAATTTTATGGACTTGTTATCTATTGATGAGAATAACAAGTGGAGTTAAATCTACTGAGGATTTATGAAAAAATTTATTTAGAGGTGTAATATTAACTTGACAAGGAAATGAATGCTTAATATTAACTTAGCATCAAGAAGATCTCATTTTCATTGAGAGAACTGAGAAAATCACTGTCATAGGTATAATATTAAGTTAACAGCGAGGTGAATGATAGAGGTGTGATATTAACTTAGCATTTGATGATTGGTTACATATATTGCATATATAATGTCACATTCCATAATTATTGCCTGATAAATCATGAATTTAGTCTTATATTCTTCTTTATAAAATGCAGGCCCATTGCTAAAGGAGAGAGAAGAGAAATGAGCCCAAAAGCCCATGAAAATTCTAATTTAATTCAGAATTAATTCAAATCAGAAGATCAGGGCAAATCTCAGAAGATAAAATTAGTTGAAAATCAGTTAAAATAAATCTTCATAAATCAATTAGTTAAAGTTGAAGATTAAAGGAGGTTTCATCAAATCCAGGAGCTAAAACTGAAAATCCAGCAAGAGATAAAAACATATCGCGAAACCAGAGAGCAGCACCCCCCGGGTGTGGCCACCCGCCACACCCAGGCCGCGAAAATGCTACCAAAGCTGCATTTTTGTGACGTTGTTGAAGTGGTTGGTGTTGGAACTTGCTTTTGATGATACATTTGTGAAGCCATATCATTTGAAGCGCTATCTCAAGCCTAATCAAGAGTTCTACATGATCAAGACTTCCTAAAGAGAGTTGATAATGATGTGTATTGTAATTGTTGATAGCAAGTTAAAAGCCTTGACACACACACACACATCATAGTATATTAGTCGACTTGTAAAAAGGTCTAGTCGACTAATACCAACTATAGTCGACTTGACAAAACTCTATAGTCGACTAGTATTTGTCCTAAAAGATCCCAACTCTCTGTTTGTCACTGTTAGTTGACTTAATAGTTTATATAGTCGACTAATAGATGTTGTAGTCGACTAATCCCTTAAGTCTAGTCGACTAGTTTTAGTTTCCAGAAACTTGTCTATTGATTCAAACTTGACCTAGTCGACTTGGTCTCTTCTATAGTCGACTAACCTTGAGAAATTTGCCTACCCTAGTCGACTAACCCCATATCTCAAGTCGACTAATGGCAGTTTCTGACTGTTAGATAGCTTCTGTTTTCTGGTATTTTCTTCAACGTTATCCAACATTTAAACATTCAAATTTGTCCTAATAACTACCCTAACTAACCATAGAGTTCAGCTATAAATAGGGTTATTATCTTAGGCTAAAAATACCAATTCAAATATATAGTTTTCTAACCAAAAATCTTGCTAAAATTCTGGTTCTCTGAAAATTGTTCTCACTTTCTGTTTCTTTACCAAATTCTTACTCTAAAGTGAAGATTTCTAAAAGTCAACCTATAATAGCCCTTGTCCATGATCAGATACTGAATCAAGGCTTATAGGATCATTTGTAATCACTCAAAGGAAGCATTGTACAAGAGCGTCTTCTTGGTGTAGAAGAGAAGTTATACCAGGTGTTGTGGTCTTCTTGGTTGTAAGAAGAGTTGTATACATTTGGCAAAGGAGATTTGTCAAGTGGGATACAAGGTGTTGATTTTCGGTGTACAAAGTCAAAGGATAAAGGAAAATCTCAAGCGGGTGGCTTGGGGACTGGATGTAAGTCACGAGGACCGAACCAGGATAAATCACTTGTGTTTGCGATTATTATCTTTTCTGTAATTTATTTTCCTTATTTGCAAGTGCTTTATTTCTTTAATACTAATATTCTTGTGTGAGTGTTGACGTGTATTTTAGATCTACAATTGACATCATCTCGGGACCACCAATTGGTATCAGAGCCATGCATACCCAGTCAACAACATACAAGGATGGCAACGGAGTTCCCTTCGTCACAATTCAAAGAAGGACATTCTACACAACGTCCACAACTATTTGACGGATCCAACTACAACTATTGAAAGTGTAGAATGAAGATCTACTTGCAATCGCTCAACTACGAACTTTAGAAGCACCGTACACCAAGCCAACAACTAACTACAACGCTTGGAGTGATGATCAAAAGAAGAATGCGAACCTTAACGCCAAAGTGATGAATGCTTTATTCTGTGCCTTAACCAAAGAAGAATTCAACCGTGTGTCAACAGCCACTTCTGCAAATCAAATATGACACACTCTTCAGGTAACACATGAAGGTACAAATAAGGTTAAGGAATCTAAAATTTCTTTTCTTGTCCACAGGTTTGAACTTTTCAAAATGAAGGAGAATGAAACCATCTCAGAAATGGTTACAAGATTCACCGATATAACCAATTCCTTAGCATCCCTTGGAAAGGAATACACTCAAGTTGAAAAAGTTTGCAAGATACTTCGTGCACTCACATCAGATTGGGAGAAGAAGACAACCACAATCGAAGAAGCGAATGATCTCTCAACAATGTCGTTAGAAAACCTTATTGGTAATCTAATGGCATATGAAGTGCAACTCGAAGACATAAAGAAGGATGAACAACAATCTCTTTCAAAGAAGAAAGAACTTGCCTTCCATGCATCTTCAGACACGGACAATTCAGATGACGATGAAGAGGAGATGGCAATGCTTTCAAGAAAATTCAGAAGATTCTTAAAGTAAGATAAGTTTAAATGTTTTAATTATAATAAAACAGGTCATATGAAGAAGGATTGCCCATTGCTCAAAAATAAAGGTAAATTTAAGAGCAAAAAGTTTAGAAAGAAGAAAGACTACCAAGCATCATGGGAGAACAGTGATTCCTCTTCCTCTGACGAAGAAGAAACCACTGAATATGCTAACATCTGTTACATGGCGCTAGAAGAAGATGAGGTACAATATACTAAACTTTTAGATGCATTCCATGAATTATTCAATGATCTAAAGAATGAAAAATGAAGAATAAAGTTTTATTAAAAGAAAATGAAAAACTTTTCAAAGAAAATTCATGTTATGTCTCTCAAGTTTCTTCTATAAATTCTCAAAAATATGATTTTGAAAAAGTGATATCATCATTGTAAAAGGATAATGAGAATTTCATAAAAGAAAATATTTTGCTTAAAAAGGAAACTATGTCTTTAAATGAAAGAATTTCTGTATTAGATAAAGACATGTTAGTTTTCAAAATGAAATACGAAGAGATTTTGAAAAATGTGACTAAATTTAATCAAGGAAAAGAAAAATTGAATGATTTGTTATCATATCAAAAGATGTCACATAATCATTATGGTCTTGGATTTTTTGAAGAATCTTCATATGTTAGTAATGCATATAATTCTTTTGTGAAAAGAAAGTCTGATATTATTTCAAAAAGATTTAAGAATAAGTTTATATGGATTCCTAAAAACTTAAGTATTGTTGACAAAAATACTTATATTGCATTATACATACATGATATATGTAATTTATGCAATTATGTGTATACTAACAGATGAAAACTAAATTCAAATTGGGTTTGGTCTCCTAAAGGTTAATGCTTTGATTGTATAATGATTGGTACCATCTAATGTTTATCTTTCAGGTACCATATAAGAAGTTTGATAAGAACATTTATCATATATATACATGTTATGATATATTTGTTACAGGGAGAGAACACATATTTTTCTATATCTGTTATAACCCATTTTCTGCAGGGGGAGAACATATAACTTATTTTCTGCAGGGGGAGTATTCGTGCACACAATGTGTCATCATCAAAAAGGGGGAGAATGTTGGAACTTACTTTTGATGATATATTTATGAAGCCATATCATTTGAAGCTCTATCTCAAGCCTAATCAAGAGTTCTACATGATCAAGACTTCCTAAAGAGAGTTGATAATGTGTGTATTGTAATTGTTGATAGCATGTTAAAAGCCTTGACATACACACACACATCATAGTATATTAGTCAACTTATAAAAAGGTCTAGTCGACTAATACCAGCTATAGTCGACTTGACAAAACTCTATAGTCGACTAGTATTTGTCTTGAAAGATCCCAACTCTCTGTTTGTCACTGTTAGTCGACTTAACAGTTTATATAGTCGACTAATAGATGTTGTAGTCGACTAGTCCCTTAAGTCTAGTCGACTAGTTTCAGTTTCCAGAAACTTGTCTATTGATTCAAACTTGACCTAGTCGACTTGGTCTCTTCTATAGTCGACTAACCTTGAGAAATTTTCCTACCCTAGTCGACTAACCCCATATCTCAAGTCGACTAATGTCAGTTTCTTACTGTTGGACAGTTTCTGTTTTCTGGTATTTTGTTCAACGTTATCCAACGTTTAAACATTCAAATTTGTCCTAATAACTACCCTAAATAACCATAGAGTTTAGCTATAAATAGGGTTGTTATCTTAGGCTAAAAATACCAATTCAAATATATAGTTTTCTGATAAAAAATCTTGCCAAAATTCTGGTTCTCTAAAAATTGTTCCCACTTTCTGTTTCTTCACCAAATTCTTACTCTAAAGTGAAGATTTTTGAAAGTCAACCTATAATAGCCCTTGTCCACGATCACATACTGAATCAGGGCTTATAGGATCATTTGTAATCACTCAAAGGAAGCATTGTACAAGAGTGTCCTCTTGGTGTAGAAGAGAAGTTGTACAAGGTATTGTAGTCTTCTTGATTGTAAGAAGAGTTGTATACAATTGGCAAAGGAGATTTGTCAAGTAGGATACAGGGTGTTGATTTTGGGTGTACAAAGTCAAAGGATAAAGGAAAATCTCAAGTGGGTGGCTTGGGGATTGGATGTAGGTCACGAGGACCGAACTAGAATAAATCACTTGTGTTTGTGATTGTTATCTTTTCTGTAATTTATTTTCCTTATTTGCAAGTGCTTTATTTCTTTAATACTAATATTCTTGTGTGAGTGTTGACGTGTATTTTACATCCATAATTGACATCATCTCGGGACCAACAGTTGGGGAGCATTTGCTCCCCCTATCTTCGTATGCTCTCCCCCATTTGATTTTTTCCTATAAATATTGCATTTTACAGAGAAGGAGAGACTGAAGACTAGTTTAAGTTTTTCTCTTTATTTTTAGAGTTTAGATTCTTTGTTAGATAGTTAATGAGAAGTTGTATCTCTGTTTCAAATTTGTAGTTCAGTCCAGATATAAGTGAGAGAGAGAGGAAAAGAGTGATTCTAATCTGAAGTTGAAGTGACATCAATAAAGGATTTAGACTTCTCTTCTTCTCTAATTCACGGGTATGTTTCATTTCATTTACATGTCGTGTTTTACATTAATTATAAGTAGCTAAATTTATTTTTCTAAGCTCACTATCATCTCTCTTCGTTCCGTCTTGTTTTGAATTATTTTGATATACAGAACCTAACGGAATCATAAAAATGCCTTAAGCTAAGCCTTGCTTCTTTAAAAGTGTTCTTGGAGGCACATGAGGATGGGTTTGGATTTCTAAAATTTTTAGTTTTAAAACATCACTTGAACTTGTTTTTATTTCATACTTGAAAGATGACTTGATGATTTAATATTCAGTTCAAGATGAATTCTTTAAAAAAAAAAGAGTTAACTTTTTTAAACAATCTTATTTTCTTTACTTAAGACTTTCAAAATTCAAGCTTAAGTTTTTGCCTATGATCAAGTTGAGGCACTGAGATTTTCAAGAGAGGAATATATCATTGAGTAGTAAGATAGTGAGCCCAGATCTTTTTTATATATTAAAACAAACAACTAATCACTCTTCAACACTTTTTAAAGATCATCTTTTCCAAAGCCTTCTCTAAGTTTTCAAATTTTTTTTAAATTACTTCCCTACTCTCCATTCTCATTTCAACATAAAAAAAATGCCGACATCATTCTTTGCTTTTGAAACAATACATCGAAAAGCTTTCATCGCATTCCTCCGCATGGACACGACCCATTAGCTCAAAGCTAGACGATAATTGTTACTACATTTACTTGCAACCAATTTTAGCGCTGTTGCCAGGGAGGGAACGATGTAATTATTTTTTTTAACAAGTTTGGTGTCTTATTTCGGGACCATCAAGATATCACAGTTAGCGTTCAAGCATTGCAGGAGAAGATTTTCTATTCTGTGCCCCTACTCTAGAAAGTAGGAAACAAAATTCAAAGAAATTGCAGCGCAAAAGCTTGAAAAATTTTTGGACTAATAAAAACTCTTTTTTGCAGGACATATTGCTTTGCAAAAATATAGTTTTTGTGTATTATTTCTGCTATATCTAATATTCATATACCCTGTTTTTAATCCAACAGTAATTTGATTGATTGTCAATTATTTAAAATGTTTAGACTTGCATTCTAGGCATTTGTCTAATTACGTTTCTTTTACAATTACTGTTGAAGAAAGCTAGAGACAAGGTACGTATACATAGCATATAGTTTAGAAAATATTCTTTAGTGATTGTTTGCTTGTTGAACGTTACTTTTCTATATCCTGCACACTTTGCACAATCAATCTTAAGGGTAAAACCCAAAACAAGATAAGGTGGGGAGGTCATTATCCTTCCTTAGCCCACAAACCATCTCCAAGCACGCACAACCTAAGCCTAACTTAAAATCTAATAGATGTTGGCCTTAGGGACATCTCGAACTCATTAGGAGATTATCCTAAGGGGGAAGGTGTTAGAATTTGACTCCTATCAAATTAGTGTCTAAGGACAGGGATGCGGGGCGAAACCCCGAAGGCTGGTGGTTTAGCTTAATTAGGCCCATCGCTTTTGTGCGGATACCTCCCACCAATCTTGCCCTGACCTGGCTGATTATCTTGTGGTCAAAGTCTGCATTATACCTCCTGTGAACAATCAACCAGTTAGGAGTTGTCTAGGTCAAGGTTACCTTAGGCTTGGTTGTTTTTTCTTGTTAACTATTGGTGAACTTGTTTGTGGTAGTGTTTGTGTAATGCAAGCGTGGTCAAGAGACCCAAATTCATCTGGGTTAACTAGAAACACATCACCACCCAAGTTTGAACCAAGACCAGATCCGATTATGGCTCAACCGACATCTTTGCAATATAGGTTCTATCCCATTAGAACCACACTTCCATCTTGCATCCAACTTCCATCTGTTGGTGAACACAACTTTGAGCTCAAGCCTCAGTTTATCAACACACTCCCTAAGTTTCATGGCTTAGAGTTCGAAGATGCTTATTTTTTCATAAGAGAATTTGAGAAAGTATGCTTAATGATAAAAATCTCACACCTTATAGATGATTCTATTGGGTCGAGATTTCTCCTATTTACTCTTAAGGACTTAGCCAAGAAATGGCTTTACAGCTTAGCGGCCAACTCTATCACATCATGGGATGGTTTCATTAAGGTGTTCTTGAAGAAATTCTATCTAATTCATAAGACTGTTGCCCAAAGGCCTTCCACTCTAGTTTTGATGATGAGTAACTCATGTGTTATGTGTACTAATAATCTTGTGATTTTAGTTTTAGATCATTAATCAAGTTATTAGTTGGTGATTAGCTTCAACAAGATGATTTGGAAGCTTTCACATGTTGATTCAAGAGCCTGAGCGTCAAAGATCATATATAGCAATTGCTCGGTGGATCAAGGAGTTTTGGATCGAGTCGGCTTGGAGATTGCGCTCTACAAGAAGACATCGGTACCTTAGTTTAGTTTTGTGTTTAGATCCAAATTGTAAAGATTAGAATAGTATGATAATGCTCAAGTTCACAACACACACGTTTCATGTTTTGAATATTGGATTTCGGTTTTTCCGTTTTAGGTTTAACCGATCTTGGTTTCATGAATAGATAGATCAAAACAACTTTACATGGTTTAATGTATATATGATTTGTTCTATATACATGCATGCTTAATTTCCTAGACAAACTTAGTTTGATAGTCTATTTCATGTGCTTTATGTTTTGGTATTTTTGACAAAACATATTTTGGAATTATTGACAAAAACATGGATATATATTTGTTTCATGTATATTGGACTTCTATCCATATGCATCATGCTTCAAAGTGTTTAAATATCATGTTTTTGTATTTGGAAGAGTTTTGGACAAAACGTATTTTCTATTCAAAATCCAAGTTTTAGAAAATACAGTTTCTAGTTTTTGGAAAATATTGTAAGATACAAAAATAGTTTTAATTGCTTGATATTTGAGTCAAAACTTTTATCATATGTTCATATATCAATGCAAATTGTCAAAACTATTTTTGGGATTTTTAATAGTTTACAAGAATTTATTGGATATTTATTTCCTCTGTTTTTCTGACCTGTACAGTGTCTGCCAGGCTAGGTCGGTCGACCCTAACGGTCGACCGCACCATGTAGCCGGTCGACCGTCAGGGTCGACCGACGTGCACGGATACGTGCACGCTGGCTACACTTGTAGCCGGTCGACCGTGCGGTCGACCGACTGAGAGCAGTTTGCTCTCTGTTTGTTTGGGTCGACCGGGCGGTCGACCGGTAGCTGTCAACGGTCAGAATATGACCGTTGGACGGTCGACCGTGCGGTCGACCGGCAGGGCTATTTTGGCAAAATCTGCTGCCAACGGCTAGTTTCCAGATTTGCCTATAAATACCCATTTGAAAGAGTTTTTCTCTAAGAATTTTTGGGCAAGTATTTTCATTCTCTCTGGTGTTTTTACTGCAATCAAAAGAGGTTTTTGGATTCAAATTGAACAATCTTTTTGGTGTTTGTATTAGGGTTTGAAAAATCAAAGAAAAGGGATTTTAGGAAAAGCTTTTGTTTGAACTTCACTATCTTCATTTCTATTATTTCCCAAAGATTTTCTTTGAGTTGCTGGTTTCAAATCCCTTGGTTTTCTCCACACTTGAGCTAAAATCTACTATCTTTTCTATAGGATCTTTGTGTGGGAGAAAGAAATTGTTTGTGGTTGTTGTTTAGACCACCAAATTAAAAACCCAATCTTTGTTTGGCTTTGTGCCTTGGGTTGTATCCCTCAAGTGGTGAGGTGATCCTTGTGTTTGCTTTGTGCTAATCCCTCGGGTTGTGAGGTGATTGTTTGTTGGATTGGAGCTTGCCTCAAGGAGGAGGTTGTGGTTGTAAAGAGAGGAGTTGGGTACTCCTTGTGAGAGTTCGTTGTGGACTAGCTAGTGGATTAGAAATCCTTCGTGTGTCGAAGGCGGGGATGTAGAGCTGGGTGCTCGAACCTCGAAACATATCTTGTTGTTTGCGCTGATCCATTGACTCTCTCTATCTCTCTCTTTACTTTGTGCCTTGCAAATATTCATATTGTGCATTCATAATTGCTTGGCTTGGTTGTGTGTGCATCATTTGTTGATTGCACTTGAGTGTATTGCATTAAGTTTTTAAATTCCGCATTGAGTTCACTAAATTAGCATAATCACCTATTCACCCCCCTCTAGGTGATCTTTCAATTGGTATCAGAGCTAACGCTCCTGATATTTAGGTTTAACCACCTAGGAGTGAGATCTTGGTTTGCTAATCTTCATTTGCATTGTTCATTTGCACTCATTTAGTTTGCTCTCATGGATAGCCCTCCTTTGTTTGACCATATTAGACTTGATGCTTGGAAGGCCAATATGAGTAGCCATTTGAAAAGACTAGGACATCTAGTTTATCAAGCCTCCACTATGGAATCATTGCCTAATAGTAGCAAGCATAAAAAGGCTAATGCATTAGCACTTAGAGCACTTAGAGCATCTCTTAGTGAACATCTTTTACCGGTGTTTGATCGTTATGACTCGGCTTTTGCAGTTTGGAGCTTATTGACGTCTCCCGAGCTTCCAAGGCTTATCAACAAGATGAGGAGATCTAAGAGAGAAAAGTCCGAAGAGCGTTGCCTCATGGTCCAAGGGAATAACTCCCTTGAGGTACAATCGGATTCTCAAATAGATGATAGCTCTAGTTCCTATAGCCATGGTTGTTTTGAAGTTCAAACTTTAAATTTGGAACTTGCTCAAAAGCTTGAAAATTTATTGGAAAAACACAATCTTTTGAAAGAGGACAACCTTGTTTTGAAAAATGAGTTAAAGGATTTGTGTTCTAATTTTGAATTGATTTTGCAAGAGAAGGAAGAGATTACTAGTGGACGTGACTCACTAAGATCTCAACTAGACCTTGCCCTTGATGAGATTAAGATTTTGAAAAACAAAAATGATTGTAATGATGTTGTGAAAAACAATGAGGTTTTATCTTCTAAATTGGATTTTATTTTAAAAGATAACCTTGTTTTGAAAAATAAAGTTGATTCAATTACAAAAGAATTGGATTTAGTTTTAAAGAAAAATGAATCTTTGAAAATTGATATTGATTCTCATGTGTGCCATGCTAGTATAGCTTCTTCTTCTTGCACACCTATTGCATGCTCCACTTTATCTTCCACTATTGAAAAAGATATAAATATTTTGAAGAAAAGTGTTGAATGTTTGGGCTCCACTTTGAGCCAATGCACCTTGAATCATTCACGTTTGGAAACCTTGGTTCGCAAGAAACAAGGTCCATCTTTGCATGCACACTCTACACGGCATACACATGCTTTTCACGGACACAACCATAACATGTATGCTCATGTGTACACATGTACACATTGTGGTCAAAAAGGCCACCTTGCTAGATTTTGTTTTGATCGTGTTTATCATGAAAATTTAGCAACTAATCTTGTTTGGGTTAGAAAAGATACTAACCCCCGTGGACCCAAAAGGAAATGGGTACCAAAGACCACCTCTATGCTTTTTGCTGTAGGTGGGAGCTCTCGCATCACGTGAGAGTATTGGTGCCTTGAGGTGGATGCGTTCTAAGCTTAAAAGAGAACCATTTGGATGCTTCACTCTCAAGGGGATTTGGTGGAAGGACCACCGTAGTTTGGAGAACTAGAGATGCACCTTCATCGGTTTTGGTATCATTCTCTAACTCCCATTTTATTATGCATGCTTTTCATGTTCATCTATTCATAGCATGTCATGTTTTGTTATTCATTATGCCTATGCCATGCTTATTAGAATAGTGTTATACATGTTTAGTTACTTGAGCACCCATGTTTTATATGGATCTATATTTAGTATCTCACCTTGTTTAAACTAACATGTATGTCGTAGATCTAATGCACATGCATATGCATAATGATCATGTGGATGTTTATGATTTCTGTTTTGTTGAATCATGTTTTATTGTTAGTATGATATTTGCCATGTTTATTAGACTTATACTTTACATGATTAGTTGTTGAGACACCCATGTCTAGTATGGACCCATATTTTGTGTTCTCTTTATGTTTAAGCTATCATGTTAATCATAGATCTTATGCATATGTCTTTGTCATGCTAAATCATATGGTTGACTATGACTTTTTGTTTTAATAATTCATGTTTTGATTATTATGTTTATCATGGTTATGATTCCCGTTTTATGCTTAATGATTTGATTACTTGTTTAGATGTTAGTTTTCATTAAGATTAGAATTTATACTTGCACATGTAGTGGGACACAAATAAATCTTTATATATGTTTGTGCTTGGATGCTTATTTGTACCCATTAAATGTGCTAGTATAGCCTAGTTTTGATGATTCATGCATTTTAAACTTGTATTCCTATTTTTGGATTTGTTTTATGTGTATGAGTTTTCATTTCATGTATATGTTTATTTTGCCAAACCTTAAGATATACATGTATACCCTTTGAGTCATTTGCCTTTCATGCAAATCTATATATATGGACTCAATTGTGTTTAGGGATATGTATGTATACTTATTGTGTTGACAATTCATACATATACCTTGAAATGAAATTAGTTTTGGTGAAAATTTAGTTTTTCTTGATTTCGTGTTTATTTGTTTAACTTCATGTATATGTCTATTTTATCCAAACTATTGATTATACATGTACATCCTTGAGCCACGTGCCTTCATGCATATATTTTTGTGGACTCATTATGTTTAAGATATGTATGTATACTTTAGTTTGTACATGACATACATATACCTTGAAGTTCATATCGTTTGGATGAATTTCATGTTTGCTAAGTGATTTCACATTTATAATGAATCTATTGTTTTTAAGATGATTTCAATTGGTGATTTCACATCTTAGATGAATTTCATGTTTTCAAGGAATTTCATATAAGCCTAATTGAATATTTTCATGTTGATATGTGTCACATTATACTTGTACACTCACTTTATTAGTTTACTCATGATTTGTTTTCATGAGAATTTGAATGAGCTTTATGGACTATGAGTGTTTAGTGATCATGTGATTTACATGTGTTTCATGAAAAATAATTTTATTTTATTCCTTACTTGAAGGATTTCGTACTAGTTCTAAAAGTTTTTCCTATAACTAGTTCGTATTCTTCACTATGGTAGAGATTTTCAAATATACTACATTTTCAAATCTATTTTTGAAAACCCCTACCTTCAATGGGAGGATGGATGGAAGATCATGTTCATGTTTGCTTTAAATTGAAAATCATTTAAATCTTGAACCATGATTGGGAGGTAGTTATATGAGATATACATTTGATCTTATTGTTATTTCAATTGGTATCATTGAATTCTTTCAATTGATATCAATCTTGACATTTCTTGTATACTCATATGTGTTTGTATGTATGTATGCTTCATTTCAAAGAATATCAATTTCTATTGGTATCTATTTTTCATACATATATATGTTTTATTTGTGCTTATTATATCCCTATATCTTTAAGCACAAAATCTTGTTTATGCTAGTGCTTGAGCTTCAATTTTGTCTCAATTGATTACTTTTAAATTGGTATCAAGCCTAAGCATTATTTTAGTTGGTATTTCATAAAGGGGGAGAAATTTGATTTTGTCTTTCAATTGGTGATCTTTCAATTGGTGATTTTTTAATTGGTATTTGATTCCCACTCCCTTACTTTATGATTGAAAATTTCAAATTGGTATCATATGTTCAAAATGAAAAATATTTACAATTGGTATCAAAATATTTGTGTTTTAGACATTCAAAATTTATTATGTTTATTTTCAATTGGCATCAAGATGTTTCATGTGTTTTTGCTTAAAATTGGTATCAATATTTTTTTGTTTGTTTCCTTTCAATTGGTATCAAAATGCTATTCTTTGACATATTTTCAATTGATATCCTAATTGATCGTCACCCCTTATTGACTTTGTTTTTGTTTTAGACAAAAAGGAAAAATATTATTTTTATTGATTCGTTGTTTCGAACAAAAAGGGGGAGAAAAATTTATGAATTTAATTTTGTTTTTACCCCTCATCGAAGATTGATTCATTGTATTAAAAAGAGAGAAGATTTTGTTTTGTTTTAATTTTTACCCCTTTGTTGATGATTGACAAAAAGGGGGAGAAGTATTTTGGGTTTATATATGCATGTTTTTGTTTTGCATATATTAAGTTTAATTTAGTTTAATTTTAATTGATATCTAAAGCATGTTTTGTAATTGGATGTTTTATAATTGGTATCTAGAGCATGTTTTGTTTTAAACATTTCATTGGTATCTAGAACCTTTTATTGTTTATGCATAGATATGCATGTTTCATGTTTCATGTTTGATATTCATTGCATATTATTTATTGTTTATTTGTTTATGCATGAGTTAAGGGGGAGCTTCTTTGATGCTTAACTTTAATCCATGCATATATAACTCCATGAGTTTTGTCATCATCAAAAAGGGGGAGATTGTAGGCCCAAAGGCCTTCCACTCTAGTTTTGATGATGATTAACTCATGTAGTTATGTGTACTAATAATCTTGTGATTTTAGTTTCAGATCATTAATCAAGTTATTAGTTGGTGATTAGCTTCAACAAGATGATTTGGAAGCTTTCACATGTTGATTCAAGAGCCCGAGCGTCAAAGATCATATATAGCAATTGCTCGGTGGATCAAGGAGTTTTGGATCGAGTCGGCTTGGAGATTGCGCTCTACAAGAAGACATCGGTACCTCAGTTTAGTTTTGTGTTTAGATCCAAATTGTAAAGATTAGAATAGTATGATAATGCTCAAGTTCACAACACACACGTTTCATGTTTTGAATATTGGATTTCGGTTTTTCCGTTTTAGGTTTAACCGATCTTGGTTTCATGAATAGATAGATCAAAACAACTTTACATGGTTTAATGTATATATGATTTGTTCTATATACATGCATGCTTAATTTCCTAGACAAACTTAGTTTGATAGTCTATTTCATGTGTTTTATGTTTTGGTATTTTTGACCAAACATATTTTGGAATTATTGACAAAAACATGGATATATATTTGTTTCATGTATATTGAACTTCTATCCATATGCATCATGCTTCAAAGTGTTTAAATATCATGTTTTTGTATTTGGAAGAGTTTTGGACAAAACGTATTTTCTATTCAAAATCCAAGTTTTAGAAAATACAGTTTCTAGTTTTTGGAAAATATTGTAAGATACAAAAATAGTTTTAATTGCTTGATATTTGAGTCAAAACTTTTATCATATGTTCATATATCAATGCAAATTGTCAAAACTATTTTTGGGATTTTTAATAGTTTACAAGAATTTATTGGATATTTATTTCCTCTGTTTTTCTGACCTGTACAGTGTCTGCCAGGCTAGGTCGGTCGACCCTAACGGTCGACCGCACCATGTAGCCGGTCGACCGTCAGGGTCGACCGACGTGCACGGATACGTGCACGCTGGCTACACTTGTAGCCGGTCGACCGTGCGGTCGACCGACTGAGAGCAGTTTGCTCTCTGTTTGTTTGGGTCGACCGGGCGGTCGACCGGTAGCTGTCAACGGTCAGAATATGACCGTTGGACGGTCGACCGTGCGGTCGACCGGCAGGGCTATTTTGGCAAAATCTGCTGCCAACGGCTAGTTTCCAGATTTGCCTATAAATACCCCATTTGAAAGAGTTTTTCTCTAAGAATTTTTGGGCAAGTATTTTCATTCTCTCTGGTGTTTTTACTGCAATCAAAAGAGGTTTTTGGATTCAAATTGAACAATCTTTTTGGTGTTTGTATTAGGGTTTGAAAAATCAAAGAAAAGGGATTTTAGGAAAAGCTTTTGTTTGAACTTCACTATCTTCATTTCTATTATTTCCCAAAGATTTTCTTTGAGTTGCTGGTTTCAAATCCCTTGGTTTTCTCCACACTTGAGCTAAAATCTACTATCTTTTCTATAGGATCTTTGTGTGGGAGAAAGAAATTGTTTGTGGTTGTTGTTTAGACCACCAAGTTACAAACCCAATCTTTGTTTGGCTTTGTGCCTTGGGTTGTATCCCTCAAGTGGTGAGGTGATCCTTGTGTTTGCTTTGTGCTAATCCCTCGGGTTGTGAGGTGATTGTTTGTTGGATTGGAGCTTGCCTCAAGGAGGAGGTTGTGGTTGTAAAGAGAGGAGTTGGGTACTCCTTGTGAGAGTTCGTTGTGGACTAGCTAGTGGATTAGAAATCCTTCGTGTGTCGAAGGCGGGGATGTAGAGCTGGGTGCTCGAACCTCGAAACATATCTTGTTGTTTGCGCTTGATCCATTGACTCTCTCTATATCTCTCTCTTTACTTTGTGCCTTGCAAATATTCATATTGTGCATTCATAATTGCTTGGCTTGGTTGTGTGTGCATCATTTGTTGATAGCACTTGAGTGTATTGCATTAAGTTTTTAAATTCCGCATTGAGTTCACTAGATTAGCATAATCACCTATTCACCCCCCTCTAGGTGATCTTTCAAAGACCACTCTTATTAGGAAGAACATCATGCAGTTTAAGAAAGAACCTAGTGAACCATTTTGGAGATACTTTAAACGCTTCAAAGACCTCCTTGTCTAATGTCCTCATCATGGAATAGAGAAATGGTGACAATATCAAATTCTTTATGACGGTTTAGACTACTCAACTAAGACCCTCTTAGAAACCATGTGCCAAGGGGGATTCTTGCAAAAGGATGAGAATGAAGGATGTGATTTATATGAGAGTCTATGTGGAAAGACCATCCAATGAGAACCAACTAATGAAAACTCTAAGAATTCAAACTTCATCTCTTCAAAAGGAGGTCTCCGTTCAATTGAATCATTCATAGCTGCCGAGGCTAAAATAGCAAACCTAGCAAGAAAACTGGAAGCTTTAGAAACTAAGGAACCAAGTCCAGCTAATCAAGTCAGCCCAAACTAATTTCCAATTTTGGGCTGTACTTACTGTCAAGTCATGATTCATGTGTTTGAGTGTCCTGTATTTTAAGCTCAGCAATAATTTTTTGAACCGATGAATGTGACCTTTTCAAAGCCGAATAATAAACCTTATGCACAAATGTACAATCCTGGCTGGAGAAATCACCCAAATTTCTCATGGAGCCAAAATAACAATGACAAATCATGGTCAAACCATTCAAGCCACTTATATCATTCCAATAATTCTTCCAATCATCAAACAACTTTTCAAATTACCATCACAATTCTTCCAACCATCCGCCCAAAATTTCAAATTATCAACAAAACTTTCCCAACCAAGCTCCACAATCTTCCTTCCAGAATCCTCAACTTGAGAGGAGAATGACTGATTTTGAGAGAAACATGAAAAGGTACATGAAGAACCAAGATTCTCTCATGTAAATAATACAGAGGCTCGAGGTTCAAATGAGCCAATTGGCCTATCCACAGAATGAGAGGCAAAATGGTACCTTGCCCAGTCAGCCAATAATGAATCCTAGAAATTCTCAACAAGCTCATTTGGCTAAGAATCAATCATTGAATCAATGTAATGTTGTTCATTGATCCGCAAAAAGCAAGTACAAGAATAAGTGAAAAGAGTGTGAGTCGATGTTACTGCTTTTGCGAGTCTTCCGCAGTAGCGAAGTGGCTATACGAGTCGTATCCACAAGGAGGGAGAGCGATAAAAGCTTGATGCGGCTTCTTTGTTTAAGAAAAGAGAAAGTTCTTTGTTTCAAAATAAAGAATTATAAAATGAAAACAAGTTGGTTTCAAAAATTGTTTTAAAATGATTTGGTGGTTGTAAAAGTGATTTTTCTAGATGGTAAAAGCGCATGGCTAACTTTCTACTAATTGCTCCCACTAATCCCTAACTTCTTGAAGATGTAGCCTCACGATAGATCATAGGCAAGCATAACCCTTATGCATAGAAACTATTCACGTGAAAATCGAGTGAAAGTTCTTCCTATAACTTAGCTTAACAGGGCAAAAACTTGGACATTCCCTTATCAAGATCCAATAAAAGGCGAGAATAAGGGAAGACACAAGTGCACTAATGGTATCGGCAAAGCTAAAAGAAAAATCTCTAACTTACAACAATAGGTAAAGTACACAACTCATAGATCTTCAAAAACCATTAAGTAAGAAATATAAGAAAGTAATACTTGTAGGTAAGTTAGAGTTAGACCCCTCATCTTAAGATGCCATAGCTCTCATTTGCACAAGGCTTAGTTGACACTATTGACTAATTTGGGTTTATCAAGCAAGTTGTTAGAGATTAGTGGGTTAGTAGTTAGTTAGTCATGCTATGGAAGAGTTAGTTTGACATGGTAGTAAAAGAAACAACAAAAGAAAAGGGGTAAAGAGAAAGGGAGTTACACTACAAGAAAGCAAAAGAAAAGAAGTGAAGAGGAAGGAAGTTACACTACAACAAGGAAGTAAAAGTAAATGGTAAAGATAAGTAAATAGAAAGAAGAAAGAAAAGTACTTACTTGTATTAGCTTGTCACCTTCAAATATAACCTTTACACACTCTCTCTCTTTCACTCTAATGACTAAAACTAAAACTAGAAGAGGAAAGAAATTAAAACAACTACAATCCTAAAAACAAGATTACAACAATGCTCTAACTCTGGATATCTCCCAACCGAAGCCCCTAGGGGGGTATTTATGGGCATCAGGGGAAAAGGGGCCAAGGGGACGACCCCTGGCCAAAAGCGCAGGCGCGCGCGCCCATAGGGCCTCAGAAACGCGGCCTGGGTCGCGTTTTCGTGACCCTTCCAGGGCGACGCGCGCCTGGCTTCGGGCAGCGCGTCACCCAGTCTGTCCCCTGTCCATTTGACCTCCTCAATTTGTGATTTATTGCCTCAGGCTGACAGAATCTCCTCCTAAAGTAATTGGCTACTTGGTAGGCCATTAATTACCCATTAAATGGTGATTTAGGGTCTTCTTCTTCATTTGCACACCATGGACCTAGGATCAAGCAAGGAAGGTTTTATTAGCAGAATTTTACATAAAATAAATATGAGAATATGATAAAAATTATGCAAAATTAGACACTAATCACACCCCCACACTTATCTTTTTGCTCGTCCCGAGCAAAACAAAAATAAGAAAATTATTACACCACTTTCGCAGGTGATGCGATTGCACTGAGCATGTTCAATAAGCCTTTAAACCTCTAGGTTTCCCCTAGAGGAGTGTTGTCTCCTGAGGGTTTTCAGCGGATTGCACCCACAAAATCCAGTAAGTAAAAAAGTATTTAGCAAAAACTCTGTCATGAAAAAGAACTTTCAATCATCTAAGTAAAAATGACCGAATGATGTAAGAATTAGATTTAACCCTCATAAGTCCTCCTATACTTTAGCCTTCATAAAAGAAGAAATTATGGTTTTTCTTTAAATTTAGAAAGGATCTTATACTTCTAACTCATTCTGTTATTTTGCTTTAGATAGATAAGCATAATGTGTAAGTGTGATGTGCTTGGGTTTTTTCAACTCAACTTTTAATATCATTTAATTTTATTAGTTTTTATCTATTATTCTTGGTTCCATTAGGCTTTCTATTTCACTCATGTAACACATACCAAACCAATGACTCCCAAACCAGATGGTCTTAGGGCACCAAACCAGATGGTCTTAGGGCACTAGGTGAAAAAAACACTCCTCAGGTCAAATATGCAAGTGGAGTAGGCCACGAAATCAAGATTTATTTATACATTTTACATTTGTTATTAAAATTTTTTTTGCGTGAATAATCATGCTTCTTGAGGCACAATTATCCAGCGTTCTTTTTCTTCAGAGTCGTGTCTCTAAATCTCAAGCATGTGTGTGTGATTTATGTATATTCTACTAAGGCTAAATAAAAGGTATGAGTTATTTTTCTTATCCCTCTGAACTTTTTAGTCAAACCAATCTTTCTTGATTATTTAGGCAAAAATAAAGATTTATTAATAAGGTTCCCTTAATTCCTACAACCTTTTGGTATTTTTATAAAGAGTATGAAATTTCTTTTCAATCTGGAGATTTTTTTTTTGAAAGAAGAAAAAAAGTATTAGCACCCCCCCACACCTATCTAATGCATTGTCCTCAATGAATGTTGATGTAAATGCAAAGACAATAAATTGGGTGAAGAAATGATGTCACCGTCTTCGTGGACTTGGGCCGGCCAAGGGCGAATAGGCTAAAGATATGTCAAATTATAGAAGGGATAAGTATATAAATAATAAGATTTCTTTTTTAGTTGCTGTGGTTAGTTAGTTGTATGACTGGTCAAAAAGGGTCAGCACACTATCACCTGGAGTTATCGGCTCAGAGGTCAAGAAGGGCTTTAGTCTTTGCCCGTTCACTTTGAATTCCGTGTTGGACTTAGGGTCTACAATAATCACAGCACCATGAGGAAAAATGGTGCACACGATGAACGGTTCATACCAACGAGTCTTCAGCTCCCCCGCGAAAATATGAAGCCTCGAGTTGTACAGCAGAACCTTGTCTCCCGGGGCAAAGTTTTTCCAGGTTATGATCTAGTCATGAAAAAGTTTAGTCCTGCTTTTGGTGATTCGGGCATTCTCATAGGCTTTATTCCGTATCTCCTCTAATTCTGCGATCTGCAGTCTCCTTAGCTCACCGGCCTTACTTAGATCAAAATTGAGTTGTTTAATGGCCCATAGGGCACGGTGTTCTAATTCGACTGGTAGATGACAGGCTTTTCCAAATACGATTCGATAAGGAGACATCCCCAGAGCTGTCTTAAAAGCAGTGCGATAAGCCCACAATGCATCGTTGAGTTTGACTGACCAATCCTTTTGGTTTTGTCCGACGGTCTTTTCTAGAATGAGCTTGAGTTGTCAATTGGTGACTTCTACCTGCCCATTTGTCCGGGGATGATACGGAGTGGATAACTTGTGATTGATGGAATATTTTCGCATCAAAGCTTCAAAAACTCTGTTGCAGAAATGTGATCCATTATCACTAATTATCGCTCTAGGGGTGCCAAATCAGGAGAAGATGTTTTCTTTGAGAAATTTGGCAACCACTTTGTTGTCATTGGTCTTTGTAGGCACAACTTCTACCCATTTAGAGATATAGTCCACAGTAACCAAAATGAACTGGTTGCCGAAGGAATTAGGGAATGGTCCCATGAAATCGATACCCCAAACATTAAAAATTTCAACTTCCAGGATCGGGTTTAGGGGCATCATGTCTCTTTTGAAATTTTTCCAATCTTCTGACAATTTGCGCATGACTTGCAATAATGGTATGAGTCTTTGAACAAAGTGGGCTAGTAAAACCCACTTTGTAGAACCTTCGCTGCAGTCTTGCGGAGACTGAAGTGTCCTCCACATGCAAGTTCATGGCAAAAGCTTAGCACACTCCTCTGTTCTTCCTCTGGTATGCATCGTCTAATAATCTGGTCGGGACAATACTTAAAAAAGATACGGCTCTTCCCAGAAGAAGTACCTTCTTAGGCAAAGAAACGATATTGGTTTTGCATTGTCCAGTCAGCGGGTAATTGTCCAGTGGCCAGGTAATTGACAAAGTCCGCATACCAGGTTCCTTAAAAATGGCCAGGATGTGCTCGTCTGGGAAATCCTCATTGATCGGAGCTTGTATGATCGGTGCGTTCAGAATTCATGACAAATGATCCGCAACTACATTTTCTATACCTCGTTTATCTCGAATTTTCAGGTCAAATTCTTGAAGCAAAAGGATCCACCGAATCAATCGAGCTTTTGCTTCCTTGTTAGTCATGAGGTTTTGTAGAGCCGAGTGATCCATAAAAATCACCATTTTTAAGCCTAACAAGTAGGGCCGGAACTTCTCTAACGCGAAGACAATGACCAAGAATTCCTTCTCACTCGTTGTATAATTTTGTTGGGCGTCATTCAAGGTCCTACTCAGATAGTAAATCATGTGCTGCCTATTATCGATGCGCTATCCTAAAACAGCGCCAATAGGAAAATCAGAGGCATCACACATGATTTTGAATGGTTGGGCCCAATTAGGAGCAGAAATAATAGGCGCAGAAATAAGTTCTTACTTAAGCTTTTCCCATGACTTGAAACATTCATCGTTAAAATCAAAAGGCACGTCCTTAGCGAGCAGGTTGGTTAAGGGCCTAGCGATTTTGCTAAAATCCTTAATGAATCGTCAGTAGAACCCAGCATACCCTAGAAAGGATCTAATATCCTTGATGCTTTTGGGTGGTGGAAGCTTAGCAATCACTTCTACTTTAGCCTTGTCCACTTCAATGCCTCTCCTAGAAATCTCAAGGCCTAAGACAATCCCCTGTCTCACCATGAAGTGACATTTCTCTCAGTTTAAAGTTAGGTTCTTCTCCTTGCATCTTTGCAGCACTAACTCTAGGTGATGAAGACACTGATCAAATGAATCTCCATAGATGGAGAAGTCATCCATGAAAATCTCAAGAAAATGTTCTACCATGTCGGAGAAAAGACTAAGCATGCACCGTTGGAATGTTGCGGGAGCATTGCACAATCCAAAGGGCATGCATTGGTAAGCGAAGGTTCCGAACGGGCAGGTAAACATGGTCTTTTCCTGGTCTTCTGCAGCAATGAGGATTTGATTGTATCCCGAGTACCCATCTAGGAAGTAATAGTACTCATATCCAGCTAAACGTTCTAGCATTTGGTCGATGAAGGGTAGCGGGAAGTGGTCTTTACGGTGGCTGCATTCAACTTTCTATAGTCGATACAGATACGAACCTTGGTAAGCAGTCTTATCTGCACCAACTTCTTTTGCTCATTTTCAACCACCGTAAAGCCAGCTTTCTTTGGGACCGCATGAACGGGGCTAACCCATTGGCTATCAGAAATGGGATAAATGTCCCATTATCTAATAGTTTCAAAATTTCGCTTTAACTGCCTCTTGCATGAGTGGGTTAAGCCTGCGTTGTGGGTCCCTCCTGGGGGTTGCTTCATTGGTTAAATGGATTCTATATTGCACTATGGCTGGACTTATCCCTTTAATGTCCTTCATCGTCCATCCAATGGCCTCCCTATGTCTTTTTAGAATAGACATTAAGTTGTCCTCTTGTTGCTCAGTCAAGTGGGATGCTATGATGACTGGCAAGGTGTCCTTTCCTCCCAGGTAGGCGTACTTAAGGTGTTCAGATAAGGCTTTTAGCTCTAGGGAAAGTGTTGCTTCATTGGATGTAATCTCTGGGCTTTCAATCCTATGATGAGGTACATTTGGGCTTGATGCCCAATCCACTGCTGAATCTATGATCTGGTCTAGATTAAAATCCTCAGCCTCCACATCAAAGTCTGCCTCCGTTTCTATCTCCATACTTTCGTTATGCTCATTGGTCAGATTTTCAATGGAATTGATCTCAAAAGTCTGATCATTGACATCCCTAGGTTGTCTTCCAAGATTAAAGATATTGACTTCCTTCGTCATATCTCCAAAGGTTAATTGCATGGACCCGTTCCTACAATTGATTATGGCATTGGCTGTAGCAAAGAATAGGCGCCCTAAGATGACTGGAGTTTGAGACCTTAGATTGGACACAGGTTGGGTCTCAAGCACAATGAAGTCAACAAGGTAGATAAAATTTTCGACCCGGATAAGGACGTCTGTGATCTTTCCCTTCGGAATCTTCACAGATCGGTTAGCTAACTGAATGGTGACTCGGGTTGGGCTTAGCTCGCCTAACCCAAGTTGCTGGTATACTGAGAGAGGTAGCAAGTTGATACTTGCTCCCAGGTCAAGAAGCGCTCAACTAATTTCTGTCTGTCCTATGGTGCAAGAAATTATGGGACATCCGGGATCCTTGTATTTCACCGGAATGGGACCAGACAGAATTTCACTTATATTACTTGCCAAGAACACTTTCTTGGGCACATTTCTCTCTCTTCTTCGTACACATATCCTTAAGAAATTTGGCATAAGCTGGGACTTGTTGGATAGCGTCAAGAAGAGGCACATTCAATTTGACCTGGTTGAACATCTCTAGCATCTTCTCCATGTGCATATTCTTATTGTTGTTCCTAAGCCTATTGGGAAAGGGTGCTACAGGCTTATGAACTTGTTCAGCAGCTTTCTCCTCATCAGATGTGTGAGGAGCAGTTTGGGAGGAACTAGCAGAGGTGGAGGCTGGAGTAGAATCGGGATAGACTGGATTTTTCTATTGGTTGACCTGGTTATCTACCTTCTTTCCAGATCGAAGTGTGTGAAAAGTATTACACTGGTTGATCAATGGATCCTGAATTTCATATGCTTGATTGGCATTTTTGGGTTAACTAGCGGCTGACTAGGTAAAGTAACCTTTGGTCTTTCACTTAGGGAGCTAGCTAATTGGCTCATCTGCATTTCCAATCACGATATAGCCTGTGAATGGTTGTTTAGCGTTTGTCCCTAGTTTTGCATGAAAGCGGTTTGGGACTTCATAAAAGCTTCAATGCTCTCCTCTAACTTACTGAATTTTTTTTCCATTGGTGAACTTTCAGAGGAGGAAGATGGAGCTTGACTGGGAAAATTTGGTGGAGGACTGAGATGGTGAAAATTGTTGGAGAAATTAGGCCTAGGAGGATTGTTCTGGGCTCAGGAGAAATTGGGGTGATTCCTCCAACCTGGATTGTATGTTTGCGAGTAGGGATTAGGCGGCGGTCGTGAGTAGGCAGCGTTTAGGTATTCCGATCGCACTTGCTGCGTATGGAAGACAGGGCACTCTTCAAAGACATGATTTGGTGCCTGACAGTACGAACAACCCGGATTGTGAATTGGTGGTAGGTTGATTTGGTTGACATTGGCTGGCTCTTTTGTCTCTAGAGCCTCTATTCTCCTCATTAGGGTTGCAATTTTAGCTTCTGCAGCTATGGATGATTCTAGGATAGGAGCCCTCCTCTTGAGGTTTTAGATTGTGAATTCCTTGGTTTTTCCCAGGCTGGCTCCCATTGCAAGATTTTTTCAGCTAAATCCTCAAACAAATCCCAACCCTGGTTCTTATCCTTTTGCAAGAACCCTCCCTGACACATGGTTTCTAAAAGGGTTTTTGTAACGCCCTGATCCTGCGGGTACGGAGACGTTACTGCAACGTATATACGCAGGTCAGAAATACCCTCACGTATATACGCTAAGCATCAGTACAGGCAAGAATCAGAGTACGGAAGCAAGTGGTGCATTATACATTCCAACACATGAGTACAATTACAAAGTTATCACCAGAGGTGATCCGATATTACAATAATATTACATCACCAGAATGGCGCAATTGCGAGAATACAAGGATGTACAAGAATGAACAGTACAAATGGAGGCTCAGAGTCATAACAGGGAAACTCTAGAGCCGAACAAGGGGGTCTGGAAGGATGGAGTTCTGAACGGTCTGCTGAAGATCCACGCTACCGCTGCGCCACTCTGATCAGCAACTGGGAGAATCCACACGCTCCAAGCTCCAAAACCTGGACATGAGGATCCAGGGGAGTCAGATGAAACGCCCCAGGCGAGAGGTGAAGCAAAAGCCAAGTGGCGAGCAAGGGTAAGTATATGTAAAGCGATAAAACCAAATAAAGCCGAGGACGAGCAAATCTGATTGTATGGTTTCAGATCACGGCTCCATAAGACTAGAACGTCGAAGGAATAATCCAAACAAGGAAACCCTCATCTATATACCTTTATCTCATGTTACCATAATCCAAGCACATACAACCTGACTGTACTCAGGGCATGATAAGAAAATGAACAGGAGACAGGTGGATACAATGGATAAAGCAGGACATGAGCAGCTAATATAATAATAACCATAAAACCGGAAATCCGATGTAAAATCCAGGACAAGCAAAATATGGTAAGGCATATCACAGATTCATAGCCGTTTAAGTTGCAGGCTTCAGTATGCGTCCCATTCCACATACTTCTACTTACAACTTAAAGAGCAGGTTATTATCTTGACACTTTATTATTACTCGTCTTACCCTGATATCTAGCTATGTGAACTAGCGTCCCAGCACACATAGATCCATATCCGAGTAAAGCAAGGTTGTTATTGAAAACCAGCGGGGGTATCAACGAACTATGTTTACAGTGTGTCCCGTACATGCCCGGGACCACGGTCCAGGATTGTTCCGTTGCTTGGTGACGGAACCAGCCGCAAGGCTACAGGAGGGACTTATGTATGCCCTTATCATGATGGTACCAGGAAGGAGGGAGCCAGCACTCCCCTCGGTCGCCTGGAGGCCCACAGGTCAGACCGGAAGTTTTAGTTGCACAACATGCCTAATACCACTATAAACACGAACACATATTGATAGCCGCATGTTTCCCCCGACCCGATGCAAGTTGTTCCTTTTATGATTTATTAGATGATTATCAGATTCCGGGAATGAGCAAGAACAAGTCAGGAATGTCATGAATACAGGTATATCAGGAGTACTGGTTCGTACTATAAGGTATCACATGTGTATCAGGAGTACAGTTTGTACTATCAAGATGTCAGGTCATCATTCCCGTTATCGTGATAATCATAAGAGTCAAGTATATCATGCCGGGTGTCAAGTGATAGCATGACAGGAGGATGATATTAGACAGGTGACAAGTCATGTCAAGCGATTGATATTAGTCCGGTGGCAAGTCATAACAAGGGGGTCTTGCCAAAGCAAAAGCATGTCCGATGTTAGGTGATAACAAATCAGTTTCCAGGTGATATACATGTGTTAAACAATAGCATGTAAAGGACAGGTATGAAGTAATGACATGTGGTAGAATAGTAGCTGAGCATAACCAAGCGGAGCTGAGCAAGCTGGAAGTACAGACAGCAAACAGTATTTAACACTGGAGCGTCTGGCGAGGTTACTGGGACGACTCGACTGAAGTGCGAGCGGTAAATCCGGCAGCAACTCGCCTAGACGAATCTAGTGGTAAAGCGCGGAACGCTGATCATGATAACCAGGCGGAGCTGAACAAGCTGGAGGCACAGGCAGCGAACAGAGTTTAGACACTAATGCGTTCTGCGAGGTTACCGGGACACTCGGTCTAGGATACGAGTAGAAAATCCGGCAGCAACTCGCCCAAACGAATTTAGTGAATAAAGCACTGAGCGCTAAGTATGCTCACCAGACGGAGCTGAGAAACCTGACGGTCCCAATCACGTCCCTTTCGAGATAGTGAGTGACCGGAGGCTGAAGGGTCCAGAGAAACCTGACGGTCCTAATCACGTCTCTTTCGAGGTAGTGAGTGACCGGAGGCTGAAGGGTCGGCCACGCATAGTATAAAGCAGTAAAACACATCACAGGCATGGTATATGTACAAGAATGAAACTACCCTAATACAAGCATTCGTCACAGAGCAATACATGTCCAGTCATTGGCACTCGGCCATACACAGATGCAGGGACTCAGCCCAATACAAAATACATGTAAACATGGAATAAAATACATGTCGACCCGACAAAGCGGGGAAACCCAAATGGAGGCGAGAGCGAGGACACTCGCCTAAATCACCGGAAAGCCGAAAAGTCCAAAATCCACGGAACTCGGGACGCGCCATAATTATGGAAGGAGAGAGTGCACAGGGAGACGCGGGTTTTTGAGGGTGAAACGCGAGGGTTCGCAGACGCGGGAGTTAGCGTCGCGAAAATAGCAGACACGGGAATCACAGACGCGGAATAGCAGACGCGGGGTTCGCGTCGCAAGAATGGCAGACGCGGGAATAGCAGACGCGGGATAGCAGACGCGGGGTTCGCGTCGCGAGAATGGCAGACGCGGAATTGCAGACGCGGGATAGCAGACGCGGGATTCGCGTCGCATAGATGCCACAAAACGCGAGGTCTGCGTTCAAGTGCGGATGCGAGGAAAACGCGGACGTGGACATGGGTTCTGAGTCGCGTTAACACAAGAAGAACACAAACGCGGGAATAGACTCTGCGTCGTGTCAATACAGAAACCCGCGGAGCGCGTTAAGGGATTGCCCAGACGCGGGGTTGAGATCCGCGTTAGGAAACAAACAGAGAGGAGGAAAGGTGATTCCTTTGCTGCGCCCGACGAAGGGAAGTTCGGCCTCAATCCAAAAGGAGGGTACCGGCCCTAAGTCTTGCCAACGGAGGAGAACGCGGCCCCAATCCAAAAGGAGTGGCCGGTCTTCACAAAGTGATGGAGAGGGGTTGAAGGTGCAAGTCTAGTTCAAGTTGCCAAAATGGGATTTTGCAAACGGTGTTACGGGGAGCGATGAGTTGGCTAGAATGAAAGAGCTCGCCGTGGAGGTGAAGATGGTATACTTGGTGGTGGCTAAAGGAGGAGTAGGTGGTGGTGGAGATGGTGGAGAAGTTTGGTAGAGGAGATAGGTTCTTTGGTGTAAAGAAAGGAAGAAGAGGGTGGTATGGATGGTTAGAGTTGGTGCCTTTGTTGTAGGAGTGGTGGAGGAGATGGAGAAGGAAGAAGTGGTGGTGTTGGTGGTGAAAATGGAGGTGGAGAAGGTGGAGTATGGTGGCCAAAGGAAGCAAGAGGTTGTCTTCCTTGCTCTCTGTTGGTGGTTGCAGGAAACAAGGAAGAAGAAGAAGAGAAATGAAAGAGAGAGAAGGAGTGGGGTGATTTATATAGTGGGGAAGTAATGATTGCAAGTTTGACTTTGGAAGCCAAGGAATGAAACTTGCGTTTCATTGGAAGGAGATGGGCTGCGGTTCATGCAATAAAAGGGCTGCGTCCAGGCCAAAGAATTGGACGCGGGAATGAAAGCTGCGTCCAGGAGGAGATGCAAAAAGGCTGCGTTTCACAAAAGGACAAAAGTCATGATGACTTGATGGGAGTTGATTAGTAGCGCATTAAATGCAGCATGGAGAGGTGTGGAGAGGATCTCTGCATTAAATGCAGAATCCCAGGAGTGAAGCTCGTGTTTGGCGAGGAGAGAGAAAAAGTGGGAAAATATCTGGACACTATTCCGGTATCTGAGAAAACACCTTAAACTCCGGAAAAGTCCCAAAATGAAATAGCTCGGAAAGTTTCCCAAAAATTCTCAAAAATAATAAATATTATAAAATAATTTTTGGTGAAATCGGTTTTCAAAGATTAAATCTCATTTTCCAGATAAAAATCCTGAAGTCAACCGTCAATCTCGGTATACACCGGATTGGCCGGATTTTGATAAAATCTGAAAAATCCCAGAAAATCATAGAAAATCTAAAATATAAAAAAACGATATTTAAAACTAAAATCGGTCAAATCAGAATAACAAAAAGATCAAATCGAGAAATTTACTAGGATCGGGTTCCCGGTTCAGACTAGGGCTGACTCCGAGTCCACGAATCCAGATCCAAGGCAAAACGATTATGCGAACATTTCATAATACAAAAAAAATACAGGAAGTAAATCGAAAAATATGATCAAAAAATCTGAATACGCAACTAAGTACGTATTCTGGGAGCGGGGTGTTACATTCCATCCACCTTACAAAAAATTGCGTCCTCGCAATTTCGATAAGGGGTAAAATGAACACAAAGGGGACAAAGGTGGAATTTATACCAATCAAGATATGAAGCACTATAGGTAGGGCTCTCAATTTGACTGAACAATAATCATCCTCCGTACTTCCGGCTGTATACATTTTTGAACGGTACCAAATAATACTGACTGATGTCGTTGCTGTGCAATAGAATTCCAGTTGTACTGCATACTTGATAGCCCTCCGAGAATAAGCCAGAATACTGAAGATAAAGGAAACCCTGATAGTCCTGAGCATAATAAAGAAGACCGATAATTAAGAATTCCGAATACCAGGCATCAATCACTCTGAAAGATAGAATAGAGAATGTAGAATATCCGTAGAGAATTCTGACTGCTGACTTCTGAAAGATAACCAGATCAGGATCCATCTGGAGAATACCGAGCTTCATAGAGTTGGCCAAAGAGATCACATAATAGCTTCATTCAGAACCAGCCACTACCTTTCTAGTATATCCATATCTTAAGTTAGTATAAAGGCTTCATAAAACCAAAACAGGGGAAAGATGGAAGAGATTAGGAATCAAAGGAAAGATGATCAAGAAATAGATAACTCTGCACTTGTAGTTGGAATGTATAACCAGGACTCTTGTATTCCAGTTGCAAATTTCTTTACCATTAATTTGCCATCTGGACGTACTGAGGATGCGAGAGCCTAGGCTCTGATACCACCCTGTAACGCCCCGATCCTGCGGGTACGGAGACGTTACTGCAACGTATATACGCAGGTCAGAAATACCCTTACGTATATACGCTAAGCATCAGTACAGGCAAGAATCAGAGTACGGAAGCAAGTGGTGCATTATACATTCCAACACATGAGTACAATTACAAAGTTATCACCAGAGGTGATCCGATATTACAATAATATTACATCACCAGAATGGCGCAATTGCGAGAATACAAGGATGTACAAGAATGAACAGTACAAATGGAGGCTCAGAGTCATAACAGGGAAACTCTAGAGCCGAACAAGGGGGTCTGGAAGGATGGAGTTCTGAACGGTCTGCTGAAGATCCACGCTACCGCTGCGCCACTCTGATCAGCAACTGGGAGAATCCACACGCTCCAAGCTCCAAAACCTGGACATGAGGATCCAGGGGAGTCAGATGAAACTCCCCAGGCGAGAGGTGAAGCAAAAGCCAAGTGGCGAGCAAGGGTAAGTATATGTAAAGCGATAAAACCAAATAAAGCCGAGGACGAGCAAATCTGATTGTATGGTTTCAGATCACGGCTCCATAAGACTAGTACGTCGAAGGAATAATCCAAACAAGGAAACCCTCATCTATATACCTTTATCTCATGTCACCATAATCCAAGCACATACAACCCGACTGTACTCAGGGCATGATAAGAAAATGAACAGGAGACAGGTGGATACAAGGGATAAAGCAGGACATGAGCAGCTAATATAATAATAACCATAAAATCGGAAATCCGATGTAAAATCCAGGACAAGCAAAATATGGTAAGGCATATCACAGATTCATAGCCGTTTAAGTTGTAGGCTTCAGTATGCGTCCCATTCCACATATTTCTACTTACAACTTAAAGAGCAGGTTATTATCTTGACACTTTATTATTACTCGTCTTACCCTGATATCTAGCTATGTGAACTAGCGTCCCAGCACACATAGATCCATATCCGAGTAAAGCAAGGTTGTTATTGGAAACCAGCGGGGGTATCAACGAACTATGTTTACAGTGTGTCCCGTACATGCCCGGGACCACGGTCCAGGATTGTTCCGTTACTTGGTGACGGAACCAGCCGCAAGGCTACAGGAGGGACTTATGTATGCCCTGATCATGATGGTACCAGGAAGGAGGGAGCCAGCACTCCCCTCGGTCGCCTGGAGGCCCACAGGTCAGACCGGAAGTTTTAGTTGCACAACATGCCTAATACCACTATAAACACGAACACATATTGATAGCCGCATGTTTCCCCCGACCCGATGCAAGTTGTTACTTTTATGATTTATTAGATGATTATCAGGTTCCGGGAATGAGCAAGAACAAGTCAGGAATGTCATGAATACAGGTATATCAGGAGTACTGGTTCGTACTATAAGGTATCACATGTGTATCAGGAGTACAGTTTGTACTATCAAGATGTCAGGTCATCATTCCCGTTATCGTGATAATCATAAGAGTCAAGTATATCATGCCGGGTGTCAAGTGATAGCATGACAGGAGGATGATATTAGATAGGTGACAAGTCATGTCAAGCGATTGATATTAGTCCGGTGGCAAGTCATAACAAGGGGGTCTTGCCAAAGCAAAAGCATGTCCGATGTTAGGTGATAACAAATCAGTTGCCAGGTGATATACATGTGTTAAACAATAGCATGTAAAGGACAGGTATGAAGTAATGACATGTGGTAGAATAGTAGCTGAGCATAACCAAGCGGAGCTGAGCAAGCTGGAAGTACAGACAGCAAACAGCATTTAACACTGGAGCGTCTGGCGAGGTTACTGGGACGACTCGACTGAAGTGCGAGCGGTAAATCCGGCAGCAACTCGCCTAGACGAATCTAGTGGTAAAGCGCGGAACGCTGATCATGATAACCAGGCGGAGCTGAACAAGCTGGAGGCACAGGCAGCGAACAGAGTTTAGACACTAATGCGTTCTGCGAGGTTACCGGGACACTCGGTCTAGGATACGAGTAGAAAATCCGGCAGCAACTCGCCCAAACGAATTTAGTGAATAAAGCACTGAGCGCTAAGTATGCTCACCAGACGGAGCTGAGAAACCTGACGGTCCCAATCACGTCCCTTTCGAGATAGTGAGTGACCGGAGGCTGAAGGGTCCAGAGAAACCTGACGGTCCCAATCACGTCTCTTTCGAGGTAGTGAGTGACCGGAGGCTGAAGGGTCGGCCACGCATAGTATAAAGCAGTAAAACACATCACAGGCATGGTATATGTACAAGAATGAAACTACCCTAATACAAGCATTCGTCACAGAGCAATACATGTCCAGTCATTGGCACTCGGCCATACACAGATGCAGGGACTCAGCCCAATACAAAATACATGTAAACATGGAATAAAATACATGTCGACCCGACGAAGCGGGGAAACCCAAATGGAGGCGAGAGCGAGGACACTCGCCTAAATCACCGGAAAGCCGAAAAGTCCAAAATCCACGGAACTCGGGACGCGCCATAATTATGGAAGGAGAGAGTGCACAGGGAGACGCGGGTTTTTGAGGGTGAAACGCGAGGGTTCGCAGACGCGGGAGTTAGCGTCGCGAAAATAGCAGACACGGGAATCACAGACGCGGAATAGCAGACGCGGGGTTCGCGTCGCAAGAATGGCAGACGCGGGAATAGCAGACGCGGGATAGCAGACGCGGGGTTCGCGTCGCGAGAATGGCAGACGCGGAATTGCAGACGCGGGATAGCAGACGCGGGATTCGCGTCGCATAGATGCCACAAAACGCGAGGTCTGCGTTCAAGTGCGGATGCGAGGAAAACGCGGACGTGGACATGGGTTCTGAGTCGCGTTAACACAAGAAGAACACAAACGCGGGAATAGACTCTGCGTCGTGTCAATACAGAAACCGCGGAGCGCGTTAAGGGATTGCCCAGACGCGGGGTTGAGATCCGCGTTAGGAAACAAACAGAGAGGAGGAAAGGTGATTCCTTTGCTGCGCCCGACGAAGGGAAGTTCGCCCCAATCCAAAAGGAGGGTACCGGCCCTAAGTCTTGCCAACGGAGGAGAACGCGGCCCCAATCCAAAAGGAGTGGCCGGTCTTCACAAAGTGATGGAGAGGGGTTGAAGGTGCAAGTTTAGTTCAAGTTGCCAAAATGGGATTTTGCAAACGGTGTTACGGGGAGCGATGAGTTGGCTAGAATGAAAGAGCTCGCCGTGGAGGTGAAGATGGTATACTTGGTGGTGGCTAAAGGAGGAGTAGGTGGTGGTGGAGATGGTGGAGAAGTTTGGTGGAGGAGATAGGTTCTTTGGTGTAAAGAAAGGAAGAAGAGGGTGGTATGGATGGTTGGAGTTGGTGCCTTTGTTGTAGGAGTGGTGGAGGAGATGGAGAAGGAAGAAGTGGTGGTGTTGGTGGTGAAAATGGAGGTGGAGAAGGTGGAGTATGGTGGCCAAAGGAAGCAAGAGGTTGTCTTCCTTGCTCTCTGTTGGTGGTTGCAGGAAACAAGGAAGAAGAAGAAGAGAAATGAAAGACAGAGAAGGAGTGGGGTGATTTATATAGTGGGGAAGTAATGATTGCAAGTTTGACTTTGGAAGCCAAGGAATGAAACTTGCGTTTCATTGGAAGGAGATGGGCTGCGTTTCATGCAATAAAAGGGCTGCGTCCAGGCCAAAGAATTGGACGCGGGAATGAAAGCTGCGTCCAGGAGGAGATGCAAAAAGGCTGTGTTTCACAAAAGGACAAAAGTCATGATGACTTGATGGGAGTTGATTAGCAGCGTATTAAATGCAGCATGGAGAGGTGTGGAGAGGATCTCTGCATTATATGCAGAATCCCAGGAGTGAAGCTCGCGTTTGGCGAGGAGAGAGAAAAAGTGGGAAAATATCTGGACACTATTCCGGTATCTGAGAAAACACCTTAAACTCCGGAAAAGTCCCAAAATGAAATAGCTCGGAAAGTTTTCCAAAAATTCTCAAAAATAATAAATATTATAAAATGATTTTTGGTGAAATCGATTTTCAAAGATTAAATCTCATTTTCCAGATAAAAATCCTGAAGTCAACCGTCAATCTCGGTATACACCGGATTGGCCGGATTTTGATAAAATCTGAAAAATCCCAGAAAATCATAGAAAATCTAAAATATAAAAAAATGATGTTTAAAACTAAAATCGGTCAAATCGGAATAACAAAAAGATCAAATCGAGAAATTTACTAGGATCGGGTTCCCGGTTCAGACTAGGGCTGACTCCGAGTCCACGAATCCAGATCCAAGGCAAAACGATTATGCGAACATTTCATAATACAAAACAAATACAGGAAGTAAATCGAAAAATATGATCAAAAAATCTGAATACGCAACTAAGTACGTATTCTGGGAGCGGGGTGTTACAGTTTTCGTTTGATAATCTAAGCCATCGTAGAGAATCTAGCACTGACGTCATTTCTCCATATCATGATGAGGGCACTGAGCTAGGAGATCTTTGAATCGCTCAAAGTATCTCCAAAATGGTTCGCTCGGTTCTTGCCTGAACTGCATGATATTCTTTCTAATGAGGGCAGTTTTGTGAATTGGGTAGAATTTCTTCAAGAAGGCCTTGACGAAATCATCCAATGTCATGACAGAATCTACCGCTAAACTGTACAACCATTTCTTTGCTAGGTCCTTTAGGGAAAAAGGGATGAAACGTAACCTAACGGCATCGTCTCCTAGCTGGGGTATATGTATCATGAGGCACACTTCTTCAAATTCCCTAACAAAGAAGTATGCGTCCTCCAATTCTAAACTATGAAACTTTGGGAGAGTGTTGATGAATTGAAGCTTTAATTTCAAAGTTATTTCCATTTGCCTCAGGCAATTTTATAAAAGATGGTAATGAGGTTCTGATCAGGTAAAATCTGTCCTGAAGTGACACCATCACCGGTTCTGGATGCAAAGGTAGAGAAGTGTTTCTGGTTAATCTGGAAGTTGCAGGATCTCTCACCCACTCTTGCATGCAGCACACAACAAACAACGTAAAACAAATAAACAATCGAAAAGAATAAAAAAAACAAAAGAAAGAAAAACAATCACCAAGCCTTAGTCTAAGGTACCTGGACCTAGACGACTCCTAACTGATCGATTCTCCAGGGACGTTGTTGTAGGAACTCGACTACAAGCTAATTGGCCAGGAAAGGGTAAAACTCGGGGGGGGGGAGGTATCCGAGTGTTAGCCACGAGCCTAATTACACCAAACCACGGAGCTTTCGAGGCTTTACCTCTCAATCCACTTTCCTTAGACACCGATTTTGCAGGAGTATAGTCCTTGCAATTTTCACCCTCGGTTAATCTCTAATGAGTCCGAGATGTCCCTAGGGCCAACGTCTATCAGTTTTTAGTTAAGGCTTGGGATGGTGTGGGTGCGCTTGGAGATGGTTTTTGGGCTAAGGAAGGGTAATGAAATCCCCACCTTATCTTGTTTATTTGAGTTTTGCCCTTAATGTCAATTATGCAAGTGTACAGTTTATTCACAACAAGGTAACACTCAAAGCGATAAATCACTCCAAAATGTTGGTCCTATTCTATATGAATGCACACGTACCTTTTCTCCAGTACTCTTCAACAGAAATTAAAATGAATTGAAATAGACACGTGCCCTAAATGGAAAAGTCTAATCCAAATTTCAATTAAGCAACAAGTGGATTTCTGTTGAGTTTATTACACATGTATAAGGTGAAGCATTCAAGGGGGCTAAAATGATTTTAGAAAGCAATTTTTGAGCGGCTTTCAGCAACCCCGCAGAAGAGTTCGTTAGTACTTCAATTAGAGAAACTCGCTTTTACACGATTTTTTCGAGAGCAAATGAATCCTCGTGCAACGTCTTTGGCCACCACTTTTGCTTCCCGTGAAAGTGAGCTCCTTGGTACTTCTCCTACACACAAGAACAAAGAAAATCTTTAGTATTGAACAATGAAGCCGTTCCCTCCCCGGCAACAGCGCCAAAATTTGATCCGCAAAAAGCAAGTACAAGAATAAGAGAAAAGAGTGTGGGTCGATGTTACTGCTTTTGCGATTCTTCCATAGTAGCGAAGTGGCTATACGGGTCGTATCCACAAGGAGGGAGAGCGATGAAAGCTTGATGTGGCTTCTTTGTTCAAGAAAAGAGAAAATTCTTTGTTTCAAAATAAAGAATTAGAAAATGAAAACAAGTTAGTTTCAAAAATTGTTTTAAAATGATTTGGAAGTTGTAAAAGTGATTTTTCTAGATGGTAAAAGTGCATGGCTAATTTTCTACTAATTGCTCCCACTAATCCCTAACTTCTTGAAGAGTAGCCTCACGATGGATCATAGGCAAGCATAACCCTTATTCATAGGAACTATTTACGTGAAAATCGAGTGAAAGTTCTTCCTATAACTTAGCTTAACACGATAAAAACTTGGACATTCTCTTTTCAAGATCTAATAAAAGGCGAGAATAAGGGAAGACACAAGTGCACTAATGGTATCGGCAAAGTTAAAAGAAAAATCTCTAACTTACAATAACAAGTAAAGTACATAACTCATAGATCTTCAAAAACTATTAAGCAAGAAATATAAGAAAGTAATACTTGTAGGTAAGTTAGAGCTAGACCCCTCGTCTTAAGATGCCATAGCTCTCATTTGCATAAGGCTTAGTTGACACTATTGACTCATTTGGGTTTATCAAGCAAGTTGTTAGAGATTAATGGGTTAGTAGTTAGTTAGCCATGCTATGGAAGAGTTAGTTAGACATGATAGTAAAAGAAACAACAAAAGAAAAGGGGTAAAGAGAAAGGAAGTTACACTACAAGAACGCAAAAGAAAAGAAGTGAAGAGGAAGTTACGCTACAACAAGGAAGCAAAAGTAAATGGCAAAGACAAGTAAATGGAAAGAAGAAAGAGAAGTAGTTACTTGTATTAGCTTGTCACTTTCAAATACAACCTTTACACACTCTCTCTCTCTTTCACTCTAACTGCTAAAACTAAAACTAGAAGAGGAAATAAACTAAAACAACTACAATCCTAAAAATAAGATTACAACAATGCTCTAACTCTGGATATCTCCCAACTGAAGCCCCTGGGGGGTATTTATAAGCATCAGGGGAAAAGGGGCCAGGGGGACGACCCCTGGCCCAAAGCACAGGCGTGCACGCCTATAGGGCCGCGAAAACGTGGCCTGGGCCGTGAACAGCCCTGCCAGGGCGACGCGCGCCTGGCTTCGGGCAGCGCGACGACCAGTCTGTCCCCTGTCCACTTGACCTCCTGGATTCATGATTTGATACCCTAGGCTGACAAAATCTCCTCCTAAAGTCAATGGCTACTTGGTAGGCCTTTAATCACCTATTAAATGGTGATTTAGGGTCTTCTTCTTCATTTGCACACCATGGACCTAGGATCAAGCAAGTAAGGTTTTATTAGCAGAATTTTACATAAAATAAATATAAGAATGTGATGAAAATTATGCAAAATTAGAGACTAATCATTCATACAATGAGGTCGGGAAAAAAGTTGATAATCAAGTGTCAACACCATCAAATTCCATTCAGCACAACCACACACAAGCATCCACCTTATCTAGTTCCAATCCTTTCAAATCTGACGAATCTGAAATAGATAAGTCAACCAGTCAGGCGCACAAACCTATAGTACCATTTCCTAATAAGCTGAAAAATAATAAGCAGAATCCACACATGGATAAGATAATTGAGATCTTCAATCAAGTGAAGATAAATGTGCCACTTCTTAATGCCATCCAACAAGTCCCATCCTATGAAAAATTCTTTAGGACATGTGCACCAAGAAGATAAAGACTAATGTTCCCAAGAAAGTCTTCTTAGCTACTAACATTAGTGAGCTACTATCAGATTTGATCCCTGTCAAGTACAAGGATTCGGGTTGTCCTACCATTGCCTACACTATAGGACAAACCGAGATTAGTCGTGCACTTCTTGACTTGGGGGCAAGTATCAACTTGGTCCTCTTCTCAGTTTATCAACAACTCGAGTTAGACGATCTTAGTCCAACTTGAATCACAATCCAACTGGCTGACCGTTTAGTAAAAGTTCCCAAGGGGGAAATTAATGATGTCCTTATCTGGATCAGGGAGTTTATCTACTCTGTTGATTTCATAGTTCTTGAGACACAACTTGTGTCCAATCCTAGGGCTCAAACTTCTATTATCTTAGGGCGCCCATTCCTTTCTACTGCCAACGCTATTATCAATTGTAGGAATGGGTCTATAAGGTTAACCTTTGGGGACATAACTAGAGAAGTCAATGTCTTCAACCTAGGAATGTAACCCCGTGATGTTGAGGATCAAACATTTGAAGTCAACCTTATTGAGAACTTGGCAAGTGAATATAGAGAAGAATTGGAACTAGAAGCTGATTATGACTTTGAATTAGAGTTTGATGACTTTAACCTTGATCAGGTTGTCGAGTCTATTGTGAATCGGGCCTTGAACTCTATTTCACCAAATGTGGAGCTAATAAATTTGACTCATCCTTCTAGTGAGCCTTCCCCTTCCTTAGAATTGAAAGCCTTACCTGCGCATCTCAAGTACGTCTATCTAGGCGAATAAGAGACCTTTCCTGTCATTATTGCCTCCCATTTAAATGACAGGCAAGGAAAGAATCTTCAAGCGATTCTTAGAAAACATAGGGAATCTATTGGTTGGATTATAACAACATAAAGGGATTGAGTCTAACTATAGTTCAACATTGCATTCATCTTAATGAAGAAGCGACACCAAAAAGAGACCCGCAAAGTAGATTAAACCCTATAATGCAAGAGGCTGTTCATGCTGAAATTATGAAGCTCTTAGACAATGGAATAATCTATACTATTTCTGATAGCGAATGGGTCAGTCCTGTCCACGCAGTTCCAAAGAAATCCGATTTCACTGTGGTGAAAAATGAGAACAAAGAGTTGGTCCAACTCGACTTCTCATGAAAATTCGAGTTTGCATTAACTATAGGAAGCTTAATGCAGCAACTCGTAAGGATCATTTCCTGCTTCCCTTCATTGATCAAATGCTTGAACGTTTGGCTGGCCACGAGTATTACTGTTTCTTGGACGATTACTCGAGCTATAATCAGATTCCCATTGCTTCTGAGGACAAAGAAAAGACTACTTTCACATGTTTATTTGAGAAATTTGCTTATCGTTGAATGCCTTTCGGCTTGTGCAATGCCCCAGCAACGTTTCAACGTTGCATGTTGAGTCTTTTCTTTAATATGATAGAATGATTCTTAGAAATTTCATGGATGATTTCTTCATCTACGGAGATTTATTCACTCAATGTCTTTACCATTTAGAACTTGTCCTCCAACGTTATGCTGAGAAAAATCTGACACTGAGCTGGGAGAAATGCCATTTCATGGTAAGATATGAAATAGTCTTGAGTCATGAAATCTCTAAGAAATTAATTGAAGTGGATAGAACCAAGATTGAGGTTATTGCTAAGCTCCCCATACCCAAATGCATGAAGAATATACGATCCTTCTTAGGACACACCAGTTTTTATCCAAGATTTATCAAGGATTTTAGCAAGATTGGTAGACCCTTAACTAATCTGTTAGCTAAGGATGTGTCCTTCACTCTTGATGATGTATGTATAAATTCATAGGAGAAGCTTAAGAAAGAGCTTATTTCTGTACCAATCATATCTGCTTGGGATTGGTCTAACTCGTTCGAAATCATGTACGACGCTTCTGATTTTGCCATAGGCGCTGTCCTAGGACAGCGCATTGATAATAAGTAGCACATGATTTACTACTCTAGTAGGACTCTCAATGATGCTTAAATGAACTACACTACAACTGAGAAGGAATTTTTGGCAGCAGTAGAGAAATTTCGTCTCTACCTACTAGGGTACAAAACCACAATTTTCACCGATCATTCTGTGCTAAGGTACCTCATGATGAAGAAGGATGCCAAGGCCGGACTCATTCTTTGGATCCTCCTTCTTCTAGAATTTAATCTCGATATTCGAGATAAGAAAGGCATAGAAAATATCGTTGCTGACTATCTCTCGCGTATCCCAAACTCTCCATGCACTGAATTGCCCATAAATGATGATTTTCATGATGAAAAACTCTTAGCTGTCTTCAGGGAACCTTGATTTGCTGATATAGTGAATTACTTAGTCACAAACTAAATTCCATCTCATTGGTCTAAAAATGATATATACTAGCTCTTATCTCAAGTTCGAATTTTCTTTTAGGAGGAATCGTATCTTTTTAAGTACTGTTCTGACCAAATTATTTGGAGATGCATTCCCGATGAAGAAATTAAGAGTTTTTATCCTTCTGTCATGAACTTGCATGTGGTGGTTTCTTTGGTCCCTGCAAGACTGCTGAAAAAGTGCTGCAAAGTGGGTTCTATTAGCCTACTTTATTCAAAGATGCTTATGAATTTTGCAAAATGTGCCCTAAATGCCAAATGGTTGGAAGGATCTCGAAATGAGATATGATGCCCCTCAACTCAATTATAGAAATATGACTCTTTGATATTTGGGGCAGCAACTTTATAGGTTCATTTCCTAATTCACTTGGAGACTAATAAATATTGGTTGTTGTGGACTATGTGTCCAAGCGGGAAGAAGCTATTCCAAGTAAAACTAATGATAACAAAGTTATCATAAGGTTTTTAAAAGAGAACATTTTCTTATGCTTCAGAAACCCTTGTAATATCATCAGTGATAATGGTACTCACTTTTGCAATAGATTCTTTGAAGCTCTTATGCGAAAGTATGCCATAACTCACAAGTTGTCCACACCTTATCATCTTCAAACCAGTGGTTAGGTTGAGGTCTCCAATAGACAAATCGAGTTTATTTTGGAGAAGATTGTGAACCAAAACTGGAAAGATTGGTCTATCAAACTTGTAGATGTCCTATAGGCCTACAGGACCGCTTTCAGGACGATTCTAGGAATGTTTCATTATAGGTTAGTCTTTGGGAACGCTTGCCACCTACCCGTTGAGTTAAAGCACTGGGCCTTAAGACAATAAAGCAGCTAAGTTTCGATTTGAATAAGGCTGGTGACCATCAGAAATTATAAATGTCCAAATTAGAGGAGATGAGAAATGAGGTCTATGAAGGTGCTAAGATCACAAGAGATAGAGTTAAGATTTTCATGATAAACACATCATTAGAAAAACATTTGTCCCAAGACTAAAAGTCTTACTCTATAATTTTAGGCTTCACTTTTCCCAGGAAAGCTAAAATCAAGATGGACTGGAATTCGTGTTTCCACACGGTGCTATAGAGATAAGTGACACCAAAAATGGAAATGATTTTGAGGTAAATGGTCAACGCCTTAAATCTTTTTTGGAATCAGTGCCGGTAAATGAAACGGCTATGGGTCTTTTCGACCCAGTGTATCGGTAACTTTACCTCTTTTACATTCCATTTCATGCATCTATACATTTCTTTCATATATTGGGGACAACGCATGAGATAGGTGTGGGGGAGGGTTCTAACATAATTAACATTGTTTAAAAAGGAAAAAATTGGTTAAAAATTAAAAAACTTTTTGAAAAAAGAATAGTATTTTGACGTATTTTTTGTAAGAAATTAAGTCAATTTTAAGGAATAGGAGAATCATAATTAAAATTTCTTATACTTGGTTAATATAAGATTATTTGTTTGATTTCTAGGGTTAGGAAGAAACGTTGAAAAAGTAATTTAGTCTTAATTTTTACCTTAAGGAAATATGCATGCTTTATACACTTACACACTTAGGGTTCAAAAAACAAAGATTTTTATGTCTTATTAAAATAAAGAAAAAAAGAAAATATATATATATATATATATATATATATATATATATATATATATATAATATCAAAAATCCACTGATTAGGCTGAGTATTTATGCCTCATAAAGAATAAGTATTCACGCCTAAAAGCGGTTCATATAATAAAATCCTTAGTTTTGTAGCCTTCTTTGCTCGAGTCCTTAAGTCCTTGGGGTGTTTCCTCACCCGGTGCCCTAAGACCGTTTGGTTTAGGAGTCACCGATTAAAGCCTCGTTACATGGGCAGATTAGAAAGCCTAATAGAACTGAGGAATAATACCACCAAAAAAATAACTATGGCATAAGAGTTAAATTTAAAGAACCCTTAGTCAAAATTTCACAGTCACGAAGGTGCATATGACTTAGATAAAATAATAGACTAGATGAGAAATATAATTTGACTCCTTACTCTTGATTGATAACACGTTTTTGAATAGAGATAAAGTTTAGGAATGAAAAATTCGATTCTTCTATGACTTATAGGTTACTCAAATTCTTACAGTAATACCTCAAATATTTTCTCTTTTTTCAAAATGCTTTCGAAATACTAACATTTTTTCTTTCTTTATGGATTTTGTGGGTGCAATCTACTGAAAACCCTCACGAGACAAAACTCGTCCTCTAGAGCTAACCTAGAGGCTTAATGGCTTGTTGCACATGCTCAGTGTAATCGAGTGACCTGCAAAAATGGTAAAAATATTTTCTTAGGATTAGTTTTTATGTTTTACTCGAGGGTGAGTAAAAGATAAGTGTGGGGGTGTGATTGGTTACATATATTGCATATATAATGTCACATTTCCATAATTACTACCTAATAAATCATGTATTTAGTCGTATATTCTTCTTTATAACATGCAAGCCCATTGCTAAAGGAGAGGGAAGAGAAACGAGCCCAAAAGCCTATCAAAATTTTGATTTAATTCAGAATTAATTCAAATCAGAAGATCAGGGCAGATCAGAGCAAATCAGAGAAGATAAAATCAGTTGAAAATTGGTTAAAACAAATCTTCACAAATCAATTGGTTAAAGCAAAAAATCAAAGGAGATTTCATCAATTCTAGGAGCTAAAACTGAAAATCTAGCAATAGCTAAAAGCATATCGCGAAACCCGAGAGCAGTACCCCGTAGGTGTGGCCACGAAAATGGGGCCAAAGCCGCATTTTTGCGGCTTTGTTGAAATGGTTGGGGGAGCGTTTGCTAAAATGCAGCTTTGTTGAAGTGGTTGGGGGAGCGTTTGCTCCCCCTATCTTTGTATGCTTTCCCTTGTTTGGTTTTTTTCCCTATAAATACTATATTTTATAGAGAAGAAGAGACCGAAGACTAGTTTAAGTTTTTCTCTTTATTTTTAGGTTTTAGGTTCTTTGTTATATAGTTAAAGAGAAGTTATATCTCTATTTTTAATTTGTAGTTCAGTCCAGATACAAGTGAGAGAGAGAGGAAAAGAGTGATTGTAATCTGAAGTTGAAGTGACATCAATGAAGGATCAAGACTTCTCTTTTTCTCCAATTCAGGGGTATGTTTTATTTCATTTACATGTTGTATTTTACATTAATTATGAGTAGCTAAATTTGTTTTTCTGCACTCACTATCATCTCTTTTCGATTCCTCTTATTTTGAATGATTTTGATGTAAAGAATCCAACGGAATCATATGAATGCATTAAACTAAGCCTTACTTTTTGAAAGTGTCCTTAAAGGCACATCAGGATGGGTTTGGATTTCTAAAACTTTATTTTTAAAACATCACTTGAACTTATTTTTATTTTATACTTGAAAGTCGACTTGATGATTTAACATTCAGATCAAAATGAATTCTTAAAAAAAAGAGTTCACTTTTTCAAACAATCTTATTTGCTTTACTTAAGACTTTCCCTATGATAAAGTTGAGACACTGAGATTTTCAAGAGAGGAATATATCATTGAGTAGTAAAATAGTGAGTGTTGGTCCCGAAATGATGCCAAGTGTGGATCTAAAATACAATGTCAACACTGTTGGCCCAAGGTTACAATCACCCTTGTTTAGTGTGTTTTGATGATTACAAAACATATTAGTTATTTGTACTAATATTGTTTATTGTTTAAGTGTGTTTCAGGGTTCTAACTCTACTAAAAGGTTTACACCCTAAAAGAAAGTGTTTTGGACTCAAGTCAACTCAAAGTGGGCTCAAGACTCAAGTGTTGAAGACCTTGATGGTGAAAAGCCCCCTTGAAGAGCTTGTAGTACTTAGAACCAATGTAAGAATTAGAATGTTAAAGTTTGAGTGTTGGATATTGGCTCTAGGATACACATACACAATTTGGTTTTGTTAAAATGTGAGTCTTGTATTTAAGTTTTCATGTTTTAAAATTGGTTTCATGCCTTAGTAGATATTTACATGACCCTAAGTTTTACAAAATAAATATCATGTTTAGATCATGTTTATATACTCCTACTAGCATGTTACTTAAGTTTGTTCAAACCCAAAACTATTTTACAAATTTTTCTATCTCAAAAATGCTGATTTTTTCCTGTTTCAGGCTGACCGGCCGACCGGCCCGGTCGACCGGCGCCAGTCCCAGGACGTGCACGTTTGTGCACGTCTGTCGGTCGACCGCATGGGTCGACCGACTGTAAGCAGCCACTCTCGGGTTTTCTGGGTCGACCGGTCCGGTCGACCGCAGAAGAGAGCTGTGCTCTGTCTTTTGGGACGGTCGACCCGACCGGTCAACCGGAGCCAACGGCTCTTTGCCAGCTGAGCTGGCGGTCGACCGGCCCGGTCGACCGCCAAGCCTGCTGCTGCCCAACGACTCTTTCCTCTTTTGTGCAATTCTGAAATCTGTTTTTTGATCTGCTTTTTGGCAGACTTTTACAGGGTTTTCCAGTTTGTTTTCAGAGCAAATAAGGTCTAAATAAAATGTTTTAAACCCATTTCTCTCCCTATAAATAGAGGAGAAGACTCTCTTACTAAATACCAAGAAAAAGCCTTAAGTTTTTCAAGTTTTTCAAAAGAGAAGAAAAGTGTTTTAAGCTCTTCATTTCCAATACTTTCTTGAGCTAGTTTTCAGTTGTGATTGTTAGCTAATATCAATTCACAACTGAGTTTTTCTCACTACACTCCATAGAGCCAAAATTCCTTTACTCATTCTATAAGGAAATTGTAAAAGAGAGAGACATTGTAAAAGAGTTTAAGTGATCAAGTTGTGATCACTTTGGTGACTTGTGATCTTCTTCATCTTGTGGAGACACCTCTTCGGTAGAGGTTTTGTAAGTTGTGGAGCTCGGTGCTCGGGTCTTCGGTAGGCCATTGTAATCGTCCTCGGTGGATAGCGGAAACCCTTCACGGAGGTGAAGGCGGGGAGTAGAGCGGTGGCTCGAACCTCGAAACAAACATCTTGTGTTTGCGATTGCCTTGTGTCCATTCTTGCTTTAAATTTCTATTGCACTATATTGCTTTCAATTACTTGCTTGTGATCTTGTTGCTTTCTTTGTGCTATTACTTCAAGCTTGTGATACTTGTGATATATTGTGTGCATCTCACTATTCTTCCATCATACTTTGCCTTGATCGATCATATCTCATACAACAAGGTTGCATTGCGCACCTTTAACCCATTCAAGGGGAATTGGGAGGAAGGAGTTCAGAACCTCTCACGGGGTATTCGGCTCTTAGTCTTGTTTTGAGAGATCGTTGCATCATTCATCATACTTAGTTTTAAAAAGAATCATTAGATTAGCAATTACACCTATTCACCCCCCTCTAGGTGTTTTTCAATTGGTATCAGTGCTTGGACTCTAGGATTTGGCTTAACAACCTTAGAGAGATCCTAATTTTGCTAATCATTTCATTCATACTCACTTAGTAAAAATGGCCGATGGAATTAAAATCCCTCCTAAGTTTGATGGACTTAACTTTCCCATATGGAAGGTTAAGATGACCGTTTTCTTGCAATCTCTAGGAAGTCGAGTTGCAAAGGCCGTGACCAAACCCTTTAGTGCACCCCCCGGTGATGAATCTACTTGGTCCGAAATAGAGACCAAAAAATTTGATGCCAATGCTATGGCTCACTATGCACTACTTCAAGCCCTTAATGATGATGATATAGCTAGAGTTATTCATTGCAACTCCGCATATGAAATTTAGACACATTTGCTAGTTACACATGAAGGGACCTCACAAGTGAAGAGGGCTAAGATTGACCTTCTTCGGTCCCAATATGAGAATTTTTGCATGCAAGAAAATGAAACCATAGATGATATGGTTACAAGATTTACAAAGATTACTAATGGACTTTCTTCTCTAGGTGATGCTATTGATAATGATCAAAGAGTTAGAAAGATCATCCGGGCTCTTCCTTTTTCATGGGAAGTAAAAGCAACAACCTTGAAGGAACTCAATGACAAGGAAGATATGGAATTGATTGGTCTCATTGGGAACCTCAAAACCCATGAGATGGAGAAGAAAGTGAGGGAGGACATGGCTCCTTCCAAGAAGAAGACAATAGCCTTCAAAAGTCAATCCACATACTCCGACGAAGACGATGAAGAAGAAGATGACGAAGAGCTCTCACTTCTTGTGAAGAACGTCCGGAGGATGTACAACAAGGCTAAATTTCAAGGAAGGAAGAGATGGCAAGGAGGCAAAGAAGAAAGAAAGATCATTTGCTTTAATTGCCAAAGACCGGGACACATAGTGGCGGAGTGTCCGGATAAAGTGAAGCCCTCCACCTCAAAGAAGCCTCACAAGAAGAATGCAATGAAAGCTACATGGGATTCCGAGAGCGAATCCGAGGAGGAGATTGATACCGCCAACATGTGCTTCATGGCTAATGAAAGCACAAGTAAGGTAACCCCTTCCACTTCTCCTAATGATGAACTTTCCATGGATGCATTAGGAGAAGCTTTTGTAGAATTATCACATAACTATGATTTTCTTAAGAAAAAGTATTTAAAAATGAAAAAGGAAAATGAATCTCTTAATCATCAAGTTTTTACTCTTTCTAAAGAAAAGGATGAATTACTTTCCACTCTTGTTTCCACTCAAAAAGATGTTGACAAGTATAAGATTTCTTATAAAGGCAAGTCTCCACAAATTGATTCTAATGAGATTACCATGCTTAAAGAAAGAATAGACTCATTGGGAATTGTTTTAAAAAATTGTGAGTTTGATAAGAAGAAGATAGAGGCCATGTTTCCTAAGAAACAAGCCCCTAAGAAAAATGTTCACCATGCTCATGCTCATGTTCATACCACACAACCTTTACATCGTGGCAAACCCCCAAAGCATGCTCACACTTCACACACACATCATGCATTCATGTATGGAAGAGTGTTCTCATGTTCACATTGTGGGCGGAAAGGACACTTAGCCAATTTTTGTTATGATAGACTAAGTGCATCTTATCATAATGTTTGGGTTCGAAACACTAACTTTCAAGGACCCAAGAAAATTGGGTACCAAAGTCAACAATTTTGTTAAATGATATAGGTACCTTCCAAAGCCCAACGACGTAGAGGATTGTGGTATCTTGATAGTGGTTGCTCAAGGCACATGACTTGGGACATCAACAACTTTGCAACCCTATCAAGATACCATGAAGGTGGCACCGTCACCTTCGGAGATGATGCCAAGGGTAAAATCATCGGTATTGGTAATGTAAAACTCGGCACATCCCCTTTAATTGAAAATGTAGTTTTAGTTGATGGACTCAAGCATAACCTCTTGAGTGTTAATCAACTTTGTGATAAAGGTTTTGATGTTATTTTTGATCATATAGCTTGTAAAGTAATTGATATAATACTTGTGTGTTTTCCGGTTTTCGTGAAAGTAATGTTTATATGACAGATATGTCTAATATGTCTTGTAATATTACTTGTTTAAAAGCCCTCGATGACGACTCTTGGTTGTGGCATAGAAGATTAGGCCATATTTCATTTGACCACATATCTAGGTTAAACACAAAGGAAATGGTGAAAGGTATTCCTTGTTTGAGTTTTGAAAAGGACCGAGTTTGTGACGCATGTCAATTTGGGAAACAAACTAAGTCTTCTTTCAAGTCATTTAAGGATATCATGACATCACGTCCTTTGGAGTTAATCCATATGGATCTATTTGTCCCTACACAAACCAAAAGTCTAAGTGGGAATAGATTTGCATTTGTTTTGGTTGATGACTTTTCACGGTTTACTTGGGTTTTCTTTCTTGAACACAAAAATCAAGCTTTTTCATATTTCCAAACTTTTAAGAAAAGAGTTGAAAAAGAAAAAGATGTTTCAATTTTAGGAATAAGAAGTGATAGAGGAGGTGAGTTCATTAACCTACCCTTTACCACTTTTTGTGAAGAACATGGAATTAAGCATGAACTTTCTTGTCCTAGAACTCCACAACAAAATGGAGTAGTTGAACGGAAAAATCGAACTTTACAAGAGATGGCTAGGACAATGCTAAGTGAATATGGTCTACCACATTATTTGTGGGCCGAGGCCGTAAATACATCATGCTATATATCAAATCGTGTTTTCTTGTGTAAAAATACTTCAAAGACTTCTTTTGAAATGTACTTTTCTAGAAAACCAAATGTTTCATATTTCAAGATTTTTGGATGTAAATGTTTTGTTTTAAATACAAAAGATAATTTAGGAAAATTTGATGCTAAAGCTTATGAGGCAATTTTTGTTGGTTATTCTAATACAAGTAAGGCTTATAGAATCTTCAATAAATCATCTTTGACTATTGAGGAACCTATACATGTTAAGTTTGAAGAATCTAACTTGTTTGTTAAGAATGTTGTAGAAATAGATGCTTTGGATGAAGGCTTGGAGAAAGTGACCTTGGAGGATACTACTACTATGGGAGACAAGCCAAAGGATGATGAAGGAAGTGAAGCTAAAGTAGAAGAGGCTCAAGGAAATGAAAATCAAACAAATGAAGTGGAGCCTACTCAACAACTTCCAAAGGGTTGGAGATACAATCCTCATCATCCCAAGGACCTCGTCATAGGTGAAGTATCAAAAGGGATAACCACTCTCTCTAAACTTCATGATTATTGTGGACATTATGCATTTATTTCTCATGTTGAACCCAAGAACGTCCTCGAAGCCGAGGCCGATTCATATTGGTTGCTAGCCATGCAAGAGGAACTTAATCAATTTGAGCGCAACCAAGTTTGGCACCTTGTTCCTAGGCCCCACGATAGACCAACAATTGGTACTAAGTGGATCTTTAAGAACAAGTTGGATGAATCGGGTAACGGTGTTAGGAATAAAGCTAGGTTAGTTGCCCAAGTTTACACTCAAATCGAAGGAATCGATTTTGAAGAAACCTTTGCACCCGTAGCACGGCTTGAAGCCATACGGATGACACTAGCATTTGCCTCATATAAAGATTTTAAATTGTTTCAAATGGATGTTAAAAGTGCTTTTCTAAATGGTTTTATTGAAGAGGAGGTGTATGTTGAACAACCCCCCGGGTTTGTTGATCCTACACATCCGGATTTTGTATTTAAATTAGATAAAGCTCTTTATGGTTTAAAACAAGCCCCTAGGGCTTGGTATGAAAGACTTTCTTCATTTTTGATTTCAAATGATTTTAAGAAAGGTAAAATTGACACAACTTTGTTTACAAAACATGTAGAAAAAGATATTCTTATTGTGCAAATTTATGTTGATGACATTATTTTTGGTTCTACTAATGAATCTCTTTGCCAAGCTTTTGAATCATGCATGAAGGATGAATTTGAAATGTCTATGATGGGGGAGCTCAACTATTTCCTTGGACTCCAAATCAAGCAAAGGAAGGATGGGATCTTCATCAATCAAGCCAAGTACACAAAGGAACTCATCAAAAGGTTCGGGCTTGAAGGATCTAAAGTGAGCAAAACTCCCATGGCAACAACTACTAAGCTTGACAAGGATGAACAAGGTAAAAGTGTAGACATTAAAGTTTATCGTAGCATGATAGGTAGTTTATTGTATTTGACGGCTAGTAAGCCGCCGGATATCATGTTTTCCGTTTGTCTTTGTGCTCGTTTTCAATCATGTCCTAAGGAGTCTCATTTAGTAGCGGTAAAACGCATTATTAAATACCTTAAGGGCACTATTGAAATGGGTTTGTGGTATCCGAAAACCGGACTATTTGATATGAAGAGTTTTTCGGATGCCGACTATGCGGGTTGTAGGGTAGATAGGAAGAGCACAAGTGGAACATGTCAATTCTTTGGTAATTGTCTTGTATCTTGGTCTTCCAAAAAGCAAAATTCAGTAGCCCTTTCAACCGCCGAGGCGGAGTATGTTGCGGCCGGAGCTTGTTGTGCACAAGTTCTTTGGATGAAACATACTCTCCTTGACTATGATTTATACTTTGATCATGTTAAAATATTTTGTGATAATACTAGTACTATTCACATGACAAAGAATGCAAATCAACATAGTAAAACCAAACACATTGACATTAGGTATCACTTTCTTAGAGATCATTATGAGAAAGGTGATATTGATATTGATTATGTTTCTACCGATTTTCAACTTGTCGATATTTTTACTAAACCTCTAGATTATGCTAGATTTTCATTTATTTGTGGTGAGTTGAATGTTTGCATTATGGATTCTTAAAGATAAATTTCTTTTATTTTGTTTGTTTAACCCTTTTTGATGTATGACAAAAAGGGGGAGAAAAAGTATGAGTTTGTTTGTTGTTTTGTTTGTTTATTTTGTTTGTTTATTGTGTATATTTTGATGCATTTGAGTTTTTGATAAAACTATGTGTTTTGCATTTGAGTTTTTGACAAAACTATGTGTTTTCAATGCCTTATGTATTTAGCTCTTCATTGACATTTTTGATACATAGCATTATTTGAGGGGGAGCTTTCCAATCTCTTCTTCCATTTTTTGTTTAAATAACCTATATGTTTTGTCATCATCAAAAAGGGGGAGATTGTTGGCCTAAGGTTACAATCACCCTTGTTTAGTGTGTTTTGATGATTACAAAACATATTAGTTATTTGTACTAATATTGTTTATTGTTTAAGTGTGTTTCAGGGTTCTAACTCTACTAAAAGGTTTACACCCTAAAAGAAAGTGTTTTGGACTCAAGTCAACTCAAAGTGGGCTCAAGACTCAAGTGTTGAAGACCTTGATGGTGAAAAGCCCCCTTGAAGAGCTTGTAGTACTTAGAACCAATGTAAGAATTAGAATGTTAAAGTTTGAGTGTTGGATATTGGCTCTAGGATGCACATACACAATTTGGTTTTGTTAAAATGTGAGTCTTGTATTTAAGTTTTCATGTTTTAAAATTGGTTTCATGCCTTAGTAGATATTTACATGACCCTAAGTTTTACAAAATAAATATCATGTTTAGATCATGTTTATATACTCCTACTAGCATGTTACTTAAGTTTGTTCAAACCCAAAACTATTTTACAAATTTTTCTATCTCAAAAATGCTGATTTTTTCCTGTTTCAGGCTGACCGGCCGACCGGCCCGGTCGACCGGCGCCAGTCCCAGGACGTGCACATTTGTGCACGTCTGTCAGTCGACCGCATGGGTCGACCGACTGTAAGCAGCCACTCTCGGGTTTTCTGGGTCGACCGGTTCGGTCGACCGCAGAAGAGAGCTGTGCTCTGTCTTTTGGGACGGTCGACCCGACCGGTCGACCGGAGCCAACGGCTCTTTGCCAGCTGAGCTGGCGGTCGACCGGCCCGGTCGACCGCCAAGCCTGCTGCTGCCCAACGGCTCTTTCCTCTTTTGTGCAATTCTGAAATCTGTTTTTTGATCTGCTTTTTGGCAGACTTTTACAGGGTTTTCCAGTTTGTTTTCAGAGCAATTAAGGTCTAAATAAAATGTTTTAAACCCATTTCTCTCCCTATAAATAGAGGAGAAGACTCTCTTACTAAATACCAAGAAAAAGCCTTAAGTTTTTCAAGTTTTTCAAAAGAGAAGAAAAGTGTTTTAAGCTCTTCATTTCCAATACTTTCTTGAGCTAGTTTTCAGTTGTGATTGTTAGCTAATATCAATTCACAACTGAGTTTTTCTCACTACACTCCATAGAGCCAAAATTCCTTTACTCATTCTATAAGGAAATTGTAAAAGAGAGAGACATTGTAAAAGAGTTTAAGTGATCAAGTTGTGATCACTTTGGTGACTTGTGATCTTCTTCATCTTGTGGAGACACCTCTTTGGTAGAGGTTTTGTAAGTTGTGGAGCTCGGTGCTTGGGTCTTCGGTAGGCCATTGTAATCGTCCTCGGTGGATAGTGGAAACCCTTCACGGAGGTGAAGGCGGGGAGTAGAGCGGTGGCTCGAACCTCGAAACAAACATCTTGTGTTTGCGATTGCCTTGTGTCCATTCTTGCTTTAAATTTCTATTGCACTATATTGCTTTCAATTACTTGCTTGTGATCTTGTTGCTTTCTTTGTGCTATTACTTCAAGCTTGTGATACTTGTGATATATTGTGTGCATCTCACTATTCTTCCATCATACTTTGCCTTGATCGATCATATCTCATACAACAAGGTTGCATTGCGCACCTCTAACCCATTCAAGGGAAATTGGGAGGAAGGAGTTCAGAACCTCTCACGGGGTATTCGGCTCTTAGTCTTGTTTTGAGAGATCGTTGCATCATTCATCATACTTAGTTTTAAAAAGAATCATTAGATTAGAAATTACACCTATTCACCCCCCCTCTAGGTGTTTTTCAAACACTCACACAAGGATATTAGTGTTAAAGAATAAAAGCACTTGCAACTAAAGAAAATAAATTATAGAAAAGTTAAGCAAACGCAAACACGAGTGATTTATCCTGCTTCGGTCCTCATGACCTACATCCAGTCCCCAAGCCACCCGTTTGAGATTTTCCTTTATCCTTTGACTTTGTACACCCAAAATCAACACCTTGTATCCCACTTGACAAATTCCCTTTGCCAAATGTATACAACTCTTCTTACAACCAAGAAGACCACAACACCTTGTACAACTTCTCTTCTACACCAAGAAGACGCTCTTGTACAATGCTTCCTTTGAGTGATTACAAACTTTCCTATAAGCCTTGATTCAGTATGTGATCGTGGACAAGGGCTATTATAGGTTGACTTTTAGAAATCTTCACTTTGGAGTAGGAATTTAGTGAAGAAATAGAAGTAGGAACAGTTTTCAGAGAACCAGAATTTTTGCTAGATTTTTGGTCAGAAAACTATAGATTTGAATTGGTATATTAACCCTAAGATAATAACCCTATTTATAGCTGAAGTCTATGGTTAGTTAGGGTAGTTATTAGGACCATTTTGAATATTCAAACGTTGAATAACGTTGAAGAAAATACCAGAAAATAGAAACTGTCTAACAGTCAGAAATTGCCATTAGTCGACTTGACATATGGGGTTAGTCGGCTAGGGTAGGCAAATTTCACTGGGTTAGTCGACTATAGAAGAGACCAAGTCGACTAGGTCATGATAAAATCAAAAGACAAGTTTCTGAAAACTGAAACTAGCCGACTAGAGGGAAGTATAAGTCGACTACATAAGTCTATTAGTCGACTATATAGACTGTTAAGTCGACTAATAGTGCAAACAGAGAGTTGGTATGTTTCAGGACAAATATTAGTCGACTATAGAGTATTGTCAAGTCAACTATAGTAGGTATTAGTCGACTAGTCATTTTGATAAGTCGACTAACAACCCTATTAGTCTGCTAATAGGAAGGGTCAAGTCTGCTAATAGCAAGGGCCAAGTCTACTAATAGGAAGGGTCAAGTCTACTAATAGGTGATCAAGTCTACTAATAAGAAGGGTCAAGTCTACTAATAAACTAATGATGTGTATGTGTATTCAAGGCTTTTAACATACTATCAACAATTACAATACACATCATTATCAACTCTCTTTGGGAAGTCTTGATCATGTAGAACTCTTGATTAGGCTTGAGATAGAGCTTCATATGATATGGCTTCACAAATGTATCATCAAAAGCAAGTTCCGACATTCTCCCCCTTTTTGATGAGGACACTTTGTGTGCACAAATGCTCCCCCTGCAGAAAATAAGTTATATGTTCTCCCCCTGCAGAAAATGGGTTATAACAGATATAGAAACATTTGTGTTCTCCCCTGCAACAAATATATCATAACATGTATATATATATGATAAATATTTGAAGTATTGTTCTTCTCAAACTTCTTATATGGTACCTGAAAAATAAACATTAGATGGTCCAATCATAAGAGTAAAACATTAACCTTTAGGAGACCATCTCCTCTTCATCATCATCTGAATTGTCCGTGTTTGAGGATGCATGGAAGGCAAGTTCTTTCTTCTTTGAGAGAGATTGTTGTTCATCCTTCTTTCTGTCTTCGAGTTGCACTTCATATGCCATTAGATTACCAATAAGGTTTTCTAACGACATTGTTGAGAGATCATTCGCTTCTTCGATTGCGGTTGTCTTCTTCTCCCAATTTGGTGTGAGTGCACGAAGGATCTTGCGAACTTTTCGACTTGGGTGTATTCCTTTCCAAGGGATGCTAAGGAATTGGTTATGTCGGTGAATCTTGTAACCATTTTTGAGATGATTTCATTCTCCTTCATTTTGAATAGTTCAAACCTGTAGACAAGAACAAAAAATTTAGATTCCTTAACTTTATTTGTGCCTTCATGTGTTACCTGAAGAGTGTGTCATAATTGATTTGCAGACGTGGCTGTTGACATACGGTTGAATTCTTCTTTGGTTAAGGCATAGAATAAAGCATTCATCGCTTTGGCTTCAAGGTTTACATTCTTCTTTTGATCATCACTCCAAGCGTTGTAGTTGGTTGTCGGTTTGATGTACGATGCTTCTACAATGTTCCAAAGTTCGTAGTTGAGCGATTGTAAGTAGATCTTCATTCTACACTTCCAATAGTTGTAGTTGGATCCGTCAAATAGGGGTGGACGTTGTGTAGAATGTTCTTCTTTAAATTGTGACGAAGGAAACTCCGTTGCCATCCTTGTAGATTGTTGACTAGGTATGCAGGGCTCTGATACCAATTGTTGGTCCCGAAATGATGCCAAGTGTGGATCTAAAATACAATGTCAACACTCACACAAGGATATTAGTGTTAAAGAATTATAGCACTTGCAAATAAAGAAAATAAATCACAGAAAAGTTAAGCAAACGCAAACACGAGTGATTTATCCTGGTTCGGTTCTCGTGACCTACATCCAGTCCCCAAGCCACCCGCTTGAGATTTTCCTTTATCCTTTGACTTTATACACCCAAAATCAACACCTTGTATCTCACTTGACAAATTCCCTTTGCCAAATGTATACAACTCTTCTTACAACCAAGAAGACCACAGCACCTTGTACAACTTCTCTTCTACACCAAGAAGACGCTCTTGTACAATGCTTCCTTTGAGTGATCACAAACTTTCCTATAAGCCTTGATTCAGTATGTGATCATGGACAAGGGCTATTATAGGTTGACTTTCAGAAATCTTCACTTTGGAGTAGGAATTTAGTGAAGAAACAGAAAGTGGGAACAGTTTTCAGAGAACCAGAATTTTTGCAAGATTTTTGGTCAGAAAACTATAGATTTGAATTGGTATATTAACCCTAAGATAACAACCCTATTTATAGCTGAACTCTATGCTTAGTTAGGGTAGTTATTAGGACCATTTTGAATATTCAAACATTGGATAACATTGAAGAAAATACCAGAAAACAGAAACTGTCCAACAGTCAGAAACTGCCATTAGTCGACTTGACATATGGGGTTAGTCGACTAGGGTAGCCAAATTTCACTGGGTTAGTCGACTATAGAAGAGACCAAGTCGACTAGGTCATGATAAAATCAAAAAATAAGTTTCTGGAAACTGAAACTAGTCGACTAGAGGGAAGTATAAGTCGACTAGAGGGAAGTATAACGTTGAAGAAAATATCAGAAAATAGAAACTGTCTAACAGTCAGAAATTGCCATTAGTCGACTTGACATATGGGGTTAGTCGGCTAGGATAGGAAAATTTCACTGGGTTAGTCGACTATAGAAGAGACCAAGTCGACTAGGTCATGATAAAATCAAAAGACAAGTTTCTGGAAACTGAAACTAGCCGACTAGAGGGAAGCATAAGTCGACTACATAAGTCTATTAGTCGACTATATAGACTGTTAAGTCGACTAATAGTGCAAACAGTGAGTTGGTATGTTTCAGGACAAATATTAGTCGACTATAGAGTTTTGTCAAGTCAACTATAGTAGGTATTAGTCGACTAGTCATTTTGATAAGTCGACTATCAACCCTATTAGTCTGCTAATAGGAAGGGTCAAGTCTGCTAATAGCAAGGGCCAAGTCTACTAATAGGAAGGGTCAAGTCTACTAATAGGTGATCAAGTCTACTAATAAGAAGGGTCAAGTCTACTAATAAACTAATGATGTGTATGTGTATTCAAGGCTTTTAACATACTATCAACAATTACAATACACATCATTATCAACTCTCTTTGGGAAGTCTTGATCATGTAGAACTCTTGATTAGGCTTGAGATAGAGCTTCATATGATATGGCTTCACAAATGTATCATCAAAAGCAAGTTCCGACATTCTCCCCCTTTTTGATGAGGACACTTTGTGTGCACAAATGCTCCCCCTGCAGAAAATAAGTTATATGTTCTCCCCCTGCAGAAAATGGGTTATAACAGATATAGAAATATTTGTGTTCTCCCCTGCAACAAATATATCATAACATGTATATATATATGATAAATATTTGAAGTATTGTTCTTCTCAAACTTCTTATATGGTACCTGAAAAATAAACATTAGATGGTCCAATCATAAGAGTAAAACATTAACCTTTAGGAGACCAAACCCAATTTGAATTTGGTTCCCATCTGTTAGTATACACATAATTGCATGAATTACATATATCAAGTATGTATGATGCAATATAAGTATTTTTATCAACAATGCTTAAGTTTTTAGGAATCCATATAAACTTATTCTTAATTCTTTTTGAAATAATATCAAACTTTCTTTTCACAAAAAAATTATATAGATTACTAATATATGAAGATTTTTCAAAAAATTCAATACCATGATGATTATGTGACATCTTTTGATATGATAACAAATCATTCAATTTTTCTTTTCCTTGATTAAACTTAGTCACATTTTTCAAAATCTCTTCATATTTCATTTTGAAAACTGACATGTCATTATCTAACACAAAAATTCTTTCATTTAAAGACATAGTTTTCTTTTTAAGCAAAATATTTTCTTTTATAAAATTCTCATTATCTTTTTTTAATGATGATATCACTTTTTCAAAATCATCTTTTTGAGAATTTATAGAAGAAACTTGAGAGATATAACATGAATTTTCTTTGAAAAGTTTTTCATTTTTCTTTGATAAAACTTTATTCTTCATTTTTTCATTCTTTAGATCATTGAATAATTCATGGAATGCATCTAAAAGTTCAGTGTATTGTACCTCATTTTCTTCTAGCGCCATGTAACAGATGTTGGCATGTTCAGTGGTTTCTTCTTCGTCAGAGAAAGAGGAATCACTGTTCTCCCATGATGCTTGGTAGTCTTTCTTCTTTCTAAACTTTTTGCTCTTAAATTTACCTTTGTTTTTGAGCAATGGGCAATCCTTCTTCATATGACCTATTTTATTACAATTAAAATATCTAAACTTACCTTGATTTAAGAATCTTCTGAATTTTCTTGAAAGCATTGCCATCTCCTCTTCATCATCATCTGAATTGTCCGTGTCTGAGGATGCATGGAAGGCAAGTTCTTTCTTCTTTGAGAGAGATTGTTGTTCATCCTTCTTTCTGTCTTCGAGTTGCACTTCATATGCCATTAGATTACCAATAAGGTTTTCTAACGACATTGTTGAGAGATCATTCGCTTCTTCGATTGCGGTTGTCTTCTTCTCCCAATTTGGTGTGAGTGCACGAAGGATCTTGCGAACTTTTAGACTTGGGTGTATTCCTTTCCAAGGGATGCTAAGGAATTGGTTATGTCGGTGAATCTTGTAACCATTTTTGAGATGATTTCATTCTCCTTCATTTTGAATAGTTCAAACCTGTAGACAAGAACAAAAAATTTAGATTCCTTAACTTTATTTGTGCCTTCATGTGTTACCTGAAGAGTGTGTCATATTTGATTTGCAGACGTGGCTGTTGACATACGGTTGAATTCTTCTTTGGTTAAGGCACAGAATAAAGCATTCATCGCTTTGGCATCAAGGTTCACATTCTTCTTTTGATCATCACTCCAAGCGTTGTAGTTGGTTGTCGGTTTGATGTACGATGCTTCTACAATGTTCCAAAGTTCGTAGTTAAGCGATTGCAAGTAGATCTTCATTCTACACTTCCAATAGTTGTAGTTGGATCCGTCAAATAGCGGTGGACGTTGTGTAGAATGTTCTTCTTTGAATTGTGACCAAGGAAACTCCGTTGCCATCCTTGTAGATTGTTGACTAGGTATGCAGGGCTCTGATACCAATTGTTGGTCCCGAAATGATGCCAAGTGTGGATCTAAAATACAATGTCAACACTCACACAAGGATATTAGTGTTAAAGAATTATAGCACTTGCAAATAAAGAAAATAAATCACAGAAAAGTTAAGCAAACGCAAACACGAGTGATTTATCGTGGTTCGGTTCTCGTGACCTACATCTAGTCCCCAAGCCACCCGCTTGAGATTTTCCTTTATCCTTTGACTTTATACACCCAAAATCAACACCTTGTATCTCACTTGACAAATTCCCTTTGCCAAATGTATAAACTCTTCTTACAACAAAGAAGACCACAGCACCTTGTACAACTTCTCTTCTACACCAAGAAGACGCTCTTGTACAATGCTTCCTTTGAGTGATCACAAACTTTCCTATAAGCCTTGATTCAGTATGTGATCATGGACAAGGGCTATTATAGGTTGACTTTCAGAAATCTTCACTTTGGAGTAGGAATTTAGTGAAGAAACAGAAAGTGGGAACAGTTTTCAGAGAACCAGAATTTTTGCAAGATTTTTGGTCAGAAAACTATAGATTTGAATTGGTATATTAACCCTAAGATAATAACCCTATTTATAGCTGAAGTCTATGGTTAGTTAGGGTAGTTATTAGGACCATTTTGAATATTCAAACGTTGAATAACGTTGAAGAAAATGCCAGAAAATAGAAACTGTCTAACAGTCAGAAATTGCCATTAGTCGACTTGACATATGGGGTTAGTCGGCTAGGGTAGGCAAATTTCACAGGGTTAGTCGACTATAGAAGAGACCAAGTCGACTAGGTCATGATAAAATCAAAAGACAAGTTTCTGGAAACTGAAACTAGCCGACTAGAGGGAAGTATAAGTCGACTACATAAGTCTATTAGTCGACTATATAGACTGTTAAGTCGACTAATAGTGCAAACAGAGAGTTGGTATGTTTCAGGACAAATATTAGTCGACTATAGAGTTTTGTCAAGTCAACTATAGTAGGTATTAGTCGACTAGTCATTTTGATAAGTCGACTAACAACCCTATTAGTCTGCTAATAGGAAGGGTCAAGTCTGCTAATAGCAAGGGCCAAGTCTACTAATAGGAAGGGTCAAGTCTACTAATAGGTGATCAGGTCTACTAATAGGAAGGGTCAAGTCTACTAATAAACTAATGATGTGTATGTGTATTCAAGGATTTTAACATACTATCAACAATTACAAGACACATCATTATCAACTCTCTTTGGGAAGTCTTGATTATGTAGAACTCTTGATTAGGCTTGAGATAGAGCTTCATATGATATGGCTTCACAAATGTATCATCAAAAGTAAGTTCCAACAGTGAGCCCAAACTTTTTCATATATTAAAACAAACAACTAATCACTCTTCAACCCTTTCAAGATCATCTTTTTCAAAGCCTTCTTTAAGTTTTCAATTTTTCTTTAAATCACTTCCCTACTCTCTATTCTCTTTTCAACATAAAAAAATATCGACACCATTCTTTGCTTTTTATACAATACATCAAAAAGTTTTCATCGCATTCCTCCTCATGAATACGACCCGTTAGCCTAAAGCTAGACGGTAATTCTCATTGCATTTACTTGCAATCATTTGACATCTCGGCTTTGATGAGAAAGCTTAAGGGAAGATCATTGTTATATATGTAGTATTTAACTTAACAATGAAATGGATGCTAGAGATGTAATATTAACTTAGCATCGAATGTCTCATTTTCGATAGAAAAATCGAGAGAACCACTATCATAGGTGTATTATTAACTTGACAGGGATTTATACTGATCTTACACATATTTTGCATTCTTTTTATTACACTCCTACATTTATCGTGTACTAAATCTGCTAATTTTCTTATCTTAAATATTTATTTAGCAGAAGATAATTATGAAGAGAAAGAGGATTAAACCAAATAAATATCAATTAAAATTAAATTTAATTAGATCTATTTGGTTAGCTGAGAATGATCCCAGATCTAGTTAGAACAAATCAAGGATTGGGGAAGTTCAGAGCAAATTAGAGAGATAACACCAAATGAAAATCGATAAAATTCAGATTTCTATAAGTCCATTTTGGTTAGCTAAAGATCAACCGAGGATAATGTCAAATACAGAGTCCAAATTCAAAATTCAACCAGATAAATGGATAGAGAGAAGATCAACGGATGAGAGAAGCAATTTTGACTCAGATTCTGACTGGATACATTTTAGTATTTGAATCATAAATTTCGCTACCGAAACTCAAATCTGATGATTCAATGTAATCTAAAAAGAAGACTTAAAGGGATACAACTCTTAGGTTGTTCACTATTTCAAATACTATTATTTGATAAGTTATATTCAACAATCAACACGCCAACAAGTTGCAGATCAGAACTGAATATTCACATCAAATCAAGTTTGGAGATAAGGGGAGTATTCAAATTCAGAAATAGCCAGCTCTTCCTATCTTTTTCCTTATTTATTTCTATGCTATAAATATGCCACACATCAGAGGCAAAAGGAAAAAAAGAAGAGATAGATTATTAGGCCAGTTTTTCATTCTTTTTAGTGCAGATTTTTATTTTCATTTTATGTAATTTTTATTTCTTTTTAAGCATAGGTTAAACTAAGATTCATGTAAGTAAGTGAAATAGACTTATGTTGAGAGTGACACTGATATAACCTCCTCCTTTCTTTAATCGTTTCTACTAACATATTTATGTTTTTCTTTGTTTATATGTTCTTCTTCATCTTTCTACTTTTCCTCTTTTGGTTTTGATGAATATCCAAGTGAATCTAGAACATCAGTATAGCCATGTTTGTGTGAGTGCCATCGATATTTCATGATGATGTTCTCCTCCTCAAGATTTCATATCATTTCATTCTTATTCGTTTTGATGATGTAATGCGAATGGGGATTGAGCTCGATCTTATGGGTTATGCGTTGATCGCTCCGAAGTAAGGTAAAACATGTAAGAATTCCAGGTAAGTCATCAACCGAAGGAGGTAAGTATTTCTTTTAGCTTTTCTTTCTTTTCTTTTAACTTTTAGTTTAGATCACTAATACCACAATCTCCCAACTTTTTTATCACTCTTTTCAATTTCTTTATATATATATATCCATTTTCTATTTTCTCCACCTTCTCAATCTACCACTTTCTTTTTAACTTAACTGTAACTTATTTTTCTCTTTCTTTTAAAGAACAAAAAAAAGATTTTTAACCATTGACTGTGACTTGAAAGAGAATTTACTAAAAAGCTTCCATCGCTAATCCCTCTTTATAGATCACGACCCACATAAGTACTTGCTATAGCGATAGCATTGAGTACTTGCACATTCTATTCTTAAGTTCTGAAATTTTATATTTTTGTGTGCAGATAAAACTTAATCAAATTTTGGCGTTGTTGCCGGGGAGGGACGGTAAGTTATTCTCCTTTAGATTTACATTTTTTGTTAACTCTCTTCTTTGTTCTTGGTGTGTCGGGCTAGATATCAAGGAATTTTTTGCTACAGAAGACATATAAGTAGCCCTGAACTCTGCTCAAGAAAGTAGAGCCAAAAGCCCTCAGATTTGCTACATTTCAGTGGCAATCTAAGTGAACTACTAACCTGTTTTTCTGCAGGTTAGCTAAATTACGAAGCTAAATATCTGTAGCTATTTATTTTCTTGTTTGTCTTACTGTATATACTTTTTAACCTCAACAGTAGAATGATGTTTGTTAAATGATAAAAATGGTTTAGAATTCACATTTAGGCACGTGTCTAATTCGTTTACATTTTATATTAATGTTGAAGAGTGCTGGAGCAAAAGGTACGTGTGCATAGTATGTAGGATAGGAACACTTTTGAATTATTTACATTGCTTAAGTGTTGCTTTTCATGTACACATTGCACTAAATTGATTTAAGGGCTTGTCCTATAAACAAGATAAGGTTGAGAAGTCATTACCCCTCTTAGCCTATAAACAATCTCCGCACTCACTAATCCCAACCTAAATAAAACTGAGTAGACGTTGGTCCTAGGGACATCTCAGACTCATATAGGAGACTAACCTAATGGAAAACTTGATTTGAATTTGACTCTTGCCAAATCAATATCTAAGATTGGGGATTAAGGGGCGAAACCCTAAAGGTTAGTGGTTTGGCATAATTAGGCCCGTTACTTAGGCACGGATACCTCCCACTGATCTTGTCCCTACCTAGCCGATTAACTTGTGGTCAGATTCGACAATATACCCCCGTGGACAGTCTAACCAGTTAGGAGTCATCTAGGTCTAAGGTTTACCCTAACTTAGGTTAGATTTTTTTCTTTTTATTTGTTTGTTTGTTTTTCTTTGTTTGATTTTGATAATTCTTGTGTGATATGGCCTATAGCAACAATTTTTCCAATTTAATGGTAATCCATGTTACACCCCGACCTCTTTTTCGGATATTACCAACCTGGCATATCATAACTTTAACCAACCTAGTATGCCAGATTGGTCTTATCTAAATCATTACATGCCCCAGTCCCAATACTATAAATAAGACTGGAAAAATCATCACTACTTTTCACAGAGTCACTGGGGATACAACTCCCCCGAGTCATATTGTCAACCACCTTACCAACATCCAGCTTCATATACTCCTTCTCCCAAATAACCATTAGAAGAATTAATTGACTAGGAAAAGAGGATGGAAGTCTTAGACGAGCTTGAGCGACGTATTCAAATTTAGAAGACTAAAAATCCCGACAAAATTTTCAAGTTACAGATCCTTACTCTATTTTTTCAAGAAGAACATGCCAACTTAGAAAAGAGTATGGAATTCATGATTCAATTCCAAAGTGATCCACTTGATATGATAGAAGCAAAACTTAGTAGATTGGAAAATATGTGTAGGAATAAGGAAACTCTCCCTACCCAATCTTTGACTATTTCCAACACTTCTAGCCATATTGATGAAAATCAAGAATCATAGTATCTTGAAGACTTTGACCAAGATTCAATTTTATCACAAAATCTTGAGCTTGACCAATATCAACCCATTGACGAATTGACAAGTTTTCATTTTAATGAGATTGAACTTGATTATGAATGTGAACCGGATCCCCAACTTTGTGATTTAGTTCCCATCTTCGAATCTATGTTGACTCTGGTATTCTTACCCTATTTGGACCAAATTTCTGAGCCAACATTTATTCCGGTGTCTATAAATCTAGAAATTGAATTACCAATTTTGGATAGTCACATTTCATTGATGGGAAAAGAATGTGAATTTTAATTCTTAGATTTGGACTCAACTCTTGAACTAAAACTAACTCTCGAACCTAAAGTTAATTTTTTCGAGTTAGTATTGATTCCTGAACCTATCATTGTTGAGCCCAGGTCAACCATTCCACTAAGTCACATTCTTTTGTTGGACATAAGTATAGACCATGATGACTCCGTGATGATTTTTCAAGACTGGTGATGTAAAGGGAGTAAGTTTCACGATAGGATCTTTCGTGATCCTATTCATATTGGGACTGTAAATATATAAATAAAAAGAGGTCAATAAAGGTGGGTTCCGTAAACTACCATATTATCTTGACTGGGTAGCAACGCTTGACCCAATCAGACCACACCAAAATCACCACCATAAGGTAATATTTTCCTTCCCTTTCTTCTTTTTCATGCATTCATGTATTAATTCATACATTGAGGACAATGCATGTGATAGGTGTGGGGAGGGTTCTAGCATAACTTAGGTTTTCCTTTTTTATAAAAAAAAATTATTAACATTTTCTTTATTTTTAAAGACTTTTTGAAAATATAAACAATATTTTGACATTTTTTTGTAAGAAATTAAGTCAATTTTAAGTAATAGGAGAATCATAATTAAGATTTTTTATACTTGGTTAAAATAAGATTATTTATTTGATTTTCAAGGTTAGGAAGAAAATTTGAAAAAGTAATTTAGTCTTAATTTTTACCTTTATGATATATGCATGCTTTATTCACTTACATACTTAGGGTTCAAAAACAAAGATTCTTATGCCTTATTATTTAAAAAAAAAAGAAAGATAAAAGAAATATATATATATATTATATATATATAAAAATCCTCTGATTAAGCTGGGTATTTGTGCCTCATAAAGCATAAGTATTCACGCCTAAAAGCGGTTCATATAATAAAATCCTTAGTTTTGTGGTCTTTTTTGCTCGAGTCCTTAAGTCCTTGGGGTGTTTTCTTACCGGTGCACTAAGACCGTGTGGTTTGAGAGTCACCGATTAAAGGCTCGTTATATGGCTAGATTAGAAAGCCTAATAGAACTAAGGAATAATATCACAAATATATATATATATATATATATATATATATATATATATATATATATATATATATATATATATATATATATATATATATATAAAATAAGGCATAAGAGTTAGAGTTAAAGAACCCCGAGTCAAAACTTCACGGTCACAAAGGTGCATATAACTTAGGGTAAAATAATAGACTAGATGAGAAGTACAGTTTGACTCCATGCCTTTATTGATAACAAGTTTTTGAATAAGGACTAAGTTTAAGAATGAAAAGTTCGGTTTTCCTATGACTTATAGATTACCTAATTCATACAATAATACTTCAAATATTTTTTCTCTTTCAAAATGTGTTTTCAAAATACTAACATTTTGTTTCTCTTTCTTTATGGATTTATGGGTGTAATCCACTAAAAATCTTCACGAGACAAAACTCGTCCTCTAGAGGAAACCTAGAGGTTTAACGGCTTGTTGCACATGCTCAGGGCAATCGCGTAACCTGCAAAAAGGGTCTAATAAACTTTGATTTAATTTTGTTGTTTTACTCGAGGATGAGCAAAAGATAGGTATGGAGGTGTGATCATACACATATTTTGCATTCTTTTCACTACACTCTTACATTTATCGTGTAATAAATCTGCTAATTTTTTTGTCTTAAATGTCTATTTTGCAGAAGATAATTATGAAGAGAAAGAGAATTAAACTAAATAAATATCAGTTAAAATCAGATTAAATTAAATCTATTTAGTTTGCTGAGAATGATCCGAGATCTAGTTAGAATAAATTAAGAATTGGGGTAAATATTCAGCTAAAGATCAGAGCAAATCAGAGAGATAACACCAAATGAAAACCGATAAAATTTAGATTTCTATAAGTCCATTTTGGTTAGCAAAAGATCGTCCGAGGATAATGTCAAATACATAGTCCAAATTCAAAATCCAAAGAGATAAATTGATAGAGAGAAGATCAACGGATGAGATAAAGTAATTTTGACTGGATATATTTTAGTATTTGAATCATAACTTTCGCTACCGAAACTCAAATCTGATGATTCAAGATGATCCAGAAAGAAAGCTTAATGGGCTACAACTCTTAGGTTGATCACTATTTCTAATTCTACCATTTCATAAGTTATATTCAACAATTAAAATGTCAATAAGCTGCAGATCAGAACTGAATATCCACATCAAATCAAGTTAGAAGATAAGAGGAGGATTCAAATTTAGAAATATCCAACTCTTCCTATCTTTTAACTCATTTCCTTATCCATTTCTATGCTATAACTACTCCATACATCAGAGGCAAAAGGGAAAAAAGGAGAGATAGATTCTTAGGTCAGTTTTTTATTCTTTTTAGTATAGGTTTTTATTTCATTTTATGTAATTTTTATTTCTTTATAAGTATAGGTTAGACTAAGATTCATGCAAGTAAGAGAGACTTATGTTGAGAGTGACACCGATGTAACCTCCTCCTTTCTTTCATCGTTTCTATAAGCAATCAAATGTTACATATTTATGCTCTTCTTTATTTATATGTTCTTCTTCATCTTTCTACTTTTTCTCTTTTGGTTTTGATGAATATCCAACTGAATCTAGAAGCATCAATATAGCTATGTTTGTGAGAGTGCCACCAATATTTCATGATGATGTTCTCCTCCTCAAGATTCCGTACATTCTTGTTCTTCTTGATGATGTAATGCGAATGGGGACTGAGCTAGATCTTATGGGTTATGTGTTGATCGCCTCTAAAGTAAGGTAAAACATGCAAGGGTTCCAAGTAAGTCATCAACCAGAGGAGGTAAGTGTTTCTTTTAGCTTTTCTTTCTTTTCTTTTAACTTTTAGTTTAGATCACCAACACCACAATCTTTCAACTCTTTTATCACTCTTTTCAATTTTTTGTATATATCGATTTTCTATTTTCTCCACCTTCTCAATCTATCACTTTCTTTTTAACTTAACTGTAATATATTTTTCTCTTTCTTTTAAAGAACAAAAAGAAGATCTTTAACCATTGGCTGAACTTAAAAGAGAACTTACTAAAAAACTTCCATCGCTGGTCCCTACTTGTGGATCACGACCCGTATAAGCACTTGCTATAGTGGTAGCATTGAGTTTGCACATTCTATTCTTAAGTTCTGAAATTCTGTATTTTTGTGTGCAGGTAAAACCTCAATCATATACTCGATATAAGCAACTTGTAGATCACCTAGAGAGGGTGAATAGTTGATGTGCTAGTCAAATGCCAAACAATGCAGAATTAAAAACTTATTATGCAAACTAAAACTATCACACAATGTATAATTTAAGAGTGAAACCGAATTCCCGGTGAAGGGCTCTGAACTTCTCCTGAAGATTTCTCTAGACTAATAGTTGAGGTGCTACTATCGCTCTCTTGGTTGTAAGATATAAGCATAAGTGAGTTGGGTGAGAGATAAGCAATCACAAACACGAGAGATTTATTTAAGATTCGAGTCACTTACTCTACGTCCCCGCCTTCACTGTAATGAAAGATTTCCACTTAAAATGATCCCGCAAGATCACTCGGTGCCACAACATCTACAATGAGCTCCCTCAAGAACTCTTGAGCCTGCAAGTCCCTCACTTATTTCTGCAAGAACAACACACGCGAATCTGCAAACTCGTCGATACCGCAACCTCTATAACTTCTCAAGATAACAAAGGTTGGACCACTTGGTGATCACTTCTCTTGATCACCATCAAACACTCTCACAACAAGGATTCTATTAGGATTGGATATTGCAATGAAAAACTCAAACTTGTGTGAGAAAAACTAGATAGATAAAGAAGTGAAAAACTCAATAAATCTTTTTGAAAAAGTCAAGAGAAACACTCTTGATAAACTTCTCTTTTGATATGAAAATGAAGCTCTAAAACTTGTTGGAAAAACTCTGTTAAAAGATAAAAAAATTGGCTTTAAAAACTTTTCCAAATCTTGTATAAAAACTGGCCAAAAGACCCCTTAAATAGAGGTTCAGAAAAACAATCGTTATGGCTCTGGTCACGCTGTCGGTCGACCGGTTGGTTGACCACCAACAGTTGAAAATCTGACCGTTGGGGTTGTCGGTCGACCGGTCAGTTGACCGCACCTAGCATACAGAGAGGAAAGCTCGCTGTCGGTCTTTCGGGACAAACCAGAGAGCTTTGGGTCGATCGACTGCCCAATGGGCTCGTGCCAGTGTGCACGTCAGTCGACTGAGCTAGCCTTTGGTCGACCGAACAGTCGACCACAAGCAGCCCAAAAACACATTTTTTTAGGGTTTTAAAATTCTTTTTGAATTCATTTTAAATACCATAAAATCTCCATAAATCTCACAAAAATAAATTCATTGAAATACTATGAAGTACAAATATGTGTGATAAAAAATCAACACATATTACAAACATGTGAACTATTTTTGCGACTTAGAAATTAAAGCATAAACTAAAACAGGTATTTTCCAAAAACCAACTTCTAAATGAAAATCTAATTTTTCTATAAACTTGTATAAATACAAAATAAGATGTTGAAACACATTTAAAGTATAGTGTATATGCATAGAATCCAATACACATAGTAAATGATTTATACCTTTTTTTGATGATAAAAACCAAAATAAGTTTTGATAAAAGCAAAACTTAAATATATGAACTACATACATCAAAATAAGTTATCTAAGCATATGAAGCATAAATGCATATAGATGAAATCTAATATACATATAAATCATGTAAACTTTGTTTTGATGAAATCTATTCATGAAACAGAAAGATGTATTCTTGAAACTCAAAACCAAAATAGTTAAACCAAAAACTAAAACTATTTAACATGAAAGATAATATAAATATTTTGTGCGTGTGTTTGAGCTTGAGCAATTCACAACTAATTTATCATTTATATTTTATCCTAAAATAAAAATCTTAAACTTACAAATTTAGACTCAAGTTTTCTTAAAAATTTTCTCTTGAAAATCTTCTTCTCCATCTCGACTTGATCCAAACTTGATCTATGAGCTTGACTCCTCTTTGAGTACTTGATGCGATCTTGAAGCGCGAGCTCTTGCATCAACATGTGATAGCTTCAAAACTTGACTTTGAATCTTTTATTGAAGCTAAACATCGACTAAGATCTTGATTAAAGATCTAAAACTTAATAAATACAAGATCATTAGTACTATAACTACATGAGTTAATCATCATCAAAATTAGAGTGATAGGCCTTTGGACCAACAATCTCCCCCTTTTGATGACGATAAAACTCATAGAGTATATATGCATGGATTAAAAATAAGTTTCATAGAAGCTCCCTCTTAACTCATGCATAGCATAAAACATGCAGATATTCAATGAAGCTCATAAACTAAACAAATATAAATATAAATGCAAAAATAAAAACATAGAATGCATATATAAACTCTAAATTTCTCTCTCCCTTTTGTCAATTTATCAACAAAGGGGTAAAGATAAACAAGATTAAACGTATATGTGATATAAATCCATGAAGAGGAGAGACTATAAAGTTAACTCCCTATGCATACATGCATTACATGAAGAAATAGATGACTAAACCCTAACTCATATAAGCATAATATAGAATGTATAGACGGTGATGTTAAGCTTTCCCTGCATACGTGTACCACATAAAGAAAAAGGTTAAGCTCTTCTTCATATACTATACTCATCATGAATCTATAGAGGAGATGTTAAGCTCCCTTTCATATAAGTAATACATGTTAAAACAAATTTTGATACCACTTGTAATCAACAAAACAAATTTTGATACCGTATGAAATCAATTAAACAAATTCTGATACTACTTGAAAGCAAAACAAGATAGAATTTTTTTTTAATAAACCGATAAAAAATATACTAGTAGATAAATATAAATATAAATATTATCTTATAGATAAATATAAACACGAAATCATTTTAAATCAAAGAACTTTTCTCCTTTTTTGAAATAATCACAAAACTAATGTATAAGCTTGTTGGAAACAAAAGTAAATGTTTTAAAGTAAAACCAAGCTTAACATGAAATCAATTTGTGTTATAAAACATGTATGGTCAATGTAAAACAAGCACAATCAATCATATATATGTATGTATGTCAATAAAAATACCACTTAAAATTTAACACATACATATATAGAAAAACTTGAATGAGTATACAAAAATGAAATAACATGAGAATCATTGTATAACTCATATTATCCACCCTATCATGCATAAGTTAAAAAATATTCATTAACGCACACAAAGTATGGTTGCTCAACCAACCGCTCTCTAAGGGTAGAAGTTTTCAAAAATAAGGTTTTGAAAATTGAATAGCTAGATTGAAAACATTACCAAGTGAAAAATAAAGAACTAGTTTAAAATAGTTTTGAAAACTAGTTAAAAATTCTTCAAACATAAAATCAAAGCATATATCTCATGAAATATGCTAATTATATAAAAATTGTCACTCAAAATCTATATAGCACATAAATGCTCATAAAAATAAAGGCAGGAGTTAAAAAAAAAAGTGAGTGCATAAGAATCATGTGAATAACATAATCATGAAAATAAATCAATAAGGCTTAAAACAAAACTCAAATAAAATTTTTTTTCTAAAACATGATATATCATATAACCATGCAAGAATCATAAAATTAGGACATACAATGTATGATCAAAAAAATGAGTACACAAAAGAAACAAAACATGTATAGCATGAAGAATAAATATAACTCAAGAATTGTACATATATAACACAAGTTTTAATAAGATTTGCATATGAACATATGATTATAAACAGATAAATCAGTATATGCTTTAAAATAAAGCATATAAGAATATGAATCTACCAAAAGAAATTGGTATGTAAAAACTATTCGAAAACATGAAAAAAGTTTTCAAAAATACATGCATAACTTACAACCAATCAACTCAATATTAAGCACAAAATAATTTATGATTGAGTTTAGGTTACTACACTAGCATATACGTATTTAAATTTTTTTAAAAGTGGAAGATGAAATGGTTACCAAGACTGATATAGCCAATCTATTTCTCCAAAAAAGGTGATCCTCCTACCAAAACTCCTTGATAGCGATGCATCCATGATGTGTTCATCAAGCTCCGATTGCATCTACTACCAAGGCACCAATCCTCTTACGTTTTATGAGAGCCCACATCTATATCAAAAATAAGTGGTGAGAATTTTGGTACCCATATCTTTTTAGATCCATGAGGGTTAGAACTTTTGGAACCCAAACATTTTTATGTGCAAAATTGAAAAAAATTTATCTATCAAAGCAAAATCTCGCAATATGATCTTTGCGACTGAAATGTGTACATGTGTATACTCTAGCATACATGGAGGAATAAGTGTGATCATGGTGTTTATGAGATGTATGCCGTGGAGTATGCCCATGAACATGTGAGATATGTTTCTTGCGAAACATAGATTTCAATTTACTATGATTAAAGGCACAATTGCTCAAATTTGAGCTCAAACAATCAATCCTATTTTTTAAAATATGAAACTCATTTTTGATAATAGAAGATGATGGAATATTAGCATGAGAAATATGGCAAGAATGAGAATCAAAATTATTTTTAAGACCATTAAAAGAAATAGACAAATCCTCGTTTTCTTTTAAAACAAAATCCTTTCCTTTTGAAATAGAATCGAATGTGTTTTTCAATGAACTGTTTTCTTCAAAAATAACATCCAATTTTTAAGACAAGGAAACATTCTCCTTTTTTAAAAAATCATTTTCATTCAACAAAGAAGCATTTTTTTCAAACTATTTTTCTCAACATTCAATAAATCATATATTTTTTAAAAGTATTTTACAAAGCAAAGCAAGCTCATTATATGTCATATCTTCATCAATTTCGGAATCAGAATTTACCTCAAGGGGGTCATCTCCTTGGACCATATAGCACATGTTGGAAGTATCACTTCCTCGATTCGAGTCATTCTCCTTATCATGTGGCGTTTGTTCATCAAAGAGTGATAAGAGTGTTTCAAACTACAAAACCCGACTCAATGTTAGAAACCCTAGATAAATACTCATCATTTAGGGTTGACTTTAAAATATGAAGGGCTTTTGCATTAGCCTCAAGATATTTACCATTAACAAAATAGGATTTTTTTAATAGTGGTAAGATAAACATGAATACCAAGGGCTTTGAGGTACATAGACATCTTAACTTTCCAATATTGGAAGTTAAGAATATCAAACATAGGAAATGCAATGAAGTATATGTCTGTGTATGCAAACATTGTGATTAGCAAACAAAATGATCTTTAACTCTAGGTTGTTAGACCCAAATTAACAACACCAAGCTCTTATACCACTTGTAGATCACCTAGAGGGAGGTGAATAGGTGATGTGCTAATCAAATGACAAATAATGCGAAATTAAAAACTTATTATGCAAATTAAAACTTATTATATAAACTAAAACTGTCACACAACGAATAACCAAAGAGTGAAGCTGAATTCTCAGTGAAAGGTTCTGAACTTCTCCTCAAGATTCCTCTAAACTAAGAGTTGAGGTGCTACTATAACTCTCTTTGTTTAATACGAGTGTGAGCATATACACAATATCAAGCATGTAGATATCAAACAATCCTAAGCATGTATATCTATTGAGCACAAGCAATATCAAGCATGTAATAGATGGGCACAAATATAATAAGCACGTAAGATATAAGCACAAGTGAGTTGAGAGAGATATAAGCAATCAAAAATATGAGAGATTTATTTTGAGGTTCGAGCCACTTGCTCAACGTCCCCGCCTTCACTGCAATGAAGGATTTCCACTAAAAATGATCTTGCAAGATCATTAGGCGCTGCAACATCAACAACGAGCTCCCTCAAGAACTCTTGAACTCATAAGTCTCTCACTTGTTCTCACAAGAACAACACAAGCGAACCCTCAAGCTCGCTGAGGCCGCAACATCTACAACTTCTCAAAATAACAAAGGTTGGAATACTTGGCGATCACTTCTTGATCACTCTCACATCAAGGATCCTATTAGGATTGGATATAGTAATGAAAAGCTCAAACTTGTGTGAGAAAACTAGATAGATCGGGAAGTGAAAAACTCAAGAAATCCTTTTGAAAAAGTCAAGAGAAACACTCTTGATAAATATCTCTTTAATCTGAAAATGAAGCTCTAAAACTTGTTGAAAAAACTCTGTTAAAGATAAAAAAAATTGGTCTAAAAACTTCTCCAAATCTTGTATAAAAACTAGCCAAAGACCCCTTAAATAGAGGTTCAGAAAAACTAGCTGTTATGGCTCTGGACATGCCATCGGTTGACCGACTGGTCGATCGCCAAAGGCTGGAATCTGACTGTTGGGGTTGTCGGTCGACTGGTCGGTCGACCTTACCCAGCATACGGAGAGCACAACTATTTATCGGTCAACCGATCGGTCGACCAAACCAAACCAGAGAGCAAGGTTATCTGGGGTCAGTTGATCAGTTGGTCGACCGCCCAATGGGCTTATGCCGGTGTGCATGTCGGTCGACTGGTCGGTCGATAGAGCTAACTGATCGGGGCGGAACAAGCACTCGAAAACGTATATATTTATGAAATCAATGAAAATGTATATGTTCTAATGTTCCCTCGATACTTCCGTTATAGCATTGGCTCAACAGGTCGAATCCACAGGGATAGGAGGCGATAGAAGCATTAACAGTTGTTATTCACATCGGTTGTTAACAAGTCTTCTTTGTTAAAAGAATGAGAAAAAGAAAAGAAAAGAAATATTAAAGTGATAGGTGAAGAAGGTGATGAAAACAGCGATGTGAAAACAAAAGATAAGTGGTTTGTGTAATCGATAGAAGAAACCAAGAAAGTAGAAAATGAGATAAAAGAAAATGAAATAAGAAGAAGTTTTGGAAAAATGATAAAAGAGTTTGGAAATCGATTTATAAAACAAGATAATAGAAAACTCATGGCTACTAACTACTAATTGATCCACTAACCATGCTAACCTCTTAGTGATAGTTGTCTCACATGGATCCTCGGCCATCACTATCCTTGGCTTCAAGAGACGATACAGAGCATGGCTCATAAGATTGTTCTTTTACATTCAAACAACACATCCATACCGCATAACAAGTTGCAAGCTACTATTAATTCATCAAAACTGGTTAGATGTGAGCATAAAATAAAAAAGACACTGCAAGTTAGCAAGTTAGTGGGTTAGGTGTTAGAAATGTTAGAATGTTAGAATCCATCATCATGAGCTATCAATGGCTCTTGCATGAGCAAAGCCTTGTAGAGGCTATTAGATTCATGTGGATTATCAAGTAGGTGGTTAAATGGTTAGTGGTTCGTATTTAGATTGCCATGAGAAGAAGAAATTATCCAAATATCATGTAGAAGATGGAGAAGATTAAAATGGAGAAGAAAGGAGACACCTTTACATAGATCGTCACCATCTATTACATCAATCTCTCTCTTTCTCTCTCTGAATCTCTCTGCGCTAATACATGATCTAAAAAGAAATGAAATACAAAAGAAAAGAAGAAGAACACCTATACTACCCTACACTGAAAGATAGAAAACCTAGCCTAAATTCAAATCTGCCGGCGTTTCGGCCAAACCCTGCCTTATTTATTGGCAAATGGAGGTTCCAGAAGATGAGACGTGGGCACGCGTCAAATATTGACGCGTGGCCCCACCAAATTGCCGCAGAAACGCGACTATTGCCCTGTTTTCATGGCAATACCAGGGACCTAGGTCCCTAGTTTTGGTGCGGGGATGCACGACGCTTTGGAGACCTTCTAGATATGCTCCGATTCGGGTATTCTCATCCGTATATTCGTTTGACGTGCGCAAGGGTCTTAGTTCAATGTATCTTCTAGAAGGTCCTTTGCTTGGCCTCCAAGAAATACAGATTTAATTACCCAAAAATGGGTTTAATTAAGCTCTTATTACCCATTTGCCCTCCTTGTCTTGATTATCTGCAAGAGAGACCAAAATACGGTTTAGACCGACATTTTATTCATAAATCGGTAGGAAAAATGTGATATAATAATGCAGAACTGTAGACTAATCACACCCCCACGCTTATCTTTTGCTCGTCCCGAGGAAAACAAGAAAACAAAAACTATACTACAAATGTTATTACACCACTTTCGCAGGTGACACGATTGCACTGAGCATGTGCAACAAGTCGTTAAACCTCTAGGTTACTCCTAGATGAGGAGTTTTGTCTCCTGAGGGTTTTCAGTGGATTGCACCCACAAAATCCATAAAGAAAGAAGACAAATGTTAGTATTTTGAAAACACATTTTTAAAGAGAGATAAGTTTTTAAAATATTTTTGCAAAGATATAAGCGTTTTAAGGTCATTAGTCCACTAAAAATTATTTTTTCTTAAACTTAGTCTACATGCCAGATCTTGTCTTCAATTAAGATAAGAATTCAAAATTGAATTGAATATTTTATCCTTCATAAAACCTAAATAATATGCACTTTGTGGTAGTGAAAATTTCTGGGATTTCAACTCTAACCATCAAGCCATTTATTTTTATATCTTCTTCGTTTTTTTTCTTTTTTTTCTTTCTTTAGTTTTCTTAGGCTTTCTAGTTTACCCAGGTAGTGAACCTTTAACCAATGACTCCCAGACCAGACGGTTTTAGGGCACCAGATGAGAAAACATCCCTCGGGTTTAAGGACTCAAGTAAATAAGGCCACAAAACTAAGGGGATTATTTGTTTCTTTTGACCACCGTTAGGCGTGAATAATCATGCTTCTTGAGGCATAATTATCCAGTTTAATAAGTGATTTTTTTATTCATTTATACTATATATATTTTTTCTTTTTATTTATTTTTTATTTTTTTATTTTTTTACTTTTTGGCATTTTAGGTCTTTGTTTCCATCCCAAAAATGTGTAAGTGTAGTGCAAACTATCTAAGACACAAAATTCAAGATAAAATTATCTCCCCGAACTTTTATACTTAACCTATAATTTTAAACAAGATCGATTATTTTGACTGGGTTTAAGATGTCATAATTAAGGCTTCCTTAATTTCTAAAATCATCTTAATTTTCTTAAAAATAGATCAAAACATTGTTTCTTGTTTCAAAAAGTTTTTAAAGAAAGAAAATTCCTATACAAAAGGGAAGATTTTTAAAAGTATCCTAAAAGAAGTGAAAAAGAAAGAAAATCTAAAACTCTATGTTAGTAAACTCTCCCCCACACTTATCTCATGCATTGTCCTCAATACATCGTGATGTATGTATGCATGAAACAAATAGAGAGGAAAGGAAAAATCACTTCAAGGTGGTGGTTCCGGTGGTGATCTGATTGGTCCACAAAATGCGGCCCAATCCAATTTGCGTGGAGTTCAGAGAAATCCACCAGAGACCTCTATAATACAACCTACTATAATGATGTATATATGTATGATTTTTATTAAGAATTTAACTCCATCTAATTTTCAAATTTTCAAAATAATTTCGGAGTCAATTTTATCAACACCTTTGTCCCAAAATGGAGTATGAAAAGATGGAATGATTGATTTGGACCCAGGAAGTACTGGCTCAGGAATTTGATTTAAGCAAAATAAAGGTTCAGGAGTCAAAATTGGTTCAGGATTTGGGTCCAAATCAAGAAATTGAAATCCTATTCCACATTTATTTCCTCGCAACGGAATGTGACTTTCTAAGATTGGTGATTCAAGTTAAAAAATGATAGGTGTGGGAACCAAAACTGACTCTAAAATGTTGCTCAAGTTGGGTAACAAAACAGGAGTCAAAATTGATCAAGGAATTTGAACTGGATTACAAATTTGAAGATCAAAGTCACATTCCTTATTGAGTTCAATTTCATAAAAATGAGAACTTGCCAATTTTTCAATGGGACATTCAAAAGTATGAAATTGGTCAAGTTCAATATGATGATCATAAAAGTTTGGTGATTCAATTTCACGATGGATTGGCACAGGATCTAATGTTGACTCGGGAAAAAACTTGAAATCAGGTAAAAACACCTCAGTCATTATGGAATCAGGTAATGAAATTGAATTACCAAGTTGAGGTTCAGGATCATATTCATGCGCAATTTCAATCTCAGGAAAAGGATAACTTACTAAAATGTCAATGGGATTTTCAATATTTGAAGTTTGGACAAGTTCAGAAGAGTGTGTTAAAATTGAATCTTGGTGTCCAAAATGATAAGAGTTCTGGGTCAGATCAATAGAGTTAGGGATATCTGAATTGGTCAAAAGTTGATAAGATAGAGTTTCTGAAATCGCTATGATACTAATTGAGATCACCTAGAGGGGGGGGGTGAATAGGTGATGGCTATATGAAATGACAATTATGCGGAATTAAAAATTTCTAACACAACAATTCGCACAAATGTAAATTTGCAATAAATATAACAATATAAGTGCAATAAAGTAAGAGAGTTGAGTTAGAGAAAATTCGAGTAAACGCAAATACGCCGATATGTTTCCGAGGTTCGAGCCACGCTCTACGTCCCCGCCTTCACACTTGAAGGATTTCCACTATTGAGGATCCCACCGGATCAACAATACAAGGACACACTTGTCCGTCTCTCATGATGCCGCAACACCACCTTGAGCACACTCGCTCGCCTTGAGGCCGATGCCTCTACAACTTCACTCCAAGAAGAAAAATGAGTGGTCAACACTTGATCACTTTACAAAAGCTCACTTAGCACAATCCTAGAACCAAGTATGTAGATGTAGATTGATGGGATTGTGTAGTGCTAAAACTAGAGAGAAGCTAGAGTTAAAGGCTACAAGTTGGGGTGTTGGCAATTTTTGGCTTTGGAAATCTTTTGCAAAAGAAAGCTATTGAAAACTTGGAAAACACTTGAAAATCTTTTGTAAAATTGTTCTTGATAGATATCTAATCAAATAGAAATGACCTCCTATTTATAGGGGTCAAAAACAACTCAAAACAGCCTCTCATAGCTGTTGGAATCAAATCCCAAAACAAAAACCTGACAGAAAACTAGCTGTTGGAATCTGTCAGAAAATCTGACAGAGTCCGGTCGACCGGGACGGTCGACCGCCAACGGTCAAAAATCTGACCGTTGGGGACCTACGGTCGACCGCCTCGGTCGACCGAATTTTCCCGAGAGCAAAACAAAGAAATCGGTCGACCGTTGCGGTCGACTGATACTCGTGCACAATCTGTGCACGTCCGGTCGACCGACCCGGTCGACCGGCCACTGTCAGTTCTGAAAAATCAGAACTGCCAGGACCAGAAAATTTGGGAAATGGTTTTATCTTTTAAGTTTTATATTTTAAACTTGTAAAAAACTTAGAGTATGAGCCTGTGTCAATACTCTATCATGTTTAAAATATTTTGATATAAATCCTTTTGATAAAAGCTTATTTTTCTCAAAAACTGTTTTTCCAAAAACTTAAATATTTCTAACTTAATTTCCAAAACATGTTAGGAAATGGATTTTGAAATCATTTTTGAAGCCCTTATAAAAACTGAATAGGTGTGTGTGTGTAATCCCAATCCTCTACTTCTATCATCTAGGTTTTGACACAATTTCTAAAAACAAAAATACAAATCTTGTTTTTCTTTGTCGTCTTGATCTTGTCTTGATCTTCACATCATCATCTTGATCCCGAAGCATCCTAGTTGTGAATAGCTTGGGAATCTTCATTTTTGCGGCGTCCAAACTTGTGAGTCTTTTAGCGGAGCCGTCAAAAACAACCTGTTAAATAACCTGAAATATTCTGAAATAAACATGTTAAATACATAACTAAATATGGTTTGTTATCATCAAAATAATCATAGAGATAAAGGACAAATGGCCTTTGGGCCAACAATCTCCCCCTTTTTGATGATGACAAAACATATGTAGTTATCACAAAATATTTTGGGTAGAGACTTCAAATGAAGCTCCCCCTCAACACATGCATATCATAAATGATACAAATCATACTCAGGCATAGTATAGAAAATGATAAATGATAAGCACCATATTTCCATGCCAACACGTACTCATATCATAGAGCAAATACTCATGTCATAGATAAAGATAGAACATGGGTTCATACAAAAGGATACATATAAAGAAACACGTCCACAAAGCATAATAGAAAATACATGTAGAAATATGTGTCCAAACACACAAATACATGTCCAAAACAAAATACTACATGTCCAAACACACAAAGTACATACTACATCACAAAATATCTCTCTCAAGATAACTCTTCCCAAATAACTCTCCCCCTTTTTGACATCATCAAAAGGGGAGGTCACTCCTCAGCACCAGCATCACCGTCATCGCCGTCATCGTCTCCGTCCTCTGACGAGTGCTCCATGCCTTCGGCCATAGTCTTGTCACCATCACCATCTTCCTCTGAAGAAGCTGCCGCCTCCTCTGGATCAATGCTGTCAACCCGAGGTCGAGGTGGAGGAGCCGATGATGGAGCTCTAGTAGGAAATGGAGGACCAGAAGAGGGAAGTGGACGAGCGATGGAAGTAGGATCAGGAGGAATCATGTCAAATTTACTGAAAAGAGCATCAAACTGAACATCCACAAATCTCATGGAGTCAGCAATATATGACATGTCATTCCTAAGACCCTGGATGCGAGAGTCTATCTCCGCTCGAGCAGCGGCCTCACGCTGAAAACGTGCATCCAGCTCTGCACGAACAGCTGTATCGCGCTGCTCAATCCAGGCCTGATGTGCCTCGAACTGAGAGCGGACCTCAGAAGAGATGAGAGACTGAAGATCAAGAGGAAAAACTGGGGCTGACGCAGATGAAGTCCCTGGGGCCGAAGATGACCCTGGGGCAGAAGAAGATCCAGGAATAACTGGAGGTGGAATTGGAGGTTGCTCAGGAGCGTGTCTACGCAACTGTGCTTCCATCCTCTTCAACAAAACTCCATCAATGTTTATATTGGGATCTTCTGAAATCTCAGCAGAAAGATCGAAGTTGAGGGCTCTGAGAATGTGAGTAATCAGCATGCCAAAAGGAAGACTTCGACCGGACATACGAATTTGGTCAGAAGCCATATGAGATGCAATGAGTCGGGGGATATTTATCTTAATGCCTCGCAGAAGGCAATAGATAATCAGAGATGTAGGACCCCTAGAATTACTATACTCACCATGCTTAGGGACTAGGTTGTAGAAAATAATCTTAGCAAGGACCTGAGCAGTGAGAGTGAACCTACTCACAACTTCGTTCCTTACTAGACCGGGGTTGTCATCCCCGTGGATCAAGGTAGAGGCGGTGAGCGCAGACTCACCGTCAGGATAGGACTCAAAAGTGTGTAGGTCATAGGAATACACATCAACACCACCAGGGGTGAGATGTAGGATATCAGCAAATCGACCGATGCTAAGGTCGATGTCTCTACCTAACACTCTAGATTTGATCCGGTTCCCATCAAATGAAAAGTTTGCATAAAAATAGGGAACTAGAGAGGAATAGACTTGTTCCTTGATAGTTAAGAACTCGTCTAGTTCATTGTTCCTAAAGATTTGGGGGATATCCAAATGCTCAAAATCTTGAATGACAACATATCTCCCCGAGTTGATTTTTCTAGTGGAAAGATTGATGTGACGATTACCGGCAAGTTCACTGACAAAAAGACGTTTAGGTTTGGGAGTTGAAGGTTGTGCAATGGCTTTGCCTTTTTCTTGCCTTGAACGTTTTGACATTTTGGAAAAAAAAATGAGATTTTTAGGTTGAAACAAGTTAGGGCTTGATCTAGATGCTTAGAAACCTAGAATTGATGACAATAGATAGTTGATTCCAAAGCAAGATATGAAAAACAGAATCAAAAATCGGATTTTTACCTTAACTTGAAGGACTGAAACCCTAGATCAGTGAAAGCCGAATTTCTCTGAATCCAGCGGATGGATGATCCTGAAATTGAAGATCTGGAAGTAGAAGAAGGAATTAGAGGTGGGTTTTTAATTGATTAGGATTTGGATGAGAGATTGGAGGGATAGAAAATTTTTAGAGAGAGGAGGGAGTCGGGTTCGTCGAGTTTGAGTGAGAGAGAGAGAGAGAAAAAGTGAAAATAAAAGACAGATAAAGGGCAGAATCCGTCGAACGGTCGACCGGGGTTGACTTTCGGTCGACCGAGGACAACCCGAGAGTTCTGAATTTTCAGAACGGTCGACCGGCACGGTCGACCAAATTATCCCGAGAACTCTGCTGGTCTGCAGCGGTCGACCGGGACTATGGTCGGTCGACCTGTTTCGCCTGAAACCTGTCTGCAAATACAGCCAAAAAAAAATTTTTAAAAATATAATTTTATTAAATCAAAAATATGATATATTATAAATATAAAATTACAATCAACATGTTGTAATCTTCATTAAATTGTTATGACAACCAAAGTTACAAACAAGGTATTTTAATTTTTAATTTCCATATTAAAACAAAGTTTTAGAGATGTTAAAGCCGAATACCCAGTGACGGGTTCTGAACTTCTTCCTCTTGATTCCTCGTGAAATGAGTTGAGGCGCGCAATTGCCATCTCTAAGGTATTTGCTTTAAATATGAAAATTTTTACAAATGTTTATTTTTATTTATGAAAATAACGTGTATATGTATACAAGTATATAATCACAAATTATAAACTATACATGTGGACATTTAAACATTGCATAAACAACTAGATATCAAAAACTGGACATGGCATATACAATCATGATAGATTTGCAAGTTTATACTAATCATGTATCAATGAGGCATAAAATTAAACTAGCAATCCTATAACAATTGTATATACAAAATTAAACTCTTAAATGGAGATGTTACCAAAATACGGGCAATCTCCACAAATAGGTGCCTCCACGATAGCGATGCATGCACGATTTATTCTTTAAGCTCCGATGCATCAACCACCCGGGCACCACCTCCTCCTAAGTCTTGGAGGGTGTAGATCCACCTATACCTGTATCATTTAAATTCGGTGGCTCTTTTGGTACCCAAATCTTAGTGGGTCCTTTGGGGTTAGATCCGGGGCGAACCCAAACAAATTTATTCTTAACATTATTCTTAGCATAGCAAAACTTTTCTAAATGGCCTTTGCGGCCACAATGCGTGCAAATAAAAATTCTACCACTACTATACATAAATGCATGGTTATGTGTGTGTGCATGTTTATGTGTAGAGTGTTTATGATGAACATGTTTCCCTTGGGCTATTTCCTTAGGAAATTTAGATGCAAGCTTGTTAAAATCAAATGCACATTTCTTTAAAGTGTTATCTAAAGAATCAACACGTTTTTGAATTTCAACAAAAACATTTTTATTACTAGAAATCATGGGGGTTTTTCCTTTATTAGCTACCTTATACTTATCAAAATCACTTTTCAATTTTTTAAAAGAACTAGATAACTCATTTTTCTCTTTTAAACAAATTTCAAGTTTGTTCTTCAAAACATCATTTTCCTTTTTCAATTTCTTATTATGAGATTGTGAAATCTCATACCTATGTTGCAATTCTTCAAAAAATTGAGCAAGTTCATCCATTGTAAGATCATCATCATCAATAGAAGTTTCTAGACATACCTTAGATGAATCCTCACCTTGTGCCATAAAGCACATGTTGGCGGTGTCGATCTCCTCCTCGGATTCTGACTCCGTATCATCCCATGTAGCGGCCAAAGCTTTCTTCTTCTTCCCATGTTTGGAGGTGGTTGCTTGGAGAGCGGGGCAATCGGTAATTAGGTGACCGATCTTCTTGCAATGGAAGCAAGGACCGGGTTCTTCTCTTCTCTTCTCGTACCTTCCTTGAGGCTTCCCCCTTCGGAAGTTACTTTGCCGTCCCTTCTTGTAAAACATCTTGCCCACCTTCCGGATGAGCATGGCGAAGTCCTCATCGCAATCTTCGGATGAGTCGTCCTCCTCGTGTATGGTAGGAGTGGCTTTAAAGGCGATTGTCTTCTTCTTGGGTGCCTCCCTTTCTTCTCGAACCTTCATCTCCATCTCATGTGTCTTGAGATTTCCGATGAAGCCGGAGAAGTCCATCTCCTCTTTGTCATTAAGCTCCTTGAGTGTTGTTGCCTTGACTTCCCAAGCTTTGGGAAGAGCCCGAATGACCTTTCGAATCTTTTGGTCATTGTCAATCTTGTCTCCTAGAGAAGATAATGCATTAGTTATTTTAGTAAAGCGAGTGAGCATGTCATCAATGCTCTCATTGTCAATCATATAAAAATTCTCATATTGAGAACGTAGCAAGTCAACCTTAGCTCTTTTGACTTGTGACGTTCCCTCATGAGTCACAATAAGAATGTTCCAAACCTCAAATGCGGATTTACAATTAATTATGCGTGCAAGGTCATCCTCATTTAATGCTTGGGTCAATGCATATTGTGCCCTAGCATTAGCCTCATAGTCTTTGGAAGTATCCTCGGACCATGTGCTCTCATCGGTTGTAGGTTCTATGAAATCTTTGGTTATGGCCCTAGCTACCCTAACACCTAAGGATTTCAAAAATAAGTTCATCTTGACTTTCCAAATGGGAAAGTTCAAGCCACCAAATTTGGGTGGGGATTTAATGCTAGAGAAGTCCATGGATGCCATGAATGCACAAGCAAATATAAATGCAACAAAAATGTATATAGCCAAATATGGATCTCCCTAAGGTGGTTAGACCTAAGTTGTAGGGTTAGGCTCTGATACCAATTGAAATCGCTATGATACTAATTGAGATCACCTAGAGGGGGGGGTGAATAGGTGATGGCTATATGAAATGACAATTATGCGGAATTAAAAATTTCTAACACAACAATTCGCACAAATGTAAATTTGCAATAAATAGAACAATATAAGTGCAATAAAGTAAGAGAGTTGAGTTAGAGAAAATTCGAGCAAACACAAACACGCCGATATGTTTCTGAGGTTCGAGCCACGCTCTACGTCCCCGCCTTCACACTTGAAGGATTTCCACTATTGAGGATCCCACCGGATCAACAATACAAGGACACACTTGTCCATCTCTCGTGATGCCGCAACACCACCTTGAGCACACTCGCTCGCCTTGAGGCCGATGCCTCTACAACTTCACTCCAAGAAGAAAAATGAGTGATCAACACTTGATCACTTTACAAAAGCTCACTTAGCACAATCCTAGAACCAAGTATGTAGATGTAGATTGATGGGATTGTGTAGTGCTAAAGCTAGAGAGAAGCTAGAGTTAAAGGCTACAAGTTGGGGTGTTGGCAATTTTTGGCTTTGGAAATCTTTTGCAAAAGAAAGCTATTGAAAACTTGGAAAACACTTGAAAATCTTTTGTAAAATTGTTCTTGATAGATATCTAATCAAATAGAAATGACCTCCTATTTATAGGGGTCAAAAACAACTCAAAACAGCCTCTCATAGCTGTTGGAATCAAATCCCAAAACAAAAACCTGACAGAAAACTAGCTGTTGGAATCTGTCAGAAAATCTGACAGAGTCCGGTCGACCGGGATGGTCGACCGCCAACGGTCAAAAATCCGACCGTTGGGGACCTACGGTCGACCGCCTCGGTCGACCGAATTTTCCCGAGAGCAAAACAAAGAAATCGGTCGACCGTTGCGGTCGACTGATACTCGTGCACAATCTGTGCACGTCCGGTCGACCGACCCGGTCGACCGGCCACTGTCAGTTCTGAAAAATCAGAACTGCCAGAACCAGAAAATTTGGGAAATGGTTTTATGTTTTAAGTTTTATATTTTAAACTTGTAAAAAACTTAGAGTATGAGCCTGTGTCAATACTCTATCATGTTTAAAATATTTTGATATAAATCCTTTTGATAAAAGCTTGTTTTTCTCAAAAACTGTTTTTCCAAAAACTTAAATATTTCTAACTTAATTTCCAAAACATGTTAGGAAATGGATTTTGAAATCATTTTTGAAGCCCTTATAAAAACTGAATAGGTGTGTGTGTGTAATCCCAATCCTCTACTTCTATCATCTAGGTTTTAACACAATTTCTAAAAACAAAAATACAAATCTTGTTTTTCTTTGTCGTCTTGATCTTGTCTTGATCTTCACATCATCATCTTGATCCCGAAGCATCCTAGTTGTGCATAGCTTGGGAATCTTCATTTTTGCGGCGTCCAAACTTGTGAGTCTTTTAGCGGAGCCGTCAAAAACAACCTGTTAAATAACCTGAAATATTCTGAAATAAACATGTTAAATACATAACTAAATATGGTTTGTTATCATCAAAATAATCATAGAGATAAAGGACAAATGGCCTTTGGGCCAACAGTTTCCTCATTCCTATAAACGCTAACCAATTGAGTCAACTGTGTTTCCAACCTATTGATAGACTGGACAGAAGATTTTTGAAATTGTAGTGTGGACTCTTGCAAGAATTCTATACTTTTTTCTAGATGTGATGTTTTTTCAAATGGATGCTCTAGAATGAGAGTGTAGGAATCTTGGTTTCCAAAACCACAAGAGTCATGAGTCAAATTGATAGAGTTAGAGATATTTGGATTGGTCAAAGTTTGATAAGAGAGAGTTTCCTTATTCCTATAAATGTTGACCAATTGACTTAATTGTATTTACAACCTATCAATAGACTGAGAAGAAGATTTTTTAAATTATAACGCGGACTCCTGCAAGATTTCTATACTTCTTTTCTAGACTTAATTTTTCTGTAAGTGAATGTTCCAGAAAGGGGGTATAAGAATCTTGGTTTTGGAAAGATAGTGAAGATTATGAGTCCAACATATTTTGAGATTGAAGCTTAGACTCACGAAAGCACTCCATACTCGTTTTCAAGGTAGATGGTTGGTCATTTTGAATAGGTGAAAATGAGTATGAATCTTGAAAATATTATGGAATTGGGGAATTAAGCTTCTTTTGTTGCGACTCAAGCATGGCTTGCATGGCTTCTATATTTTTTTTGAACTCAGATTTTTCTTCAAAATTAGGAAATAGAGATTGTGGAGATTGTGAAAATTGTGGATAAGGTGGCAGAAAATTTGACTTAGGGGAGGTGAATCCCCATTGACTCTGTGAAGAGTGAAAATTATTTTGAAAATTATGGTTAAAAGATTGGGGGTATGGGTTGTATTGATTCAGATAAGGCCAACCCGGTGTATTTGGTTGGTTCATATTGGAAATGGCCGGGTTGGAATTATCCGAAACAAATGAGGTCGGTGTGAAATATGGATTCATATTAGGATTGAAAGAATTGTTATTATTGAATTCCATTTAACAAACAATCACTAAAAAAAAGAAAATGCAGACAAACAAAAAAAAAGTCAAAACCAAGCATATACTAAGGTTGACCTAGATCTAGACGACTCCTAACTGATCGATTACTCGGGGAAGGTTGTTGTATGAATCCGACCACAAGCTAATCGGCAAAGTAGGGGCAAAATATGGTGGGAGGTATCCATGCGTAAGCAACGGGCCTTAATTACGCCAAACCACGGTATCTTCGAGGCGTAACCTCTTAATCTCCAATCTTAGACACCGATTTCATAAGAGTAAGATTCAAAACAAGTTCCACCCTCGGTCAATCTCTTAATAAGTCTGAGATATCCCTAGGGCCAACGTCTATCAATTTTTATTAGGGTTTGAATTGTGTGAGTAGGGAGGTGATTTTTGGGCTAAGGAAGGGTGATGAAATCCCCACCTTATCTTGTATAGGTTTTGCCCTTGAGTTCAATTCATGCAAGTGTGCAATATAGATAAGAATATAATACAAAGCGAGTAAATCACCCACGTGTTTGTTCTATACTATATGCAATGCCATATGTACACCTCAATCCAGATCACAACAACAGAATAAAATACAGTATATTGGAATTGAATTTACACGCGCCTAAGTGCAAATGTCTAAATCGTTTTAAAAGTGTCCAAATACCGTATTTTATTTCTATAATTATTGCAGTGTGTAGACAATCAAAGCAGGAAAGTAATAGTACAGATCCACTAGCTATTACAATGAACACATCCCTGCACAACAAGATACACAATGATCACAAAATAGCCACGTTGGCGCGACAAATGTCATGTTTGCGCGGCTTTTCTTTAGAAGCTGGGTCCCTGCTTTCTAGAGCAGGGAGATGCAAAGCTAGTATTTGTTCTGCAATGTTAAGTTCATGTAAAGATTGTCCTACACACAAAAACAGAGAAGAAAATGTTAACAAAAACGTGAAATCAAAACCATTCCCATCCCCGGCAACGGCGCCAAAAATTTGATCGGGGTGGAACCAGCACTCGAAAACGTGTGTATTTATGAAATCAATGAAAATGTATATGTGCTAATGTTCCCTCGATACTTCCGTTATAGCATTGGCTCAACGAATCGAATCTACAGGGACGGGAGGCGATAGAAGTATTAACAGTTTTTATTCACGTCGGTTGTTAACAAGTCTTCTTTGTTAAAAGAATAAGAAAAAGAAAAAGAAAAGAAATATTAAAGTGATAGGTGAAGAAGGTGATGAAAACGGCGATATGAAAACAAAAGATAAGTGGTTGTGGAATCAGTGGAAGAAAACAAGAAAGTATAAAATGAGAGATAAAAGAAAATGAAATAAGAAGAAGTTTTGGGAAAATAATAAATGAGTTTGGAAATTGATTTTTAAAACAAGATAAAAGAAAACTCATGGCTACTAACTACTAATTGATCCACTAACCATGCTAACCTCTTAGTGATAGTTGTCTCACATGAATCCTTGGCCATCACTAATCCTTGGTTTCAAGAGACGATACATAGCATGGCTCATAAGATTGTTCGTCTACATTCAAACAACACATCCATACTACATATCAAGTTGCAAGCTACTATTAATTCATCAAAACCGGTTAGTGGTGAGCATGAAATAAAGAAGACATTACAAGTTAGCAAGTTAGTGGGTTAGGTGTTAGAAATGTTAGAATGTTAGAATCCATCATCATGAGATCAATGGCTCTTGCAAGAGCAAGGCCTTATAGAGGCTATTAGATTCATGTGGATTATCAAGTAAGTGGCTAGATGGTTAGTGGTTCGTAATTAGATTGTCATGAGAAGAACAAATTAGCCAAACATCATGTAGAAGATGGAGAAGATTATAATGGAGAAGAAAGGAGACACCTTTACATAGATTGTCACCATCTATTACATAAATCTCTCTCTTTCTCTCTCTGAATCTCTCTGCCCTAATATATGATCTAAAATGAAATAAAAATACAAAAAAAAAGAAAAAGAATACCTACACTATCCTACACTAAAAGATAGAAAACCTAGCCTAAATTCAAATCTGCCTGCGTTTCGGCTAAACCCTGCCTTATTTATTGGCAAAAGGAGGTTCCAGAAGACGAGACGTGGCCACGAGTCGAAGATCGATGTGTGGCCCCACCAAATTGCCACGGAAACGCAGCTATTACCGCATTTTTGTGAGAATACCAGGGACCTGGGTCCGTGGTTTTGGTGCGGGGATGCGCGGCGCTTCGGGGACCTTCTAGATATGCTCCGATTTGGATATTTTCATCCATATATTCATTTGACGTGCACAAGGGTCTAGGTTCAATGTATCTTCCAGAAGGTCCTTTACTTGGCCTCCAAGAAATACAGATTTAATTACCCAAAAATGGGTTTAATTAAGCTCTTTATTACCCATCTGCCCTCCTTATCTTGATTATCTGCAAGAGAGACCAAAATATGGTTTAGACTGACATTTTATTCATAAATCAGTGGAAAAATGTGATATAATAATGCAGAACTGTAAACTAATCACTAGCCTTTGGTCGAACGGTCGATCGACCGCCCCAAAAATACATTCTTCAAGGTTTAAAAATCTTTTTAAATTCATTTTAAATTACATAAAATCTCCATAAATCTCACAACAATAAGTTCATTGAAATACTATAAAGTAAAGTTCAAATATGTGTGATCAAAAATCAACACATATTACAAACATGTGAACTATTTTTACGGCATAGAAATTAAAGTATAAACCAAAATCGGTATTTTTCGAAAACTTATTTCTTAATGAAAATCCAATTTTTCTATAAACTTGGATAATGATTGCACACATTTATTGCATATCTATTATTATATTCTTACATCTATCTTGTAATAAATCTTGCCAATTATTTTGTCTTAATGTCTTAATTTTATAAGTTTGTCTTAATGAAGGGAAAGTAGATAAGACCAAATAAATTCGAGCTAAATTTTGATTTATTTGGATATATTTGGTTAGCTTGAAGATATCCCAGATCTACTTTAGTTAAATCAGAATTTTGAGGATTTATTTGGTTAGCTGAAGAATCAATGAAGATAAGATTAAATTCAAAAGTCCAAAAGCAACCTTATCAATATACGAAGGTATATTTAAAAGATTGGGATGGATATTCAGAAGATTCAGAGAGATAAGACACAATTTAACTAAAGATAAAAAGATATACAAAAATATATTTCTAGCCTTATCTCCAACCTTATCAGAAGATTTTTCTATTGAAAAAGCGATTTTGTTCATATCTCCAACCTTATCTCTAACCTTATCAAAAGATCTTTTTTACAAGGTCAGCGATTTGATCTCGTCCTCAAGCATGCTCGCTTAACAATTTCAACCAATAAATACCACCACTTCAGAAGGCAAAAAAGAGGATCAAGCAGAGGACATAGGCTAGACTATCCTGTAGTTTGTAATTTAGGTTTTTAGTTTTTTATGTAATTTTTATTTTTTTATGTAACTAAGAGAAGAGTAGAGTTGCATGGAGGAATGAGAGCAAGCTTGTACTGAGAGTGACACAAGTGTAAGTAAGTCTTTTTTTCATTGTTATTTAATCGAATTAAGGTTTCTTTTTCTTCTTTACTCTTTTTTTTGTTTACTTTCCTCTGATGTATTTGCAATCCAAGTGAATCTGATAGCCTCGAGACTGTTTCGCCATTGCAAGTGCCCTTGATGGCGTATGGTGATGAATAATCATGCCTTTGCTAGTTTAGCTTACTCTTTTATTCGTAGTGTAGATCGAAAATGGGGAGATCACGCACGCCATGGTTGATCGCCTTCAAAAACTAGGTAAGTCATAGCGACAGGTCCAAGGTACATGAGCACTAAAGAGATAAGTGTTTTTAGTTTTCTTTTCTTTTAATCCTTTAGTTTAGATCACCACCATCTCTCAACTCTTTTTATTTCTTCTTTAACTTAGTTTTCTATTTTTCAAAATCATCATCTCCTTCTATCTATCATCTTTCACAAATTAACATAGGTTTATTTTTCTTTTCTTTTAAAGAACAAGAGAAGAACTTTAAACATTTTTAGTGAACTAAAGAGAACTTACAAAAGCTTCCATCGTTAGTCTCTCCTTGTGGATCACGACCCGCATAGCCACTTGTTATAGCGGTAGCATTGAGTACCTTATACGTTTCAATCTTAATTTCTAAACTATCATTTTTTGTGTGCAGGTTTAAACTCAATCAAATTTTGGCGCCGTTGTCAGGGAAGGACGGGAAGTAAGTCCCTTTTTAAATTTACATTTTTTCTTAGCTTTCTTCTTTGTTCTTGGAGTGCAATGATTGATATTAAGGAAATTTTTGCTGCATTGGACATGTAAGTGGCTCTGGACTCTGCTCAACAAAACAGAGCTCAGAAACCCCCAGATTTGCTGCATTCCCACGACAATCTGAGTAAACTACTAACCTATATTTTTTGCAAATTGATTAAATTGCAAAGTTAAGTTTCTGCAGTGACTTATTTTCTTATTTAACTCACTATATATACTTTCTAACCTCAACAGTAAATTGATATTTGTTAAGTACTAAAAGCGGTTTAGACTTTACATTTAGGCATTTGTCTAATTTCATTTACATTTTACATTACTGTTGAAGAGTGTTTGAGCAAAGGTACTTGTGCATAGTATGTAGTATAGGAACATTTTTGAATTGTTTACATTACTTAAGTGTTACTTTTCATATACATGTACACATTGCAGTAAATTAATTTAAGGGCTTGTCCTCTAAACAAGATAAGGTGGAGAAGTTATTACCCTCCCTTAGCCCAGAAACAATCTCCTCACTCACTAACCCAACCTAACTTAAAATTGAGTAGACGTTAGCCCTAGGGATATCTCAAACTCAAATTGGGATTGACCAAAGAGGAAGTTGTTAGAAATTGACTCTTGCCAAATTGGTGTCTAAGGTTGGGGATTGAAGGGTGAAACCCTGAAGATTGGTAGTTGGCATAATTAGGCTCATTGCTTAGGCACGAATACCTCCCACTGATCTTGCCCCTACCTGACTGATTAACTTGTGTTCAGATTCTGCAATATATCTCTTGTGGATAATCAATACTTAGGAGTCATCGAGGTCTAAGATCTACCCTAACTTAGGATAGATTTTTCTCTTTTATTTATTTATTTTTTCTTTGTTGTTTTTGACATTTTTGAATGATATGGCTTATAAAAACATTTTTTTTTAATTTTAATGGTAATCCATATTACAACCCGACCTCTTTTTCGGATATTACCAACCCAGCATATAATAACTTTAACCAAGTATGTTAGATTGGTCTTATCTGAATCAATACATGCCCCAGTCTCAAAATTATGAACAAGACTGGAACAATTATCACTACTCTTCACAGAGTCAATAGGGATACAACTTCCCTGAGTCATATTGTCAACCATCATTCCAACATTTAGCCTCTAATTTTCCTAGTCATGAACCCATAAAAGAAAAATCTGAGGTGATGAAGAGTATCATGATTGAGTCCCAGGAATAAAAGCTAAAAATGATGGACTCACAATTCCTACAAGATTCCCAAATCCAAAATCCTTACTCTATGTTCTAAGTCCCAAAATAAGAAAAAGAACCTATAGACTCAGATAGGAGTATAGAGAACCTGATTCAGTTTGAAAATAATTTTTTTCAATCATCAATAGGCTAGAAGCACAAATGAGTCATTTGGGAAACTTAATGAAAGATAGAAATGAGAAAACTCTACCTAACACATATTCGACCATTCCTGATTGCCCTAGCCACATTGATGACCAAGAATCATGGTATCTTGGAAATCAACCAAGATTCAATTTCATCACATAAAGTTGAACTTGACTAATTTCAAACCTTGGACAAATTGGCAAGTTTTTCATTCAACGTGATTGAACTTAAATGTGAATGTGATCCAATCCCCAATCTTGCGATTTGGTTTCCATCTTCAAATTTATGTTGACTCCGGTATCCTTACCCAATTTGGACCAATTTCCTGAGCCAACATTGGTTCTCATATTCATAGGTAATAAACTGAAGCACTTATTTTGGATAGTCACATTCCATTGATGGAAAGAGAATGTGAATTTCAATTGTTTGATTTGGACTCAACTATTGAACCAATACTGACTCTAGAACCTACACTTGATTTTTCTGAGTTAGAATTAGTTCCAGAACCTATCACTCTTGGTCCCAAGTCAAACATTCTACCAAGTCACATTTCTCTGTTGGACATAGGTATAAACTATGATGACACCGTGATGATTTTTCAAGACTGATCATGTAAAAGGAATAATTTTCATGATAGGATCTTTCATGATCCTATTCAGATTGGGGATTGTAAATATGTAAATGAAAAATAGGTCAATAAAGGTGGGCTCCGTGAACCACATTATTATCTTGATTGGGTAGCAATGCTTGACCCAAACTGATCATCACCAGAACCACCACCTTATGGTAATATTTTCTTCCCTTTCTTCTTTTTCATGTATTTATGAATTCATTCATACATTGAGGATAATGCATGAGATAAGTATGGGGGAGGGTTCTAACATAACTTAGGTTTTCTTTTTATTAAAAAAATATTAATATTATCTTTGCTTTAAAAACTTTTTGAAAAGAGAAACAATATTTTGACCTATTTTTTGTAAGAAATTGAGTTAATTTTAAGGAATAGGAGAATCATAATTAGGATTTATTATACCTGGTCAAAATAAGATTATTTGTTTAATTTCTAGGATTAGAAAAAAATCTGAAAAGTAATTTAGGTTTGATTTTTATCTTAATGAAATATGCATGCTTTATATACATACACACTTATGGTTCAAAAACAAAAATTCTTATGCCTTATAAAAAATAAAAAGAATATATATATATATATATATATATATATATATATATATATATATATATATATATATATATATATATATATATATATAAATCCTCTGATTAAGCTAGGTATTTGTGCCTCATAAAGCATAAGTATTCACACCTAAAGGTGGTCCACCATATAATAAAAGTTTTAGTTTTAGAGCCTTGTTTACTCGAGCCCTTAAGTCCTTGGGCTATTTTCTCACCCGGTGTCCTAAGACCGTTCGGCTTGAGAGTTACCGACAAAAGGCTTGTTATATGGGCAAATTAGAAAGCCTAATAGAATTAAAGAATAATACCTCAAAAAATATTAAAAAAAGAAATAAGGCATAAGAGTTAGAGTTAAAGAACCTCGAGTCAAAATTTCACGGTCACAAAGGTATATATGACTTAGGGTAAAATAATAGACTACATGAGAAATATAATTTAACTTCTTACCTTGATTGATAATAAGTTTTTGAATAGAGATTAAGTTTATGAATGAAAAATTCGGTTTTCCTTATAACTTATAGATTACTTGAACTCTTACAATAATACTTTAAATATTTTCTCTGATTTTCAAAATGCTTTTCGAAAATACTAACACTTTGTTTCTTTTTATTTATGGATTTTGTAGGTGTAATCCACAGAAAACCCTCATGAGACCAATCTCGTCCTGTAGGAGAAACTTAAAAGTTTGAAGGCTTGTTACATATGCTTAGTACAGTCGCGTGACCTGCGTAAGTGGTCTAATAAATTTTTAGGTTTAGTTTTCTTGTTTTACTCGAGAACGAGCAAAAGATAGGTGTTTGAGTGTAATTGTACACATTTATTGCATATTTATTATTATATTCTTACATCTATCTTGTAATAAATCTTGTCAATTATTTTGTCTTAATGTCCTAATTTTACAAGTTTGTCTTAATGAAGGGAAAGTAGATAAGACCAAATAAATTCGAGCTAAATTCCTATTTATTTGGATATATTTGGTTAGCTTGAAGATATCCCAGATCTATTTTAGTTAAATCAGATTTTTGAGGATTTATTCAGTTAGCTGAAGAATCAACGAAGATAAGATTAAATCTAGAAGTCCAAAGGAAACCTTATTAATATACAAAGGTATATTTAAAAGATTGGGGTGAATATTCAGAATATTAAAAGAGATAAGACACAATCTAACGGAGATCAAGAAACAAACAAAAATATATTTTTAGCCTGATCTCCAACCTTATCAGAAGATTTTTTCTATGGGGTAAGTGATTTTGTTCATATCTCCAACCTTTAGCTCCAACCTTATCAGGAGATCTTTTCTATTGGGCCAGCGATTTTATCTCATCCTCAATCATGCTTTCCGTTATCCATTCCAACCTATAAATACCACCACTTCAAAAGGCAAAAAAGAGGATCAAACAGAGAATATAGGCTAGACTATACTGTAATTTGTAATTTAGGTTTTTAGTTTTCTTTTATGTAACTAAGAGGAAAAGAGAGTTTCATCGAGGAATGAACACAACCTTGTAAAAAGGGTGACACCGGTGTAAGTAAGTCTTTTCTTTCATCATTATTTGAATCAAATCAAGCTTTTTTTTCTTCTTTACTCTTGTTTTTGTCTGCTTTCCTCTGAAGTGTTTGCAATCCAAGTGAATCTGATAGCCTCGAGATTGCTTTACCATTGTAAGTACCCTTGATGGTCTATGGTGATGAACAAAGATTCCTTTGCTAGTTTAGCTTGTTCTTTTATTCATAGTGTAGATCGGGAATGGGGAAGATCTTACATGCCATGCTTGATCGTTTTCAAAGACTAGGTTAGTCATAACAACGGATCTAAGGTATATGAGCACTGAAGAGGTAAGTAAGCGTTTTTAGTTTTCTTTTCTTTTCTTTTAATTAGATCACAACATCTCCCAACTCTTTTATTCACTCCTTTTATTTCTTTCTTTAATTTAGTTTTCTTTTTTTCAAAATCATCATCTCCTTCTATCTATCACCTTCACAAGTTAATATAGGTTTAGTTTCCTTTTCTTTGAAAGAACAAGAGAAGAACTTTAAACATTTTTAGTGAACTAAAGAGAACTTACAAAATGCTTCCATCGCTAGTTCCTCTTGTGGATCACGACCCGCATAGCCACTTGCTATAGCAGTCGTATGGAGTATCTTGCACATATTAATCTTAATTTCTAAACTATCATTTTTTTTGCGCAGGTTTAAACTCAATCATATAAAAAAAAAAGATATTGAAACACATTTGAAGTATAGTGTATATGGATAATATCCAAGACACATAGTAAATAATATATACTTGTTTTTGACAGTAAAAATCAAAATGAGTTTTGATAAAAACAAAACTTAAATACATGAACTAGATACATCAAAATAAGTTATCTAAGCATATGAAGCATAAATACATTTGGATGAAATCTAATATACATATAAACCATGTAAACTTGTTTTGCTGAAATCTATTCATGAAAGCGAAAGATGTATTCTTGAAACTCAAAGCCAAAATGGTTAAACCAAAAACTAAAACTATTTAACTGAAAGATAGTATAAATATTGTGTGTGTGTGTGTGTGTATGAGCTTGAGCAATCCATAACAAATCTATCCTTTATATTTTATCCTAAAATAAAAATCTTAAACTTACAAACTTAGTCTCAAGTCTTCTTTATAATCTTCTCTTGAAAATGTTCTTTTCCATCTCGACTTGATCCAAACTTGATCTATGAGCTAGACTCTTCTTTGAGTACTTGATGCAATCTTAAAGCGCGAGCTCTTGAATCAATATGTCATAGCTTTAAAACTTGACTTCAAATCTTTTATTGAAGCTAAACACCAACTAAGATCTTGATTGAATATCTGAAACTTAATAAACACAAGATCATTAGTACTATAAGTACACGAGTTAATCATCATCAAAACTAGAGTGATGGGCCTTTGAGCTAACATAATTTTGGTCAGAGGTGTAACATTAACTTGACCGAGTGTTTTGTGATTTGAGTAATTTAGTGGACTTGCCATTCTATTGAAGAGAATTAACAAGCTAAAATTTTATCCACTGGGGATATTGAAGTAAGTCACTGTTAGAGATATAATGTTAACTTAATTGCGGGGTATGTCATAGGTATAGTATTAACTTGACATGTTTGGTTTGTGGTTATTTCGCTCGGGAAACAATTACAACTTTTTTGAGGTCTTACCATTCCATGGACAGGAATTGTTAAGGGATTTTGGAGGGAAAAGTGGGATCAGGCCCCTCAGAATTTTTAGCAAACTCTCAGCTATCAACATATTTGGTTGCCTTTACCAACTGCCATTTGAGTTGGGCTAGCCATGCTATTTCCCTCAGCATGATGAGTTGTCAAGAATTCTGTTAGACTTAAATGCCAACTACTTCCTCTATCCTTTAGCCGTGGAGGTGTTGGATGTTCATAAATATACTAGAGAAGAGTGACAAGGCTAAAACTAAAGTTTCACACTTTGTCTCTTCGATATTAACATCATGCATCTTGATGTAAATAATGTTCGGTCTGCTCGGCGTGATCGACCGTGATGTGATCCGTTGAAGGGAGAAGCTCTTCTTTGACACTCTTTCAAACATCTTGGATTGTGAAGCTTTGGTCAGAAGTGTAGTGTTAACTTGATCATGAGAAGAGTGACAAGGCTAAAAGTGAAGTTTCACACTTTGTCTCTTCAATATTCATATCATGCATCGTGATGTCAACAATGTTCAGTCGACTCATCGTCGATCAACCATGATGTGATCTGTTGAAAGAAAAAGCTCTTCTTTGGCGCTCTTCCAAATATCTTGGATCCTGAAGTTTTAATCATAGGTGTAGTGTTAATTTGATCATAAGAAAAGTGACATGGCTAAAACCAAAGTTTTGCACTTTGTCTCTTCAATATTAACGTCATATATCATGATGTCAACAATATTCGATTGGCTCATCATCGATTGACCGTGAAGTGATCCGTTGAAGGGAGAAGCTCTTCTTTGGCACTTTTCCAAACATCTTGGATCCTGAAGTTTTGATCAGACGTGTAGTGTTAACTTGATCATTAGAAGAGTGACAAGGCTAAAACTGAAGATTCACACTTTGTCTCTTTAATATTAACATCATGCATCATGATGTCAATAATATTCGGTCGGCTCATCATCAATCGACTGTGATATGATCTGTTGAAGGAAGAAACTCTTCTTTGACGCTCTTCCAAACATCTTGGATCTCGAAGCTTTGATCAGAGGTGCAGAGTTAACTTGATCATGAGAAGAGTGCCTATAAGGACAATACTTCTTTAAGAACTTGTTGTTGATAGGCATCATGAGCGTATCGGCGTCTGGAGTTATGAGGCGCTATGCTCCATTTTAGTAGACTAACCCTATTACAAATGGTCCTTCCCATTTGGGTTGGAACTTTCTTTTGTCTTATGTATCATAACCATGGGCCTTCTGACTGCTAAGAGAATGTTTCCTTTCTTGAAAATTTGTTTTCTGACTTTCTTATTGAAGGCTCTAGAAATCCAATCTTGATAGAGCTCGATTTGCTATTGGGCTTGCAGACGTTAGTAGTCTAAAACTTCCAACTCTTGGAGATGCAATTGGTGCTTCTCCTTGTCTATCATTCTCATTATTAAAGTGACTCATAAAGATGGGATCTAGATCGCAACTTCATGTCTGTATACCAAGGAAAACGGCGGGGTTCTCACCATTATGCGATAAACCATAAGCTTTCACCTATTGTCATCCCAGTCACGTTGACTTTTCAAGATGAATTTCTTGAGAAGCTTCCAAATAGTCATGTTGAAGGCTTCTGCGAGGCCATTAGAGGCTAGATAATAAACCATTAATGACACATTTTGAATTCTAAATTTATTACAAAACCTCTAGAATGCTTGGTTGTTGAATTGGTGCTCGTTATCGAGGATGATTCGTCGGGGTACTTCGAAGCAGTAGAGCATGTGATTCTTGATGAACTTGATCACATTTGATGTCTTTGCTTTTTTTATGGAACAATTTCTACCCATTTAGAGAAGTAATCTGTTATGGCCAATGTGAAGCGATCTCCTCCAGATGTTGGAGGGCTGATGGGTCCAATCACATCCATTCCCCATATCTCAAATGGCATGAGGAGGATGTTGGGTGAAGATGTCTTGGTAAGTCACCGTAGATCTGACATGCATGTAATTGCTTAGGATAGGCGATGGCATCAGATATCATCTTCGACCAGTAATAGCCAAGTCTTCTGAGCTAGTCTCCGAGCTTGGGTCCAGGTTTGTGAGCTCCGCACACACCGTTATGAGCTTCTTTGAGCGCCTCCTGCGCCTCTTTGTGTGAAAGGCATCTAAGTAGGATTCAATCATATGATCGGTGATGCAATATTTGCATGATTGCATTATAATTGAATCGAGGAACGTTCCTTCTGATGGAAGCTGCCTCTTTGGGGTCGTCAGGCAATATGCCATATAAGATGAAGTCGATGTAAGGAAATTGCCAATCCCTAGGCTCGAGACTTGTCAAAGTCTCATGAACTTCTTTGACTTGAAGGTCTCCTCTTGGAGTCTTACTGTCTTCAGGGCAAATTTGCAGCAGTACATGTCATGACTATAGACGAGTATTTTCTCCGTGGCTCTGGCAGGAGGGGCCAACGAAGCGGCGAGGGACATCAGTGCATCTACATGTGCATTTTGCTGATGCAGTAGATGGTCAATGTAGAAGTTTTCAAACTTCTCTACCGTGATAATGGTCGTGTTATGATAGGGCACCGAGTCTTCATGTTAGACTTCATACTCCCCGCGAGCCTGATTGACGATGAGCTTTGAATCACTGTATGCTTCAAGATTTTTGAGTCCAATCTTTCAACAAGTTGTATCCTGATCAAAAGAGTGTTGTATTATGAGACATTATAGGAACATGGCTCAGTTAGTGAGAATGCATAAGGGATCACATAGTTATGTGGGGAGATATGTACTACTGCCATACCTGCGATGATATTTTCCTCAGGATTCGTTCTTGACGCTCCGTCAAAGAATAGTTGCCACACTTGTTCTTCTGAGGAGGCGTTGATCAAGTTAACTTTTGCAATATCGTCTGGGAGATCATCATAAAGTTTTGAAGTTCCTGAGACCGGATGATTGGCTAGAAAATCTACCATAGCTTGACCTTTGATTGCCTTTTGTCGCATGAATTGCTTCTCATATTATGAAAGCAATATGACCCATTTGCTAGTTTGCTGTTCAGCAAAGATGGACTTGTCATGAGCAATAAAAAAGGATTAACTCTGGAGATGACTCGAATGCATTACCCCATGAGGTAGTGTCGTATCTTCTGGACAACGATGACCAACACTAAGCATTCCTTCTCGATTGGGTTATAACGGTGCTCCACCCAATCATTATTCTACTTAAATAGTAGATTGCCTGTTTATAATTTTGGTTATTGTTTTGAGCTAGTAAAGCTCCCAAGGAATGATCCATTGCTCGAACATATAATAGGAAAGGTTTTTCTGATACTGGAGCTACCAGAACAGGTGGGTGTAAGATACTCCTTGATCTTCTCGAATGCTTCTTGGCAAGCATTGACCCAGACGAATGAAACTCCCTTCTTCATTAACTTGGTAAAGGGTTGGCGGTGCCCTAAGAGATTCGATATGAATCTCCGGATATATGCCAATCGTCCATGTAGGACTCTGAATTCTTCAAGATTTCTCAGAGGTTGTATCTCTTGGACAGCACAGATCTTCTCTGAATATAGATGAATTCCTTTAGATGTAACAATAAATCTAAGGAATTAACTACGTGCTACCCCCAGAAGGACTTGGTTGGGTTCATCATCAACTTGTGAGCCCGCATGATGTCGATCACTTTCTTCAGGTCTGTGAGGTGATCACCTTTGTCGCGGCTTTTCATGGTGATATCATCAACATAACATTCTACGGTCCTGCATATATGCACATAGAAGATAACATTCATAGCACGTTGATATGTCGTACCATCATTCTTCAAGCTGAAGGGCATTACTGTGTAGCAGAATACTCCCAAAGCTGTCCTCAAAGATGTGTCCTTTTCATCTTCAGGGTACATCTTTATTTGATTATACCCTGAGAAGCTATTCGTAAAAGACATCCTCTCAAAACCGTATGTATTGTCAATCATGATACCTGTGATCAGGAGAACGAATTTGTCTTTAAGGCAGGCAGTATTCATATCACGGTAGTCGATGCAAATTTAGATCTTTCCATTCTTCTTGGGAATAGGAACGATATTGGCCACCCAATCAGGATGTTGCTCTTCCCTGATGAAACCAGAGTCTATAAGATTTTTGACTTCTGATTTGATTGCTTCCATAATCTCAGGATGGAACCTTCGTTATTATTGTTTGACTGGTTTGGCATCCGGGTTGATGTTGAGACGATACATATCAATTTGGGGTCGAGTCCAGACATGTTTTCATAATTTCAAGCGAAGATATCTATATACTCTCGTATGAGCTGTATTAGGTCTTCTTTCTCGGAAGGTGACAAGCCCTCACTTATAAAGATAGGGTTAGCCTCATCTCTGAGATTTACCTGAGTCACTTTATCCTCAGTGGATGGTTCGCGTTGTTTAAAGTGTATATTCCAAAGAGTATTTAAGTGATTAATCCATATATCAGAGTCTGACTGGATTAATTCTTCAGAGTCAAACGTATCTTCTCCGTCATCTTCAAAGTGCCTAGTTGATATCATGTTTACTAAGAGACTTCTAAAGATATCATCAACGCTGACATCTGAGTCCCACGATGACGTTACTGATCAGCTGTCATGATAGACCTTTTTTTCACATTCGAGATCTGACGAGACTGGCATATATATATATAACCAAGTCCCCTTCGGGTCTTGTGGTAGTAATCGAGATCTTTGCCTTTCGGTACAAATGAACAAAGCAGTACTCATTTTCCTTTGCCGAAATTAAGGTCTAATTCCTTGGTGAAATCATACCCCATTCTTTCCATCATGTGACGTGACTTTTGTCCATAATGAAAGAATTATGGAGACTCAGAATTACCCTCTGAGCTTTCATAAGCTACGGGCTCTATCTCGATCCGCCCGAATAGAATTATCTTTTGACCTCTTCGCTTCGCTGGTACTTCAAAGAAAGCACTGTTTGTGTTTCCAATCTTTACGAGTACCAGGAGGGATGACCTTGATGGTATGTGCAATGATGTCAGAGCATTCATCGCTAAATAAGGATCACTATCTACGTCAGTGCTAGTGCCTGACGGTACAAAATTCGAAGCAAATGCAGAAAAGTAAGCCAAATCTAAATCTTCATTGATGAACCACTCACTTTTAACATTAGCGGTGGTATCGGCATAGAGCTTATTAATGTTCGTTACAAGAGAATTTATTTCTCAGAGACACTCGTCTTCTTCTGGCTTCATATCTGCATCATTTTTAGAGTCAAGTTCTTTTGGGTGTGGATTCTCATCAACCTCAAGAGAATCCTGATAAAGGAGAGAATCAGTAAAATGATTCTCGACTCCTTTGATCGGATACCTTTCGACAATCAACGTTCTAACTTTTTCATCTTCATCACTGTATTTCATTACTTGATGAAGAGTGGACGGGAAGATGGCATTGCGGTGAATCCAAGGTCGTCCTAACACCAGAATGTACGAGGTGTCAGCATCAATGACATAACATGTCATCTCTAATTTCAGGTCCTCAATTTGACACCTGAGCTTGATTTTCCCTATCGGGCGTGTAAAATTATCGTTGAAGCCATAGATGACTGTCTAAGTGGCGCATAACCGGTGGGTAGGGATCCCCAAATGCTGCATGACCCTATGGGGCATAATGCTCAACGCGAATCCTGGATCAACTTGAATGCGGCTTACTTTAGATGATACAATATACCCTATGTAATACGCGGGTTTGTCATGTTTCCTTTTAACTTGCATGTCTTCTGAGGTGAAGGTGATGCAAGAAAACTGCTTTGAGGTATAGTGGCAATAGCTGCCATCTTCCTCTTCACATATAGCAGGAATCTGGTTTATGAAAATCTCTGCATCTGCTAATGCTTCTCTTAGAGCGTTCCTTGTAGACTTGGAAAGTCTTAAGAGATCATAGAGAGTAATTTGAGCAAGGATGTTGGCTAATTAAGTCAAAACATCAAAACAGAAGGGAGTTGATGGTCCCACACCGCTTTTCGGAAGAACTTTGGCATACTGAAGCTCTTTCTACTTTTTCACGGATAACCTCGTAAACTGCTCGATTACCTCCTCAGATGGCTATGGGAAGTTTACTGTCGTCTCACCATACTGCTTCAGGTACTGCTTGCCAGATTGAGTCTTTGATGTGGGAGGTGTGCTTGTGTCAACAATAAAGGCGAACTCCTCATCTTTAGAACTAATAAGGAAGGCGACATCCTCCTCGGTTTATCTTGTAGAGATGCTTACCACATTAGTAGAAGATGCTTTAGCCGTGCTTTTGGACTTTTAGCTTATGACAGTCATCCACTACTGCTTTCGACAATGTCAGGATGGACCCATATCGTCTCTCCTTGAGGAGTAGGGATAGGAATAAGAGCTTCTCCCTTTGGTTGTGAGGATTAGTATTGATCACTCTTAGTTCCACTTTTGGGATGGGAACCACTCCGATTGGTGCTAGTGGAAGATTTCATCCAAATTGAATTGGTGATGTAGTGACCATGTTGGCGGTCACCTCTTTCTGTTCTGGACAAATAATACCTCCGCATCGATCAGAGCTTAAAGGATATCTTTAAATATGTAGCAGTTCTTGGTAGGGTACCCCAGCTTCCTGTGATATAAAAAGTAGTTGGGATCATCAGTTGTTGGCTCAAGATTAAAATTACTGATTTCTTATTTTGATGATAATAAAGCATATGTGGTTATTTAGTACTAATCAAGTTCACGTGTTTAAGTGTGTTTCAGGGTTTAAGAAGATTCAAGAAGTTTTCTTCTTCAAAAAGAAGGTATATGAAAACTCAAGACTATTCAAGAAGGGATTGAACCTCAAACGTGCTTAACGTCGCTATTGGAGAAGCCCACTTGAAAACTCTTGTAGTCATATTGAGCCTTGTAAGAAAATAGTATGTTTAAAATGTAGAATATATATTTGATGCTCAAGAAATCGCACACATAAAATACACATTTCCAAAATACAAGCTTTTCGCGTATTGGTGTTTTCCATGTTACGTACTTGATACATGTTTTCAATTTTTCAAAATTTTATATCCCGTTTAGAATATGTATTTCATTGCCTATACATTGCTACATCTCATAGAAACCAAAACAAAATATTTTTATAATAATTTGGATTTTAAAATACTCAGAAAAATAATTTTTGAACCAGATCAGTCGACCGGTCGGTCGACTGGACCTTGGGTTGGGGTTGTGCACGTCTTTCGGTCGACTGACCGGTCGACCGCTAACTCCAGATATCGACCGATAGATTGACTGACTGGCTCATCTATGTTTATGTTAGGTATCGATCGACCGCTCTATGTACAAATTTTTTGTGACAGAAGTTCGGTCGATCGGGCGGTCGACCGAACCTAACAGCTAGTTCAGAAATGAACTGCTGGTCGACCGAAGTCCTGTCAAAAGCCTATAATGGCTAATTTTCAATATCTGTTTTATCTTCTAATTTTCCAATGGGCATTTTTGCTTTCTTTTGGTCAAATCACACCCAAATGACCTGGTGAGCTTAACTAATAGTATTTATCTATTGCCTATATATGGGTTATAGGGATTGGATTTAATATACAAGTTTTGACAAGTTTTATTGAAAAATATATTTTTCTCAAAAGAGAAAAGTTTTCAAGCTTCTAGTTTTCAAGTGCTATCATTTTAAAAGCTATTTCAATTGATTTTTCGGCTCTTAAATTCTTTCAACTAAATTTTTACTCTCATAAACTCCTTGAGCCTCAATTTTTATCTACTCTATCGGAATTTGTAAAGAAGAGAATGTTTGTGATCTAGTGATCACCAAGAGCTTTGTAAACTTCATTGGCTTTGTGCTACCTCTTGTGTAGAGGATTGAGTGTTAGAGTCGTGTACTCTGGTCTTGTGTAGACCATTATAACTTCTTGTTGTAAGATCCCTTTGTAGAAAATCCTATTGTAGATAGTGAAATCCTTCACGGTGGTGCAGGCGGGGACGTAGAGCGATGGCTCGAACCTCGAAATAAATTCTTTGTATTTGTGATTGATTGTCTCTTGATCTCTATCTCTTTTCATTTGCTTACACTTGTGTTGTTGCTTCACTTTCCCTTTCTAGTTATTGCTTGCATCACATTCATCATTGCATTACATTCATCATTCACGTTTGTCGGTCTATGCTTATCTCAACAAGAACGCAATTAAGCACATCAACTCATAATTTAAAGGAATTTTAGAGAAATTCTAGAACCCTTCACGGGGAATTCGACTTTAATCTTGTTTTGAGTGACCAGTTTGTATCATTTAGCATAGATTGTAGTTATTCCGCATTTGATTAGCATTACACTTATTCACCCCCTATAGGTGTATTTCCAATTGGTATCAAAGCTTTGTATTCTACATTTTGCTTTAACCACCTTAGAGAGATCCTTTTACTAATCACCTCATTTGCATTTTCATTTGCTATCCGCACTAGTTTATATGGCTGAAGAAATTAAGACCCAACAAAAGTTTGAAGAACTTAACTTTGTCATATGGAAGGTTAAGATGACCGTCTTCTTGCAATCCCTAGGAAGACGGGTTGTGAAGACTAAACCATTTAGTATACCCATTAGTGATGACACAAGGTCCGATATTGTCACTAAGAAATTTGATGCCAATACAAAAGCACACTATGCATTACTTCAAGCCTTGAATGATGATGACATAGCTAGGGTCATCCATTGCAAATCCGCCTCTGAGATTTGATCATACCTAGTAGTCACACACGAGGGGACATCACAAGTCAAGAGAGCAAAAATTGATCTCTTGTGTTCCCAATATGAGAATTTTTCCATGCATGATAATGATTCTATTAATGACATGGTTACAAAGTTTACTAAAATCACCAATAGTCTTGCTTCTCTATAGGTGATGCTACAGATAATGACCAAAAGGTGAGGTAAGTCATTCGTGCTCTACCACCATAATGGGTGGTCAAAGCTACAATATTAAAAGAGCTCAATGACAAGAAAGAGATGGAGTTCATAGGTCTTATCAGCAACCTTAAGACTCATGAGATGGAGAGGAAGGCTAGAGAAGAAATGGCACCTCAAAAGAAAAAGATGATTACCTTCAAGTCCACTCCCACCATTTCCGATGAAGATGATGAAGAAGAAGATGATGAAGACTTCTCTCTCCTTGTGAAGAATGTGAGGATGATATACAAAAAGGCCAAATTTAATAATAGAAGACGTTGGCAAGGAAAGAAGGAGAAAAGATCATTTGCTTCAATTGTCGGAAGCTAGGACATGCGGAATGCCCCAAAACCAAAAGAAAGCCATCTATCTCAAAGAAATCCTATAAGAAGAAGGCTCTCAAAGCAACATAGGATTCAGAGAGCGAATCCGAAGAAAAGGTGGACATGACAAAAGTGTGTTTCATGGCTAATGATAACACACCAAAGGTAACATCCGAACCATCCCTTGATGATTGTGAATTAATTATAGATGAATTTGGTGAAGCTTTTGAAGAACTTTCTCATAATTATGATTTTCTCAAGAAGAAATATTTAAAAATAAAAAAGAAAACTGAATCTCTTCAAAATAAAGTTGTCATTCTTTTAAAAGAAAAAGTGGTTTTGTCTTCCACGCTTAATTCTATACAAAATGATTTTGATGCACACACAGTATCTTGTGAAGCAAAATTTTCTTTGATTGATGAAAAAGAGATTTTTAATTTAAAAATCAAAATTAACACTTTAGAAAATGTTTTAAAAAAATGTGAGTTTGATAAGGCTAGATTAGAGAACATGATTCCAAAGAGACACACTCCAAGAAAACATATTCATGTTTCTCATGCTACATATGCTCACACTCATCATGCTACTCATGCCGACACTCATCAAGCACAACATGACCACACACATTATGATAAACATGTTATACACAATAAGCATGCTCATGTTCACATACACATTAAGCATTTATGTATGGTAGGGTTTATACTTTCACCTATTGTGGCCGAAAGGGTCACTTAGCTAAGTTTTATTTTGAACACATTAATGCTTCAAATGATCATGTATGGGTCCGAAGAACTAACACTATAGGACCAAAAGAAATATGGGTACAAAAATCAACAACTTCTCTACTTGATATATGTACGCTCCAAGGCTCTAAGATGCAAGGAGTGATGGTTCCTTGATAGTGGTTACTCAAGGCACATGGATTGGGATATCAATAACTTTGCAACCCTATCAAGGTATCACGAAGGTGGCACCATCACCTTCGGATATGATTCAAAGGACAAAATCATTGGTATAGGTAACATCCAAATTGGCTCATCTCCTTTAATAGAAAATGTTGTTTTGGTTGAAGGTCTTAAGCATAATCTCTTGAGCATTAGCCAACTTTGTGATAAAAGTTTTAAAGTCATTTTTGATGATCTCACTTGCGATGTTTTAGAAAAGAAAATAAATATTTGTGTTCTCTCCGTTTTTCATGAAAACAATGTCTATATGATTGATATGTTAAATTTATATTGTAATGCTATTTGTTTAAATGCTTTTAATGAAGATTCTTGGTTATGACATAAGAGACAAGGTCATATTTCGTTTGACTATCTATATAGAATTAACTCTAAAGAATCGGTGAAGGGTATTCCGTGCTTGAAATTTGAAAAGGACCGCCTTTGTGATGCGTGCCAACTCGAAAACAAATCAAGTCCTCTTTCAAAGTAATCACGGATATCATGATATTTAAACCATTAGAGTTGATCCACACAGATATGTATGGTCCAACAAAAACTGAAGTCTCAATGATAATCATTTTGTTTTTATTTTAGTTAATAATTTCTTTAGATTTACATGTGTTTTCTTTTTGGAACACAAAGATGAAACATTTTCGCATTCCATGTTTTTAGAAAAAGAGTTAGAAAGAAAAAGATTTTTTGATTTTGCGCATAAGGAGTGATAGAGGTGGTGAATTCATTAACCATTCATTTATCACTTATTGTGAAGAAAATAGAATTAAACATGAACTATCTTGTCCCAGAACTCTACAACAAAATGTAGTCGTTGAAAGAAAAAAATCACACACTTCAAGAGATGGCTAGGACAATGATTAGTGAATATGGACTCCCTCAATACCATGGGCCGAGGCCGTAAACACTTCATGTTACATATCGAATAGAAGTTATTTTTACAAAAACACTTCCGAAACTCCTTTTGAGATTTACTTTTTGAGAAAATCAAATGTTTCATATTTTAAAGTTTTTGGCTGTAAATATTTTGTTATAAACACTAAAGATAATTTAGGTTAATTTTATGTCAAATCTTATGAAGCTATATTTATTGGGTATTCAAATACTAGTAAGGCCTATAGAGTTTTTAATAGAAGTACTTTGACTATTGAAAAATCTATGCATGTTAAGGTTGAGGAATCTAATGCTTTTTTGAAGAATGTTGTATAAATTGATTCCTTAGGTGAAGATATGGAGAAAATATCCTTGAAGGAATCACCAAAGCAAGAAGACAAGCCAAAGAATGATAAACATGGCGAGGTTCAAGATGTCGAAGTGGAGCCGATGTCGAAGTGGAGCCAATATAACCACTTTCAAAGAATTGGAGATATACTATAAATCATCCCAAGGACCTTATCATAGGTGATGTATTCAAGGGGGTAATTACTTGTTCCAAACTCCATGATATTTGTAGTCATTTTGCATTCATTTCATATATTAAGCCCAAAAATATCCTCGAAGTCGAGGGTGACTCATATTGGTTGCTTGCAATGCAAGGAGAGCTTACTCAAGCACAACCAAGTTTGGCATCTTGTTCCTAAATCCCATGATAAACCAACCATTGGTACTAAATAGATTTTTAGGAATAAGTTGGATGAGTCAGAAAATGTTATTAGGAATAAAGCTAGGTTAGTGGCTCAAGGTTACACCCAAGTCGAAGGTATCGATTTTGTGTCACACCTCGCTTCCCAAAATATAGAGTACGAGTATGTGACGATGGCCAGCAAATGCTCATGAAGTAAAAAATCTCTTTCGTAAATACCTTACGCTGTAGTAAATGAGTCAAATTCATGCACACATATGCAAAAGGCAACTAAAAGTTTCATTTTCACATAAAAAACATGCATCTAAAATAGACTTTGTCTAGATACAAGTTTTGAAACATTACAAAGCATAAATAAAAGAAGATACAATTTTGGCATCGGGACATCATAACAAGACAAAATGCTAAAATACATAAGACAAGAAACGCCAGACTCATGCCTGGTAGTCTTCCTGGGTTTCCTCGAACTATGGCTCGTCAATCTCCTCAAGTTCTGATGCTGAAAAATCAAGGTCCGTCAGAAGCGGACCAGAAGTGCACACACGAAAAGAGGAAACAATAATATGAAAATATGAAAGTAAAGGGCAATATAAGTAGAGCACTAGAATCAATGAATTATAAAATCTGACGGTAATATAAACTGACAGGTAAGATACTAGCGAGAGTAACATAACACTAAATCATGTGAAATAAGGTCATGTATGGATACTATGACATGTATATAATGAGCTTGAAGCACCCTGGATGAGTAATGTCATATATCATAATCATCAGGTCACAAGAACACAAGATCACAAGTTAAGAACGGTATGGCAAGTCCAGAAACATCATGCAGTCAAGATTATCCATCTCACAAATGATAATTCTAAGTCTAGTATGTTTTATTACCCTAACGAATGCAGCCATCCTGTACCCCATCTCACATGACAACTACATATCAAACAAGTGATGCGTTAGTGAATTCCAATAGCAGGGAGAATAGTTCACTGTACTCAGGTATCATGTAACATGTAACAACAGGATCACGTGTGGCATCCAAACCTACAAGAGGCCGCCCTTCCAAATATACCTCCCCGAATTTCCTCTGCTACAGTCTTCCCCAGTAACCCTGGCTTAGTTAATTTTATTAATCAATGTTAGTGCAAGAACGTGTGACTCAGCCTAGATCAGTATCAAGATTATCAGTATCAAATAGTGATTACAATACATATCAAATTTTAAGAAAATAGAAAATGGTGACAACATCGAGTGAAAAATACATAATAGTATAAGTGATGCCAGTGTATTAGGATGTAAACATAATTATAAAACAGTACTCATGAGACAGGGTAACATCAACTTAATTTGTACAATATTTACTAATTTATAGTCATACTTGAATGATCAAATATGAAACAAACATCCTATGTATGCATATCTTATAGTACACATGATCAGGGAATTGAGATCAGAAAGAAATTTATAAACTAACAAAGGAACATAGTGGAGAGAGAGAGTATGTGTACTGGCCTGATGTCGTTGGAATTTGAATTTCCGTAACTTCAACCTTCTCTGGGTAAAATTTGTGGCCTAAATATTACGTGAATTAGTTATAGACTTGACATGTTCTTATTCAGTGATAAGTTAAATGAGAATGTAATTTTAACTATTTATTATAATTTTGATTGGTTAATTTTCTAAATAATTCAATTTTTGAATTCTAGCAACCATTTAAAAATATAATTTATTGATAAATACATGAATAAGCTAATAAAATGATGTATAATATTTATATTTTACTAAATTATGAATTTTATATTTTTTGTGATATTTAGAAATTTATTGGCAATTTTTAAATAAATGATCATTAAATAATAATTACAAAGAATATTAATTTCATGTTATTCTAAGTAAGATTACACTCAAAATAATTTTACAGAGTCCCAAATTTAGTTTATGATTTTCTGTGAATTTTTTGAAATTTTCTGAGTTTATTTTAAATTCTTCTGAATTAAAATTAACCTAAAAATCAATAAAAATCAATAAAAGGCTTAACGGGTCTGTTTGCTACAATATTAGGTTTGGGTCTGATATAGTAAAATTCTATAGTAGATTTTCTATATATTTTTATAATATTTTATTTATTTATTTTCTTTTTCTTTTCTTTTTACTTTTTCTTTTTCTTTTTCTTTTTATTTTGGGCCAGGTTCGAGTCTGTATAACAGACCCGAACCCTTTACAGACCCGAACCCGGGTCTGTAAAATAGACCCAGGCTGGGTCTGTGCCGGGCACAGACCGAGGTCGGGTCTGGTCCTGACCAGGGCAGCCTGGTCTGGCCGACTAGGTCCAAGCTAGACTGGTCTGGCCCGGGTTTGGCCGAATGGACTGTGCTGTGCACAGTGCACATCATAGTGCAACTCTTTCTTTTTATCTTATCAAATAAAATTAATAAAAATCCTAAAAAATCATGATAAATACAAGGCACATCTTAGGTATTCTATATAATTTTATTGAGATTTTCGCATAAGTTTTTCATGGTGAAATTAAAGCAAAATGTATTGCGTACTACGTGTTCGATGAAATGCCACAACGAACTAAATTCTACGAAAATATAAAATAAATTACCTGGAATGCTTCCCCTCAGTCTGATGTTCTTCTCCTTGACTAGCACTTCAAAGATTCAGGAGAGAAAGAGAGAGTGTAGTAAAAAGGGAGACAAGCTTAAGTTTTGTAAATGACTTGAGATGGTGAAATACCCCTTTTATAGGCAGCACATACACCCCTAAGCCACCTCTGAGAGTTAGGCTATATGGATGGAGCAGTGGATTCAGTTTGGGTGAATGGGAATGAGGGGGAGAAAGTGAGGGAGAAGTTAGAGAGAGTGGGAAAAGTTAGAGATTGAAGAGAGTTAAAGAGAGGTTTAAATAAATGGTCTTAGGCCTTTAGACCACATGCTAATGTGGCAACATAGTTAACTCATTACATTCTTTCCTAGCCTACCAGGTTCAAAACCTAGTGGTTGCAAATAAATTCCGAATTTTAATTTTATTATTATTTTATTTATTTTTTATTTTTATTTTTGCCTTTTCTTAACAATTAAATTCCTATTTAATTCAGAAAATTTCTAAAAATTATTAAAAATAGCAAATATTATTTTAAACATTACTGATAAATTGGTTTCATGAAATTCATTCCCAATTGCAAATTAAAAATCTGAAAGTCGTATAGCGATATAGATGGGTCACGAATTTCGAGAATCTTCAATTAAAAATAAAGAAAAATCTAAAATATCAAGAAATTTTATTAAAGTTAAAGTAGACTTAGTTTAGACCACAAGAACAGGTATTTATACTATACCGACTACTAGTAGAAAATACAAGTGACTGGAACTGAGGGTTCGAATCCAACCCACCTAATAAAAAGAATTTCGTCCTCGAAATTCAAAAGTAAACAAGGAGAAGTGTATTCTAAGCTATAAGATGATGAATAGATAGCTAGATATGAGATAAGTTACCTGAGAAGAGATGAGGATATTTAGCCCTGATCTCATCTTCCCGTTCCCAGGTGAAATTCCCAGGAGAGTTTGAATCCCAAGATACCAGTACCAGGGGAATGGTCTTGTTCTTCAGAACCTTCTCCTTCTCGTCGATGATGTGGATTAGCTGAGCCTCATAGGATAGATCGCGGTTCAGTCTCAGATCTAAAGAGTCCAGAATATGTTGGTCGTCCCTGACGTACTTCCTTAATTGAGAGATGTGGAATACGCCATGAACACCACCTAGTGCTGGAGGTAAGGCTACTCGGTATGCTACTTCTCTGACTAGCTCTATGATCTCAAAAGGTCCAATGTATCTGGGACTCAGCTTCCCACTACAGCCGAACCTAATAACCCCTCGAGTTGGTGAGATCTTATGAAATACATGGTCACCTACTGCAAACTCTAAGGCCCTTCTCTTGGCATTGGCCCACTTCTTCTAATGATCTTAAGCGGCTTTCATATGTATCTTGATCTTGGCCACCTTCTCTATTGTAAAATCAGACCTGGGCCGAGCAGCTTCCTGTCGCCAATGTCATCCCAGCACACAGGAGATCTGCACTTTTCTGATGGAGTGCCTCATATGGAGCCATCTGGATACTAGCCTGATAGCTGTTGTTGTAGGAGAACTCCACTAAATGCAGATGGTCATCCCATGATCCCTTAAGGTCTAGTATATAGACTCTAAGCATATTCTTTAGAATCTAGATGGTTCTTTCGATTGGCCATCAGTCTGAGGATGGAATATCGTGCTAAACTTTAACTTGCTGCCTAATCTCCTCTGAAGACTACCCCAGAAACACGACACAATTCTAGTGTCTCTATCTGAAATAATACTAACAGGGACTCCATGCATTCTGACTATTTCCTACATGTACTTTTCTGCCAGTGCTTCTATGGACTATCCTACTCTGAAAGGTATAAAGTGAGCACTCATAGTGAGTCGGTCCACGATCATCCATATAACATTGTTCCCTCTTGGACACCTAGGTAGGCTTACAACAAAGTCCATGGTGATATTCTCCCACTTTCATTGGGGAATAGGGAGTGGTTGTAGCAGGCCTACAACAAAGTCCATGGTGATATTCTCCCACTTCCATTCGGGAATAGGGAGTGGTTGTAGCAGCCTGGCCATCCTCTGGTGTTCCACCTTGACTTGTTGGCATACAAGGCAATTGGTTACGATTCGAGCTATCTCTTTCTTCATCCCGTGCCATCTCCAGGATGTACCAAATATGGGGAACTATAAGCTTCAGAGAGCAACTCCCTTCAAACTTTCCCAGACAGAGTCTACTTCTGAACCGAAGCGAACCATCAGCATAGATGACTATATCCTGCCTTAATCCGGCTTCCACTTCTTCTCTGATCTTCTGCAACTTAGGGTCTTCCTTTTGAATCTCCTTGATCTTCTCGATCAAAGATGGTTGGTCAGCAAGGTCATGAGTCTCGCAATATCTCCAGGTATAGTGATCTGCATGTCTAGCCTAATAATCTCTCCCTGCATCTCCTTCTGTTGAGTCATCATTATGAAAGAGGGCTTCCTACTGAGAGCATCAAGAACTACATTCACCTTCCCGGGGTGGTATTATAGATCTAGATCATAGTCTACCATGAGCTCTAGCCATCTCCTCGGCACATGTTGAGCTCCTTCTGAGTAAAAATATACTTGAGACTCTTATGATCTGTGAATATCTCCACACGCTCCCTGAGAAGATACTGTCGCCACACCTTAAGGGCGAAGATGACCGCCGCCAGTTCCAGATCATGGGTTGGGTAATTCCTCTCATGGGGCTTCAATTATCTTGAGGCGAATGATATCACTTTGCCTCGTTGCATCAACACACAACCCAAGCCGTGCTTAGAAGCATCACTATGTATCACCATCCCCCTGATTAGTCTCTAATTTTGCATAGTTTTCATCACATTCTCATATTTATTTGATGTAAAATTCTGCTAATAAAGCTTTGCTTGCTTGATCCTAGGTCCATGGTGTGCATATGAAGAAGAAGACCCTAATTCACCAATTAAGGGGTGATTAAAGGCCTATCAAGTAGTCATTGACTTAGGGAAGAGATTTTGTCAGACCAGGGCATCAAATCACGAATCTAGGAGATCAAGTGGATAGGAGACAGTCGGACAACACGCTACCCAAACACTGGCGCGCGGCCCTGACATGGACGCGGAAACGCGGCCAGGGCCGCATTTTCGCGGCCATGCTGGCGCGCGCACACGCCCGGGCTTTGGGCCAGGGATTCCCCCTGGCCTCTTTTCCCCTGGTGCCTATAAATACCCCCCCCCCCCAGCGGCTTCAGTTGGGAGATATCCAGAGAATAGAGTTGTATTTGTTGCTTTGTTGTTAGGAATTGTAGTTGTTGTTTCTTTCTTCTTCTAGTTTTAGTTTTAACCATTAGAGTGAAAGAGAGAGAGAGTGTGTACAAGTTGTATTTGGAAGGTGACAAGCTAATACAAGTAACTACTTCTCTTTCTTCTTTCTATTTACTTGTCTTTTCCATTTGCTTTTACTTCCTTATTGTAGTGTAACTTCATTTCTCTTCACTTCTTTTCTTTTGTTTTCTTGTAGTGTAACTCCCTCTCTTTACCTCTTCTCTTTTGTTGTTTCTCTTCTCAAGCATGTCTAACTAACTCTTTCATTGCATGGCTAACTAACTACTAACCCACTAATCTCTAACAACTTGATTGATAACCCAAATGAGTCAATAGTGTCAAATAAGCCTTGTACAAATGAGAGCTATGACATCTTAAGACGAGGGTTCTAACTTAATTTACCTACAAGTATTTACCTTCTTATATTTCATGCTTAATGGGTTTTTGATGATCTATGGGTTGTGTGCATTACTCGTTGATGTAACTTAGAGATTTTCTTTTAAACTTTGCCGATACCATTAGTGCACTTGTGTCTTCCCTTATTCTCGCCTTCTATTGGATCTTGATAAGGGAATGTCCAAGTTTTTACCGTGTAAAGCTAAGTTAAAGGAAGAACTTTCATTCGTTCCCAATGTGAATAGTCCCTATGCATAAAGATTTTACTTGCCTATGATCCATTGTGAGGCTACATCTTTAAGAAGTTAGGGATTTGTGGGAGCAAATAGTAGAAAGTTAGCCATGCGTTTTTACCATTAAGAAAATTTAACTTTACAAATCACCAAATCATTTTCAAACAATTCTTGAAACCAACTTTTTTTCATTTTCCAATTCTTTATTTAAAACAAAGAACTTTCTCTTTTCTTGAAACAAAGAAGCCTCATCAAGTTTCCATCGCTCTCCCTCCTTGTGGATATGACTCGTATAGCCACTTCGCTACTACGGAAGAATCATAAAAGCAGCAACATCGACCCACACTCTTTTCACTTATTCTTTTGCTTGCTTTTTGCCGATCAAATTTTGGCGCCGTTGCCGGGGAGGGAACGGCTTTATTGTTCACTACTAAAGATTGTTCTTTGTTTTTGTTTGTAGGAGAAGTACCAAGGAGCTCACTATCACGGGAAGCGAAAGTGGTGGCCAAGGACGTTGTGCGAGGATTCATTTGCCCTCAGAAAAATTCGTGTAAAAGCGAGTTTTTCTGATTAAAGTACTAATAAACTCGTTTGCAGGGTTGTCGAAGGCCGCAAAAATTGCTTTCTAAATTTTTTAGTTCCATTGAATGCTTCACCCTATACATGTGTATTAAACTAAACATAAATTCACTTGTTGCTTAATTGAAATTTGGATTAGACTTTTGCATTTAGGGCACATGTCTATTTCAATTTATTTCAATTTCTGTTGAAGAGCGCTGGAGAAAAGGTACGTGTGCATTCATATCGAATATGACCAACATTTTGGAGTGATTTATCGCTTTAAGTGTTACCTTGTTGTGAATAAACTGTATACTTGCACAATTGACATTAAGGGCAAAATCCAAATAAATAAGATAAGGTGGGGATTTCATCACCCTTCCTTAGCCCAAAAATCATCTCCAAGTCGCTCACACTTTCCTAAGCCTTAATAAAAATTGATAGACGTTGGCCCTAGGGACATCTCGGACTCACTAAGAGATTAACCGAGGTTGAAAATTGCAAGAACTATACTCTTGCAAAATCGGTATCTAAGGAAAGTGGATTGAAAGGCAAAGCCTCGAAAGCTCCGTGGTTTGGCGTAATTAGACCTGTGGCTCACGCCCGGATACCTCCTCCCAAGCTTTGCCCTTTCCTGGCTGATTAGCTTATAGTCGAGTTCCTGCAACAACCTCCCCCGGAGAGTCGACCAGTTAAGAGTCGTCTAGGTCCAAGTACCTTAGACTAAGACTTGTGGTTGTTTTTCTTCATTTTGTTGTTTATTTTATCTTTTTGTTTGTTTGTTGTTTTTACGTTGTTTGTTGTGTGCTGCATGCAAGAGTGGGTAAGAGATCCTGCAACTTCTAGATTAACCAGAAACACTTCCTTACCCTTGCATTCAGAACCTGTGATGGCATCACTTCAGGAAAGATTTTACCCGATCAGAACCTCATTACCATCTTGTATAAAACTGCCTGAGGCAAATGGAAATAATTTTGAATTAAAGCCTCAATTCATCAGCACTGCAATGGGATCCAGCCTCGAAAAGGATGAGAACTAGGATTGGATTTATTTGAGGATTTAGCTAAGAAAACTGGATTTATTTGAGGATTTAGCTAAGAAAACCCTACAATGGGAGCCAGCCTCGAAAAAATCAAGGAATTTACAATCTATAGCTTCAAGAGGAGGGCTCCTATCTGTAGAATTATCCATAGCTGTAGAGGCTAAGATTGCAACCCTAATGAGGAGAATAGAGGCTCTAGAGACAAAAGAGCCCGCCACTGTCAACCAAATCAGCCCGCCACCAATTCACAATCCGGGTTGTTCATACTGTCAGGCACTAAACCATGTCTTTGAAGAGTGACCTGTTTTTCATGCCCAGCAAGTGCCACCGGAATACCTGAACGCGGCCTACTCACGGCCGCCCTATAATTCCTACTCACAAACATACATTCCAGGTTGGAGGAATCACCCTAATTTCTCTTGGGCCCAGAACAATCTTCCTAGGCCTAATTTCTCCAACAATTTTCACCATCCCAGTCCTCCACCAAATTTTCCCAATCAAGCTCCATCTCCTTCCTCTCAGAGTTCACCAATGGAAAAGAAATTCAGTAAGTTGGAGGAGAGCATGGAAGCTTTTATAAAGTCCCAAAACCACTTTTATGCAGAACCAGGGACAAACGTTGAACAACCATTCACAGGCTATATCGAGATTGGAAATGCAGTGAGCTAATTAGCTAGCTCCCTAAGTGAAAGACCAAAGGGTACTTTACCTAGTTAGCCGCTAGTTAACCCAAAAACCTCTAATCAAGTATATGAAATTCAGGATCCATCGATCAACTAGTGCAATGCTGTTCACACACTTCGATCTGGAAAGAAGGTAGACAACCAGGTCTACCAACAGAAAAGTCCAGTCCATCTTGATCCTACTCCAGCCTCCACCTTGTAGGCTGTCTAAAAATCACCAAGACAAGCCACCAAAACACAGAGATCCAAGATCCAGGCGCAAGGCTAAATGTGACAATCAAGACGCGAAAGTCCAAACCCGCGTCTCAGCATCAAGGCACGTTGGCTCAACGCCCGCGTCTCCGCATCAAGACGCGTTGGCTCAACGCCCGCGTCTCAGCATCAAGGCGCGTTGGCTCAACGCCCGCGTCTCAGCATCAAGGCGCGTTGGCTCAACGCCCGCGTCTCAGCAACAAGGTGCCCGCACCTTGGTTGTAACCACCCCGATTATGGCGCCATCCACCGCCCATGTAGCGGGGAAGTTGGCCCTCATCGTGGAGCACTTTTAGGGGGCACGATCACCCCCTAAAAACACTATAAATAGTCCCGTCACTATTGAAGAGTGGTCGGATTTTTGAGAAGGAAAAGAGAGAATTTTTCTTGGGTCGGACCCTAGGAGACTTTTGGCGATAAAAGAAAAAGGAGAGATCATCAACAGAGAGAGAGAGCTCGACTCTTCAAGCCAGCTTGCTGCGTACAAGTTGCTCTTCGCCTACCTTCTCTTTTAGAGTTTTGGTGGACGGGGCTGAGTTACTCCTTCAACCTACCAAGGAGAAGATCCCTCGACGGTACTGACGGTCATCTGGTCAACGGAGAACAAGATTCACTCTCCACCGCCACACGAAGAACCCAGCACTAAACAAAGGGGGAATTCAAGATTCAATATTCTCCCTCCCTTGTAACCGGAAGATTAGCCTGTTGTAATTTTTCATCTGATTCAAGGAAAAGTTGCTCCAGTCCGCTTTTACAGTTTTCCGCGTCCAACAAGAGATGGCGACTCCGCTGGGGACTACGTTTGTCACTGACGAACAAGCCGTGGCGCAGGATGATCTCCTCTGTAGGGGGAAAATGGTCGAGACACTTGTTGTGGAGTTCGACCAAGCGAAGTATGAAGAGTTTCTCTCTTCTAGCTCCAAGAGCCCAAAGACCCGCGTCTGTCGCAGGGTCTCGGCGGGGAATGGCCCCGAAGCCCGACCTGAAGCTCTCTTGGGCGCCGCTGCTGTTGCCCACTGTGCCCAGCAAAGTTCACGCGTCAACGCCTCTCAGAAGGCCCGCGCGATCCCAAGCACAGTTGCTGTTGCGACCAACTCCAGCGCACAGAAAACCCGTGTCAACGTCTCTCAGGAGACCCGCGTGGTTAAACTCCCTGATGTTCGACATCAGGATGTTGTTGGTTTCTCTCCACCTCCTCGACGCAACCGGAATGCTGAGCGTCGACAGAGGAGACGCGCGCGTCAACTGCAAGTTGGAACCGTTGGTTGTCCAACTGAAACTGGACGCGACGTACAGTCTCGCGCCTTGCCCGCATCACGTCCAGTACGTGAAATCCGCGTTTGGCGGCCCAAGCGCGCAACTCCTCAAGTTGAGTCCTCTGAGGACCAACTTACCAAACGCCAGAATGAAGCTTCTGCGTCTCGTCAAACGCAAGAAGCACGCGCCCAGAGACGAGGCGCCCTGCAGCCCACTCTCTCTCGCGCGCCTCTACCCAAACAGCAACGCGAGACCCGCGTCTCATCTCAACAGAGACGCCGGACGCGCGTTCCACAGCCGAGATGCAGAAACCGCGTCTCTGAAGTCTGCGTCCAGACTGCACAGCACATGGATGCCTCCCGTCTTCGACGTTGCGAGGCTAATCTTTTCAATCCCCCTCCTATGGATTTGAGGGATTACTTGACGAAGAAAAGAAGTGCCAATCAGGTCACTTCATCATGCTGCTGCCAACGGCTCATCTCCATGCTCTCAGAGTGCCGTTGCGAATCAGGCGTACACCAGCAGTCTTTGGTCAGACAGCTGACCCTGATTCCTCCGTCAGCTAAAAGAAGACGCTCCCACAGAAGGAGAACCTTCTCTGACGTTGAGTACCCCGAGCTCACTGCAAATATGACAAGCAGGAGCAAGGGAAAACAAATTGCAGTCGGCTCAGATGACTCCGAGTCTGACTCTGAACCGGAAGGAGTGTATCGACACACTCGTACCCGAACGGGGGCCATTCCCCCAATTGACTATAATGCCTTAGCCCACGGCGTTAGAGTGAATGATTCTCATTCCGCCGTAGCGGAATCAAGGGCTTCGAACTCTTCCGTCGAGAAGGAGACCTCTGCCTACATGACAGGCACTCCTGAGGAGACGGCAAGACGTATAGAGCAGGTCCAGAAAGCACAAATGGACATGATTATTTCTCAGCAAGCGTCGATTGACTCCCTCAAGCAGGCGATTGTACAACTGCTGGAAGACAGGAGGAAATCTCCTCCTAGGAGGTCAAAGGGCAAAGGGAGAAAGCTCATCTTTCGAACCTTCTGAAGAGAGGCAGCAATCTACCTCCAGTTCGTCCAAACCCTCGTCGCAAGTAAAAGGTGACCAAGACCCAGAGAAGGCTCATGCTAAAAGGATGAGTCAATTGGAGGAACGCCTCAATGCCCTTGCCAGTCGCAAAGACCTCCAAGAAGTTGGAGTGGTCCGGCCCTATCCAGCTGAGTGGGATCTAGTCCCGTACCCTCCTAAGTTCAAGGCTCCAACCCTCCAAGCCTTCGATGGGAAGGGGTCCCCTAATCAGCACATCTACTACTTCAAATCCCAAACCGGGAATGTAGTAGATAATGACGCCATCCTGGCGCGACTATTCATCGGCACCCTGAAAGGGTTGGCCTTTGAGTGGTTCATGAAACTCCCAGAAGGTTCTATCAAGAACTGGGGTGACTTGGAGAAGCTGTTCCTAACACGCTTCTTTGAAGATGATTCCGAGGTCACAATGCCCACCCTGTTAGCTACGAGACAGCGAAAGGGAGAGTCCGTCAAATCTTTCGTGGAAAGATTTCGGAACGTGGCACTCCGGTGTCCAAGCGGTATGACCCAGGCCACCCTAGTGGAAACATGCCGCCACAACCTCCAAACCTCACTCCTTGCTCAAATAGGAGTTGCTGAAAGCCGCACCTGGAAACAATTAGTCCAACAAGGTGAACAGGCTGAGGAGATTGTTGCCCGCGTCAGGGCAGAAGAAGGCAAGTCTAGGCCGGAAAGGTCAACTAGGCGAGCGCCAGACACCTCCCTCCAGACGAAGCGGAAGGATAATTTGGCGACGGAGACCAAATCTCCCACCAAACCTCAACCAGCCAAGGCGAGTGGCTCTTCAAGCCAACCCCGCGCCAACAAGCAGTATTCCTTCAAGGAGGAACATGTCGATTCGCTCTTCAAGCTACTCAACAAGAGCAACCGACTGAAGCTCCCTGAAATTAGGCGCCCGGAGGAAGTCGGCAAGACCGACAACCCCAAATACTGCATGTATCACAGGATGTTGGGACATCCTACCAAAAGCTGCTACATCTTCAAGGATGTCCTTCAAGCTCTGATTGACGCGGAAGTGTTAAAACTCCGACCAGAGCAGAAGAAGGTGATGGCCAATGTGACGTCAGCTCTCCAGTTCGGAAGACAACCCCCAACGCCTGCGGGGGTGATCCCTATTCCAAGAGGAGAACTGAGAATAGTCAACACAGACCCTCACTAGCAGCAAGAGAAAGGCTTGGTACCCGTCCCTACACCTCAAGGGGAAATCATGTGGGTCCACCCTGACCTTGTTGATGCACGGCAATGGACTACTGTGATCAACAGGAAATCCAAAGGCAAGGCAAAAGCCTCATCTTGCAACGTGGTATGCGCCTCTTCCCGAGAAGCGGAGACTGATGTCCCTTCACTGACCGACTCAGAGGAGGAAACGATAGTCTTGGCCGCAGAGCCCAACCAACCAACGACGGGAACCCGTTCAGGACAGGCGTACTTGAAACAGTACAGTGAGACGGCAGTAGCCCCTCCACAACCAACTGCAGAGCCAACTAGGCCCTCCACGAAGCCACCAGTGGAGAAACAAAAGAGACTCGATTCTCTCGAGCTTTTAAAAAGGGTATAACGGAGGGATCCACAACGCCTTACCGCTTTGATGTCCTGGCTCAATTGGCCAACATCCCGGCGCGGATCACCTTGTATGAACTTCTTAGACTATCGAAGTCTACCAGGGAAGCTCTGCAAGAAGCCCTGGCAAATGCTGAGGTCTTTATGACCCGGGTGCCGAAGGAAAAAGATGTAGAGGATTGTCTCCACACCTCCCCAAATGCTCCCTGCATTACCTTCACAGCAGATGATATGCAGGTTAAGGGGAAGCATGATCGACCCCTGTACTTCACAGGGTATATTGGATCGTCTGAGGTGAACCGCATCCAGGTAGATCCAGGGTCCGCATTGAGCATCATGCCTCGCCGAGTCATGTAACATCTCGGCATTCCTACCCATCGTTTGAGCCCTACCCAAACGACTATTTATGGGTTCAATGCCAACCAGACCCGTCCGATGGGGAAAATCAAGCTCAGGTGTCAGATTGGAAGCCTCAAGTCGGAAGTGACATGTTACATCATCGACGCCGACAGTTCCTACAATCTATTGCTGGGACGACCATGGATTCACCGCAATCCATTGTTCCATCCACTCTCCACCAAGTCATGAAATACATTGACGGGAGTGGAAAAATTCAAACGTTGATAGCCGAGAGGTATCCGTTTAAAGGGGTCGAAAATTATTTCACGGACTCCCTCCTATATCAGGATCCTGAGGAGTCAAATGAAACCCCGCAACCAGAGGAGCCAGACTCTGGTAATGAGGCTGATATTGAGCCCGAGAAAGAAGAGTACCTGTGGGAGTTAGAACCACTTGTAACAGGCACTAATAAGCCTGATGTCGATAATACCACCGATGATGTAGGCGGTTAGTATATTAATGAAGATTTATTTTCCTGTGTGTGCTTCTGATTCAATACCGTCAGACACTAGCACTGATATAGATGACGATCCCTGGTCGGCAGTAGATGCTTTGACATCGTTGCATGTACCAGTGAAGTCGTCCTTCGAGACATACCGAGACAATGGTAATGCGCAAGAATCTATATTCATGGTTCCAGCCAGACGAAAAGGCCAAAAACCAATTCTTTTTGGGAGAATCTCGTCTGAGCCAATGCCCCGCGAAGACTCGGAAGGTGAGGAGGAATCCCCTCAGCTCAGTCATTATGAACCAAAAGCGCTCCAAATGATGAAGTGCATGGGGTATGATCTAACCAACAGACCCGGGTTGAACTTCGGCAAAGGAAGGAGAACGCTACTTCGATCCTTTGTGCCGAAAGGGAAGGCCCCCGATTATTATCATCGGACGCACCGGGGGTTAGGCTACGTATCAACTCCGGTCCCATCAGCCTCCGATTCTCAAGAATCGCCGAGCAACGATTACTCTTCAGACACATCATCTTGGGAGTCAGATGTCAGTGTCGGTAACATCTTCAGAGAACTTTCGGTGAACATGGTTTCGACAAGCCACCTGGAAGACGGAGATGAAGAAATGGTCCAATCTGATACAGATCCATGGATCAAACATTTAAATGCTCTTTGGGATACCCGCTTTGAACAGCGTGAGCCACCCACAGAAGACAAGGTTATTCAGATCAACCTAGGAGAAGAGGCCAACCCCAAGCCCATCTTCATAAGTGACGGCCTGTCACCATCGGAGAAGAAGGATCTAATATCTCTTGTACAAGATTATATAGACGTCTTCGCCTGGAATTATGAGGACATGCCAGGACTTGATCCTCAAGTGGCCATGCACCGCCTCAACATCAATCCGGACGTAAAACCTGTCAAACAACAGCAGCGACGGTTTCGCCCAGAAATAATGGAGGCAATTCAATCAGAAGTCAGAAAACTTATTGATTCTGGCTTCATCAGGGAAGAACAGCATCCCGACTGGGTAGCCAACATCGTCCCCGTTTCCAAGAAGAACGGGAAGATCAGGATCTGCATCGACTTCCGTGATCTAAACGAGGCCTGCCCCAAGGACGAATTCCCATTGCCAATCACAGATGTCATGATTGACAATACTTGTGGATTTGAACGAATGTCCTTCATGGACGGATTCTCAGGATACAATCAAATCAAAATGTATCCTGATGACGAAAAGCATACCTCCTTCAGGACACCCCTAGGAGTGTATTGCTACACCGTCATGCCCTTCGGACTGAAGAATGTAGGGGCAACATATCAAAGGGCCATGAATGCCATTTTCCATCAGCAAATACGCAAAACGGTGGAATGTTATGTTGATGATATCGCGGTAAAAAGCCGCGCTAAAGGCGATCACGTAGCAGACCTGAAGGTGGTCTTCGACATCATGCGGGCTCATCAATTGAAGATGAATCCCACCAAGTCCTTCCTGGGGGTAGCCAGTGGCAAATTCCTAGGATTTGTTGTGACTTCCACAGGAATCCATTTGGACCCGGAAAAAATCCGCGCTATCCAGGAGATGCAACCCCCGAGAAACCTCAAGGAACTAGGGGTTTACAGGGTCGATTGGCGTACATCCGCAGGTTCATCTCAAACCTCTCCGGAAGATGCCAGCCCTTCGCTAAATTGATGAAGAAGGGTGTCTCGTTCATTTGGGATGACGCTTGCCAACAAGCATTCGAGGAAATCAAGCAATACCTCACCCAACCACCAGTCCTTGCAGCTCCAGTATCCGGAAAGCCGTTTCTGGTGTACGTCCGAGCGATGGATCATTCTTTGGGAGCTCTACTAGCTCAGAATGACGATCAGAGACGTGAGCAAGCAATCTACTATCTAAGTAGAACAATGATCAGAGCCGAACATCGGTATAACCCGATCGAGAAGGAATGTTTGGCACTGGTGTTCGCTATCCAGAAAATGCGACACTATCTGGTAGGCCAAACTATAAATGTCATATCAAAAGTCAACCCTCTGAGGTTACTTATGACTAAACCTTCATCGCTAAATGGCCGACTGGCAAAATGGGCCATATTGCTCTCCCAATATGAGATGCATTTTCTGCCACAAAAGGCTATTAAAGGACAAGCGGTGGCAGACTTCTTAGCTGAACACCCAGATCCGAGGGCAGTCAAACTCTACGAGGATCTCCCAGATGAAGTTGCTGAAGTCTGCCTGACTCAGACATCGTTCGAAAGTCAAGTATGGCAACTTTTCTTCGACGGTGCATCAAGAACAAGCCCGAAGGGACACATAGTAGCAGGGGTAGGAGTAATACTCGTCTCCCCACAAAATTATGTGATTCCCCGAGCTATCTCACTGACCGAGCCTTGTTCCAATAATGTGGCGGAATACAACGCTCTTTTGATTGGGATGCAATTCGCCGATGAGATTGGCGTTAAAAATATCGAGGCATACGGTGATTCTAAACTCATCGTCAGCCAAGTTCGCGGGGAGTACGAAGTCAGACATGAAGACTTGGTACCCTATTACAATGCAACTATCCGCATGGCCGAGGGATTTACAAGCTTCTACATCGACCATGTACCACGCAGGCAAAATGCGCACGCAGATGCACTCGCATCCCTGGCTGCCTCCTTAGCTCTTCCAGCTGGAGCAATGGAGAAGATATTCGTCTACAGCCACGACCTGTATTGCCCGAGAAATGCTCTTGAGGATTATCAGGAGTCAACGGGAGGTCGTCACCGTGAAGAAGCACTTGAAGCGTCAACCGGTCCAGAGCGTAGAGACTGGCGGTTCCCCTACATTGATTTCGTCTTGTATGGCATCCTGCCTGAAGACGCCAAAGAAGCAGCTGCCATTCGAAGGAAAGCCCCCAAATTCTATTATAATGCGATTACGCGAACATTGTATCGTCGATCGCATGACGGGATCTTACTCCGGTGCCTCTCACCAAACGAAGCACAAGAAGTATTGAAAGAGGCCCACGACGGTATGTGTGGAGCCCATCAACCTGGCCCAAAACTGGCACATCGACTCCAAAGATTGGGTTACTACTGGCCTAAGATAATTGCCGATGCCGTCACTTATGCCAAGAAATGTCACGCCTGCCAAGTGCATGGTGACTTTATCCATCAAGCGCCAGGCTATCTCCACTTTACGGCCTCTACCTGGCCATTCGAAATGTGGGGCATGGACGTGGTTGGTCCTATCAGCCCGCCATCATCAAAAGGACATCGGTTCATTCTGGCGATAACCGATTACTTCTCCAAATGGGCTGAAGCCATCCCTTTGAAGGAGGTCAAGTCGTCGAACGTGATCAAGTTCGTGAAACATCACGTTATTTACCGTTTCGGCGTACCTCGGCGAATTGTCCATGACAATGGACCCCAGTTCATCAGCCAGGCTTTCCAGAGATTCTGCGCTAAGTTCAGAATCCAGAGTGTGTCCTCAACGGCATACTATCCTGCCGCCAATGGCCTCGCAGAAGCTTTCAACAAGACTATTGGCAAGCTTCTAAAGAAGTTCGTCTCGAAAATTCAACGAGACTGGGACGACAAACTGGGTGAATGCTTATGGGCCTACCGTACAACTGTGCGAACCCCAACTAAAGCCACGCCGTTTTCTTTGGTATACGGCTGTGAGGCCGTGCTCCCATTTGAAATTCAAATTCCATCTCTACGTGTCGCCTTGACAGCGGAGATGACAACAGAGGAGAAGCATCGACAGCGACTCCACGAATTGGAGGCCTTAGACGACAAGCGTCTACAAGCCCAACAACAAATCGAGCTCTACGAAGCTCGAATCACCAGAGCTTTCAACAAGAAAGTTAAAGTACGAACTTTCAAGAAAGGCGATCTTGTCTTAGCCGTCAGAAGACCCATGGTGATGACGCACAAGACAAAAGGAAAATTCCAACCCAAATGGGAAGGACCATTTGTAGTAGAGTCAGTCTACTCAAATGGGTCATATCGCCTCATAACTTCAAATGGCGATACACTCATGATGCCGATCAATGGCAGGTTCCTAAAGAAATACTATCCTTAGATGGTATTCTTCTGCTGATCAAGTTAAAAGTACACCTCTGATCAAAATAAGAGGAGCTTCTTCATTGATATCCAACGCCTCCGACGGCTAAGGATAGAGGAAAATGTTGGCTTTTAAACCCAACATAAGTCTTCGACAACTCATCATGCTGAGGGGAATAGCATGGCTAGCCCGACTCAAACGGTAGTTGGTAAAGGCACCTCAAACCCGTTGACAGCTGAGGATTTGCTAAAAATCCTAAGGGACACGTTCCCATTTGATCCGACGCCCCTGACGGCTAAGGATAGAGGAAAATGTTGGCTTTTAAGCCCAACATAAGTCTTCGACAACCCATCATGCTGAGGGGAATAGCATGGCTAGCCCAACTCAAACGGTAGTTGGTAAAGGCACCTCAAATCCGTTGATAGCTGAGGGTTTGCTAAAAATCCTAAGTGGACTTAGCTCCATTCCTTTCTCCAAAAATCCCCTACCAATTCTCATCCACAGAATGGTAGGTCTACAAAATACAACCATTACAAAGTTAACACTATACCTCTGGTAATGAGAAACCCCTTGTAGAGTACAAATCTTGCTTGTCAAATCTTGCTTGTCAACTCTACATTTTGCCAAGTTAACACTACACCTCTGGCACTTCAAATCTCACTTGTCAATTCTCACCAATAGAATGACAGGTCCTCAAAATTGCTCTTATCATGAGGCAATTTTTGTCAAGTTAATATCACACCTCTGACAAATTACTGTTAAAGTTCAACACCATACCTCTAAACAGTAATCAAGTTTCTGCCAGGTTTAATATTACACCTCTGACAGTCACTCTTCTTCAGACTTCCATATCGAAGCTGAAATGGATGATGCTAAGTTAACACCACACCTCTAGCATCCAAGTCATTGCTAAGTTCAACAATACACCTATAGCCATGACTTTCCCTCGGACTTCCTTATCCAAGCCGAGATGACCAATGCTAAGTTCAACATTACACCTCTAGCATTCCCTCATTGTCAAGTTAAACATTACACCTATGACAGTGACACTTCTGAGTTAAGTTAATATCACACCTCTGACTCACATCCTTGTCAAGTTAACATTACACTTCTGACAAGACCACTTTCAACCTGTTAAGTTAATATCACACCTCTGACGGTAACAAACTTTCCTAGATTCCCCACGAGTCTAGTCCCACTTGTTATTCTCTTCAGCAGAATAACAAGTCTACCTAAAAACATTGTTAGGTTAATACTACACCATCAACAGTGTTCCCCTCAAATCCCCAGTTGAGCTCAATCAAGTTAATCCCAAACACTTGATAAAAGTTCACCCCCTACATGTCCAAAGTGGCGCTTCTTGGCGAGTGAAGTAGCAGGGCGTGGCGCTGCAAAAAGAAAAGGACACTTAGTTAGATACTCTATCAAAAGCAAGGAAAAAATGCTAAGTGTTCATAATCCGAACGCAGAAGAGACACTGGACGCAGGAATTATCAAATCCGCGTCCAGACCTGCGCATCCACGCAGAAGAGACACTGGACGCAGGAATTATCAAATTCGCGTCCAGACCTGCGCATCCACGCAGAAGAGACACTGGACGCAGGAATTATCAAATCCGCGTCCAGACCTGCGCATCCACGCAGAAGAGGCACTGGACGCAGGAATTATCAAATCCGCGTCCAGACCTGCAGGATCGGCGTCTCCACAACATTCTCCTTGATGTCACTTCTGGGGTGCGAAAAGAAGGGAGTTATCCACCTTAACCCTTCCATCACCATAATCGCCAGAAGTTAAGGAGGGTAACTCCCTTCCTTTCACATCCCCAGATGTCAAAGTGCTTGGACTCGGGTGCCAGATTCATAAAAATCAACAGCTGACGAAACAGAACGCAAGGATCAAATCCGCGTTCTGTAAACTAAGTCCGCGTCTGAACCCTTCACAATTAGAAAATATTCTAAGTGAAGAATCTGAAGCGCAGGACCCAATGGCGCGAGGGTCCAAACCCGCATCATGGTTATCAACCCAAAGACTGCGTCTGGGAATCAAACACGATTTAAATTCGTGTGTTAAGGGTTCTTAAAGGTTCTGTGAACTTCCTTTAATGGCGAAACTTTCGCCTAAAAGGCATTTACCTTGGAGACCTTGGAGAACAACATCCTGCGCAGAGGAGGAGCTGCCCCTCCGGGCCTCGGCGACGGTCGCCTTTGAAGAAGAAGCAATCGGCTTGGTCTTGGGAGCCATGGCCAATTCGATCCGAGGTTCAAACAGATGAACTGAAGAGGAAGTTCTCTTTCTTAATCTTATCAGCGAGTGCGTTCGGAGAAGAAGAGGAATCTTCCCAACTGTGGCCTTTTATAGGCACAGGGATTCGCGAAGATATGCAGCGTATTCTGCAGCGAATCTCTGTTCGACGCGTGGAACAGAATCACTTTAACGCACAGAGAAGATCATGCGCCACAACTCTGCACGAACCGTCGCTAGACACGTGGCACGGATCATTTAATGAGCCAAGAAATCCGCGCGCCAAAAGGTAAAATCCCGTCGGTTCCCCAGGCCAACTGGCAGCGCAATCATGACGTGACACGGACTCGCACCCGACGGCCATGTCTCTTCGATGGCTATGCCCCGTCAGCATCGCCATAAATGCGCCCAGACAATCGCATCTATATTCAAAAGATGCGTCTCTCCGGAGTTCGCGTCTTCAGCTGAACATCGCGTCTGCCTTATGAAGATCAGTCGCGTTTCCATTACCAAAAGGTCGCGCCTTACTAAGAAGTCGCGTCTTTAAAGCAGCCTCGTCTCCGCTTTTCAAAAAGGAACCCGCGTTCAGTCCCTACTTCTGCGAATCAGTTCAACAGTACACTGACACAAGCAGACGACCAACCACTCCTGGCTTAAAGCGCGCCAGTGACAGACTAAAAGCAATCGGGGAGGTTTAGACTGTGCATCTAGACACTCAACATGATCAACTCTGGGGGCTTCAAAGAGTTCAACAGTACACTCACGAAGACCAACTCCAGATAAGATTAAACCCGGAGCATCAACAGTCTAGTCATGAAGGCGAACTCAGCTAGAGTCCAAAGTATTTCGAAATCCATCCCAGTTAACTGCGGAATATCGAAAACTTTGGAGGGGGTTCTGTAGGCTGTCTAAAAATCACCAAGACAAGCCACCAAAACGCAGAGATCCAAGATCCAGGCGCAAGGCTAAATGTGACAATCAAGACGCGAAAGTCCAAACCTGCGTCTCAGCATCAAGGCGCGTTGGCTCAACGCCCGCGTCTCCGCATCAAGGCGCGTTGGCTCAACGCCCGCGTCTCAGCATCAAGGCGCGTTGGCTCAACGCCCGCGTCTCAGCAACAAGGTGCCCGCACCTTGGTTGTAACCACCCCGATTATGGCGCCATCCACCGCCCATGTAGCGGGGAAGTTGGCCCTCATCGTGGAGCACTTTTAGGGGGCACGATCACCCCCTAAAAACCCTATAAATAGTCCCGTCACTATTGAAGAGTGGTCGGATTTTCGAGAAGGAAAAGAGAGAATTTTTCTTGGGTCGGACCCTAGGAGACTTTTGGCGATAAAAGAAAAAGGAGAGATCATCAACAGAGAGAGAGAGCTCGACTCTTCAAGCCAGCTTGCTGCGTACAAGTTGCTCTTCGCCTACCTTCTCTTTTAGAGTTTTGGTGGACGGGGCTGAGTTACTCCTTCTACCTACCAAGGAGAAGATCCCTCGACGGTACTGACAGTCATCTGGTCAACGGAGAACAAGATTCACTCTCCACCGCCACACGAAGAACCCAGCACTAAACAACGGGGGAATTCAAGATTCAATATTCTCCCTCCCTTGTAACCGGAAGATTAGCCTGTTGTAATTTTTCATCTGATTCAAGGAAAAGTTGCTCCAGTCCGCTTTTACAGTTTTCCGCGTCCAACACACCTCTGCTAGAAACTACTCCTCAAATATCTTACGAGGACAAAGCTGCTGAACAAGTTAATAAGCCTGTAGCACCCTTTCCCAATAGGCTTAGGAACAACAATAAGAATATGCACATAGAGAAGATGCTAGAGATGTTCAACCAGGTCAAATTAAATGTGCCTCTTCTTGATGCCATCCAATAAGTCCAAGCTTATGCAAAATTTCTTAAGAATATGTATACTAAGAAGAGAAAGACAAATGTGCCCAAGGAAGTGTTCTTGGCAACCAATATAAGTGAAATTCTGTCTGGTCCCATTTCGGTGAAATACAAGGATCCCGGATGTCCCACAATCTCCTGCACTATAGGACAGAGAGAAATTAGTAGAGCGCTTCTTGACCTGGGAGCAAGTATCAACTTGCTATCTCTCTCAGTATACCACCAACTTAGTGGGCGAGCTAAGCCCAACTCGAGTCACCATTCAGCTAGCTGACCGATCTGTGAAGATCTCGAAAGGGAAAATCATAGACGTCCTTATCCAGGTCGGGGATTTCATCTACCCCGTTGACTTATTATGCTTGAGACCCAACCTGTGTCCAATCTAAGGTCTCAAACTCCAGTCATCTTAGGGTGCCCATTCCTTGCTACAGCTAATGCCATAATCAACTATAAGAACGGGTCCATGCGATTGGCCTTTGGAGACATGACAAAGGAAGTCAATGTCTTCAATCTTGGAAGACAACCCAGGGATGTCAATGATCAGACGTTTGAGGTCAATTCTATTGAAAACCTGACCAGTGAGCATGAGGAAAGCATGGAGATAGAAATAGAGGCAGAGTTTGATTTGGAGGCTGAGGATTTTAATCTAGACCAGATCGCAGATTCAGCTGTGGATTGGGCGTCAAGCCCAAGTGTACCTCATCTTAGGATTGAAAGTCTAGAGATTGCCTCCATTGAAGCAACACCTTCCCTAGAGCTAAAAGCCTCACCCGAACACCTCAAGTATGCCTACATCGGCGGAAAGGACACCTTGCCAGTTATCATAGCATCCCACCTGACTGAGCAACAAGAGGAAAGATTAATGTCTATTCTGAAAAGACATCGAAGCCATTTATGGACGATGAAGGATATCAACAAAATAAGTCCAGCCATAGTGTAACATAGATTCATTTAGTCGATGAAGCAACCCCCAGGAGGGACCCACAACGCAGGCTTAACCCACTGATGCAAGAGGCAGTTAAAGCGAAAATTTTGAAATTACTAGACAATGGGATCATTTATCCTATTTCTGATAGCTAATGGGTTAGCCCTGTTCATGCGATCCCAAAGAAAGCAGGCTTTACAGTGGTTGAAAATGAGGTAAAAGAGTTGGTACAAACAAGATTGCCTACCAAGGTTCGTGTTTGTATCGACTACAGGAAGTTGAATGTAGCTACCCGTAAAGACCACTTCCCGCTGCCCTTCATCGACCAAATGCTTGAACGCTTGGCTGGACATGAGTACTATTGCTTCCTAGATGGGTACTTGGGGTACAATCAAATCCCCATTGTTGCAAAAGACCAGGAAAAGACCACGTTCACTCGCCCATTCGGAACCTTTGCTTACCGACGCATGCCCTTTGGATTGTGTAATGCTCCCGTAACATTCCAACGGTGCATGCTTAGTCTTTTCTCCGACATGGTAGAACGTTTTCTTGAGATTTTCATGGATGACTTCTCCATCTACGAAGATTCATTTGATCAGTGTCTTCATCACCTAGAGTTAGTGCTGCAATGATGCAAGGAGAAAAATCTAACTCTAAACTGGGAGAAATGTCACTTCATGATGAGACAGGGGATTGTCTTAGGCCATGAGATTTCTAGGAGAGGCATTGAAGTGGACAAGGCTAAAGTAGAAGTGATTGCTAAGCTTTCACCACCCAAAAGCATCAAGGATATTAGATCCTTTCTAGAGTATGCTGGGTTCTACTGACGGTTCATTAAGGATTTTACCAAAATCGCTAGGCCCTTAACAAACCTGCTCGCTAAGGATGTGCCCTTTGATTTTAACGATGAATATTTTAAGTCATGGGGAAAGCTTAAGCAAGAACTTATTTCTGCGCTATTATTTCTGCTCCTAACTGGGCCCAACAATTTGAAATCATGTGCGACACCTCTGATTTTGCTATTGGCGTTGTTCTAGGATAGCACATCGACAACAGGCAGCACGTGATTTATTACTCGAGTAGGACCTTGAATGACGCCGAACAGAATTATATAACGACTGAGAAGGAATTCTTGGCCGTTGTCTTTGCGTTAGAGAAGTTCCGGCCCTACTTGTTAGGTTCGAAGACGGTGATTTTTACAGATTACTCGGCTCTAAAATACCTCATGACCAAGAAGGAAGCAAAAGCCCAATTTATTCGATGGATCCTTTTGCTTCAAGAATTTAACCTGAAAATTTGGGATAAACGAGGTATAGAAAACGTGGTTGCAGATCATTTGTCATGAATTTTGAACGCACCTATCATACAAGCTTCGATCAATGAGGATTTCTCAAACGAGCACATCTTGGCCATTCTTAAGGAACCCAGGTATGCGGACATTGTTAATTACCTGACCACCGGACAATTACCCACTGATTAGACAAAGTAAGACCAATATCGCTTCTTTGCCCAAGTACGGTACTTCTTCTAGGAAGAACCGTATCTTTTTAAGTATTGTTCCGACCAAATTATTCGACGATGCATACCAGAGGAGGAACAGAGGAGTGTGCTCAGCTTTTGCCATGACCTTGCATGCAGAGGACACTTCGGTCCCCGCAAGACTGTAGAGAAGGTTCTACAAAGTGAGTTTTACTGGCCCACTTTATTCAAAGACTCATACCATTTTTGCAAGTCATGCGCCAATTATTAGAAAATTGGAAAATTTTAAGAAGAGACATGATGCCCCTGAACCCGATCCTGAAAGTTGAAATTTTTGATGTTTGGGGTATCGACTTCATAGGGCCATTCCCTAAGTCCTTCGGCAACCAGTTCATTTTGGTTGCAATCGATTACGTCTTTAAATGGGTAGAAGCTATGACTACAAAGACCAATGACAACAAGGTGGTTGTCAAATTTCTCAAAGAGAACATCTTCTTCCGATTTGGCACCCCCAGAGCGATAATTAGTGATAATGAATCACATTTCTGTAATAGAGTTTTTGAAGCTCTAATGCAAAAATATTCCATCAATCACAAGTTATCCACTCCGTATCATCCCCAGACAAATGGGCAGTTAGAAGTCATCAATTGACAACTTAAGCTCATTCTAGAAAAGACTGTCGGATAGAACCGAAAGGATTGGTCGGTCAAACTCAACGATGCATTGTGGGCTTACCGCACTACTTTTAAGATAGTTCTGGGGATGCCTCCTTATAGAATTGTATTTGAAAAAGCCTGTCATCTATCAGTCGAGTTAGAACACCGTGCCCTATGGGCCATTAAGCAACTCAGTTTTGATCTAAGGCTGGTGAGCTAAGGCGACTGCAGATCTCAGAATTAGAGGAGATATGGAATGAAGCCTATGAGAATGCTCGAATCACCAAAAGTAGGACTAAACTTTTTCATGATCAGATCATAACCCGAAAAAACTTTGCCCCGGAAGACAAGGTTCTGCTGTACAACTCGAGGCTTCATATTTTCACGGGGAAGCTGAAGACTCGTTGGTCTAGACTATTCATCATGCGCACCGTTTTTTCACACGGTGCTGTGATTATTGTAGACCTAAGAACAACACGGAATTCAAAGTGAATGGGCAAAAACTGAAGCCCTTTTTGACCATTGAGCCTACATCACAGGCTGCTAGTGACTCTTTTTAATCCGTCCTACACCTAACCCAGCCGTCCACACCGCAATAAAAAAAAGAATTTATTTGTTTATATGCTTACCCCTTCTATATTTTTGACATTTCTTTAGCCTATTCGCACTTGGCTGACCCGAGTCAGCGAAGACGGTAACATCCTTCTTCACCCTATTTATTGCATTTTCATTTACATCACATTCATTAAGGACAATGCATTAGATAGGTGTGGGGGGGGGGGTGCTAAGACCTTTTCTTTTTTCCTTTCATTCTGTTTCTTCTTTCTTATAAACAAAAAAAAAACCCCAAGATTGAAAAGAAATTTCATACTCTTTATAAAAATACCAAAAGGTTGTAGGAATTAAGGGAAACCTTATTAATGAATCTTTATTTTTGTCTAAATAAACAAGAAAGATTGATTTGACTAAGAGTTAGGAGCGATAAGGAAAATAACTCATACCTTTTATTTAGCCTTAGTAGAATATACATAAACCACACACACATGCTTGGGATTTAGAGACACAACTCTAGAAAAAAAAGAAAAAAATATTGGATAATTGTGCCTCAAGAAGCATGATTACTCACGCCAGAAAAAAATCACTGTATAATATATAAGTAAATCTTGATTTTGTGGCATACTCTACTTGCATATTTGACCTGAGGGGTGTTTTTCCACCTGATGTCCTAAAACCATCTAGTTTGGGAGTCATCAGTTTGATATGTGTTACATGAGTAAAGTAGAAAGCCTAATGAAATCAAGAATAATAAATAACTATTAATAAAATTAAATGATATTCAAAGTTGAGTTGAAAAATCCCAAGCATCACACTTACACATTATGCATATCTATCTAAAGCAAAATAACAGAAAGAGTTAGAAGTATAAGATCCTTTCTAAATTTAAAGAAAAACTATAATTTCTTCTTTTATGAAGGCTAAAGTATAGGAGAACTTATGAGGGTTGAACCTAATTCTTACATCATTCGGTCATTTTTACTTAGATGATTGAAAGTTCTTTTTCTTGAAAGAGGTTTGCTAACAACTAAATATTATTTTTCACTTACTGGATTTTGTGGGTGCAATCTGCTGAAAACCCTCAGGAGACAACACTTCTCCTCTAGGGAAAACTTAAAGGTTTAAAGGCTTGTTGCACATGCTCAACGAAATCGCGTCACCTGCGAAAGTGGTATAATAATTTTCTTATTTTTGTTTTGCTCTGGACGAGCAAAAAGATAAGAGTGGGGGTGTGATAAGTCTCTAATTTTGCATAATTTTCATCACATTTTTATATTTATTTAATGTATAATTCTGCTAATAAAGCTTTGCTTGCTTGATCCTAGGTCCATGGTGTGCATATGAAGAAGAAGACCCTAAATCACCAATTAAGGGGTGATTAAAGGCCTACCAAATAGCCATTGACTTTAGGGAAGAGATTTTGTCAGCCCAGGGCATCAAATCACGAATCCAGGAGATCAAGTGACAGGAGACAGTTAGGACAGTACGCTGCCCAAACACTGGCGCGCGCGGCCCTGACATGGCTGCGGAAACGCGGCCATGCTGGCGCGCGCGCCCGGGCTTTGGGCCAGGGATTCCCCTGGCCCCTTAGCCCTGGTGCCTATAAATACACCCCAGGGGCTTCAGTTAGGAGATATCCAGAGAATAGAGTTGTATTTGTTGCTTTGTTGTTAGGAATTGTAGTAGTTGTTTCTTTTTTCTTCTTGTTTTAGTTTTAACCATTAGAGTGAAAGAGAGAGAGAGTGTGTGTACAAGTTGTACATGAAAGGTGACAAGCTAATACAAGTAACTACTTCTCTTTCTTCTTTCTATTTACTTGTCTTTTCCATTTACTTTTACTTCCTTGTTGTAGTGTAACTTCATTTCTCTTCACTTCTTTTCTTTTGTTTTCTTGTAGTGTAACTCCCTCTCTTTACCTCTTCTCTTTTGTTATTTCTCTTCTCAAGCATGTCTAACTAACTCTTTCATTGCATGGCTAACTAACTACTAACCCACTAATCTCTAACAACTTGATTGATAACCTAAATGAGTCAATAGTATCAAATAAGCCTTGTGCAAATGAGAGCTATGATATCTTAAGACGAGGGTTCTAACTCTAACTTACCTACAAGTATTTACTTTCTTATATTTCATGCTTAATGGGTTTTTGATGATCTATGGGTTATGTGCTTTACTCGTTGATGTAAGTTAGAGATTTTCCTTTTAACTTTGTTGATATCATTAGTGCACTTGTGTCTTCCCTTATTCTGGACTTCTATTGGATCATGATAAGGGAATGTCCAAGTTTTTGCCGTGTAAAGCTAAGTTAAAGGAAGGACTTTCATTCGTTCCTAACGTGAATAGTTTCTATGCATAAAGATTTTACTTGCCTAAGATCCATCGTGAGGCTACATCTTCAAGAAGTTAGGGATTAGTGGGAGCAATTAGTAGAAAGTTAGCCATGCATTTTTACCATTAAGAAAATCCAACTTTACAAATCACCAAATCATTTTTAAATAATTCTTGAAACCAACTTGTTTTCATTTTTCAATTCTTTATTTAAAACAAAGAACTTTCTCTTTTCTTGAAACAAAGAAGCCGCATCAAGCTTCCATCGCTCTCCCTCCGTGTGGATACGACCCATATAGCCACTTCGCTACTACAGAAAATCGCAAAAGTAGTAACATCGACCGACACTCTTTTCACTTATTCTTGTGCTTGTTTTTTGCTGATCACCCCCCAGATCCATCTGAAATTGCTAGACCTGGTGCTGTTGTCAATCGATCCTTCAGTTCCTCGAATGCTAACTGGCATTCCTCAGTCCACCGATACTTAACTTCCTTTCTAGAGAGCTCGGTTAGAGGCTCGGTGATCCTAGAGAAATTGGACAAATCGATGATAGTAGCCAGCTAGTCCAAGAAAACTTCTCACTTCTGTGACAGGCTTGGGGATTGGCCAATCTCTGACAGCTTCTACTTTGGCTGGACCCATCGAGATGCCATCCCCAGATTTGATGTGCCCGAAAAATGAGACATGGTCTAACCAAAAAGAGCATTTACTAAGCTTTGCATGTAACTTCACTCTTCTTAGAGTTTGCAGGACAATCCTCAAGTGCTCAGCCTGCTCCTCTTTGTCTTGGAATAGATCAGGATATTATCAATGAAGACCACGATAAATTGATCTAAGTATGGAGCATAGACGCGATTCACCAAGTCCATGAATACCGCAGAAGCATTGGTGACTCCGAATAGCATAACAAGGAACTCGAAATGTCTATATCACGTCCGAAAAGTAGTCTTAGGCACGTCCTCAGCTTTCACCCACACTTGTTGATAACCAGAATGGAGATTTATCTTAGAGAATACTATGGCTCCCCCCAGTTGACTGAAGAGATCATCAATCTGGGGTAAGGGATACTTATTCTTCATTGTGACGTGGTTCAGCTCACGGTAATCAATGCATAGTCGCTGGCTAGCATCCTTCTTCTTGACTAAAAGGACCGGAGCGCACCAAGATGAAGCACTCGGTCGGATTAATCACTTATCGAGCAAGTCTTGAATCTGCTTCTTCAGTTCCGCAAGTTCTATCAAAGCCATGTGATACGGCATCTTGGAAATAGGGGTTGTTCCAGGCAAGACTTTGACATTAAATTCAATCTCTTGAGCAGGGTGTAGTCCAGGGAGATCCTCAGGAAAGATGTCAAGAAATTCACATAAAACCTCAGGCATTTTAACCTGCTCCTTAAAGTTCAAGGACTCTAGCACTCCCTTCAATTGCCTCTTCTTAAATTAGGCTTACCCTAGAGTTACATCCCCGGCATGGAATTCAAACTCTGAATGACTAGGGACTCTGAAAGTAACTTTCTTCTTCCTATAGTCAATGAGAGCATAGGAAGTGCCAAATCAGTCCATGCACAAGACAACGTCAAATCCAGAGTCGTTTATGACTATTAGGTCGGCTAAAAACTCTCTATCACATATCACTGTAGGGACTGGGTCGAGTTGAGAGGAAAATAAAATATTCCTGTTCTGAACCATAAGTGTCTAAAACAGATAGGGAATAGTTTAGAAGGGAATCTAAGGCACGAGGTTAGGTTAACGATGTGTATCCAGACAATTATATATGCTTTTTCTTATATGTGAACCTGATTGTCTTTATACGGTATGGAACTAAAATAAATCTAGCTCTGATACCAATAAAATCATGTTATGCCCCGCTACCCAAAATACGAGTACGGGTATATGATGATGGCCAGAAGATACTCACGAAGAGGAAAATCTCTTCGTGAATACCTTAAGCTTTAGCAAATGATCCAAATTCACACACACATATGCAAAAGACAATCAGAAGTTCCATTTTCACATAAAAAATATACATCTACAATAGTTTTTGTCTGGATACAAGAATTGAAACATAACAAAGCAGAAATAAAAGAATATATAATTTTGGCATCAGGACATCATAGCAAGACAAAATGTCAAAATACATAAGATAAGAAATGTCAGACTCATGCCTGGTAGTCTTCCTATGTTTCTTCAAACAGTGGCTCGTCAGTCTCCTTAAGCTTTGATGCTGAAAAATCAAGGTCCATCAGAAGTAGACTAGCAAGTGCACACACAAAAAGAGGAAACAATAATATGGAAATGTGAAAGTAAATGGCAATATAGTACTAGAATCAATGAATTATAAATCTGACGGTAATATAAACTGACAGGCAAGGTACCAACGAGAGTAACAGAATACTAGATTATGTGAAATAAGGTCATGTATGTGTATTATAACATGTATATAATGAGCATGAAGTACCCTGGATGAGTAATGCCATATATCGTAATCATCAGGTTACAAGAACACAAGATCACAAGTTAAGAATGATATAGCAAGTCCAGGAACATCATGTAGTCAAGATTATCCATGTCACAAATGATAATTCTAAGTCTATGTTTTATTATCCTAATTAATGCAGCCATCCTGTGCCCCATCCCACAGGACAACTAAATATCAAACAAGTGATGCATTAGTGGATCCTGATAGTAGGGAGAAACAGTTCACTATACTCAGGTATCATGTAACATGTAATAACAGGAGTGCGCATAAATAACAAGATCATATGTGGCATCCAAACCCACAAGGGGTCGCCCTTCCAAGCACGCCTCCCTGAATTTTCCCTGTTACAGTCTCCCCCAATAAACTCGGCTTGGTTAATTTTATTAATCAATGTAAATGCAAGATAATATGTGATTCAGCGTGATAGGATTAGTGATCAGTATCAAGAGTATCAGTGTCAAATAGTGATTACAATACATATCAAAATTTCAAAAAAATAGAAAACGGTGACAACATTGAGTGACAAATACATAATAGTATAAGTGATGCCAGTGCATTAGGATGTAAACATAATCATAAACAGTAATCATATGATAGGGTGACATCAACTTAATTTGTACAATATTTACTAATTTATAGTTACACTTGAATGATCATTTATGTAACATATATCCTATGCATGCATGCCTTACAGTATACATAACCAGGGAAGGATATGGGAATCGAGATCCGAAAGGAATTTATAAACTAACAAAGAACACAGAGGAGAGAGAGTATGTGTACTTGCCTGATGTCATTGGAATCTAATTTTCCGTAACTGCAATTGGCTCTGGGTAAAATTCAGGGTTTAAATATTACATGAATTAATTAGAGACTTGACATGCTCTTATTCAGTGATAAGTTAAATGAGAATGTAATGTTTACTATTTATTATAAATTTTGGTTGGTTAATATTTTCAAATAATTCAATTTCTTAATTTTAACAACCATTTAAAAATATAATTTCATGATAAAATATATGAATAAACTAATAAATTTATGTATAATATTTATATTTTACTGAATTATGAATTTTATATTTTTTGTGATATTTAGAAATTTATTGGCAATTTTTAAATAAATTATCATTAAATAATAATTATAAAGAATATTTAATTTAATGTTATTCTAAGTAATATTACATTTAAAATAATTTTACAGAGTTCCAAATTTAGTTTGTGATTTTTTGTGAATTTTCTGAAAATTTTGAATTTATTTTGAATTTTTTTGAATTAAAATAAATTTAAAAATCAATAAAATCAATAAAAGGCTTAACGGGTCTGTTTGCTACAGTAATGGGTCTGCTACAATAATGAGTTTGGGTTTGGGTCTGCTACAGTAAAATGCTATAGTAAATTTTCTACATATTTTTATTATATTATATTTATTTATTCTTTCTTTTCCTTTTTCTTTTTTTTCTATATTGGGTCGGGTTAAGGTCTGTAAAAAATAGACCCAACCCCGAGTCTATAAAATAGGGTCTGGGCCAGACTAGGCCAGCCTAGTCTGGCCGAACCTGGCTCGACTAGGTCCAGGCCAGACTGGTCTGGCCCGGGCTTGGCCGAGTGCACAACATAATGCACCTCTTTCTTTTTTTTTCCCATCAAATTAAATTAATAAAAATCCTAAAAATTTATGAGAAATATAAGGCACATCTAAGGTTTCTATATAATGTTAATGAGATTTTAGCATAAGTTTTTCATGGTGAAATTAAAGTTAAAATGTAATGCATACTACGTGTTTGATGAAATGCCACAACGAACTAAATTCTACGAAAATACAAAATAAATTACCTGGAACGCTTCCTTTCAGTCTGAATATTCTTCTCCTCGATCAATACTTCAAATATTAGGGAGAGAAAGAGAGAGTGTAGTAAAAAAGGGAGAGAAGCTTAAGTTTTGCAAATGACTTGAGATGGTGAGATACCCCTTTTATAGGCACTACACACACCCCTAAGCCACCCCTGAGAGTTAGGCTACATGGAAGGAGTAGTGGATTCAATTTAGATGAGTGAGAATGAGAGGGAGGACGTGAGGGAGAAGTTAGAGAGAGTGGGTGAAGTTGAAGAAGATGAAGAGAGTTAAAGAGAAGTTTAAATAAATGGGCTTGGGCCTCTAGGCCACACGCCAATGTGGCAACATGGTTAACTCATTACATTCTTTCCTAGCCCATCAAGGGTTAAAACCTAGTGGCTGTAAATAAATTCTGAATTTTATTTTTTAATATTATTTATTTATTTTTATTTTTATTTATTTTTATTTTTGCATATTCTTAACTCAATTAAATTCCTATTTAATTCAAAAAAATTCCTAAAATTTTTTAAAAATAGCAAATTGTATTTTAAATATTATTGAGAAATCAGATTCATGAAATTCATGTAGGCTGTCTAAAAATCATTAAAAACAAGTCATCAAAAAGCAGAGTCCAAACTCCAGACGCAAGGCTAATCAAGCCATCACAACAGCATCAAGACGCGAGGGTCAAAACCCGCGTCTTAGCATCTCTGCAGCACCAAGACGCGAGGGTCGAAACCCGCGTCTCAACATCTCTGCAGCACCAAGACGTGAGGGACGAAACACGCGTCTCAGCATCTCTACAGCACCAAGGCGCGACGGTCGAAACCCGCGTCTCAGCATCTCTGCAGCACCAAGGCGCGACAGTCGAAACCCGCGTCTCAGCATAACTGCAGCATCAAGGTGCGAGGGCCGAAACCCGCGTCTCAGTATTATTGCAGCACCAAGTCGCGAGGGTCGAAACCCTCGTCTCAGTTATAACTGCCCTCGTTATGGGGCCAATCACTGCCCACATAATGAGGAAGTTAACCCCCATTATGGAGCGTTTTTAGGGGGCACGTTTACCCCTGAAACCTCTATAAATAGACTCGTTGCTATGGAGAAGGGTCGGTTGATTGAGATTTTACCTGCACACAAAATATAGTATTTCAGTTTTAAGAATAGGATGTGCAAGGTGCTCAATTCTACCGCTATAGCAAGTGGCTATGCGGGTCGTGATCCACAGGGAGGGACTAGCGATGGAAGCTTGTTTAGTAAGTTCTCTCTTTTTTTATTTATAATGATATTTACAATGAAAAAGAATGAAAGAGATTGGGAATATTGTAGTGTTGGTAATCTAAACTAAAGGAATAAAAGAAAGAAAACTAAAAACTAAAAACATACTTACCTCTTCGGTGTCTGCTTACCTTTGGACCATATCAACGTTGTACCTTTCTTTGAAGGCGAGCAAAGCATGGAATATAAGATCTTCCCCATTCCCGATTTACACTATGAAATAAAAGGGCGAGCTATACTACCATGGAAATGGATGTTCATCTTCATAAACCATCAACGGCACTTGCAAGGAGAAGGAAACTTCGAGGCTATTGGTTTTACTTGGATCAACAAACACAAAAGAGGGAAACAAAAACAAAACAAGAATAAAGAAGAAACAGAACTTCGATTTGATTCTTATAACAATGGAAGAAAAGACTTACACCGATGTCACCTCAGTACAAGCTTGATCTCCTTCCTCCATGAAACTCTTCTCTCCTCTCAGTTACATAAAAAAAAATAAAAATTACATAAAAGAAAACTAAAACAAACCTAAGTACAATCTACAAATTAGCCTAGGAAAAACCCTAAATTTGTTTCTGTACTCGACTCTATGCCCCCTTCTCTGTTGCTCTGCAGGGGTATTTATAGGAGATGGAAGAAGTAGAGTCCCGGTACGACTCTCCCACAAAAACTGAACGTCAACCTCATCCAGGGAGCCGCAGAAACGCGGCTTTGGCCGCATTTCCGCGGCCAAAGTGTATCTTCTGGCAACGCACTTTCGCGCGTGGACTCCTCTGGTCCGTCCATCTGGGTATATTCTTCTGGAAGTTGTATATCTGCTCTTTATTTTGAAAATTCGGGATAACTTGGGAAGCAAGTTACCCTAAATCCAAATCTTCCAAATCTTTTAAAACGAATTTTATCTTTTCACCCTTCTCCTTTTATCTTTATCCTTGCCTTGCAAGCAGTTAGGGTTAACTAGAAGTCCTCTTCTTTTAGTAATTGCACTTTTTGAACATGGGCTTGCTCATGAGCTTCTTTTAGGCTTCTGGGCTTCTTTTAGGCTTTTTTCTTTATTTAATTAATTACTCAAGGCCTGCACACATTAAATAATAAAACATTAGTAATAGTGCATAATTGTAGGAATAAATATGAAAATGTGATAATAAATGTAGTGATAAATATGCACTTTTTACTACCTATCACACCCCCACACTTATCTTTTTGCTCGTCCTCGAGTAAAAATCAAAAAGAAAGAAAAGAAAAACTAATCTATCCTAACTCACTTTCGTAGGAATCACGGTTGCACTTAGCATGTGCAACAAGCCGTTAAACCTCTAGGTTACCCTAGAGGACGAGTGTTGTCTCGTGAGCGTTTTCAGCGGATTACACCCACAAAATCCATAAAAAGTAAAATATTTGAAATATGTTTGAAGAGACCAAGTAATCTATAAGTTTTAGGGTTATTATTTTTATTCATTCTTAAACTTAGTCTTTATATAATAAATTGTTATTCATTTTAGGTAAGGATCAAAATTGAATTTTTGTATAGTCTTTTTCGTTACCAAAAGTCATATGCATCCTTGTGAATCTTTATTAGGAATTCCTTAACTTGGACTCTCATGCCTCTTTATTATTATTATGATTATTATTTTATTTTTTTTAATATGTATAACTCATCTAATTTTCTTTCGTGTAAGTATCAAGGCTTCTTGAGGCCCTCATACCTAACTAATTGACTATTAGATGTGTTAATACATATATAATATTTCATAGTTTTCTTAGGCTTTCTAATCCACCCATGTAGCGAACTTAAAGTCGGTGACTCCCAAACTGGTTGGTTTTAGGGCACCGGGTGAGAAAACACCCCACAGACTCAAATTCGAGTGAACTAGGCCACAAAATCAAGAACTTTATAAAATCACTTTTAGGCGTGAATATTTATGCTTCTTGAGGCACACGTATCCAGCTTAATTAGTAATGTTGCATATTTAATATCATATTTACATACTTATTTTAGAATAAAAGCCTGTATTGTCCTAATTAATTGCTTAATTTATTTGCAGGCCCATTCTTTAAGGAGATGAAGAGAAATGAGCCCAAAGCCCACCAAAATTCTGAATTAAATCAGAATTAATTCACACTCAGTAAATCAGGGCAAAATCAAGAAGTTGAAAACTGGTTGAGAAGAATCCTCTCAGAATCGATCGGTTGAAGCAAAGATCAAGCAAGTTTGATTCAGATTCTGACTGGATACATTTTAGTATTCGAATCATAACTTTTGCTACAGACTCTCAATTCTGATGATTCAAGATGATCCAGAAAACAGACTGACAGAGCTACAACTCTTATGTTGATCATTATTTCTAATTCTGTCAGTTGTTAAGTGATATTCAGCAATCAACACGCCAACAAACTGCAGATCAGAACTGAATATCCACCTCTACCCTCTCCATTTCTCCTATAAATACCTGCACTCAAAGGCAAAAGGGAGGCGAATGCAGAGTTAGGATTTAGCTTAGTTTTCATTTCTTAGTTTAGGTTTTTAGTCTTTCTTTTTATGTAATTTTAGTTTTCATCTATGTAATTCAGAGGAGATCGACTTGCATCGAAGAACAAGACTGAAGCTTGAGCTGGAGTGACACCGGTGTAAGACTTATTTCTTTTCTTTGATTGTAATGGAATCAAATCGGTGTTCTTTTTGTGTATGCACTTCTATTTAGTCTTCTTCTTCTTCTTCGTTTCTATTTTACTTTTCTTTTTCGTACAATCGTCTTCCAAGTGAGTCTAAAAGCATCGAAAGAGCCTTGCCATTGTGAGTGCCACCGATAGCTCATGACGATGGAATAGAGTCTCTCTCTGTATCATTTCATTCTTGAATTAGTCTTGATGATGTAATATGGACGAAGACCAACACTCGAATCTTATGGGCTATGCGCTGAATGCCTCCACTTCAAGGTAAAATCGTTGCTGAAAACTCGAGGTAAGCTTTTGACGAAAAGAAGGTAAGCAATTATTTTTTATTTCTTTTCTTTTATTTCTGTAAACTAAATCACAAACACCACTTCCTCCAAATCGTTTTCATTCTTCTTTCCACTTCATTTGTACTTTGTCGCTTTCTTTCGTTTTCTGATTTTTCACCTTCTTCATCTCCCGCTTTCTTCTTAACTTTAACAACTTTCTTTTTGTTTTTCTTAACTTAAAAAACAGAGAAGAACCTTCGCTTATTTTCATAAGATTTCAATAAAACGGTAAACGCTTCCATCGCAAACCCTCCTTGTGGATCACGACCCGCATTAGCCACTTGCTATAGCGGAAGTATTGAGCACTTGCACGTTTTTATTATAAGATCTGAAAATCCGTATTTTTTGTGCAGGTTTAGCATCAATCAAATTTTGGCGCCGTTGCCGGGGAGGGTAAAACGGTTTTTATTGAAATCTGAATTTTTATTGCAAATTTTTTAGAACTAAACGAATCTTCTTCTCTGTTGCAGGTTACAGGTTGAAGAAAACAGGAACTTTGCATTGCAGTAACATATAAGTGGACCTGGGCCTCTGCTCTCGAAAGCAGAGACCAGGATCCCTCCAAATTGCCGCAAAATCCTGGCTTTTGCCGCAAATTTGCGGCAATAAGGAGTGCACTACTGATCATTTTTCTGCAGGGTCTCTGATTCTGTAAAATACTTCTGCTGCATTACTTAATTTCCTGTATTATTCACCCTATACCTGCTTAATAAAGTCAACAGTAAAAAATTGGTTGTAATCGTTAAAAGTTGATTAGACATTTGCATTTCTAGGCACGTGTCTTTTCAATCCATTTACTTTTACTGTTGAAGAGTGCTGGAGCAAGGTATGTTTGCATTGCATCTAGAATAGGACTATCTCTTGGTTGATTTATATCGCTTAGAGTGCATCTTATTTATCTTGTACACTTGCACAAAAACTGATCTTAAGGGCACCACCCAGTAACAAGATAAGGTGGGGATTTAATCACCCTTCCTTAGCCCAAAAATCAGAATCCAAGCACTCACTAACCCAAGCCTAACTAAAATCGAGTAGACGTTGGCCCTAGGGACATCCCGGACTCAATTAGGAGATTATCCTAAGGGGGAACAATGTTGGAACCTAACTCTTGCAAAATCAGTGTCTAGGAAAGGGATTGAGGGCCGAAAGCCCGAAGGTTGGTGGTTATTTAATTAAGGAACGTCCTTGACGGAAAACCTCCCACCAACCTTGCCCTGACCTGGCTGATTAGCTTGTGGTTAAAGTCTACATTAGACCTCCCGTGGACAGTCTAACCAGTTAGGAGTCGTCTAGGTCCTAAGTCTACCCTAACCTAGGCTAGAATTTTTTCTTTTTTGTTTGTTTATTTGGTTGTTTTTCTTTGTTTGTATTATATTGTGTGATATGGACTATAATAATAATTTTTTCAACTATAATAATAATCCATATTACACATCAAACTCTTTTTCGTATATTACCAACCCGGCATATCATGACTTTAACCAACCTAGTGTGCCGGATTGGTCTTATCCGAATCAATATGACCCATACCCCCCATCTAATAACTATAATTTCCATAATAATTTCAACTCTTCACCGAGTCAGTGGGGATTCAACTCCCCCGAGCATAATTTCCAACCACCTTGTCCTCCTTCTCCACCCAGTCCATATTATGTTCAAGATTCATACTCAGTTCCACCCGTCCAAAATAGGAAACCATCAATTATGGAAATGAGTATGCGTGAGTCCAAACACAAATCCCAAAATCTGATGGACTCACAATTTCACTACCACTTCCAAGACAATTCTTCATCTTTTCATCAAAACAATGAACCTATCCACTATGAAAAGATGCTTGAAGCCATGACTCAGGCTCAAAACACTCGTAATCGTGACATAGATATGATGGTCGAATCTCTACGTTCCCACCGTCCTGATGTCACTAACTATTCTATTAGAGCCGAAGAGTCATGTAGTTTTGGAAATCAAGATTCCATTTCAGAACAACCATGTGAACATACCCAAACTCCAAATAATATTGATAGTTTGGCTAGTTTTCCTTTTCCTGAAATAGAACTTGAAAATGATTATGATCCTGAACCCCAACTTCGTGATTCAATTCCATTTCCTGATTCGATTATGACTCCGGTATCTTCACTTGACTTCAATCTTTTCCCGGAGTCAACATTGGATCCTGTGCCAATTCATAAAGAAATTGAATCACCTATATTTGAGGATCGTGTTGAACTTGACCAACTTTACAATTTTGAAAATCCCATGGATAAATTGGCAAGTTCTCCAATTTTTGATATTGAACTCAATGAGATATGTGACCCAGATTCTCACATATGTGATCCAGTTCAACTTTCTGAATCAATATTGACTCCTGTTGTATTACCAAACTTGAATAATATTCTAGAGTCAGTTTTGATTCCTCCACCTATCCTTCCTGAACTGGAATCACCCATATTAGGTCACATTCCATTGTTGGAAAATACATGTGGACTGGAGTTTCAACTTCTTGACTTGGACCCAATTTCTGAACCAATTTCGACTCTTGAACCTTTACTTGACTTAAGTCACCTTCCTGAGTCGGTATTAGTTCCTGTCCTTCCTGAGTCCAAGTCAACTGTTCTATCATTTCATACTCCATTCTGGGACGAGGTGGTTGACAAATTTGACTCCGAAATCAATTATGGAATTTGAAAATTAGATGGGGTTCAATTTTTAATAAAAATTCTTAATGGATTTATCTTTTTAGTGGGTCATATTAAAGATAGTGCTGGTGGGTTCCTTCGAGACCCAAGAAAAGTTGATTGGGCCATGTTTCGTGGACCAATCACACCACCACCGGAACCACCACCTTAAGGTAACCTTTTCCTTCCCTGCCGTCTTTTTCATGCATCTATGCATTAATTCATACATTGAGGACAATGCATGAGATAGGTGTGGGGGAGGGTCTAACATAACTTTTCTTTTTCTTTAAAAAAATAAAATAAAAAAATTGACATTTTTCTTTACTTTTAAAAAACTTTTTGAAAAATAGAAACAATATTTTGACTTATTTTTGTAAGAAATTAAGTTAATTTTAAGGAATAGGAAAATCCAAATTAGGATTTCTTATACTTGGTCAAAATAAGATTATTTGTTTGATTTTTAGGGTTAGGAAGATAATTTGTCAAAGTAATTTAGTCTTGATCTTTACCTTGATGAAATATGCATACTTCATACACTTACACACTTAGGGTTCAAAAACAAAGATTCTTATGCCTTATAAAATATATATATATATATATATATAAATAAATAAGTCTAATTATTGATTAGCTAGGTGCTTTGGCCTAAGCAAGCCTTAGTATTTATGCGAAAGATAATTAGATAAGTTTGAAAAAAAAATGAATAAGTCTAATTATTGATTAGCTAGGTGCTTTAGCCTAAGCAAGCCTTAGTATTTATACGAAAGATGATTAGATCCTCTGATTAAGCTGGGTATCTGTGCCTAATAAAGCATGAGTATTCACGCCTAAAAGAGGTTCATATAATAAAATCCTTAGTTTTGTGGCCTTGTCTGCTCGAGTCCTTAAGTCCTAGGGGTGTCTTCTCACCTGGTGCCCTAAGACCGTTTGGTTTGGGAGTCATCGATTAGAGGCTCGTTACATGGGCAGATTAGAAAGCCTAATAGAACTAAGGAATAATACCACAAAAAAAAAGTATATATATAAATAAATAAGGCATAAGAGTTAGAGTTAATGAACCCTTAGTCAAAATTTTCACAGTCACAAGGTGCATATAACTTAGGGTAAAGTAATAGACTAGATGAGAAGTACAATTTGACTCCTTACTTTGATTGATAACAAATTTTTGAATAGAGACTAAGTTTAGGAATGAAAGATTCGGTTTTCCTATAACTTATAGATTGCTTAGATCTTACAATCATATTTCAAATATTTTTCTCTTTCAAAATGCTTTTCGAAAATACTAACTCTTTATTTCCCTTTCTTTATGGATTTTGTGGGTGCAATCCACTGAAAACCCTCACGAGACAAAACTCGTCCTCTAGGGGGAACCTAGAGGTTTAACGGCTTGTTGCACATGCTCAGTGCAATCGCGCGACCTGCGAAAGTGGTCTAATAATCCTTAGTATAGTTTAGTTGTTTTGCTCGAGGACGAGCAAAAGATAGGTATGGGGGTGTGATTGGTCGCTAATGTTGCATATTTAATATCATATTTCCATACTTATTTTAGAATAAAAGCCTGTATTGTCCTAATTAATTGCTTAATTTATTTGCAGGCCTATTCTTTAAGGAGATGAAGAGAAATGAGCCCAAAGCCCACCAAAATTCTGAGTTAAATCAGAATTAATTCACACTCAGTAAATCAGGGCAAAATCAAGAAGTTGAAAACTGGTTGAGAAGAATCCTCTCAGAATCGATCGGTTGAAGCAAAGATCAAGCAAGTTTGATTCAGATTCTGACTGGATACATTTTAGTATTCGAATCATAACTTTTGCTACAGAATCTTAATTCTGATGATTCAAAATGATCCAGAAAACAGACTGACAGAGCTACAACTCTTATGTTGATCATTATTTCTAATTCTATCAGTTGTTAAGTGATATTCAGCAATCAACACGCCAACAAACTGCAGATCAGAACTGAATATCCACCTCTACCCTCTCCATTTCTCCTATAAATACCTGCACTCAAAGGCAAAAGGGAGGCGAATGCAGAGTTAGGATTTAGCTTAGTTTTCATTTCTTAGTTTAGGTTTTTAGTCTTTCTTTTTATGTAATTTTAGTTTTCATCTATGTAATTCAGAGGAGATCGACTTGCATCGAAGAACAAGACTGAAGCTTGAGCTGGAGTGACACCGGTGTAAGACTTATTTCTTTTCTTTGATTGTAATGGAATCGAATCGGTGTTCTTTTTGTGTATGCACTTCTATTTAGTCTTCTTCTTCTTCTTCGTTTCTATTTTACTTTTCTTCTTCGTACAATCGTCTTCCAAGTGAGTCTAAAAGCATCGAAAGAGCCTTGTCATTGTGAGTGCCACCGATAGCTCATGACGATGGAATAGAGTCTCTCTCTGTATCATTTCATTCTTGAATTAGTCTTGATGATGTAATATGGACGAAGACCAACACTCGAATCTTATGGGCTATGCGCTGAATGCCTCCACTTCAAGGTAAAATCGTTGCTGAAAACTCGAGGTAAGCTTTTGACGAAAAGAAGGTAAGCAATTGTTTTTTATTTCTTTTCTTTTATTTCTGTAAACTAAATCACAAACACCACTTCCTCCAAATCGTTTTCATTCTTCTTTCCACTTCATTTGTACTTTGTCGCTTTCTTTCGTTTTCTGATTTTTCACCTTCTTCATCTCCCGCTTTCTTCTTAACTTTAACAACTTTCTTTTTGTTTTTCTTAACTTAAAAAACAGAGAAGAACCTTCGCTTATTTTCATAAGATTTCAATAAAATGGTAAACGCTTCCATCGCAAACCCTCCTTGTGGATCACGACCCGCATTAGCCACTTGCTATAGCGGAAGTATTGAGCACTTGCACGTTTTTATTATAAGATCTGAAAATCCGTATTTTTTGTGCAGGTTTAGCATCAATCAATTAGTGAATGACTTTTTTTTTTAATTATTATTTTTTTTTTACGAGGCACATGAGTCTTTGTCTTAGAATCCTAGATATGCATTAGGTATGCACATTTCATTAAGGTAAAAATCAAGACTAATTACTTATTCAATTTTTCCTCCTATACCTAAAAATTCAACAATTTATTTATTTTGACCAAGTTTTTAGAAATCCTAATCATGATTTTCCTAATTCTTAAGACTAACTTAGATTTCTTTCAAAAGATAAGTCAAAGTATTGTCCCATTTTTCAATTTTTTTTTTTAAGTATCTACCTATGTTAGTATGTTAGTAAACCCTCCCCCTCACTTATCTCATGCATTGTCCTCAATGTATGAATGAATGCATGTATGTATGAAAAATAAGAAAGGGAAGGCAGATGTTATCCCAAGGTGGTGGTTCCGGTGGTGGTCTAATTGGTCCACGGAATGCGACCCAATCTACTTTTTATGGAATTCGGAGGAACCCACCAGAAATCTCTCTTGTATAACCCACTAAAATGATGTCTGTATGAACATTTTTTATTAAAAATTTCACCCCATCAAATTTCCAAATCTCATAATTATTTTCAGAGTTAATTGTGTCAACCGCCTTGTCCCAAAATGGAGTGTGAAAAGATGGAATGATTGACTTGGACTTAAGAAGTACGGGAACGAATACCGACTCAGGAAAGTAACTTAAATCATGTAAAGGTTCAGGAGTCGAGCTTGGTTCAAGAAGTGGGTCCAAATCAAAAAGTTAAAACGTAAGTCCATAATCATTTTCCCACAATGGAATGTGACTTAATATTGGTGATTCAAGTTCAGGAATGATAGGTGTGGGAATCAAAACTGACTCTAAAATATTACCTAAGTCGGATAAAAAAACAGGAGTCAGTATTGATTTGGGAATTTGAACTTGATCACAGATTTGAGAATCTAGGTCACATTTCTCATTGAGTTCAATGTCATAAAAATGAGAACTTGCCAATTTATCCATGGGATTTTCAAAATTATAAAATTGGTCAAGTTCAATATGATCATCAAAAATGGGTGATTCAATTTCATTTTGAATTGGCACAGGATCCAATGTTGACTCGGGGAAAAGATTGAAATCAGGTGGAGACACTAGAGTCATTATTGAATCAGGAAGTAAAATTGAATCACTAAGTTGAGGTTCATGATCATATTCATTTTCAAGTTCAATTTCAGGAAAGGAATAACTTGCCAAACTGTCAATGTCATTTTCAAAATTTGGAGTTTGGGCAAGTTCAAATGATTGTACTGAAATAGAATCTTGTTTTTCAAAGCAACGTGACTCTTCGGCTCTAAGAGAATGGTTAGTGACATCAGAAATAGCCGAACAGTGAGAGCGTAAAGTTTGAACCATCATATCTATTTCATGATCACGAGCGATTCTAGCCTGAGTCATGACTTCAAGCATCTTTTCATAGTCGATAGGTTCATCATTTTGTTGTGATAGGACTTGAAAAGATGAAGTGTTGTTGCGACAATCATGATGAAATTGTGAGTCGGTCAGATTCTGTGATTGTTGCTTGGACTCACACATCATCATGTCCAAGATTGATGGTGATTGTTGCTTGGACTCATGCATACTCATCATTTCCAAGATAGATGGTTTTCTATTTTAAACTGGTGGATCTGAGTATGAATCTTGGAAATATTGTGGACAAGGTGGATAAGGAGAACAAGTTGGTTGAAAATTGGACTCGGGGAGGTGAATCCCCATGGACTCTGTGAAGAGTTGAAATTGTTATGGAAATTATGGTCATAAGATGGGGGGCATGGGTTATATTCATTCGGATAAGACCACTCCGGCACACTAGGTTGGTTAAAGTTATGATATGCCGGGTTGGTAATATCCAAAAAAGAGGTTTGGGTGTAATATGGATTATTATTAAAATTGAAAAAATTGTTGTTATAAGCCATATCACAAACACAAACAAAGAAAAAGAAAACAAACAAATAAGCAAACAAAAAAAAATTCTAACCTAAGTTAGGGTAGACCTATGACCTAGACGACTCCTAACTGGTTAGACTGTCCACGGGAGGTATAATGTAAACTTTGACCACAAGCTAATCAGCCATTTCAGGGAAAGATTGGTGGGAGGTTTTCCGTCAAAGACGTTCCTTATTTAAATAACCACCAATCTTCGGGCTTTCGGCCCTCAATCCCCTTCCTAGACACTGATTTGATAGGAGTCAAATTCCAACACCGTTCCCCTTAGGATAATCTCCTAATTGAGTCCGAGATGTCCCTAGGGCCAACGTCTACTCATTTTTAGTTAGGCTTGGGTTAGTGAGTGAGGAGATTGTTTGTGGGCCAAGGAAGGGTGATGAAATCCCCGCCTTATCTTATTTATAGGACAAGCCCTTAAGTCAATTTAGTGCACGTGTAAAGCAATAGACAAATATTCACTCAAAAGCAGTAAATCAGCCAGGGGTGCTTCCTAGTCTATATGCAATGCGAACGTACCTTGTCTCCAGCACTCTTCAATAGAAATTAAAAAAAAATTAAATAGACACGTGCCTATATGCAAGAGTCTAATTTTTTTATTTTTTTCAACAAATAGGTTACTATTAATTAATTAGCAGTGTGAAGGGTGATCACAGAGAAAAGTTAACAGAGCAGTAAACAAATATTTTAATTTTCAGCAACCTGCAGAAAACCGAGTAGTGAACTACTCAGGCCGCGGAAACGCGGCTGTTGCCGCGCAAACGCGGCTCTGTAGTAGGCTCTGCTGCTCTGCCTTCGAGGGCAGAGGCACAGAGTTGCTATGCGTCCTTTGCTGCTGTTAGATTTCCTATTCTCCAAACCTGCAAACAAAAATAATAAATAAATAATTAATTAGTTTTTTTTTTAGAGAATAACTTACCGTCCCTCCCCGGCAATGGCGCCAAAATTTTGATTGAGATTTTACCTGCACACAAAATATAGTATTTCAGTTTTAAGAATAGGATGTGCAAGGTGCTCAATTCTACCGCTATAGCAAGTGGCTATGCGGGTCATGATCCACAGGGAGGGACTAGCGATGGAAGCTTGTTTAGTAAGTTCTCTCTTTTTTATTTATAATGATATTTACAATGATATTTACAATGAAAAAGAATGAAAGAGATTGGGAATATTGTAGTGTTGGTAATCTAAACTAAAGGAATAAAAGAAAGAAAACTAAAAACTAAAAACATACTTACCTCTTCAGCGTCTGCTTACCTTTGGACCGTATCAACGATGTACCTTTCTTTGAAGGCGAGCGAAGCATGGAATATAAGATCTTCCCCATTTCTGATTTACACTATGAAATAAAAGGGCGAGCTATACTACCATGGAAATGGATGTTCATCTTCATAAACCATCAACGGCACTTGCAAAGAGAAGGAAACTTCGAGGCTATTGGTTTTACTTGGATCAACAAACACAAAAGAGGGAAACAAAAACAAAACAAGAATAACGAAGAAATAGAACTTCGATTTGATTCTTATAACAATGGAAGAAAAGACTTACACCGATGTCACCTCAGTACAAGCTTGATCTCCTTCCTCCATGAAATTCTTCTCTCCTCTCAGTTACATAAAAAAAATAAAAATTACATAAAAGAAAACTAAAACAAACCTAAGTACAATCTACAAATTAGCCTAAGAAAAACCCTAAATTTGTTTCTGTACTTGACTCTATGCCCCCTTCTCTGTTGCTCTACAGGGGTATTTATAGAAGATGGAAGAAGTAGATACCCGGTACGACTCTCCCACAAAAACTGAACGTCAACCTCATCCAGGGAGTCGCAGAAACACGGCTTTGGCCGCGTTTCCACGGCCAAAGTGTAGCTTCTGGCCATGCGCTTTCGCGCGTGGACTCCTCTGGTCCGTCCATCTGGGTATATTCTTCTGGAAGTTGCATATCTGCTATTTATTTTGAAAATTCGGGATAACTTGGGAAGTAAGTTACTCTAAATCCAAATCTTCCAAATCTTTTAAAACGAATTTTATCTTTTCACCCTTCTCCTTTTATCTTTATCCTTGCCTTGCAAGCAATTAGGGTTAACTAGAAGTCCTCTTCTTTTAGTAATTGCACTTTTTGCACATGGGCTTGCTCATGGGCTTCTTTTAGGCTTCTAGGCTTCTTCTAGGCTTTTTTTCTTTATTTAATTAATTACTCAAGGCCTGCACACATTAAATAATAAAACATTAGTAATAGTGCATAATTGTAGGAATAAATATGAAAATGTGATAGTAAATGTAGTGATAAATATTCACTTTTTACTACCTATCATCGGTCGATTGGATCAGATAATTCTGGGAGAAGAATTTTGCTTGCGAGCTTTAGAAGCTCCGAGACTTCCACCGAAAAGAAAGAGAGTTCTACTCTTCAAGCAACTTGCTGCGTACAAGTCAATCTTTGCCTATAATCTCTTTGAGATTCCTGATCGACAGGAGCTGTGTTACTCCGTCTACCGTCCAAAGAGAGGATTCCTAAGAGGTCCTGACGTTCACTCGGTCAACGGAAAACAAGATTCACTTTCCAACGCCACATCAAGAACTCAACATTAAACAAAGGGGAGATTCAAGTCTAAACATCTCCCCTCCCTTGTAGTCAGAGCGTTCATCCGCTGTAATTTTTCATTTGATTCAAGGAAATTTTATGAGGAAACTTCTCCCACCAAACAAGAGATGGAGACTCCGCTGGAGACTACTTTCTCTACTGACGAGCAAGTTGTGGCGCAAGGTGACGTCACCTGTATGGGAAAAATGGTCGAATCACTTGTCGTAGAATTTGACCAGGCGAAATATGAAGAGTTCCTCACTTCTGGCTCCAGGAGCCCTAAGGCCCGGGCCTAATGCAGAGTCTCTTCGGGGATTTGTTCTCAAGTCCACTCTGAGATCCTCTCAGACGCGATTGTTGAGAAGGATGTCGTGGCTAATCGCATCATGCGTAACGCCCGCGTCAACGTCTCCCAGGAGACCCGCGTGGTTAACATCCCTGATGTTCAGCCTGTTCATCCTCTTCCTCAGTGCCAGGTTACCGGGGGTTCCTTTCAACCCACGCGACGTAACCGGAATGCCGAATGACGATAGAGGCGGCGTGCGCGTCATCTGCAAGTTGGGACAACTGTTTGTCCGACAGAGGTAGGACGCGAGGTTCAGACCCGCGTCTCTTCTGAACCATGTCGGACACGTGAAGTCCGCGTTTGGCAACCTAAACGTGAGATTCACCAAGCTCACGTTTCTGAAGCACCGCTTCTAAAAGGCAACACGGAGTTCGTGCTTTTTGTCAAACACATAAGGCGCGCGCCGCCTCTATACGCGGGACCCAGCAGCCCTGCGTTTCTCAAGCATCTTTGCCTAGATGCGACAATCGGCAACACGAGAGCCACGTCTCTTCTCAGCAGAGACACCAGACTCGTGTTCCAGAGCTGAGACCCAAGAGCTGCGTTCATGAGCCGCGCGTCTCAGCTGTGCGAGGCAAGAAGAACTCTCGCAAGTTGAAAAGCCCTCGACAATCCGAGGCTAATCTCTTCGATCCCCCTCTCACGGATCTAAGGGATTATTTGACAAGGAAGAGAAGTGCTAGTCGGATCCATCATGTTACTGCGAACGGCTTATCACAATGCTCTCTGAGTGCCGTTGCAATTCACATGCAAGCCAGCAGTCAAAATTTAGACAGCTGATTCTAACTCCTCGATCAACTAAAAGAAATCGCTCCCACAAGAGGAGGACTTTCTCTGACACTGAATACCCTGAACTTACTACAAACATGACAAAAAGGAGTAGGGAAAAGCAACCTGTGGTCAGCTTCGACGAGTCTGACACAGAGCCGAAAGGAGTGTACCGACATACTCGCACTCGGACTAGGGTAATTCCCCCGATTAATTACAGTGCTCTGGCTTGGGGCATTGAAGTAAATGACTCACATTCCTCCATTGCAGAGTCACAGGCTTCGAACTCTTTCATAGAGAAGGAGGCCTTTATCTACATGACAAATACTCCTGAGGAGACAGCCAGGTGCTTGGAGCAGCAAGCCTAGGTCCAGAAGGAACAATTCGAGATGATTCGCGCTCAACAAGAATCTATCGATTCCCTCAAGCAGATGCTGGCATAATTGCTTGAAGACAAGAGGAAGTCAACCGACAAAGCCTCCTCTAAAAAGTCTAAAGGCAAAAGAAAAGAGGGAGAAAGCTCATCTTCTATAAATATTGAGGAGAAAGAGCAATCTACTTCTGGCTCGTCCAAATCCTCACCTCAGGATCAAGACGACCGAGACTAGGGAAGGGTTCATTCTAAAAGAATGAATCAATTAGAACAACGTCTTGAGGCCCTTACTAATCGGAAAGGCCTTCAAGAAGCATGAGTGGTCCGGCCATATCCGGCTGAGTGGGACCTTGTTCCATACCCTCCCAAGTTCAAAGCTCCGACCCTCCAAGCATTCGATAGCAAAGGGTCACCGAACCTGTTGGCCCGGAGGCCTTCCTCTCTAGTTTTGATGATGATTAACTCATGTAGTTATGTTTACAAATTATCTTGTGATTTTAGTTACAGATCATGTAACAAGATATTAGTTGGTGATTGCTTCAAAAAGAGGAGTTTGGAAGCTTTCACTTGGTGATTTCAGGGCCCGAGCATCAAGATCATACATAGCCTTGCTCGTTAGATCGGGCGTTCTGGATCGGGTCGACTTGAAGATGAAGATCGTCAAGAAGACTTAGGTATCCATAGTTTAGTGTGTTTAGATCCATTTGTAAAGATAAGATTAGTTGATATGCTCAAGTGCACAACACACACACGTTTTATGTTTGGATATTGATTTTTCGGTTTTGGTTTAACCAATATTTGTTTTCATGAATAGATTGATCAAAACAAGTTTAATTAGTTTATGTATAGTAGTTTCATTCTATACATGCATGCTTAAACTTCTTAGACAAACTTATTTTGACCATCCTATTCATGTATTGAAAAATCAAAGTTTGATAAAATACAAGTTTTGGTTTTTGGTAAAAATGTTAAAACACAAAAATAGTTCAAATTGCTTGATATTTGAGTTGAAATTTTTATCACATGTTTATATATCAATGCAAAATGTTAAAACTACTTTTGGGGATTTTTAGAAGTTTTTTATAAGATTTTTAGAAATATTTTAACCCAGTTTCTGACCCAGAACTGGCTGACAGGCCAGGTCGGTCGACCGCTCGGTCGACCGCACCAAGGGCCGGTCGACCGTGCGGTCGACCGACGTGCACAGAGCTGTGCACGTCTGGCAGCACAGTGGATGGTCGACCGACCGGTAGACCGGACCAGAGAGCTTTGCTCTCTGTATCTAGGCGGTCGACTGGGCGGTCGACCGGGATTGCCCAACGGTCATATTTTAGACCGTTGGGGGTCGACCGGCCGGTCGACCGCCAGCCTGTCAGGATGACAGATCAGCCTAACGGCTAGTTTTCTATTGGGGCTATAAATACCCCATCTCTTCATGGTTTTAACTAAGATTTTTGTGACAAAATTTTCTGATATCTCCAGTGTTTTAAATAAGTTTTCAAAAGAGTTTAAGTGTCAAAAAGATCTATCTTTATTTTGTTTTTAGGTTTTTGGAAAAATCAAAGAAAAGAGTATTTTGGGAGATTTGTCTTGGTGTTCATTTTCTATCTTTTACAAAAGTTTTCCCAAGTATTTTTCTTTGAGTTTTTGTTTTCCAAACACCTAGTTTTCCACACTTGAGCTATATCTTCTATCCTATTCTATTAGGATCTTGTTTAGTGGAAAAAGGAAAGAGATTTGTGGTTGAGACATACCACTTGTTGTAAACCCTTGATTTCTTGTGTTGCTCCCTCTTTGGTAGAGGTTGAGGTTGTTGTATTGGGTTGGTGTTTGCTCCCTCTTTGGTAGAGGTTGAGATTGTTGGTTTTCTCCCTCTAGTGAGAGGTGGAGTTTGGTTTGTATCCCTCTTCAGTAGAGGTGATTTGTGGTTGTTTGGCTACGGGCCTGCCCCTCGGTTGTGAGGCGGTGTTTGAGAGAGGAGTTCGGTACTCCCTTATTGTAAAAATCCTCCTCGGTGGAGGTTCCCTCGGTGGGAGTCCTCGGTGGACAAGATAGTGGATTAGAAATCCTTCTCGATGAAGGCGGGGACGTAGAGCTAGGGGCTCGAATCTCGGAACATATCTTTGTGTTTGCGTTTGATCCATTGTCTCTCTAACTCTCTCTCTTTATTTGTGTTGTGCATAGCATCATTTATTCATTCATATCATATATTGCTTGTGTTGTGCCTTGCATTATTTCATATTGCTTATCATCCTTATATGCTTGGCTTGCTTGTGTGTGTGCCTCACTTGTACTTAACCACAAGAGCTTCATATAGCACCTCAACCCTTATCTAGGGGAATCAAGAGGAGTTAGTCCAGAGCCCTTCACGGGGAATTCGGCTACACTTGTTAGTTGTATTAAGTGTGTTGCAAAATTTGTTTTAGCTTCCGCATTTAGTTTCTAGATTAGCATTATCACCTATTCACCCCCCTCTAGGTGATTTCAATTGGTATCAGAGCCTACGCTCCTGATACTTAGGCTTAACAACCTAGGAGTGAGATCTTTGTTTGCTAATCTATCATTTGCATTTGCTTGTTTGCACATATATAGTTTGGACCCATGGACTTCATGACCCCTCTTATTTTTGATTCTTCCAACATTATTGTTTGGAAGACTAGGATGTCCATCTATTTACAAGCCCTAGGATGAAAAGTTTACAAAGCCATTACAAAAGAATCCAACCCTCATGATAGAAAGCATATAAAAGCCAATGCAATAGCCCTAGAGGCACTTAGAGCATCACTTCATAAAGATTATTTACATGTGTTTGCTCACTATGATTCGGCTTATGCAGTTTGGAGCATTTTGACTTCTCCCAAGCTACCAAAGATTATCGAAAGGAAAAGAAGATCTAGAAGAGATGAGTCCGAAGAACATTGCTTCATGATTCAAGGGAATGACTCCCTTGAGGTACACTCGGAGACTCAACTAGATGCTAGTTCTAATTCATATTGCAATGAATGTCTGGAAGCTCAAGCTATGAATGATGAACTTGCTAAAAATTGTGAAAATTTGATTTCCAAATACAAACTATTGAAAAATGATAGTCTTGTTTTAAAAGAAGAAAATAAAAATTTGTCTTCTAAAATTGAGATTGTTTTGCAAGAGAAGGAAGAGGTTTCTACTGAATGTAACTCACTTAGATCTCAACTTGATCTTGCCCTAAAAGAAAATGAGTTTTTGAAAAATAAAAATGATTGTGAAAATGTTTTGAAGAAAAATGAGTTTTTATCTTCAAAAGTTGATTTTGTTTTAAAAGAAAATGATTCTTTAAAAAGAGAAATTGATTTTATTTCAAAAGAGTTAGAAATTTGTTTAAATAAAAATAAATCTTTGAAAAATGAAATTGTTTCTCATGTTTGCCATGCTAGCGTAGCATCTCACACTTCACCTATTGCATGCCACACTTCTTCTTTGAATAATAATGATATAAATGTTTTAAAGAAGAGTATTGATTGTTTGGGTTCCACTTTGAGCCAATGTGTTGTGGGCCATACATGTTTGGAATCTTTGTTTCGAAAGAAACAAGTTCCATCTACTCATGCACACCCTCCACGGCATACACATGCTCCTCACGGACACCATCACACTATGTATGCTCATGTGTACACTTGTACACATTGTGGACGAAAGGGCCACCTTGCTAAATTTTGCTATGATCGTATACATGTTTCTAATTTAGCAAATAAATTTGTTTGGGTTAGAGAAGGGACTAACCCCATGGACCCAAAAAGATATGGGTACCAAAGACCACCCCTCTTATGTTTGATGTAGGTGTGGGCTCTCGCATGACATGAGAGTAGCGGTACCTTGGAGTAGATGCATTCCGTACTTAAAGGAAACATTTTGGATGCATCACTTTCAAGGGAAGTTTGGTGGAGAGGACCACCATGTTTTGGAGACAAGGAGAAGTTGCCTCATAGGTTTTGGTAACGGTCTCTTACTCCTTATCTATTTATGCATGCTTTTCATGTTCATTATTTGTAGCATGTTTTGTTGTTTATATGATCATTATGAAAATGCCATGATTATTAGACTCTTGACATGCATGTATAGCCCTTTTGAGACACCCATGTTTAATATGGACCATTATTTTTGTGTTCTCACTATTTGTTTAGCTATCATGTTTATCATAGGTTTAATAACATGTGGATTTTCTTAATAATCATGTTTATGTTTATCATGATAATTTATATCTTGTTTTGATGCTTCATGATTTGAATATATGTTTAAATGTTAGTTTTCATTAAGACCAGGATTTATACTTGTACATATAGTGGGTTACAAATAAATCTATATATGTTTGTGCTTGATTGCTTATTTGTTCCCATTAGATGTACTAGTATAGTCTAGTTTTGATGATTCATGCATTTCAAACTTGTATTCCCATTTTGGTTTTGTTTTATGATCATGTGTTTTCATTTCATGTATATGCCTATTTTGCCAAACTTTAAGATATACATGAATACCCCTTGAGTCATTTGCTTTTCATGCAAATCTATACATATGGACTCAATAGTGTTTAGGGATATGTATGTATACTTTTTGTGATGACAAATTATACATATACCTTGAAATAAAATTCGTTTTAATGGAAATTTAGTTTTTCATGTTTCCATGTGTTTATGTTTAACTTCATGTATATGTTTATTTTATCCAAACTATTGTTTATACATATACATCCTTTTGAGCTACGTGCCTTCATGCATATATCCTTGTGGACTCGTTGTGTTTGGATATGTATGTATACTTTAGTTTGTATAGGACATACATATACCTTGAAGATTAAATAAGTTTTGATGATTTTCATGTTTTCATGTTTTAAGGAATATTGAGCTTATTGTTCATCTTTCATGAATATGATCTTCACATCGTATTTATACACTCACATTTCTAGTTTACTCATGTTTTATTTTCATGAGTCATATTTATGCTTAATTGGCTTAGAGTGTTGATTATCATGTGGATTTTATGTCTTATGAAAAATAATTTATGTTTTATTCCTTGCTTGAAGGATTTTGTACTAGTTTAAAAGTTTTTTTTTTCATTTTAACTAGTTCGTGTCCTTCATATGGTAGAGTTTTTCAAACAAAGCTTATTTTCAAATCTATTTTTGAAAACCCCTACCTTCCAAGGGTGGTTGGATGGGAGATCATGCTCATGTATGCTTTATATTGAAAATTATTTTAAACTTGAACATGATTGGGAGGATAGGTTATATGAGTTATACTTTGATATTATTGTTGTTTCAATTGGTATCATTGGATTCTTTCAATTGGTATCAATTTGACCTTTCTTGTATACTCATATATGTTTGTATGTATGTATGTTTTTCAATTCCAATAGTATCAATTTCGATTGGCATTAAACTTTTCATACATATATATGTTTTATTTGTGCTTATTATATTCCTATATCTTTAAGCACAAAATTTTGTTTATGCTAAAACTTGAGTTTTAACTTTGTTTCAATTGATTCAACTTTTCAATTGGTATCTTATTTCAAGCCTACGCATTGTTTTTGCTGGTATTTCATAAAGGGGAGAAAATTCGATTTTCATATTTCAATTGGTATTTGTATTTCCACTCCCTTGCTTTATGATAGAAAATAAAAATTTGAAATTGATATCATATACTTAAAAAGAAAATACTCTCTTTTGATATCAAGATGTTTATTTGAATGTTTTAAAATGTGTATATCAAAATTTTGTTTAAAAAAAATAAATACAAAAGTTTTTATTTGTGTTGCCTATATGCAAGGAGAGCTTAACATCTCTTCTACATATAGATTTATGTTGAGTGTATCTTGTATTGAGGAGCTTGACATCTCTTCTTTATATGGTACACGTGTGTAGGGGGAGCTTCACATCTCCTCTTATGCATTGCATAGTGTACGTTATGTGAATTAGGGCTTGTCATCCCTCCTTCATGTAATGTATCTATGTAGGGAAGCTTCACATCTTCCTCTTCATGAATGTATATAGCATATACCATTTATTTATTGATCTATGTTTACTTTCAATTGGTATCAAGATGCTACTTTGACATATTTTCAATTGATATCTTAATTGATTGTCACCCCTATATTGATATTTTTTGTTTTAGACAAAAAGGGGGAGAAAAATTTATTGATTTAGTTTTGTTTTTACCCCTTTATTGATGATTGACAAAAAGGGGGAGAAAGATTTTGAATTTGATTAAGTTTTATTTATGCATATTTATGTTTTGCATACAGTAAGTTTAATTTAGTTTAATTTTAATTGGTATCTAGAGCATGTTTTGTTTTTGAACATTTCATTGGGTATCTAGAGCCTTTTATTGTTTTTGCATTGTCATTCATTGCATATTTATTGTTTATTTGTTTTATGCATGAGTTAAGGGGGAGCTTCTTTGAAGCTTAACTTTAATCCATGCATATATAACTCCATGAGTTTTGTCATCATCAAAAAGGGGGAGATTGTTGGCTCGGAGGCCTTCCTTTCTAGTTTTGATGATGATTAACTCATGTAGTTATGTTTACTAATTATCTTGTGATTTTAGTTACAGATCATGTAACAAGATATTAGTTGGTGATTGCTTCAAAAAGAGGAGTTTGGAAGCTTTCACTTGGTGATTCCAGGGCCCGAGCATCAAGATCATAGCCTTGCTCGTTGGATCACGGCATTCTGGATCGGGTCGACTTGAAGATGAAGATCGTCAAGAAGACTTAGGTATCCATAGTTTAGTGTGTTTAGATCCATTTGTAAAGATAAGAATAGTTGATATGTTCAAGTGCACAACACACACACGTTCTATGTTTGGATATTGGTTTTTCGATTTTGGTTTAACCAATATTTGTTTTCATGAATAGATTGATCAAAACAAGTTTAATTGGTTTATGTATAGTAGTTTCATTCTATACATGCATGCTTAAACTTCTTAGACAAACTTATTTTGACTATTCTATTCATGTATTGAAAAATCAAAGTTTGATAAAATACAAGTTTTGGTTTTTGGTAAAAATGTTAAAACACAAAAATAGTTCAAATTGCTTGATATTTGAGTTGAAATTTTTATCACATGTTTATATATCAATGCAAAATGTTAAAACTATTTTTGGGGATTTTTAGAAGTTTTTTATAAGATTTTTAGAAATATTTTAACCCCAGTTTCTGATCCAGAACTGGCTGACAGGCCAGGTCAGTAGACCGCTCGGTCGACCGCACCAAGGGCCGGTCGACCGTACGGTCGACCGACGTGCACAGAGCTGTGCACGTCTGGCAGCACAGTGGGACGGTCGACCGACCGGTCGACCGGACCAGAGAGCTTTGCTCTCTGTATCTGGGCGGTCGACCGGGATTGCCCAACGGTCATATTTCAGACCGTTGGCGGTCGACTGGCCGGTCGACCGCCAGCTTGTCAGGCTGACAGATCAGCCTAACGGCTAGTTTTCTATTGGGGCTATAAATAACCCATCTCTTCATGGTTTTAACTAAGATTTTTTGTGCCAAAATTTTCTGATATCTCTAGTGTTTTAAACAAGTTTTCAAAAGAGTTTAAGTGCCAAAAAGATCTATCTTTATTTTGTTTTTAGGGTTTTGGAAAAATCAAAGAAAAGAGTATTTTGGGAGATTTGTCTTGGTGTTCATTTTCTATATTTTACAAGAGTTTTCCCAAGTATTTTTCTTTGAGTTTTTGTTTTCCAAACACCTAGTTTTTCACACTTGAACTATATCTTCTATCCTATTCTATTAGGATCTTGTTTAGTGGAAAAAGGAAAGAGGTTTGTGGTTGAGACATACCACTTGTTGTAAACCCTTGATTTCTTGTGTTGCTCCCTCTTTGGTAGAGGTTGAGGTTGTTGTATTGGGTTGGTGTTTGCTCCCTCTTTGGTAGAGGTTGAGATTGTTGGTTTGTTCCCTCTAGTGAGAGGTGGAGTTTGGTTTATATCCCTCTTCGGTAGAGGTGATTTGTGGTTGTTTGGCTACGGGCCTACCCCTCGGTTGTGAGGCGGTGTTTGAGAGAGGAGTTCGGTACTCCCTTGTTGTAAAAATCCTCCTCGGTGGAGGTTCCCTTGGTGGGAGTCCTCGGTGGATAAGATAGTGGATTAGAAATCCTTCTCGGTGAAGGCGGGGACGTAGAGCTAGGGGCTTGAACCTTGGAACATATCTTTGTGTTTGCGTTTGATCCATTGTCTCTCTAACTCTCTCTCTTTATTTGTGTTGTGCATAGCATCATTTATTCATTCATATCATATATTGCTTGTGTTGTGCCTTGCATTATTTCATATTGCTTATCATCCTTATATGCTTGGCTTGCTTGTGTGTGTGCCTCACTTGTACTTAACCACAAGAGCTTCATATAGCACCTCAACCCTTATCTAGGGGAATCAAGAGGAGTTAGTCCAGAGCCCTTCACGGGGAATTCGGCTACACTTATTGGTTGTATTAAGTGTGTTGCAAAATTTGTTTTAGCTTCCGCATTTAGTTTCTAGATTAACATTATCACCTATTCACCCCCCTCTAGGTGATTTCAGAACCAACATATCTACTATTTTAAGTCTCAGACAGAGAATGTAGTAGATAACAATGCCATCCTGGCACGTTTGTTCATCGGCACCCTAAAAGGGCTTGCCTTTGAATGGTTCATGAAGCTCCCGGAAGGCTCCATTAAGAATTGGGGCGATTTGGAGAAGCTCTTTCTGACACGCTTCTTTGAAGACGACTCAAAGGTCACAATGCCTACTATTTTGGCTACAAAGCAGTGAAAAGGGGAGTCCGTCGAATCATTTGTAGAAAGATTTCGGAATGTAGCACTCCGATGTCCAAGCAGTATGACCCAGGTCACTCTGGTGGAAACATGCCACCACAATCTACAAACTTCGCTCCTCGCCCAAATAGGAGTTGATGAAAGCCGCATCTGGAAACAATTGATCCAACAAAGTGAACAGGCTGAAGAAATTGTCGCCCAGGTTAGGGCAGAAGAAAATAAACCCAGACCTGAAAGGTCGACAAGGCGTGCACTAGACGCATCCCTCCAAACAAAAAGGAAGGATAACTTGGCGACAGAGACTAAATCCCCCGTCAAACCTCAACCGATCAAGGGAAGTGGCTCTTCAAGTCAGCCGCGCGCCAGCAATCTTTCAAGGACGAACATGTTGACTCGCTATTCAAGTTACTTAACAAGAGCAACAGACTGAAGCTTCGTGAAGCTAGACGCCCTGAAGAAGTTGGTAAAACCGATAATCCCAACTACTGCCTGTATCATAAGATGCTGGGACACCCCACTAAGAGCTGTTATGTCTTCAAAGACATCCTTCAGGCTTTGATTGACGCAGAGGTATTAAAACTCTGTCCAGAGCAGGAAAAAAGTAACGGCCAATATGACATCATTCCTCCAGTTTGGAAGACAACCTCCAACACCCTCTGGAGTAGTCCCCATCCCAAGAGGGGAGCTAAGAATGGTCAACATAGACCATCACCATCAGCAAAAGAAGGGTCTTATACCTGTTCCCACACCTCAGGGAGAAGTTATGTGGGTTCATCCCGACCTTGTGGACGGCCAGCAATGGACCACTGTTAACAGCAAAAGGTCTAAAAGCAAAGTGAAAGCTTCGTCCTGTAATGTGGTATGCGCTTCTTTCCGGGAAGCGGAAACTGATGTTCCCTCACTGACTGATTCAGAAGAGGAAACAATAGTTCTCACTGCAGAACTCAACCAACTTGTGGCAGAAACTCGTTCGGGTCAGTCATATTTGAAAAAGTATGACGAAATGGCACCGACTCCTCCTAAACCCGCTACGGAGTCAGCCAAGCCCTCCATAAAACAACCCGTGGAGAGACAGAAAGAGCTTCGATTTTCCAAAGCTCTCTCAAAAGACATCGTGGAAGGATCCACGATACCTTACCGTTTTGACGTCCTGACTCAACTAGCCAATATCCCGGCCCGAATCACTCTTTACGAGCTCCTGAGGCTATCAAAGTCGACCAGAGAAGCTTTGAGAGAGGCTCTAGCTGACGCTGAGATTTTTATGACCCAGGTGCCGGTTGGACCACGGGAGGAAGATGTAGAGGATTGCCTCCACGCCTCCCAAAATGCTCCTTGCATCACCTTCACGGCAGATGATATGCAGGTTAAAGGGAAACATGATCGACCCCTATACTTCACAGGGTATATTGGATCATCTGAGGTAAACCGTATTCAGGTAGATCTAGGGTCTGCATTGAGCATTATGTCTCGTAGGGTCATGCAACATTTAGGGATTCCTACCCACCGGTTAAGCGCCACCCAGACTACCATTTATGGGTTCAATGTCGATGGTACCCGTCCAATGGGGAAGATCAAGCTCAAATGCCAGATCGGGGACTTAAGGTCAGAAGTGACATGCTACGTGATCGATGCCGACTCCTCCTACAATTTGCTGTTGGGATGACCATTGATTCATCGTAATTCTATCGTTCCCTCCACCCTCCACCAAGTCATGAAATATATTGACGAGAGCGGAAGGGTACGAACGTTGATTGCCGAAAGGCATCCATTCAAGGGAGTGGAGAACTATTTCACAGACTCTCTCCTATATCAGGACTCTGTGGAAACAAACAAAATCCCGCAACCAGAGAAGCCAGACTCTGGTAATGAAGCCGACACCGAGCCGAAAAAAGAAGAGTGCATGTGGGAACTGGATCCACTTGTAATGAGCATTGATAAGCTCGATGTTGATATAACCGCCAATGATGTAGGCGGATGGTATATTAATGAAGAATTAGATTTGGCTTATTTTTCTGTGTTCGCTTCTGATTCAATACCATCAGACACTAGCACTGAAATGGACGGCGACCCCTGGTCTGCAATGGATGCTTTGACATCATTGCATGTATCAGTGAAGTCATCCTTCGAAACGTACCAAGATGCCGGCGATGCGCAGGAATCAATATTCATGGTTCTATCAAGACGGAAAGGCTAAAAACCAATTCTTTTCGGACAAATTAAATCCGAGCCGATGTCTTGTGAAGAATCAGAAAGCGAGAAAGAACCCCCTCAGTTCGGTCATTATGGGCCAAGTGTACTCAGAATGATGGAAAGCGTAGGGTATGATCTGACAAACGGTCCAGGGTTGAACTTCGGCAAAGGAAGGAGAACACTGCTTCGATCTTTTGTACCAAAAGGGAAAACCCCTGATTATTATCATCGGACTCGCAGGGGGTTGGGCTATGTGTCAACTCTGATCCCATCAGCCTCTGAGTCTGAAAAGTCATTATGCCATAATTACTCATCAGGCACGTCATCGTGGGAGTCAGATTTTAGTGTCGGCAACATCTTCAGAGAACTTTCAGTGAATATGGTTTCAACCAGCCATCTGGAAGACAAAGATGAAGAAATGATCCAGTCTGATATCCTTGGATCAAGCACTTAAATACCCTTTGGGATACTCGCTTTGAACAGCGCGAGCCACCCACGGAGGATAAGGTTGTTCAGATTAACCTAGGAGATGAGGCTAATCCTAAGCCCATCTTTATAAGTGAAAGCCTATCGCCCTCTGAGAAAGAGGATTTAATATCTCTTGTGCGAGAATATATAGATGTTTTCACCTGGAACTACGAGGACATGCCTGGACTTGATCATCGAGTGGCTATGCATCGCCTCAACATTAATTCGAACGTAAAGCCTGTCAAACAACAGCAGCGACAGTTCCGTCCAGAAGTAATGGAGGCAATTCAGTCAGAAGTCAAAGAACTTATAGACTCTAGCTTCATCAGGGAAGAACAACATCCTGATTGGGTAGCCAATATCGTTCCTGTTGCCAAAAAGAACGAAAAAATCCGGATCTGCATTGATTTTCGCAATCTGAACGAGGCCTATCCGAAGGACGAATTCCCACTTCCAATCGCGGATGTTATGATTGACAATACATGTGGATTCGAGTGAATGTCCTTCATGGATGGATTCTCAGGGTATAACCAAATCAAAATGTATCCTGATGATGAAATGCATACCTCTTTCAGGACACCACTGGGGGTATACTGCTACACCGTCATGCCCTTTGGACTAAAGAATGCGGGGGCGACATATCAGAGGGCTATGAATGTCATTTTCCATGAACATATGACCAAAACGGTGGAATGCTATGTTGACGACATTGCAGTAAAAAGCCGCGCTAAAGGTGATCATATAACTGATTTAAAGGTTATCTTCGACATCATGCGGGCCCATCAATTGAAGATGAACCCCACCAAATCCTTCCTGGGGGTGGCCAGTGGCAAATTCCTGGGGTTTGTCATAACCTCCACATGAATTCATTTGGACCTGGAAAAGGTTCGCGGCGTTCAGGAGATGCAACCTCCACAGAATCTTAGAGAACTCAGGGGATTGCAAGGACGATTGGCATACATCCGAAGGTTCATCTCAAATCTCTCCAGAAGATGTCAACCCTTTACCAAATTAATGAAGAAGGGTGTCTCGTTCATTTGGGACAATGCTTGCCGACAACCGTTTGAGGAAATCAAATAGTACCTCACATAACCACTAGTCCTTGCAGCTCTGGTGTCCGGAAAACCTTTCCTGATATACGTCCAAGCAATGGATCATTCTTTAGGAGCTTTACTAGCCCAGAACAATGATCAAGGACGCGAACAAGCAATCTATTATTTGAGTAGAACCATGATTGGAGCCGAACATCGATACAACCCGATCGAGAAGGAATGTTTGGCGTTGGTGTTTGCTGTTCAGAAAATGTGACACTATTTGGTAGGCCAAACTATAAACGTCATATCAAAGGTCAACCCCTTGAGGTTACTCATGACAAAGCCTTCAGCGTTAAACGGCCGATTAGCAAAATGGGCCACACTGCTATCCCAATATGAAATGCGCTTTTTACCACAAAAAGCTGAGAAGGGACAAGCGGTGGCAGATTTCCTGGCTGAGCATCCAGATCCGAGGGCAACCAAACTTTACTAGGATCTCCCAGACGAGGTCGCTGAAGTTTGCCTAACCCAGATATCTTTCGAAAGACAAGTGTGGTAACTTTTCTTTGACGGTGCATCGAGAACAGGCCTAAAAGAACATATCATAGCAGGAGTAGGGGTAGTACTCGTCTCCCCAAAGAACTATGTGATTCCTCGAGCCTTCTCATTAACCGAGCCTTGTTCCAACAATGTAGCAGAGTACAATGCCCTTTTGATTGGAATGCAACTCGCCGATGAGATTGGCGTTAAAAATCTCGAGGCATATGGTGACTCTAAACTTATCGTCAACCAAGTTCGCGGGGAGTACGAAGTCAGACATGAGGATCTAGTACACTATTACAATGCGACTGTCCACATGGCCGGGAAGTTCACAAACTTTTACATCGACCATGTACCCCGCCAGCAAAATGCGCATGCAGATGCACTGGCGTCTCTCGCTGCCTCACTAGCTCTTCCAGCTGGGGTAGTAGAGAAAATACTTGTCCATAGCCACGACCTGTATTGCCCAAGAATCACTTCTGAAGATTACCAGAAGCCAACAGGAGATTGTCAAGTCAAAGAAGCTCTTGAGTCGTCAACCGGCCTAGAGCATAGAGACTGGTGATTCCCTTACATCGATTATGTCTTATATAGCATCGTGCCTGATGATACCAAAGAAGCGGCTGCCATTAGAAGAAAAGCCCCCAAATTCTACTATAATGCGATCACACGAACATTGTATCATCGATCGCATGACGGGATCTTGCTTCGCTGCCTATCACAAAAAGAGGCACAGGAGGTATTGAAAGAAGCCCATGACGGTATGTGTGGAGCCTATCAACCTGGCCCAAAACTTGGGGATCGACTCCAAAGGTTGAGATATTATTGGCCTAAGATGATCTCTGACGCCATCACTTATGCCAAAAGATGTCACGCCTGCCAAGGCATGGTGATTTCATCCATCAAGCACCAGGGTACCTTCACTCTACAACTTCTACCTGGCCATTTGAGATGTGGGGCATGGACGTAGTTGGCCCCATCAGTCCACCGTCATCAAAAGGACATCGGTTCATTTTAGCCATAACCGATTACTTTTCTAAATGGGCTGAGGCCATTCCATTGAAGGAGGTAAAGTCGTCTGATGTGATCAAATTCGTTAAACATCACGTCATCTACCGTTTTGGTGTACCTCGGTGAATCGTCCATGACAATGGACCCCAGTTCATCAGTCAGGCTTTCCAGAGGTTCTGCACTAAGTTCAGAATTCAGAGTGTGTCCTCAATGGCATACTATCCTGCCACCAATGGTCTCGCAGAAGCTTTCAACAAGACCATTGGCAAGCTTCTCAAGAAATTCGTCTCGAAAAGTCAGCATGACTAGGACGACAAGTTAGGTGAATGCTTATGGGCCTATCGCACAACTGTTTGAACCCCAACTAAAACTACGCCATTTTCTTTGGCATATGGGTGTGAAGCCGTGCTTCCACTAGAAATCTAAATTCCATCTCTATGCATTGACTTGATAGCAGAGATGACAAAGGATGAGAAGCATCGACTGCGATCCAAGAGTTGGAAGCCTTAGATGATAAACGTCTGCAGGCCCAATAACAAATCGAGCTCTAACAAGCCTGGATTACCAGAGCCTTTAACAAGAAAGTTAAGGCGCGAACTTCCAAGAAAGGTGACATTGTCTTAGCCATCAGAAGACCTATGGTAATGACGCATAAGACAAAAGGATAATTCTAGCCCAAATGGGAAGGACCGTTTGTAGTAGAGTCAGTTTACTCAAATGGTGCATATCTCCTCATAACTTCAAATGGCGATACACTCATGATGTCGATCAATGGCAGATTATTGAAGAAGTACTGTCCTTAATAATACTTTTCCTCTGATCAAGTTAATACTACACCTCTGATCAAAGCTCTAGATCCAAGAAAAGTTCTTGTAAATCTTGAGAAAGAAACAAAAGACAAAACTTGGGTTCTAGTATTGCTCTCTTCATTAACGTCCGACGCCTCCGACGGCTAAGGACAGAGGAAAATATTGGCTTCTAAGTCCAACATAAGTATTCGACAACTCATCATGCTGAGGGGAATAGCATGGCTAGCCTAACTCAAATGGTAGTTGGTAAAGGCACACCAAATCCGTTGATAGCTGAGGGTTTGCTAAAAATCCTAAGTGGACTGGGTCCCACTCTCTCCTCCAAAATTCCTTACCAATTCTCATACATGAAATTGTAGGCCCATAAAATATAGTCACTGCTATGTTAACATTATACCTCTGGAAATGAAAATTTTCAATACTCCCTAGTAAGTATAAACCTTACTTGTCTCAATTCTATATGAAGTAGCAAGCCTTCAAATTTGTCAAGTTAACACTACACCTCTGACACTTTCAACTTCACCTGTCACTTCTCATCAATAGAATGATAAGTCTTCAAAATTTCTTATATCGCAAATCAATCAATGTCAAGTTTAACATTACACCTCTGACATTTCAAATTCTACCTGTTACTTCTCATCGATAGAATGACAGGTCCTCAAATTGCTCCTATCTCGAGCCAATTTCTGTCAAGTTAATACTACACCTCTGACAAATTACTGTTAAGTTTCACATTACACTTCTAACAGTGATTAAGTTGCTGCCAAATTCAATACTAAACCTCTGACAGTCACTTCCCCTCAGGCTTCCATATCGAAGCTGACATGAGCGATGCTAAGTTTAACATTACACCTCTAGCATCCAGGTCATTGCTAAGTTTAACAATATACCTATGGTCATGACTTTCCCTCGGACTTCCTTGTCAAAGTCAAGATGACCAATGCCAAGTTCAAAATTATACCTCTAGCATTACCCTCACTGTCAAGTTAAACATTACACCTATGACAGTGACACTTTTCAGTCTTCCCAAATGAAGCTGAAACACTCTTGAGTTAAGTTAATCTTACACCTCTGACTCACACCCTTGTCAAGTTAACATCACACTTCTGATAAGACTTCATTCAACCCGTTAAGTTAATATTACACCTCTAACGGAAAAAGTCTTTCTAGATTCCCCGCGAGTTTAGTCTCACTTGTTATTCTCGTCAACAGAATAACAAGTCCACGCAAAAATATTGATAGGTTAACATTACACCGTTAACAGTGTTTTTCACTAAATCCCCAGCTGGGTCTTAGTCAAGTTAATTCCAAACTTCTGATGAAAACTCATCCTCCCTAGGGGTACAAATTTCACTTGTCATTCTCATTTATAGATTGACAAGTCTACAAGAATTATCTCAATTCTATCAAGTTAATATCACACCTCTGACAGCATGGTTGGATTCCTGAAATAGGATCTTTCTACAAACTTTGACTCGTTAAGACTATTATCGTATTTTTGACAAGTCAAAGATCCTTTACTTCTATTCATCTGATTTTCAATTAAAAAAAGAAATTCAAGACAATAGAAGAAGACAAGGAAAAAGTGTCGCTTTTATTTTATATATGAAAGTGATACAAAACGCTCTCTTATACAATAAGATTGAGTGTTACAATACAGGAGTACAAAGAAGTCCCTCTCTCAGTAAAAGGTTGCACTCACTCCCTGAAGCATTCTCACCACTCCAAATACAAGATATTTGGAAGAGCGCCAAAGAAGGGCTGAGCACTATTGTAACTATCGGATGCTGATTACATCATAATGCATGACGTAAACATCGAAGGAGTCCATCGTTGACCAAGAACAATGGTGTTTCTTGAGGTCGAAATGCAGCAGAACCTTCTGATTCCACCTGACCAACTGGTGTAGGCCATGATCCTTCGTTGATGAACATCTCTACCACCAGAAAGTCATCTAATGAACATGAACTTTTCATCGACGTCACTTCTGGGGTAAGATTGGTGAAGGGAGGATTCGAGACCTTACAGGTGACGTCCTCTTTCCAGTGACCTGCAAGAGGATCATACCCACCACCATACCCACCACCATACCCACTGTGACCATGGCGAACCCGGGGGCATGACTGGTGCATCGTGTCCAATGAGGTCTCGACGAATGTCATCACCCGCGCAAATCCTCGTCTCCCATAAACAGGAGCTGTGACTTCTCCTCCAATGGTCGACCATCGAAAAAGTTCGCTGGCCGATATATTCTCCCAAGGGCCCAACGAATATGCGAAAGGATGATTGAGGCTACCTGCGAGAAGTAAAAACCAGAAGGTTAGTATTCTAAAATAGGAAAACTGAAGGACAGACGCGGCATAGCTGTAGACTTCAGACGCAGGGATGACCCGCGCAGAAAGTCAAAGTCCTGTTGTGACAGAAACAGACGCGGTTGAAGTTGTGGATTCTAGATGCACACAGATCTGAACACGGTCAAGTGTTAGACCCGCGTCCAAAATAATTGACGCTAAGGGAACCAGACGCGAAAATTGCCACATCCTTGTTTGAGAAACAAGGGTGGCTGCATCCAAGTCTAAAGCCCTTGACCAAAATTAAAGTTCTTTGAAGTCAACAACCTCAAACGCGAACTCTACATGCAAAGCTCGCGTCTCACAGTCCAGGTACAGAGTTCATCACACTTGCGTCCAAAGGACTTTAGGTTAGAGTTCAAACTCAATCAACTCGCGCTTCATCAAGAAGTCTAAAAGGCGCAACTTTCAAATAATGAGCGCACCAGTCAGGCTTCAAGAGAAGGTCAAGAAGGTGAATCTCTTCAAGGGACAGCAAAACTGAAACTCAGTTGGGCTGAGTATTTCATGATGGACAAGTAATTCCTACCCGTAGAATAACCCTTTAAAGGTTGAACTTTCTGCATCAAGGCGCGGATGTAAAAGGTACTCGAGGGGACGATTTTTTATCTTGAAATCACTTGACAGTAATAATCTTCAGAAAAGATTAAAGAAAAGCATGAAAGTTTTGGGTCTTCGCTGTCCATGGGGGCAAATCCCATTGAAGGAAGAAGATGAAGTCCCTCAGAGCGCCTGCTCTCAAGGAGAAACAGTCTAGGCAATGGACTGTTAAGGGGGCGAGGCCTATTTATAGGCAATTCGTAAGGCCTGTGATTAATGGCGTAAACATCAGAGCCATCGGCCTTAATTCCCGCACGTACGTCAAAGCCCAATGAGGAGCTGACGCGTGGATTGCCATTTCGGAAACGTCAAGGACGCAAGTCCCCAATCATCAACGCCGACGTGGAGTTTAAAAGATATTAATGCCAAAGCCCAATGAAGAGCTGACGCGTGGATTGCCGTTTCAGAAACGTCAAGGACGCAAGTCCCCAATCGTCAACGCCGACTTGGCATTTAAAGATATTAATGCCAAAGCCTAATTGCCGCTTCGGGAAACGTCGAGGACGCAAATCCCAATCGTCAACACCAATTTGGCATTTAAAGGTCCAACCGGATCATTAAAACGGGTCACATGCGACACTTGGAGGTCGCGTCAAGTGTAGACTCAATGATTGAGTCCTAAAATCTGCATCCCGTCATAAACCCAAAGGCTGCGTTCCTTTCATTTCTACTAAGAGACTTTCTATCGCGTTTCTGAGAGCGATAAAGAGCCGCGTCTCCTCAGCAAATTGGATCCTGAATCCGCATCAAATTGAAAGCTGCATTCAGAAGCTTGCGTCCCTAACAGAGAAGGCCTATGAACTCGGAACTGCGTCTCCATTGCGAGATGACAGTTGTATTTTTATCATAAATTCAATACAGCCTGAGTTTGCGCCTTACCAAGGGTCCAGAGATGCGTCTCTACTGAGCCAGTACCGCGTCCCCGTCAACTAGCTGAGATCCATGCGTCAGTCTTGAGGAGCCTAAGACCGCGTCCCTACTACATCCTGAATTCTGCATCCTGATGAAATTAAGGGCCGCGTCCAGGGATCCGCGTCCATCCATAATCAGAGCCGCATCTTTATCAAAAAGTAGATTTCGCGCGTCTTCACGGCGTCTCCATTAGCAGGTCAGAGTCGCATTTTCCAAAACCGCGTCTCCATTATAAATCAGAATTGCATTTCACTCAAGAACTCAGTTCAGCCTGAGTTTATTATTCATGGCTGACTAAAGACTACAGTCAAGGCTGTGGTTATGAAATTGAGTTCATCTACAGCGAGCAAAAAAAAAATCCTGAAATAGGGGCCTCCTGCATGGAGGAACCACCCATTCGAGTCTCAGGAGCAGTAGCCTTCGAAGAAGAAGAAACATGCTTGGCTTTTGGTGCCATCGCAACCGTGGAATCGGTGTTGAAGATGGTGAAAATGGAAAAAAGCTTCGAGCTTTTCTTAGCCCTAAAAGGCTCAGCGAAGAAGAAGAGTCTAATGATGACACTTGAAAGACTGTTGTCTTTTGTAGACACAGTGATTCGCAGAGATACGCGACACTTGGCTCGACGCCTAATCCCTGTCTGACGCGTGGCAGGCATATTAAATGCGGCGCAAAATTTGCGCGCCAAAAGGAAGATGTCCCCTCAATTCTGCTGGACGCGTGGCAACGCGCCCACAACACAGATTCGTGTTCAACAGAAAGTCGCGTCCCTCCGAAGGTCGCGCCTTTTCAACTAGGCCAAAGCCACGCCTACTTCATAGAGCGAAAGCTGCGTCTTCATCTCAAAAGACGCATCTCTACAAGAGGCGCGTCTTTAAAGCAGCATGACCCCTGTGTCTACAGGACTTGCATTTAGTCCTGCTTCTGCAATTCAGTTCAACAGTACACTAGCATAAGCAGATGACTGTTTGCCCCTGGTTCAAAGTACACCAACAACAAACTCCGAGCACTGGGAGGTCTAGACTGTGCATCTAGACACTCACTACGATCATTTTTGGCGGCTCAAAGGGATTCACAGTACACACACGAAGACCATATTCCAGACAGGATCAAGCTCAGAGCATCTCAAATGATTGTTAGTCCAATCATGAGAAGTACGAATTCAACTAGAGTTCAAAGTATTTCGAAATCCGTCCCAGTCAACCGCGGAATATCGAAAACTTTGGAGGGGGTTCTGTAGGCTGTCTAAAAATCATTAAAGACAAGTCATCAAAAAGCAGAGTCCAAACTCCAGACGCAGGGATAATCATAGCCATCACAACAACATCAAGACACGATGGTCAAAACCCGCGTCTTAGCATCTCTGCAGCACCAAGACGCGAGGGTCGAAACCCGCGTCTAAGCATCTCTGCAGCACCAAGACGCGAGGGTCGAAACCCGCGTCTCAGCATCTCTGCAGCACCAAGGCGCGACGGTCAAAACCCGCATCTCAGCATCTCTGCAGCATTAAGGCGCAAGGGCCGAAACCCGCGTCTCAGTATTACTGCAGCACCAAGACGCGAGGGTCGAAACCCGCATCTCAATTATAACTGCCCTCGTTATGGGGCCAATCACTGCCCACATAATAAGGAAGTTAACCCCCGTTATGGAGCATTTTTAGGGGGCACGTTCACCCCTGAAACCTCTATAAATAGCCCCGTTGCTATGGAGAAGGGGTCGGTCGATTGGATCAGATAATTCTGGGAGAAGAATTTCGCTTGCGAGCTTTAGAAGCCCCGAGACTTCCACCGAAAAGAAAGAGAGTTCTACTTTTTAAGCAACTTGCTGCATACAAGTCAATCTTTGTCTATAATCTCTTTGAGATTCCTGGTCAACAGGAGCTGTGTTACTCCATCTACCGTCCAACGAGAGGATTCCTAAGAGGTCCTGACATTCACCCGGTCAACGGAAAACATGATTCACTTTCCACCGCCACATCAAGAACCCAGCATTAAACAAAGGGAAGATTCAAGTCTAAACATCTCCCCTCCCTTGTAGTTGAAGTGTTCATCCGCTGTAATTTTTTATTTGATTCAAGGAAATTTTACGAGGAAACTTCCCCCACCAAACAATTCATCCCCGATTAAAAATTAAAAATGTAGAGGTCGTATAATGACACATATGGGTCACAAATTTCGAGAATCTTCAATTAATTTAGAAAATTTTAAAAAAATTAAGAAAAATCTGAAACATTAGGAAATTTTATTAGAGTCAAAGTAGACTTAGTTTTGACCACCGAATAGGTACTTACACCATACCGACCATTAGTAGGAAATACCGGTGACTGGAACCGAGGGTTATAGGAAACCTTTGCACCCATAGCACTGTTTGAAGCCATATAGATGACACTTGCTTTTGCTTCATTAAAAGCTTTTAAGCTTTTTTAAATGGATGTTAAAATTGTATTTTTAAATGGTTTTATTGAAGAGGAGCTGTATGTTGAATAACCCCCAGGGTTTGTTGATCATACACATCCGGATTTTATTTTTAAATTTGAAAGAAGCTCCAAGAGTTGGTATGAAAGACTTTCTACTTTTTCTATTTCAAATGGTTTTGTGAAAGGTAAAGTTGACACTATATTGTTTACAAAGCATGTAAATAGTGATATTCTTATTGTGCAATTTTATATTGATGATATTATTTTTAAATCAACTAATGAAGTGAATTGTAAGGATTTTGCATCATGCATGAAGAAAGAGTTCGAAATGTCTATTATGGAAGAGCTCAACTACTTTTTTGGACTCCAAATCAAGCAAAGGAGTGATGGGATTTTCATAAACCAAGTCAAATACACAAGAGAGCTTATCAAGAAATTGGGCTTAAAGATGCAAACGCAAGCAAGACTACTATGGCTACCACAACAAAGATTGACAAGAATGAACAAGGTAAGAACATTGATATTAAACTCTATAGAAGCATGATTGGCAGTTTGCTTTACTTGATGGTTAGTAGGTCAGATATTATGTTTAGTGTTTATCTATGTGCTAGATTCCAATCTTATCTTAAAGAGTCCTACTTGATTATGGTAAAACGCATTATTAGATATCTTAAGGGCACTATTGGAATGAGATTGTGGTATCCGAAGACTGGACAATTTTCAATGTCAAGTTTTTCGGATGCCGACTATACCGGTTGTAGAGTAGATAGGAAGAGCACTAGTAGAACTTGTCAATTCCTAAGAAATTGCCTTGTTTCATGATCTTTCAAGAAATAAAATTCTATAGCTCTCTTGGCCTCCGAGGCGGAGTATGTTGTAGCTAGGGCTTATTGTGCACAAGTCCTTTGGATGAAACATACTCTCCTTGATTTGCATTATGATCATATTAAAATATTTTATGATAACATTAGCACTATTCATATGACCAAGAATGCAAATCAACATAATAAGACCAAGCACATAGAGATTCGATATCACTTTCTTAGATATCACTATGAGAAAGAAGATACTGACATTGATTATGTTTCCACCGATTTTCAACTTGCAGCCATTTTTACTAAACCACTAGATCATAATAGAATTTCATTCATTTGTGATGAGTTAAATGTTTACATTATGAATTCATGAGTCTTTAAAATTACTTCTTTATTTCACATGGTTTCATCTATTTTAAATTGATATACATGTGTTTTTATTGATATCTCTCTTGATTTCATGTGTTTTTATTTCTTGTGTGTTTTACTCCCTTTTTGATGCATGACAAAAAGGGGTGAGATATTTAAGTTAATGGGTTATGATAAAGATATTTGAGTTATTGAGTTATGATAATGTTTTTTATATTTGATAGTTGAACTTTTGAGTAGATATATTCTTGCCTTGGTATAGTTTCCTGTTTCGGTATATCATGAACTTTATGTATATCCATTTTCATTACCATGCTTATATGCAATGCCATGATTCATTGTTTTCATTTCATTGCATAATGTTTTTGAAGGAAGGAGGTGTGGAAGGATGGTAGGCTATTTATGCATGTTATTCTAAATTAATATACTCTTCATGTATGCATATATGAGACTTGCTTACATTGATAAATCTATTTGTAGTCATAATGGTTTCTTGTACTTGATAGATAGTATAACTTGAGGGAAAGCTTTTCCAAGCTATTTTCTATCATTTATTTTTAAATAACTCATATGTTTTTTCATCATCAAAAAGGGGAAGATTATTGTCCAAAGATTACAATCACCGGTTTCTTATTTTGATGATAACAAAGCAAACGTGGTTATTTAGTACTAATAAAGTTCAAGTGTTTAAGTGTGTTTCAGGGTTCAAGAGAATTCAAGAAGTTTTTTCCCCTCAAAAGTAAGCTATATGAAGACTCAAGACTATTCAAGAAGGGATTGAAGCTCAAACACGCTTGACGTCGCTCTTGGAGAAGCCCACTTGAAAACCCCGTAGCTGCATCGATCCTTATAAGAAAATAGTATGTTTAAAGTGTAGAATATAGATTTGATGCTCAAGAAATCACATATACAAAAATACACATTTTCAAATTATAAGTTTTCCTGTATTGGTGTTTTGCATGTTAGGCACTTGATACATGTTTCCAATATTTCTAAAATTTTATATCCCGTTTAGAACATGTATTTCATTGCCTATACATTGCTATAGCTCTTAAAAACCAGTACAAAGTATTTTAAAAAAGTTTGGATTTCAAAATACTCAGAAAATAATTTTTGACCCAGGTCGGTTGACTGGCCGGTCGATCGGACCATGGATTGGGGTTGTGTACGTTGTGCACATCTTTCGGTCGACCGGCTGGTCGACCGCTAACCCCAGTGGTCGATAGATAGATTAACCAACTGGCTCACCCATGTTTCTGTTGGGTGCCGGTCGACCGAGAGGTCGACCAACTTCTATGTACAAAATTTTTGTAACAGAAGTTCGGTTGACCGGGCGGTTGACAAGCCTAACGGCTAGTTCAGAAAAAAACTGACGGTTGACCGGCCGGTCAACCGAAGTCCTTCAAAAGCCCAAAACGGCTAGTTTTCAAAATCTGTCTTATCTTCTGATTTTTCAACGGGCATTTTTGTTTTCTATTGGTCAAATCATACCCAAATGACCCTAGTGAGCTTAACTAATAGTATTTATCTATTACCTATATATATGGGTCATAGGAATTGGATTTAATACACAAGTTTTAACAAGTTTTATTGAAAAATCAGGTTCTCTCAAAAGAGAAAAGTTTTCAAGCTTCTAGTTTTCAAGTGCTATCATTTCTAAAGCTATTTCAATTAATTTTTCAGCTCTTAAATTCTTCCAACTGAATTTTTACTCTCACAAACTCCTTGACCCCAATTTATATCTGCTCTATAGGAATTTGTAAAGAAGAGAGTTTTTTAATCTAGTCATCACCAAGAGCCTTGTAAACCTTATTGGCTTTGTACTACCTCTTGTGTAGAGGATTGAGTATTGGAGTTGTGTACTCCAATCTTCTGTAGACTATTGTAATTCTTTATTGTAAGGTCCCTTTGTGGCAGATCCTATTTTTGATAGTGAAATCCTTCACGATGGTAAAGGCAGGGACGTAGAGCGCTGGCTCGAACCTCAAAACAAATTTTTTGTGTTTGATTGCTTGTCTCTTGATTTCTATCTCTTTTCATTTGCTTACACTTGTGTTGTTACTTCACTTGCCCTTCCTAGTTATTCTTGCATCACATTCATCATTGCATTATATTCATCAATCACTTTTATCAGTCTATACTCATCTTAACAAGAAGGTAATTGAGCATCTCAACTCATAGTCTAGAAGAATAATAGAGGAGAAGTTCTAGAGTCCTTCAAAGGAAATTTGGCTTCAATTCTTGTTTTGAGTGACCGGTTTGCATCATTTAGAATAGATTGTTATTATTCTGTATTTCATTAGCATTACACCTATTCAACCCACTCTAGGTGTATTTTCACAGTCTTCCCCACCTCTTCAGGGTGTCTGATCTCTAAAAGTTTGATTCTGTTACTCTTTTGGAGTAACTTGAACAAAGAGATCACGTGCTCATCCTTAAAGGTTTGCGATTTATTAGCATGTGATGACAATCTCTTCCACCTGTTCGCCTTGTAACACCAACTGCTTCCAAGTGCGACATTCCATCCCATTTGAGTGAGTAAGAAAGTTTGCCGATTATGACGATAGTCTGAACCACTGTAGATAAGGGGTCATGCCGCTATCACAATGGAGTGCCATGCTCTGAAATCTCTCGATTAAAGTTTTGATAGACTCTTCTTTCTTCTGCTTGGCTGTAAGCAGAGTCGGCACTGAAACTTTTGAATCGTCTTCAAGGAAATGAGCCAAGAAACAACTTCTCAAGGCTGACCCATGTTTTATTTGAGCTGCCAGGAAGTTTCATGAACCATTCAAAGGCGACTCCTTTAAGAGTACCAATGAATAAACGAACCAAAATGGCATCGTTTGATACTACATTCTCAATTTCAGATTTAAAGTAGTATATGTGTTGATTCGACGACCCTTTACCATCGAAAGTATGAAGGGTCAGCGCCTTGAATTTGGGAGGGTAGGAAGCCGTATCCCACTCTGCTAGGTAGGGTCGGACTATTCTCACATCATGGAGTTCATCTCGGTTGACGAGGGCCTCAAGGCGTTACTCCAATTTGCTCATCCTCTTAGAATTTCTGCTCTCGTTTTCTGAATTATCCTCCTCTTCAGATGAAGATTTGGATGGCTTAGATTTGGAATGCTCTTCATTCTCGGTGTTTGCAGAAGATGAGCTCTCCCATTTCATCCGTTTGCCTTTGGATTTCTTGGAAAAAGTTTTATCCTTCGACTTCTTTTTGTTCTTAAGCAGTTGTGATATAAACTGCTTAAGGGTGTTGATAGATTCTTACTGAGTTTGAATCATATCAAATTGTTCCTATTGGACTCGGGCCTGCTCTTCGAATTGCTTGGCCATTCCTCGGGCGTTCCCGCTATGTAAGAAAAGGCAGTTATCCTCAAACTAGAATGCGAAGACTGAGATTCGATGATGGCGGAGTGCTCATTATTCACCTCAATCCGCTTGGCCAATAGATTGTAGACGACTGGGGTGATTGTTCTCGTGCGAGTCTGTGTATGTCGGTAGACCCCTTTAGGTTTGATAAGAACATCCTTCAAACCTGGAGATCAATCAGCATCCGACTCCTCTGAGCTAACAGCCGATTGCTTCCCCTTGGACTTACTTGGTGTGAAACTTGGCCCCACCATATTTGCAGTCACTTTGGGTACTCGACCTCGGAGAATGATTTTTGATTGGTCATCAATAATGTATATTATTATTCACATTTTCATGCTTAATTTTTCTAAAATATTACTATTTAATTTATTTATTATTTAGTAATGTGCAAGCTTCCATAATCGAAGAGAAAGCCCAAAAGAAGCCCAAAAGCCCACAAGAATTATGATAATAAAGACTAATTGGGAAGATAAAGGAAGCATCTTTTCTCTCTCATTTAAATTTGGGTTTTAAATTAATTTAATTTAAAACTTAGAGGAGGAAAATGATAGAAAAAGATGAATCCTCATCCTAATTAAAGATAGAGGTGGATTTCTATTTAAGTCTGATTGCTTGCACCACAAGATGAAGATAAAGGAGAGAAAATTTGAATTTAACTCAGATTTAAAGATAACTTGATCTCTAAGTTATCTAGGAGATCATCATATTTCAAAATTCAAAGATAAACTGAAGATTTTGAGGACAGATTACCAGATGGACGGACCAGAGAAAGCCACACACCAAAGCGCATGGCCAAACACCATGACTTTGCCGCAAAAATGCGGCAAAAGCTGCGTTTTAGCGGCCCTTTTGAGGCGGCTGGTATGGCGGTTGAGATGCAGTGATCATATGAGACTCTACTTCCCAAATCTCCTATAAATACCCCTACAGAGCAACAGAGGAGAGGCGTCTCAGAGATTGATTACAGGGATTTTTATTAGCCATTTTATTTTCCGAATTTCTTTGTATTATTTTGCTTTCAATTTGGAGAAGAAGATTTTTGAAAAAGAAGAAGAACTTGTAATTGGCCGGTGACAGCCATTAATAAAGGTTCATTATTCTTTTCATCTCTCTTGTTTTTCAATTTAATTCTTTTATTGCTTTAGTTTCTTTTATTTTTTGTTCTTTTTTTTTATGCAACTTTCTTTCTTCATAATAAATTCTAAAAATAATAAAAATATGAATAACTAAATTAACTTATAGTTTGCTAATCTCTCGATCAACTAAGTTTAGTCGAAAAGATGAACTGATTGAAATTCATGCTTATTAGAAACCTAGAATTAAATTGATAATTCTTAAAGATGAATAATTAATTAAGTTGAACTAAATTAGGGTTGCACTTTTTAATAGTTATTCTTAATTCATATTTAGAAGTTTAGATAGCATCATGTTAGGTTTAAAAGACTATTCTTATGCCATGCTTAGAAACTAGGATGAACTAAAGTTTAATTTTAGTAAGTATACTCTAATTAGGGTTTGAAATATTTTTACTCATCTTACTTGATTTTCAATCAAAATCCTAGGGTAGATTTTTATGAATTCAATATGATGTTCTTCCCTATGAGACTAACAATTAGTTGTAGTAGATGATTAGTAGACTATAATCTTCTTTGCTTAATTAAATCCTTTTTCTTACAATCAATATTCTTTTTCAAACTATTTGTTAAAGAATTCATTCCAAAAAGCTTCCATCGCATCCTTCCCTGTGGATTGACCCGTCTAGCTCTTGCTATGCGAATAAATTAAGAAGAGACTAAGAACTTTCTGACTTTAACTTTTCTTTATTTCAATTCAATTTCTCTTCTTCAATCAAAATTTTGGCACCATTGTCGGGGAGGGAATGGTACGATATTCTCTAAACCTAACTATTTTTTTTTCTTTTTTATGTTTCTATTTGCAGGATCTGATAACAGAAAAATTCACTACAGTTCAGGAAAATTAGCAAATTTGTGCCTATGCCCTAGAAGGTAGAGCTAGAGGAAACACTTAACAGCCGTGTTTTCGTGGCTATTGACGCGTTTTCTTAGCAAAAGTAGCTCCGTATTGCTTCAATTTTTGCAGGTCTGCTGCAAATTGCAACTACAATTTTCTGCAATTGCTAATTTTTCTCTGTGATCACCTTGCATACTGCTAATTAATTAACAGTAACCTATTAGTTGATTAACATAAAAAAATTAGACTCTTGCATCATAGGCACATGTATATTTAAATTTTTTTAATTTTTTTGAAGAGTGTTGGCGACAAGGTACGTCCACATTGCCTATAGACTACGAAGCACCCTTAACTTATTTACTGCTTTTGAGTGAATTCTTTTCTATTCGTTTGTACACGTGCACTAATACATATTAAGGGCAAAACCCATAAACAACATAAGGTGGTGACGTCATTACCCTTGCTTAGCCCACAAACCACTTCCATTGCACTCACAACCCTAACAATAAAATAAAAATTGACTAGATGTTGACCTTAGGTTAACTCGTGCTCATTAGGAGATTACTGAAGGAGAAAGTTGTTTGAAATTAACTCTTGCCAAATCGGTGACTAGGCAGGAGATTGAGAGGCGAAACCTCGAAGGTTGGTAGTTTGGCATAATTAGGCCCGTCTCTGATGGATACCTCCCACCGATCTTGCCACCTACCTGGCCGATTAACTTGTGGTTAAGGTCGACAATATACCTCCCAAAGATAGTCAAAGTTAGAAGTCGTCTAGGTCCAGGCTTATCCTAGATTAGGATTTTTGATTTTTTTGATTGATTGGTTGAACTTGTTTGTTAACTGTGCATGTCAGCTTGGTCGAAAGACCTAGCCACTTCTAGACTAACTAGGAATAGTTCACAACTCGAACACAAACCTGATCAACACATGGCACAACCATCATCATTGTAGAATAGGTTCTATCCTATTAGGACCTCTCTTCCATCTTGCATTCAGCTTCTCGATGTAGGAGACAACCAATTTGAGCTGAAACTAAAATACACCAACACTCTTCACAAGTTTCATGGATTTGAATCAGAGGATGCATACTTTTCCATAAGGAAATTTGAGTAAGTATGTCTCATGATGAAAATACCCAACCTAGGAGTAGACATCGCTAAGCTACGTTTCATCCCATTCTCTTTGAAAGACTTAGCAAAGAAATGGCTCTACAGTCTAGAAGCGGTTCCATATCATCATGGGATAATTTCGTTAAGGCCTTCTTGAAGAAAATCTATCCCGTTCACAAGACTGTGCAAATTAGGAAAAGTATCTTGCAGTTAAGCAAATAACTAATGAACCTTTTTGGAAGTACTTCAAATACTTTATGGACCTCCTTGCCCAATGCCCTCATCATGGGATAGAGAAATGACGACTTTGCCAAGCTCTTTATGATGAATTAGAATATCAAATGAAGACCTTATTAGAATCAATGTGCCAAGGAGGATTTTTAAAAAAGAATGAAGATGAAGGATAGTTATTATATGAAGATTTGGCTGATAAGACCATCAATGGGAACCAACTCTGGAAAAATTTAGGACTAATGACCCTAGCTCTGTGATTGGTCGCTAATGTTGCATATTTAATATCATATGTCCATACTTATTATAGAATAAAAGCCTGCATTGTCCTAATTAATTGTTTGATTTATTTGCAGGCCCAATCCTTAAGGAGATGAAGAGAAATGAGCCCAAAATCCCACCAGAATTCTGAATTAAATCAGAGTTAATTCGCACTCACTAAATCAGGGCAAAATCAAGAGGTTGAAAACCGGTTGAGAAGAATCCTCTCAGAATCGATCGGTTAAAGCCAAGAATCCAAGGCCATTTCGTCAGAATCTGGGACTCAAACGAAGAAACTAACAAAGGATACAGTCAGAAGATAATCCCAAGATGACTCACCAACAGGGTGTGGCCATCTGGCCACACCCTGGCCGCGGAAACACGGCAAAAGCCGCATTTTCGCGGCTTTGTTGGAGAGTTAGGGGGAGCGTTTGCTCCCCCGACCTCCGCGAGATCCTATAGATTGGGTTTTGTGCCTATAAAGGGCCTGTACTTGCGCTGAAAATGGACGGACATGCAGATTAGGATTTAGCCTAGTTTTCATTCTTTGTAGTTTAGGTTTTTCTTTTCTTTTTATGTAATTTGTATGTAGCGTAGGTTAGATGAAGATTCATGTAAGTAAGAGAGAGAGGCTAATGTTGAGAGTGACACCGATGTACCCTCCTCCTTTCTTCCATTGTCTCTGCAAGTAATAAAGGTAAAAGCTTCTTTTTATGTTCGTATTTTGTTTTGCTTTCCTCTTCCTCTTTCTACTTTACCTTGGTTTTATTTGTTGAGTCTACAAGTGAATTCCAAAGCAAGTATAACTAAGCTACATGAGAGCCAGCGATAGTTCATGAAGACGTTCTCCTCTTCCAAGCTCCGTATCACTTCGTTCTTGACATGCTTGACGATATAATGTGCACGGGGACTGAGCTCGAGTTTATGATCTATGCGTTGAACGCCTCCGAAGCAAAAAGGTAGAACTTGTAAAAGGTTTCCAGGTAAGTCATCAATTAAACTAGGTAAGTATTCCTTCCTTTTCTGTCCTTTCTCTTATTTTTGTAAATTATATCACCACCTCTTCCAACTATTTCTTCTCCACTCACTCCATTTGTACATAGTCGCTTTTATTGTTCTCTGATTTTTTCACCTTCTTCATCTTTCATTTTCTTCTAACATAACATAATTCTTTTTTCCATTTTCTTAACTTAAAAACAGAGAAGAACTCTCGTTTGGTTTTCACAAAGATTTCAATAAAGAACGTAAACACTTCCATCGCAAAACCCTCCTTGTGGATCACGACCCGCATAGCCACTTGCTATAGCGGAAGAATTGAGCACTTGCACATCCTAATCTTAAGTTCTTAAATTCCGTATTTTTTGTGCAGGTTGTGCCTTAATCAAATTTTGGCACCGTTGCCGGGGAGGGTAACGTTTTTATTGAAATCTGAATTTTTTTTGAAAATTTTTTTTAGAACTAAAACGAACTTTCTTTTCTGTTGCAGGTTATAGGGCAAGCAAAGAAGGAAATCAAAATTGCAGTAACATACAAGTGGCCTTGGGCCTCTGCTCTAGAAAGCAGAGACCACGTGCCCTCTGATTTGCCGCGTTTCCACGGCAAAAACCGCGGAACCGCGGCAATGAAGAGTTGACTACTAACAGCTTTTTGCAGGGCTACTTAGTTTACAAAAATTCTAGTTTGCTGCAATTCTTTATTCCCTATATGCCATCACATAAGCCTGCTAATAATCAACAGTAAAACGTTTGTTGCAAAAGTTAAAAATTGATTAGACGTTTGCATTTTAGGCACGAGTTTTTTCAATTCATTTATTTTTACTGTTGAAGAGCGCTGGAGCAAGGTACGTTCGCATTGCATGTAGAATAGGATTCATCTCTTGGTTGATTTTCATTGCTTTGAGTGATTCCTATTTACATATCTTGTACACTTGCACAAAATTATTTTAAGGGCACTAACCCATAACAAGATAAGGTGGGGATTTAATTACCCTTTCTTAGCCCAAAAATCACATTCCAAGCACTCACTAACCCAAGCCAAACTAAAATTGAGTAGACGTTGGCCCTAGGGACATCTCGGACTCAATTAGGAGATTATCCTAAGGGAGAAAAACGTTGGAATCTGACTCCTGCAAAATCAGTGTCTAGGAAAGGGATTGAGGGCCGAAAGCCCGAAGGTTGGTGGTTATTTAATTAAGGAACGTCTTTGACGGAAAACCTCCCACCAACCTTGCCCTGACCTGGCTGTTTAGCTTGTGGTCAAAGTCTACATTAGACCTCCCGTGGACAATCTAATCAGTTAGAAGTCGTCTAGGTCATAGGTCTACCCTAACCTAGTTAGAATTTTTTTCTTTTATTTGTTTGCTTATTTGTTTGTTTTTTGTTTGTATTCTATTGTGTGATATGGACTATAATAATAATTTTTTCAACTACAATAATAATCCATATTACACACCGACTTCATTTTCAGATATTACCAACCCGGCATATCATAACTTTGACCAACCTAGTGTGCTGGATTGGTCTTATCCGAATCAATATAGCCCATACCCCCAATCTAATAACTATAATTTCCATAATGATTTCAACTCTTCACCGAGTCAGTGGGGATTCACCTCCCCCGAGCATAATTTTCAACCACCTTGTCCTCCTTCTCCACCTAGTCCACAATATTTTCAATATTCATACTCAGTTCCACCCGTCCAAAATAGGAAACCATCAATTTTGGAAATGAGTATGCGTGAGTCCAAACACAAATCCCAAAATCTGATGGACTCACAATTTCACTACCACTTCCAAGACAATTCTTCATCTTTTCATCAAAACAATGAACATATCACCTATGAAGAGATGCTTGAATCCATGACTCAGGCTCAAAACGCTCGTAATAGTGACATAGATATGATGGTCGAATCTCTACGTTCTCACCGTTGGACCAGTTCTGATGTCACTACCCATTCTGTTAGAGCTGAAGAGTCAGGTTGTTTTGGAAATCAAGATTCTATTTCAGAACAACCATTTGAACTTGCCCAAACTCCAAATTTTGAAAAAGATATTGACAGTTTGGCAAGTTACTCCTTTCCTGAAATAGAACTTGAAAATGATTATGATCCTGAACCCCAAATTAGTGATTCAATTCTTCTTCCTGATTCAATAATGACTCTGGTATCTTCACCTGACTTCAATCTTTTCCCGGAGTCAACATTGGATCCTGTACCAATTCATAATAAAATTGAATCACCCATCTTTGAGGATCATATTGAACTTGACCAATTATACACTTTTGAAGATCCTATTGACAAATTGGCAAGTTCTCATTTTTATGATATTGAACTCAATGAGATATGTGACCTAGATTCTCAAATCTGTGATCCAGTTCAACTTTCTGAATCAATATTGACTCCTGTTTTATTACCAAACTTGAATAATATTCTAGAGTCAGTTTTGATTCCATCACCTATCATCCCTGAACTGGAATCACCCATATTAGGTCACATTCCATTGTTGGAAAACACATGTGGACTTGAGTTTCAACTTCTTGACTTGGGCCCAATTTCTGAACCTATTTCGACTCTTGAACCTTTACTTGATTTAAGTCACCTTCCTGAGTCGGTATTAGTTCATGTCCTTCCTGAGTTCAAGTCAATCATTCTATCATTTCATACTCTTTTCTGGGACGAGGTGGTTGACAAATTTGACTCCGAAATTAGTTATGGAATTTGGAAATTAGATGGGGTTAAATACTTAATAAAAATCCTTAATGGACACATCTTTTTAGTGGGTTATATTAGAGAAACTTCTGGTGGGTTCCTTCGAGACCCAAGAAAAGTTGATTGGGCCGCGTTTCGTGGACCAATCAGACCACCACCTAACCACCACCTTAAGGTAACATTCTCCTTCCCTTCTTTTTCATGCATCTATGCATTAATTCATACATTAAGGGCAATGCATGAGATAGGTGTGGGGGAGGGTCTAACATAACTTTTCTTTTTATAAAAAAAAAAAATTAACATTTTTCTTTACTTTTAAAAACTTTTTGAAAAATAGAAACAATATTTTGACTTATTTTTATAAGAAATTAAGTTAATTTTAAGGAATAGGAAAATCCAAATTAGGATTTCTTATACTTGGTCAAAATAAGATTATTTGTTTGATTTTTAGAGTTAGGAAGATAATTTGTCAAAGTAATTTGGTCTTGATCTTTACCTTGATGAAATATGCACACTTCATACACTTACACACTTAGGGTTCAAAAACAAAGATTCTTATGCCTTATAAAAAAAAAACAAGTCTAATTATTGATTAGCTAGGTGCTTTGGCCTAAGCAAGCCTTAGTATTTATGCGAAAGATGATTAGATAAGTTATAAAAAAATATATATATATACAAACAAATCTAATTATTGACTAGATAGGTGCTTTGGCCTAAGCAAGCCTTAGTTTTTATGCGAAAGATGATTAGATAAGTTTGAAAAGAAAAATCCTCTGATTAAGCTGGGTATTTGTGCCTAATAAAGCATAAGTATTCACGCCTAAAAGAGGTTTATATAATAAAATCCTTAGTTTTGTGGCCTTGTTTGCTCGAGTCTTTAAGTCCTTGGGGGTGTTTTCTCACCTGGTGCCCTAAGACCGTTTGGTTTGGGAGTCATCGATTAGAGGCTCGTTACATGGGCAGATTAGAAAGCCTAATAGAACTAAGGAATAATACCACCAAAAAAAAGTATATATAAATAAATAAGGCATAAGAGTTAGAGTTAATGAACCCTTAGTCAAAATTTTCACATTCACAAGGTGCATATGACTTAGGGTAAAGTAATAGACTAGATGAGAAGTACAATTTGACTCCTTACTTTGATTGATAACAAATTTTTGAATAGAGACTAAGTTTAGGAATGAAAAATTCGATTTTCCTATAACTTATAGATTGCTTAGATCTTACAATCATATTTCAAATATTTTTCTCTTTCAAAATGCTTTTCAAAAATACTAACTCTTTATTTCTCTTTCTTTATGGATTTTGTGGGTGCAAATCCTCACGAGACAAAACTCGTCCTCTAGTGGGAACCTAGAGGTTTAACAGCTTGTTGCACATGCTCAGTGCAATCGCGTGACCTGCGAAAGTGGTCTAATAATCCTTAGTATAGTTTAGTTGTTTTGCTCGAGGACGAGCAAAAGATAGGTATGGGGGTGTGATTGGTCGCTAATGTTGCATATTTAATATCATATGTCCATACTTATTATAGAATAAAAGCCTGCATTGTCCTAATTAATTGTTTGATTTATTTGCAGGCCCAATCCTTAAGGAGATGAAGAGAAATGAGCCCTGAATTCTGGTGGGCTTTTGGGCTCATTTCTCTTCATCTCCTTAAGGATTGGGCCTGCAAATAAATCAAACAATTAATTAGGACAATGCAGGCTTTTATTCTATAATAAGTATGGACATATGATATTAAATATACAACATTAGTGACCAATCACTCAGTCCATGCGGTACCTGAGAAATCTGATTTTACAGTGGTAGAGAATGACAAACAAGAGTTAGTTCAAACAAGACTCCATAAAAAGATTTGAGTTCGCATTGACTATTGTAAGTTAAATGCTACCACCCGCAAAAACCATTTTCCTCTTCCATTTATCAACCAAATGCTTGAATGATTAGTAGGCCACGATTATTCCTTTTTCTTGGATGGTTACTCGGGGTATAACCAAATCCCCATAGCCCGGAGGACCAAGAGAAAACAATGTTCACGTGTCCATTTGGGACTTTTGATTATCACCGAATGCCTTTCGATTTATGCTATGCCCCCACGACATTTCAACGTTACATGTTCAGCTTATTCTCTGACATGGTCGAACGTTTCTTAGAGATCTTCATGGACGATTTCTCCGTCTATAGAGACTCTTTCGACTAATGTCTTTATCATCTAGAACTTGTGCTCAAACGACACATAGAAAAGAATTTGACTTTAAATCGGGAAAAGTGCCACTTTATGGTACAATACGGGATTGTCCTAGGTCATGAGATCTCTAGGAAAGAGATTGAAGTGGACAAGACAAAGATAGAGGTTATAGCTAAGCTTCCCACATCCAAATATGTGAAAGACATCCGTTCCTTCTTCGGACACGTCAGTTTCTACCATAGGTTCATTAAAGATTTTACCAAAATTGTAGACCTTTAACAAGCATTTTAGCTAAGGATGTGCCCTTCATCTTTGATGACGAATGTCTTAATGTCTGAGAAAAGCTCAAAATGGAACTTATCTGCCCATAATTTCTACACTGGATTGGTCCAAACCATTTGAGATCATGTGCGACGCTTCTGATTTTGCCATAAGCGCTGTCTTAGGCAACTGATTGTGTTAGAACCTGCACAAAAAATGCCGAATTTCAGAACTAAGAATGAAAAGTGCAAGTTACTCAATTCTACTGCAATAGCAAGTGGCTATACAGGTCGTGATCCACAAGGAGGGACTAGCGATAGAAGCTTGTTTAGCAAGTTCTCTTTTATGCTACCATTAATGGTTAAAGTTCTTCTTCAGTTCTTAAAAAGAAAAGAAAAATAAATTACAATGAAGTTAGGTAGAAAGTGAGAGATTGGGAAGATGGAGAAACCAGAATTGGATATGTACAAAGAAATGGAAAAGGAGTGATAAAAGAAGTGGGTGTTGTTGGTGTTCTAAACTAAATAATTAAAGAAAGACAACCTAAAAATTACTTACCTCTTCAGTGCTCATATAACTTGGATCCGTTGCGACGACTTACCTTGTCTTTGAAGGCAATCAAGCATGGTGTATAGGATCTTCCCTATTCTCGATCTACACTAGAATAAAAGGGTAAACTATACTAGCAAGAGAAGGGTTGTTCATCACCATAGGCCATCAAGGGCACTTGCAACGGCTAAGCAGTCTCGAGGCTATCGAATTCTCTTGGATTGCAACACATCAGAGGAGAGTAAAAGAAAATAAGAGTAAAGAAAGAAAAAGAAACTTTGATTCGATTTAAATAACAATGAAAGAAGAGATCACTTACAATGGTGTCACCTGCAGTACAAGCTTGCTCACATTCCTTCATGAAAGTCGTCTCTCCTCTCAGTTACATAAAGAAAAGTAAAAATTATATAAAAAGAAAACTAAGAACCTAAGTTGCAAACTACAACTTATCCTATGTTCTATTCTCTGCTTGGTCGTCCCCCTTGCCTTTGAGATTGCAGGTATTTATAGAAGAAATGCAGATGTTAGAGGAGTATGAAGATAGGAAAATCTGGCCATTTCTGAATTTGAATCATCCCTTATCTCCAAACTTGATTTGATGTGGATATTCAGTTCTGATTTGTAGTTTGTTGGCGTGTTGATTGCTACCAAGTGACAGAATTAGAAATAGTGATCAACATAAGATTTGTAGCTCTCTAAGTCCTCTTTCTGGATCATCTTGAATTATCAGATTTGAGATTCGATAACGAAAGTTATGATTCAAATACTAAAATGTATTCAGTCAGAATCTGAGTCAAACTTGCTTCATCTCATCCGTTGATCTTCTCTCTATCCATTTATCTCTCTGTATTTGATATTATCCTCAATTGATCTTTAGCTAACCAAAATAGATTTATAAAAATCTGAATTTTACTGATTTCCATTTGGTGTTATCTTTCTGATTTGCTCTGATCTTCAGTTGAACATTTGCCTCAATTCTTGATTTGTTCTAACTAGATCTGGGATCATCCTCAGCTAACCAAATAGATCCAGTTAAATCTGATTTTAACTGGTATTTATTTGGTTTAATCCTCTTTCTCTTCATTATTATCTTCTATAAAATAGGCATTTAAGACAAAGAAATTAGCAGGTTTATTACACGATAAATGTAGGAGTGTAATGAAAAGAATGCAAAATATGTGTACGATCACACCGCCACACCTATTTTTTGCTCGTCCTCGAGCAAAACAACAAAACTAAACCAAAGATTATTAGACCACTTTCGCAGGTCACGCGATTGCACTGAGCTTGTGCAACAAGCCGTTAAACCTCTAGGTTTCCTCTAGAGGACGAGTTTTGTCTCGTGAGGGTTTTCAGTGGATTACACCCGCAAAATCCATAAAGAAAGAGAAACCAAGAGTTAGTATTTTCAAAAAGCTTTTTTAAAGAGAAAAACATTTGAAATATAATTTTAAGATTTAAGTAATCTATAAGTTATAGGAAAACTGAATTTTTCATTCCTAAACTTAGTCTCTATTCAAAAATTTGTTATCAATCAAAGTAAGGAGTCAAATTGTACTTCTCATCTAGTCTATTACTTTACCCTAAATCATATGCACCTTGTGATCATGAAAATTTTGACTAAGGGTTCATTAACTCTAACTCTTATGCCTTATTTATTTATATATATATATATATATATTTTTGTGGTATTATTCCTTAGTCCTATTAGGCTTTCTAATCTGCCTATGTAACGAGCCTTTAATCGATGACTCCCAAACCAAACGGTCTTAGGGCACCGGGTGAGAAAATACCCCAAGGACTTCAGGACTCGAGCAAACAAGGCCACAAAACTAAGGATTTTATTATATGAACCACTTTTAGGCGTGAATACTTATGCTTTATTAGGCACAAATACCCAGCTTAATCAGAGGATTTTATATATTTTTTCTCAAACTTATCTGATCATCTTTCGCATAAATACTAAGGCTTACTTAGGCCAAAGCAACTAGCTAATCAATAATTAGATTTGTTCATCTTTCATGGATATATTTTTTTCTTTTTTTATAAGGCATAAGAATCTTCGTTTTTTGAACCCTAAGTGTGTAAATGTATGAAGTGTGCATATTTCATTAAGGTAAAGATGAAGACTAAATTATTTTAACAAATATCATCCTAACCCTAAAAATCAAACAAATAATCTTATTTTGACCAAGTTTAAGAAATCCTAATTTTGATTTTCTTATTCCTTAAAATTGACTCAATTTCTTACAAAAAATATGTCAAAATATTATTTCTATTTTCAAAAAGTTTTTAAAAGTAAAGAAAATGTTAGAAAAAAATTTAATAAAGAGAAAAACCTAAGTTATGTTAGAACCCTTCCCCATACCTATCTCATGCATTGTCCTCAATGTATGAATTAATGCATAGATGCATGAAAAAGAAGACAGGGAAGGAAAATACTACTTTAAGGTGGTGGTTCCGGTGGTGGTCTGATTGGGTCAAGCGTTATTACCCAATCAAGATAATGTGGTAGTTCACAGAACCTACCTTTATTGACCTCTTTTCTATTTGCATATTTACAGTCCCCAGTATGAATAAGATCATGAAAGATCCTATCGTGAAACTTACTTCCTTTACATGACCAGTCCTGGAAAATCATCACAGAGTCATCATGGTCTATACCTATGTCCAACAAAAGAATGTGACTCAGTGGAATGGTTGACTTGGACTCAAGAATGATAGGTTCAGGAACCAATACAAACTCGGGAAAATTGACTTGGGATTCGAGAGTTAGTTTTGGTTCAAGCGTTGAGTCTAAGTCCAAGAATTGATATTCACATTCTTTTTCCATCAATGGAATGTGACTATCCAAAATTGGTGATTCAATTTCAAAATCTCTGGGTGTGGGAATAAATGTTGGCTCAGAAAATTGGTCCAAATTGGCTAAGAATATCGGAGTCAACATAGATTCGAGGATAGAAACTGAATCACAAAGTTGGGGATCGGGTTCACATTCATGATCAAGTTCAATCTCATTAAAATGAAAACTTGCCAATTCTTTAATGGGTTGATATTGGTCAAGTTCAAGGCTTTGTGGTGAAACTGAACCTTGGTCAAAGTCTTCGAGATACCATGATTCTTGATTTTCATCAATATGGCTAGAAGTGTTAGGAATAGTCAAAGATTGAATAAGGAGAGTTTCCTTATTCCTACGTATGTTCTCCAATCTACTAATTCTTACTTCTATTATATCGAGTGGATCATTTTGACATTAAATCATGGTTTCCATACTCTTTTCTAAGTTGGCATGTTCTCCTTGAAAAATAGAGTAAGGATCTGTGACTTGAAAATTTTTACAGGATTTTGAGTCTTCTAAAATTTGAATACGTCGCTCAAGCTCATCTAAGGCTTCCATCCTCTTTTCCCAGTCAATTGATTCTTCTAATGGTTGTTTGGGAGAAGGAGTATATGAAGATGAATGTTGGTAGGGTAGTTGACAATATGACCCTGGGGAGTTGTATCCCCATTGACTCTGTGAAGAGTAGTGATGATTATTCCAGTCTTGTTCATAGTATGGGGACTGGGGCATGTAATGATTCGGATAAGGCCAATCTGACACACTAGGTTGCTTAAAGTTATGATATGCCGAGTTGGTAAAATATGAAAAAGAGGTCGAGGTGTAATATGGATTACCGTTAAAATTGGAAAAAATTATTGTTATAAGCCATATCACACAGGAAATGTCAACACAAACAAAGAAAAACAAACAAATAAGCAAACAAATAAAAAGAAAAAAATTCTAAACTAAGTTAGGTTAGACCTTTGACCTAGACGACTCCTGACTGGTTAGACTGTCCACGAGAGGTATAATACAGACTTTGACCACAAGCTAATCAGCCAGGTCAGGGCAAGATTGGTGGGAGGTTATCCATCAAAGATGTTCCTTAATTAAGTAACCACCAACCTTCGGGCTTTCGGCCCTTAATCCCCTTTCTAGACACTGATTTTGCAGGAGTCAAATTCCAACACCTTTCCCCTTAGGATAATCTCCTAATTGAGTCCGAGATGTCCCTAGGGCCAACGTTTACTCATTTTTAGTTAGGCTTGGGTTAGTGAGTGAGGAGATTGTTTGTGGGCTAAGGGAGGGTAATGACTTCCCCACCTTATCTTGTTTATAGGACAAGCCCTTAAGTCAATTTAGTGCAGTATACAAGTATATAGAAAAAAGTAACATTCAAGCAATATTTCATACAAGAATGAACCCTATACTAAATGCTATGCACACATACCTTGGCTCCAGCACTCTTCAACAGTAAATAAAAAATGAAATGAAATAGACACGTGCCTAAATGCAAAGTCTAAATTATTTTTAGCATTTACAATCAACTTTTTACTGTTGTGTTAAAAATGTATATACAGTTAGTAAAACAAGAAGATAAATGCTACAGAAATTCAGATTTTCAATTCAGCCAACCTGTAAAAATACAGGTTAGTAGTTCACTCAGTTTTGCCACTGGAATGTAGCAAATCTGAGGGCTTCTTGGCTCTGCTTTCTTGAGCAGAGTCCAAGGCCACTTATGTGTCCACTGCAGTAAGAATTCCTTGTTAAATCTGTACAAAAAATAAAGAAGAAAGTTAACCAAAAATGTAAACTTTTAAAGAGAGTAACTCACCGTCCCTCCCCGGCAACAGCGTCAAAATTTGATTGAGTTAGAATCTGCACAAAAAATGCCGAATTTCAGAACTAAGAATGAAAAGTGCAAGTTACTCAATTCTACCACAATAGCAAGTGGCTATGCGGGTCGTGATCCACAAGGAGGGACTAGCGATGGAAGCTTGTTTAGCAAGTTCTCTTTTATGCTACTATTAATGGTTAAAGTTCTTCTTTAGTTCTTAAAAAGAAAAGAAAAATAAGTTACAATGAAATTAGGCAGAAAGTGAGAGATTGGGAAGATGGAGAAACCAGAATTGGATATGTACAAAGAAATAAAAAAGGAGTAATAAAAGAAGTGGGTGTTGTTGGTGTTCTAAACTAAATAATTAAAAGAAAGACAACCTAAAAATTACTTACCTCTTCAGTGCTCATATACCTTGGATCCGTTTCGACGACTTACCTTGTCTTTGAAGGCAATCAAGCATGGCGTATAGGATATTCCCCATTCTCGATCTACACTATGAATAAAAGGGCAAACTATACTAGTAAGAGAAGGGTTGTTCATCACCATAGGCCATCGAGGGCACTTGCAACGGCTAACCAGTCTCGAGGCTATCGAATTCTCTTGGATTGCAACACATCAGAGGAGAGTAAAAGAAAATAAGAGTAAAAAAAGAAAAAGAAACTTTGATTTGATTCAAATAACAATGAAAGAAGAGATCACTTACACTGGTGTCACCTGCAGTACAAGCTTGCTCTCATTCCTCCATGAAAGTCATCTCTCCTCTCAGTTACATAAAGAAAAGTAAAAATTACATAAAAAGAAAACTAAGAACCTAAGTTACAAACTACAAATTATCCTAAGTTCTATTCTCTGCTTGGTCGTCTTCCTTGCCTTTGAGATTGCAAGTATTTATAGAAGAAATGCAGATGTTAGAGGAGTATGAAGATAGGAAAATCTGGCCATTTCTGAATTTGAATCCTCTCTTATCTCCAAACTTGATTTGATGTGGATATTCAGTTCTGATTTGTAGTTTGTTGGCGTGTTTATTTCTGAATATCACTTACCAAATGACAGAATTAGAAATAGTAATTAACATAAGATTTGTAGCTCTGTAAGTCCTCTTTCTGGATCATCTTGAATAATCAGATTTGAGATTCGATAACGAAAGTTATGATTCAAATACTAAAATGTATCCAGTCAGAATCTGAGTCAAACTTGCTTCATCTCATCCGTTAATCTTCTCTCTATCCATTTATCTCTCTGTATTTGATATTATCCTCTATTGAACTTGAGCTAACCAAAATAGATTTATAAAAATCTGAATTTTACTGGTTTTCATTTGGTGTTATCTTTCTGATTTGCTCTGATATTCAGCTGAACATTTGCCCCAATCCTTGATTTGTTGTAACTAGATCTGGGATCATCCTCAGCTAACCAAATAGATCCAGTTAAATCTGATTTTAACTAATATTTATTTGGTTTAATCCTCTTTCTCCTCATTATTATCTTCTACAAAATAGACATTTAAGACAAAGAAATTAGCAGATTTATTACACGATAAATGTAGGAGTGTAATGAAAAGAATGCAAAATATGTGTACGATCAACAACGTATAGATAACAAGCAGCATGTGATCTACTATTCAAGTAGGATTCTTAATGATGCCCAATTAAACTATACTACAACCGAGAAGGAATTCTTAGCAGTAGTATTCTTATTTAAAAAATTTTGTCCATACCCACTTGGGGACCAAAACCACCATATTCACCGACCATTCTGCACTTCGATACCTAATGCTCAAGAAAGACATGAAGGCTTGACTCATTCTTTGGATCCTCCTCCAAGAGTTTGATCGTGAAATTCGATATAAAAAGAGTGTCAAAAACGTCATCGTCGATCACCTTTCTCGTGCTCCAAACGCCCTTCCAACGACTTACCAATCAATGATAACTTTCCTTTTGAACAACTCTTAGCCACCTTTAGAAAACCATGGTTTGTTGACATAGTTAACTACTTAGTCACAAACCAAACCCCATCTCATTGGTCAAAATAATATGTATGTCGGTTCTTGTCTCAAGTCCGATATTTCATTTGGGAGGAACCTTATCTCTTTAAATATTGTTTTGACCAAATCATTAGGAGATGTTTTCTCGATGAGGAAGTAAAGATTGTTCTAGCCTTTTGTCACGAACTTGCATGCGGTGGACACTTTGGTCTCCGAAAAATAGCCAAAAAAGTTCTACAAAGTGAGTTCTATTGGCCCACTTTGTTTAAAGATGCATTTGACTTTCGCACGAAGTGCACAAGATGCCAAATAATATGAAGAATTTCAAAACGTAATATGATGCTCTTAAACCCAATTCTAAAAGTAGAACTCTTTGACACTTGGGGCATTGACTTTATGGGTCCTTTTCCTAACTCATTTGGGCACCAATACATCTTGTAAGCTGTGGATTACGTATCCAAATGGGTTGAAGCCATCCCTTGCAAGACAAATGATAACAAAGTTATGGTCAAGTTCTTGAAAGAAAATATCTTTTCACGCTTTGGAATTGTTGGCCCAAAGGCCTTCCACTCTAGTTTTGATGATGATTAACTCATGTAGTTATGTGTACTAATAATCTTGTGTTTTTAGTTTCAGATCATTAATCAAGTTATTAGTTGGTGAAAGCTTCCACACATCTTTCACAAGTTGATTCAAGAACCTGAGCGTCAAAGATCATATATAGCACTTACTCGATGGATCAAGGAGTTTTGGGATCGAGTCGGCTTGGAGATTGCGCTCTACAAGAAGACATCGGTACCATAGTTTAGTTTTGTGTTTAGATCAAAATTGTAAAGATTAGAATAGTATGATAATGCTCAAGTTCACAACACACACGTTTCATGTTTTGAATATTAGTTTTTGGTTTTTCGGTTTTAGGTTTAACGATCTTGGTTTTCATGAATAGATAGATCAAAACAAGTTTACATGGTTTAATGTATATATGATTTGTTCTATATACATGCATGCTTTAATTTCCTAGACAAACTTAGTTTGACTCCCTTATTCATGTGTTATATGTTTTGGTATTCTTGACAAAACATATTTTGGAATTAATGACAAAAACCATGATATATATATTTGTTTCATGTATATTGGATTTCTATCCATATGCATCATGCTTCAAAGTGTTTAGATATCATGTTTTTGTATTTGGAAGAGTTTTAGACAAAACGTATTTTCTATTCAAAATCCAAGTTTTAGAAAATACAGTTTTTGACTTTTGGTAAAAATGATTAGACACAAAAATAGTTCATATTGATTGATATTTGAGCTAAACTTTTTACCACATGTTTATATATCAATGCAAAATGATAAAACTATTTTTGGTGATTTTTAGAAAAGATAAATGAATTTTTAAACATATTTCTAACTGAATTTTCTATTCCAGGCTTCAACCAAGTCGACTAGTAACCTGACTAGTCGACTAGGGCTGAGGTCGGTCGACCGGGCCGGTCGACCGACGTGCACAAATCTGTGCACGTTTGGCAGCTTTGAGACAGTGGACCGGACCGGTCGACCGGACTGAGAGCAGAGCTCTCTGTTTGTTTCAGTCGACCGGGCCGGTCGACCGGTAGCTGCCAACGGGCAGAAATTGACCGTTGGACGGTCGACCGGACCGGTCGACCGGCAGTGGTATTTTGGCCAAATCTGCTGCAAACGGCTAGTTTCCAGATTTGTCTATAAATACCCCATTTGCAAGAGTTTTTCTCTAAGATTTTTTGTGCGAATTTTTCCTTACTCTCTGGTGTTTTCACAGCAATTAAAAGAGGTTTTTTGATTCAAATTGAACAATCTTTTTGGTGTTTTTATTAGGGTTTAAAAAATCAAAGAAAAGGGATTTTGGGAAAAGCTTTTGTTTGAACTTCACTATCCTCATTTTCTATTATTTCCCAAAGATTTTCTTTGAGTTGCTGGTTTCAAATCCCTTGGTTTTCTACACACTTGAGCAAAAATCTACTATCTTTTCTATAGGATCTTTGTGTGTGGGAAAAGATATTGTTTGTGGTTGTTGTTGAACCACCAAGTTGTAAACCCTCTACACTTTGCTTTGTGCTTTTCCCTCTTGGGTTGAGGAGGTTGTTTGTGCAAGTGGTTTGTATCCCTCAAGTTGTGAGGTGATCCTTGCTTGGCTTTGTGCTAATCCCTCGGGTTGTGAGGTGATTGTTTGTAGGCTTGGAGTTGTGCCTCAAGGAGGAGGTTGTGTTTGTAAAGAGAGGAGTTGGGTACTCCTTGTATTGTGATTGCCCCAAATCCTCGGTGGAGGTTTCCTTTGTGGGAGTCCTTTGTGGACAAGCTAGTGGACTTAAAATCCTTCTGGGTGAAGGCGGGGATGTAGAGCTGGGTGCTCGAACCTCGAAACATATCTTGGTGTTTGCGCTTGTTCATTGACTCTTACTCTCTCTCTCTCTTTACTTTGTGCCTTGTATCTATTCATATTGCTCATACATACTTATATGCTTGGCTTGGTTGTGTGCATCTCTTGTTGATATTGCAAATTAGTTTTTAATTCCGCATTGAGTTGACTAGATTAGCATAATCACCTATTCACCCCCCTCTAGGTGATCTTTCAATTGGTATCAGAGCTAGCGCTCCTGATATTTAGGTTTAACCACCTAGGAGTGAGATCTTGGTTTGCTAATCTTCATTTGCATTGTTCATTTGCACTCATTTAGTTTGCACTCATGGATAGCCCTCCTATGTTTGACCATATTAGACTTGATGTTTGGAAGGCAAATATGAGTAGCCATTTGAAAAGACTAGGATATCTAGTTTATCAAGCCTCCACTATGGAATCATTCCCCAATAGTAGCAAGCATAAGAAGGCAAATGCATTAGCACTTAGAACACTTAGAGCATCTCTTAGTGAACATCTTTTACTGGTGTTTAATCATTATGACTCGGCTTTTGCAGTTTGGAGCTTATTGATGTCTCCCGAGCTTCCAAGGATTATCAACAAGATGAGGAGATCTAAGAGAGAAAAGTCCGAAGAGCATTGCTTCATGGTCCAAGGGAAAAACTCCCTTGAGGTACAATCGGACACTCAATTAGATGATAGCTCTAGTTCCTATTGCCATGGTTGTTTTGAAGTTCAAACTTTAAATTTGGAACTTACTCAAAAGCTTAAAAATTTATTAGAAAAACACAATCTTTTGAAAGAGGACAACCTTGTTTTGAAAAATGAATTAAAGGATTTGTGTTCTAATTTTGAATTGGTTTTGCAAGAAAAGGAAGAGATCACTAGTGAACGTGACTCACTAAGATCTCAACTAGACCTTGCCCTTGATGAGATTGAGATTTTGAAAAACAAAAATGATTGTGATGATATTGTGAAGCACAATGAGGTTTTATCTTCTAAATTGGATTTTGTTTTAAAGATAACCTTGTTTTGAAAAATAAAATTGATTCAATTACAAAAGAATTGGATTTGGTTTTAAAGAAAAATGAACCTTTAAAAATTGACATTGATTCTCATGTGTGCCATACTAGTATAGCTTCTTCTTCTTGCACACCTATTGCATGCTCCACTTTGTCTTCCACTATTGAAAATGATATAAATATTTTGAAGAAAAGTGTTGAATGTTTGGGCTCCACTTTGAGCCAATGCACATTGAATCATACACGTTTGGAAACCTTGGTTCGCAAGAAACAAGGTCCATCTTTGCATGCTCACCCTCCACGGCATACACATGCTTTCCATGGTCACCACCATCGCACGTATGCTCATGTGTACACATGTACACATTGTGGCCGAAAAGGTCATCTTGCTAGATTTTGTTATGATCATATCTATCATGAAAATTTAGCAACTAATCTTGTTTGGGTTAGAAAGGATACTAACCCCCGTGGACCCACAAAGAAATGGGTACCAAAGACCACCTCTATACTTTTTGATGTAGGTGGGAGCTCTCGCAAAACGTGAGAGTGTTGGTGCCTTGGAGTGGATGCGTTCCGTGCCTAAAGAGAACCATTTGGATGCTTCACTCTCAAGGAGATTTGGTGGGAGGACCACCGTGGTTTGGAGAATTAGAGATGCACCTTCATCGGTTTTGGTATCATTCTCTAACTCCCATTTTTATTTGCATGCTTTTCATGTTCATCTATTTATAGCATCCCATGGTTTATTGTTCATTATGCTTATGCCATGCTCTTTAGAATAGTGTTATACATGTTTAGTTACTTGAGCACCCATGTCTTATATGGATCTATATTTAGTGTTCTCACCTTATTTAAACTAACATGTATGCCCTAGATCTAATACACATGCATATGCATTATGACCATTTAGATGTTTATGATTTTTGTTCTTGTTGAACCATGTTTCATTGTTTTATGATTAGTATGATGTTTGCCATGTTTATTAGTCTTATGCTTTACATGATTAGTTATTGAGACACCCATGATTAGTATGGACCCATATTTTGTGTTCTCCTTATGTTTTAGCTATCATGTTAATCATAAGATCTTATGCATATGTCTTTGTCATGCAAATCATATTGTTGACTATGACTTTTTATTTTAATAATTCATGTTTTGATTATTATGTTTATCATGTTGAGTTATGATTCCCGTTTTATGCTTAATGATTTGATTACTTGTTTAGATGTTAGTTTTCATTAAGACTAGAATTTATACTTGCACATGTAGTGGGACACAAATAAATCTTTATATATGTTTGTACTTGGATGCTAATTTGTACCCATTAAATGTGTTAGTATAGCCTAGTTTTGATGATTCATGCATTTTAAACTTGTATTCCTATTTTTGGATTTGTTTTATGTGTATAAGTTTTCATTTCATGTATATGTTTATTTTGCCAAACCTTAAGATATACATGTATACCCTTTGAGTCATTTGCCTTTCATGCAAATCTATATATATAGACTCAAATGTGTTTAGGGATATGTATGTATACTTATTGTGTTGACAATTCATACATATACCTTGAAATGGAATTAGTTTTGGTGAAAATTTAGTTTTTCTTGATTTCGTGTTTATTTGTTTAACTTCATGTATATGTCTATCTTGTCCAAACTATCATTTATACATATACATCCTTGAGCCACGTGCCTTCATGCATATACTCTTGTGGACTCATTGTGTTTAGGATATGTATGTATACTTTAGTTTGTACATGACATACATATGCCTTGAAGTTTAAATCGTTTAGATGAATTTCATGTTTTCAAGGAATTTCATATGAGCTTTATGGACTTTGAGTGTTTAGTGATCATGTGATTTACATGTGTTTCATGAAAAATAATTGTGTTTTATTCCTTACTTGAAGGATTTCGTACTAGTTTTAAAAGTTTTTCCTATAACTAGTTCGTATTCTTCACTATGGTAGAGATTTTCAAACAAAGCTTATTTTCAAACCTATTTTTGAAAACCCCTACCTTCCATGGGAGGATGGATGGGAGATCATGTTCATGTATGCCTTATATTGAAAATCATTTAAAACTTGAACCATGATTGGGAGGTAGATAATATGAGATATACATTTGATCTTATAGCTATTTTAATTGGTATCATTGAATTCTTTCAATTGGTATCAATCTTGACATTTCTTGTATACTCATATGTGTTTGTGTGTATGTATGCTTCATTCTAAGAATATCAATTTCTATTGGTATCTATTTTTTATACATATATATGTTTTATTTGTGCTTATTATATCCCTATATCTTAAGCACAAAATCTTGTTTATGCTAATGCTTTATCTTCAATTTTGTTTCAATTGATTACTTTTAAATTGGTATCAAGCCCATGCATCATTTTAGTTGGTATTTCATAAAGGGGGAGAAAATTTGATTTTGTCTTTCAATTGGTGATTTTTCAATTGGTATTTGTTTCCCACTCCCTTACTTTATGATTGAAAATTTAAAATTGGTATCATATGTTTAATATGAAAATTATTTACAAGTGGTATCAAAATTTTGTTTAGACATTCAAATTTATTATGTTTAATTTCAATTGATATCATGTGTTTTTGCTTAAAATTGGTATCAATATTTTTTGTTTGCTTCCTTTCAATTGGTATCAAGATGCTATTCTTTGACATATTTTCAATTGGTACCTCTAATTGACTTTGTTTTGTGTTAGACAAAAAGGAAAGAAGATTTTGTTTTGTTTTGGTTTTTACCCCTTTGTTGATGATTGACAAAAAGGGGGAGAAGAATTTGGGTTTATATATGCATGTTTTTGTTTTGCATATTTTAAGTTTAATTTAGTTTAATTTTAATTGGTATCTAAAGCACGTTTTGTAATTGGATGTTTTGTAAATGGTATCTAGAATGTAATTAGTATCTAGAGCATGTTTTGTTTTAATTGGTGTTTTGTTTTAAACATTTCATTGGAATTGGTGTTTTGTTTTGGTATTGGTATCTAGAGCATTGTTTTGTTTTAAACATTTCATTGGTATCTAGAACCCTTTATTGTTTATGCATTTATATGCATTCATGTTTAAGAGCCTTTATTGCATACTATTTATTGTTTATTTGTTTATGCATGAGTTAAGGGGGAGCTTCCTTGAAGCTTAACTTTAATCCATGCATATATAACTCCATGAGTTTTGTCATCATCAAAAAGGGGGAGATTGTTGGCCCAAAGGCCTTCCACTCTAGTTTTGATGATGATTAACTCATGTAGTTATGTGTACTAATAATCTTGTGTTTTTAGTTTCAGATCATTAATCAAGTTATTAGTTGGTGAAAGCTTCCACACATCTTTCACAAGTTGATTCAAGAGCCCGAGCGTCAAAGATCATATATAGCACTTGCTCGATGGATCAAGGAGTTTTGGGATCGAGTCGGCTTGGAGATTGCGCTCTACAAGAAGACATCGGTACCATAATTTAGTTTTGTGTTTAGATCAAAATTGTAAAGATTAGAATAGTATGATAATGCTCAAGTTCACAACACACACGTTTCATGTTTTGAATATTGGTTTTTGGTTTTTCGGTTTTAGGTTTAACCGATCTTGGTTTTCATGAATAGATAGATCAAAACAAGTTTACATGGTTTAATGTATATATGATTTGTTTTATATACATGCATGCTTTAATTTCCTAGACAAACTTAGTTTTGACTCCCTTATTCATGTGTTATATGTTTTGGTATTCTTGACAAAACATATTTTGGAATTAATGACAAAAACTATGATATATATATATTTGTTTCATGTATATTGGATTTCTATCCATATGCATCATGCTTCAAAGTATTTAGATATCATGTTTTTGTATTTGAAAGAGTTTTGGACAAAACGTATTTTCTATTTAAAATTCAAGTTTTAGAAAATACAGTTTTTGACTTTTGGTAAAAATGATTAGACACAAAAATAGTTCATATTGATTGATATTTGAGCTAAACATTTTACCACATGTTTATATATCAATGCAAAATGATAAAACTATTTTTGGTGATTTTTAAAAAAGATAAATGAATTTTTAAACATATTTCTAACTGAATTTTCTGTTCCAGGCTTCAACCAAGTCGACTAGTAACCTGACTAGTCGACTAGGTCTGAGGTCGGTCGACCGGGCCGGTCGACTGACGTGCACAAATCTGTGCACGTTTGGCAGCTTTGAGACGGTGGACCGGACCGGTCGACCGGACTGAGAGCAGAGCTCTCTGTTTGTTTCGGTCGACCGGGCCGGTTGACCGGTAGCTGCCAACGGGCAGAAATTGACCGTTAGACAGTCGACCGGACCGGTCGACCGGCAGTGGTATTTTGGCCAAATCTGCTGCCAACGGCTAGTTTCCAGATTTGTCTATAAATACCCCATTTGCAAGAGTTTTTCTCTAAAATTTTTTGTGCGAATTTTTTCTTACTCTCTGGTGTTTTCATAGCAATTAAAAGAGGTTTTTGGATTCAAATTGAACAATCTTTTTGGTGTTTTTATTAGGGTTTGAAAAATCAAAGAAAAGGGATTTTGGGAAAAGCTTTTGTTTGAACTTCACTATTCTCATTTTCTATTATTTCCCAAAGATTTTCTTTGAGTTGCTGGTTTCAAATCCCTTGGTTTTCTACACACTTGAGCAAAAATCTACTATCTTTTCTATAGGATCTTTGTGTGTGGGAAAAGAGATTGTTTGTGGTTATTGTTGAACCACCAAGTTGTAAACCCTCTACACTTTGCTTTGTGCTTTTCCCTCTTGGGTTGAGGAGGTTGTTTGTGCAAGTGGTTTGTATCCCTCAAGTTGTGAGGTGATCCTTGCTTGGCTTTGTGCTAATCCCTCGGGTTATGAGGTGATTGTTTGTAGGCTTGGAGTTGTGCCTCAAGGAGGAGGTTGTGTTTGTAAAGAGAGGAGTTGGGTACTCCTTGTATTGTGATTGCCCCAAATCCTCGGTGGAGGTTCCCTTTGTGGGAGTCCTTTGTGGACAAGCTAGTGGACTTAAAATCCTTCTGGGTGAAGGCGGGGATGTAGAGCTGGGTGCTCGAACCTCGAAACATATCTTGGTGTTTGCGCTTGTTCATTGACTCTTACTCTCTCTCTTTACTTTGTGCCTTGCATCTATTCATATTGCTCATACATACTTATATGCTTGGCTTGGTTGTGTGCATCTCTTGTTGATATTGCAAATTAGTTTTTAATTCCGCATTGAGTTGACTAGATTAGCATAATCACCTATTCACCCCCCCTCTAGGTGATCTTTCAGGAATCTCTCATGCCATAATTAGTGATAATGGCTCACATTTTTACAATAGAACTTTTGAAGCTCTTATGCGAAAATATGCCATAACACACAAGTTATCCGCACCTTACCATCCCCAAACCAGTGGGCAGGTAGAAGTCTAAAATAGGTATGTTAAGCTTATCTTGAAGAAAACAGTGAATCAAAACAGGAAAGATTGGTCCACCAAATTGATGGATGCCTTATGGGCATCTAGGACCGCCTTCAAAATGATTTTAGGGATGTCTCCTTATAGGCTAGTCTTTGGAAAGTCTTGCCACCTTCCTGTCGAGTTAGAGCACCGAGCCTTATGCTGAATTTTGATCTACAAAAGGCTAGTGCGCTTCGAAAATTACAGATTTTCAAACTTGAGGAGTTAAGAAAGGAGGCAAACAAAAATATGAAGATTACGAAAGATAGGGTTAAGGTTTTCATGATAAGTTTATCATGAGAAATTTTTTTGTTCCAAGATAAAAGGTCTTACTCTAATTATAAACTTCACCATTTTTCAGGGAAGTTGAAATCAAGATGGACAGGGCCATTCGTTATTAGGACTGTGTTTTCATATGGAGCCATAGAGATATGGGACCTTAAGAATAATGAATTCAAGGTAAATGTCAATATTTGAAACTGTTCTTGGAATCAGTACTAGAAGCAGACACAGCCATGAGTCTTTTTGACCCAATGTATCGGTAACTCTACTTTTCTGCAATTTCATTTCATGCATTTATACATACATTCATACATTTAAAAGAATGCATGAGATAGGTGTGAAAGGGTAACCAATTAACATAAGTTTAACATACGAATTTAATAACATAAAAAAATAATAACATAACAAAAAAAATCAAAATAACATTTTTTAAAAAACTTTTTGAAAAAGAAAATAATATTTTGACTTATCTTTTGTAAGTAATTAAGTTAATTTTAAGAAATAAAAAAATCATAATTAGGATTTCTACTACTTAGTCAAAAATAAGAGTATTTATTTGATTTTTAGGTTTAGGAGGAAAAAATTGAAAAAGTAATTTATTCTTGATATCTTTACCTTAATGAAATATGCATTCTTAAAATACTTACACATTTAGGATTTGAAACAAAAACTCTTGTGCCTTATAAAAAAGGTAAATAAATAAATATAATAAATAAAAATCATATGATTTAGCTAGAAAATTGTGCCTCATGAAGCATAAATATTCACGCCTAAAAGTGATTTTATATAAATTCTTAGTTTTGTGACTTTGTTTGCTCGAGTTTTAAGTCTTTGGGTGAGAAATTTTCTCACCCGATGCCCTAAAACCGTCCGATTTGGGAGTCATCCACCTAAACTCGTTACATGGGAAAATTTGAAAGCCTAATAGAATTAGGAAATATTATTACTATGATACTAAAAAATATAAAATTATGAGGCATAAAAGTTGGAGTTAAAAATTTCTGAGTCAAAAATACACGGTCACAAAGATATATGACTTAGGGTAAAATAATAGACTAAGTTAGAAATTCAATTTTAATTCTAACCTAAATTGATAATAAATATTTGCATTAGCAATAAGTATAGGAATGAATAATTTGATATTCTTAAGACTTATAGATTACTTGATTTTCTCAAAAATTATTTCAAATATTCTTCTCTTTCAAAAAATGAATTTCAAAAATACTAACATTTGTTTTTCTTTCTTTATGAATTTTGTGAATGCAATATACTGAAAACCCTCACGAGATAATGCTCATCCTCTAGGGATAACCAAAGGGGTTAACGGCTTGTTGCACATGCTAAGTGCAATCATCCTACAAAAGAGATACTAGGATAGTTAGATTAGTTTTTTAATTTTTACTCAAGGATGAGCAGAAAGATAGGTGTGGGGATATTATTGGTCATCAATAATGCATATTATTATTCATATTTTCATGCTTAATTTTAAAATATTACTATTTAATTTATTTATTATTTAGTAATGTGCAGGCCTCCATAATCTAAGAGAAAGCCCAAAAAAGCCCGAGAGCCCACAAGAATTATGAAAAAGAAGATTCATTAGAAAGATAAAGAAAGCATCTTTTGGGTTTTAAATTAATTTAATTTAAAACTTAGAGGAGAAAAAAATAGAAAAAGATGAATCCTCATCCTAATTAAAGATAGAGGAAGATTTCTATTTAAATTGGGTTTCTTGCACCACAAGATGAAGATAAAGGGGAGAAAATCTGAATTTAACTTGGATATAAAGATAACTTGATCTCCAAGTTATCTAGGAGATCGTCATATTCCAAAATTCAGAGATAAACTGAAGATTCTGGGGATAAATTATCAGATGGACATATCAAAGGAAGCCACACACCAGAGCGCGTGGTCAGACACCACGAATTTGCCGCGAAAATATGGCAAAAGCCAATTTTCGCGGACCTTTTGAGGCAGCTGGTGCGGCGGTTGAGGTACAGTGTTCATATGGGACTTTACTTCCCAAATCTTCTATAAATACCCCTGTAGAGTAACAGAGGAGAGGCATCTCAGAGATTGAGTATCGAATTTTTGTTAGCCATTTTATTTTCCGAATTTTTTTTGTATTACTTTGCTTTCAATTTGGAGAAGAAGTTTTTTGTAGAAGAAGAAGAACTTATAATTGGCCGGTGACATCCATTAATAAAGGTTCATTATTCTTTTCATCTCTCTTATTTTTCAATTTAATTGTTTTATTGCTTTAGTTTCTTTTATTTGTTTTTGTTCTTTTCTTTTTTATGCAACTTTCCTTCTTCATAATAAATTCTTAAAATAATAAAAATGTGAATAACTAAATTAACTTGTAATTTGCTAATCTCTTGATCAACTAAGTTTAGTCTAAAAGATGAGCTGATTGAAATTCCTGCTTATTAGAAACCCTAAGATTAAAATGATAATTCTTGAAGATGAATAATTAACTAAGTTGAATTAAATTAGGGTTGCACTTTTTAATGGTTATTCTTAGTCCATATTTAGAAGCTTTGATAGCATCATGTTAGGTTTAAAAGACTTTTCTTATGCTATGCTTAGAAACTAGGATGAAGTAAAGTTTAATTTTATTTAGTGTACTCTAATTGGGGTTTGCAATATTTTTACTCATCTTACTTGATTTTCAATCAAAACCCTAGGGTAGATTTTTATGGATTCAATATGATGTTCTTCCCTCTTAGACAACACTTAGTTATGGTAGATAATTAGTAGACTATAATCTTCTTTGCTTAATTAATTTTTTTTCTTATAATCAATATTCTTTTTCCAAGCTTTTTGTTAGAGAATTCGTTCCGAAAATCTTCGATCGCATCCTTCCCTATGGATTGACCCACCTAGCCCTTACTACGTGGATAAATTGAGAAGAGGCTAAGAACTTTTTGACTTAATCTTTTCTTTACTTCAATTCAATTTTGCTTTTTCAATCAATTTCTTCTTCCAAGATCATCGACTTTTTGCTGAATCTGAAGCTGCTGACAACCGGCTAAAAATTGAAGGTCTATTTGTTTGAAATCTGTAATGGCAATCAGAAAGCATTGCTGAGATTAGTTGCTCGCATTGACATCGAGGGGCAATTTGATAGACGCTCCTCTTTCTTGTCAGGTAGTCCCTTAGGTCCGTTGAGGGAGCGTCTGAGGAACTAGCCTCAAACCCCTGGGGGTGAGAGCTTTTTTACATTTTATGTCTTGAAGACATGCAATGTTGAATGCGAGCCTGGTGTTGCTTCATTGAAATGTGAATCTCACGCAGAGTTGAAATGCGGCCATCACGTTTAGAGTCAAAAACATGGGCATAGCGTTCTAAGACAGATAGAACATGGGCCTTACGTTTTCAGGCTTGCAGAATTCGGGTCTCGCATTTGACGGGGACCTCACGTTGTTGAGGAATGCAGAACTCGCGTTCTGGTATAGAAACGCGGTCCTCGTGTTGTTTAAAAGAAATGCGGCTATGAACCTCGCGTTTTGAATCTGCAGAACAGATTGCCTCTGCATAAACATAAATCTGTTATCGACGTGCGCAACACCTTTATCGATATTCAGCATTCTAGTTAAGCTGCAGGGGTTGTTAGGAACCCCCGGCAACCTCAAATTGCAGAGTTTGGAGAGGAGGAGGACGACGGAATTAATCTTCACTATTAGTTTGGTCGTGCGCCAAGGCTTTTACCTTGCGGGTCTCCTTAGAGTCATTGACGCGGGCAGCATGGGTTTCCTGAGAGGTTTTCAAAATCATTTCAGAAGTGGCACCCTTTGCATTATGAGTAATGGTGTGGGCCACTTCAGGAGTAATCTCTTAAGAGATTTGAGCGCGAGTCTTAAAAGAGACTTTGCGGTATTGCTGCATTACCTGGGGCTGGCGGAGCCTGAGAAAAGGAATTCCTTAAACTTCCCTTGGTTGAATTCAACAACAAGGGATTCTGTCATCTTCTCGAGAAGTCAGACATCAACTTGCGCCATGACATTATGATCAGTAGAGAAAGAAGTCCCCAGCGGAGTCGCCATCTTTTGTCTCATGTTAGAAAAACCTTGGCCGATGTAAGGTTTTTTTGAGTGGCTGAAGAGTTACAATGGAACAATTTCGGTTACAAAAGAGGGGAGAAGAACTGGTTCTCTCCTTTATTTAAGATTGGATTCTTCGTGTAGCGATGGAGAGTGATTCTTGTTCTCCGTTGACCGGCCGACCGTCAAACTTCTCTTCAGGATGCTCTCGAATACTAATCAAAAAGGAGCTCTGTTTTTAACACACTAAGTATTTAGAGTCCACTGATTACTCTATTTCTCCTTCTCTCCAAGAAAGCAAGAAGCTTTTAGCTTTTAGGTTGAGAATTCTCAGCTCTCAATCTCAGAAAAGCCTCTTCCTTTCAAAAGTCCTACCTCTGTTTAATAGCTCTTTAGGCTATTTATAAGGAGTCATAGTGGTATTATTGTCCCCTAAAATCCCTCTATAATGGCGATTAACTCCCCCATTATGTGAAGAGTTAATTGACCCAGTAATGGGGTTCTGTTACAATAGAAACACGGGTCTCGCGCTAAACGCAGACCTCACATTGCTTGTTGTAGACGCAGGCGTCTAAAAATGTGGAGTTTCTCAGACTCACGTTTGAAGTGAGATTTAGGGTTTATCAAACCCGCGTCTAAAGTGGATCGCCAAATTGCTCAGACCCGTACTTGAAAAAGAACGCGAAGTTACTCAGACTCACATTGAATGAGACGCGAGTTACTCAGACTCGTGTTGAACATGGGTTTACTCAGGCTCGCGTCTGAAGTCTCCATACTTCTTTGGACGCGAGGTCCGCGTTTTAGTCAAAACGTGACCTTTGCGTCGAAATGAGGCTCGTGTCTGATCACTTGTCCTTAGTGATTTTTAGACAGCCTGCAATTAGTCATCAATTCTGTATTTTATCATCATATTTTCCTACCTGTTTTATTAATAAAACACTGCTATTTACCTGTGTTTTTCTCTAATATGCAGATTACAAAGGATAGGGGTAAAGTTGGAATAAGAGCTTAATTAAACCCATTTTTGGATAATTAATCCATAATTCTTGGAGGCTAAAGGCAAGGAGCTTTTAGAAGAATACATTAGATCCCCGAATTGAGGCTGTTTCTGAAGATATACAGATCTAAAGTACGCAAAACTAGATATATACAGAAGTCTCTCAAGGCAAGACAAAGAAGTGGCCAAATGATCAGGGCCAACAAACCTGATCAAGCCGCAAATGCGGATATGGCTGTGTTTGCGCAGCTAGATCAGGGCCAATGGCCCTGATCTTTTAAGCGTGGCATCGTCCAGCTGAACCCTATCTCCTTTTGCCAATAAATACTACATGTCAAAGCCAGAACTCGAGGGAGAAGAGTAGGTTCTAGGGTTTCTTCTCCATAATATAGATTAGAATTTTCTTTCTTTTTTTTCCTTGTATTTTCTTTCTCTTTTAGATCTAGGATTAGACCAGAGACTGATTCAAGAGAGAATGTAACGCCCCGATCCCATGGGTACGGAGAAGTTACTATAACGTATATACGTAGGTCAAAAATATCCTCACATGTATACACTAAGCATCAGTACAGAAAAGAATCAGAGTACGAAAGTACGTTGTGCATTATACATTCTAACATATGAGTACAATTATAAAGTTATCACAGGATGTGACATAATACTACAAGAATAATACATCATCGATAGGCGCAAAAGTAAGAATACAAGAAGATTTGCAAGTATGAACAATATAAACAGATGCTCATAAGCTACAAGAGAGCTCTGATCATGGGAACATCGTGTACAAAAATTGTCGTTTGAAAATCAAGAGTTATAAGTGCGTGCTTTGGCTTCCTCGATACTTCCATTATAGCATGGTGGATATACGGGTTGAATCCATAGGGACGGGAAGCGATAGAATCTTTATCGGTCGATTCATGTGTGTGTTAAGTGATCTTTAATGTTTTCAAAGAATCAAAAGAAAATAAAATAAAGAATAAAAAGAGAAGAATACGGTGAAAAAAAAAGAAGAATATAGAAGAATGGTTGTTTGAGAAGTGATTTTTAAAACAAGTAAAAAGAAAAGATAAAAAGAGACACAAGAAAACTCATAGCTATTAATTACTAATGGCTCCACTAACATGCTAACCTCTTAGTGATAGTTATCTCACATAGATCATTGGCCATCACTAGTTCTTGGCTTCAAGAGATTTTCAAAGCATGACCCATAAGATAACTTTCACATCCAAACTCAACAAAATTGAGCAAGCTACAATTTAACCATCAAAACTACACTAAAGCAAGTATGAAATAAAGTAATGTTAGCTTGTTAGAAAGTTAGATATTAAAGCATTAGAATCGATCATCATGAGCCAACAGTGGCTCTTGCAAGAGTAAGGCCAAGTAGAGGCTATTAGATTCATATGGATTATCAAGTAAGGAGTTAGCATAATTAGTATTTAATATCTAGTTGCCATGAAAAGAAAATTAGCTAAATATGTAAAGAGTTAGAGAGAAGAAAATAAATAGAGATAAAGAGAGAATTTTTCATAGAGTGCACCCTCTATTATAAGAACCCTAACTTTTATCCTATGTACCACTCACTTCCCTATTACATGATCTACAAAAGAAATTAAAAACAAAAGAAAGAAGAAAAGAACAACTAAACTCCACAAAGTGAAGAAAACTACACTACCAACTCTTCTTCCTCTGTTCTGCTCAACACTAGGCTATTTTTAGGCCAAAAAAGAGTACCCGGGGACTACAGGGCCACGAGTCGAAGGACGACGCATGGCTCCACAACGTAGCTACATTTCCGCGCCATGTTGGCGTTACGCGCGCAACGCCAGGGTGTGGGTCTTGTACCAGGAGAGTGGGCTATGTACAACCTGTTATTTTGTTGCATCTGCTCCTAAAATTAGCAGATTGGGCTTCAAAACTCTTGGGCTTCGCTTAGGCTCTAAAATTCCCCAAATAAATGAAAGTTTTAGGCTTCTTCTTCACTTCATGTCATGGACCTAGAAACACACAAGAAAGCCGTTATTAACAGAATTTTTTATAGAATAAAAGTGAAGATGTGGTATGAAATATGCAAATATAGAGACCAATCACACCCTCACACTTATCTTATGCTCGTCCCGAGGAAAAATAGGAAAACTAACTAAAAAAATTATTACACCACTTTCACAGGTGATGCGATTTAACTCAGCGTCTACAACAAGCTGATAAACCTCTAGGTTTCCCCTAGAGGAGGAGCTTTGTCTCCTAAGGGTTTTTTGCAGATTACACCCACAAAATCCATAAAGAAAGAAATAAAATGTTAGTATTTTGAAATGCATTTTAAAATAGAGAAAAGTGTTGAAATATTTTTGCGAAAATTTAAGTGATCCAAGGTCATACATTAACTAAATATTATTCTTCCTTAAACTAAGTCTAAATGCAAAATCTTATTATAAATTAAAAGTAAGAATTTAAAATTGAATTGATTCTTTAATCTTTCATAAAACTCTAAGAAAATATGCACTTTTTGAACTGCGAAGATTTTTAAGATATCGACTATAACTCTCATGTCATTTATTTGTGTGTGTGTGTGTGTGTGTGTGTGTATATATCTATATATATTTTTTCTTCCCTTAGTCTTCTTAGGCTTTATAGTTTACCTGGGTATTGAGCTTTAATCGGTGACTCCCAAATCAGATAGTTCTAGGGCACCAGATGAGAAAATATCCCTCAGGCTTAAGGACTCGAGTAAACAAGGCCACAAAACTAAGAGAGATACTTTTTTCCATTTTAAATGTGAATAATCATACTTCCTAAGGTATAATTACCCAGCTTCAATAAGTGTTTTTTATTTTTATTTATTGTATTTTTTTTATTTTTGAGGCATTTTTAGTCTTTATTTCCATCCAAAAAATTGTGTAAGTGTGAAGTGCATATATCTATTGATTGGGTTATAACCTGCACACAAATATAGAATTTCAGAGCTTTTAAAATAATAGTAAAAGGTGCTGAATTCTACCGCAATAGCAAGTGGCTATGCGGGTCGTGATCCACAAGGAGGGACTAGCGATGGAAGCTTGTTTAGCAAGTTCTCTTTTATGCTACCATTAATGGTTAAAGTTCTTCTTTAATTTCTTAAAAGAAAAAAAATAAATTACAATGACGTTAGGCAGAAAGTGAGAGATTGGGAAGATGGAGAAACCAGAATTGGATATGTACAAAGAAATGGAAAAGGAGTGATAAAAGAAGTGGGTGTTGTTGGTGTTGGTGATCTAAACTAAAGAAATAAAAGAAAAGAAAGAAAAATTAAAGAAATACTTACCTCCTTTGGTTGATGACTTACCTGGAACCCTTGCATGTTCTACCTTACTTTGGAGGCGTTCAACGCATAAGCCGTGAGATCGAGCTCAGTCCCCATTCGCATTACATCATTAAGACGAATAAGAATGAAATGATACAGAGTCTTGAGGAGGAGAACATCATCATGAAATATCATTGACACTCACACAAACATTGTTATACTGATGCTACTAGATTCACTTGAATGCTCATCATAACCAAAAAAAGAAAAGTAGAAAGAAGAAGAAGGAAACAAAAATAAAGACGAACATAAAAAAAAGTTACCTTTTATTGCTTGCAGAAACGATGGAAGAAAGGAGGAGGTACATCGGTGTCACTCTCAACATAAGCCTCTCTCTCTTACTTACATGAATCTAAATCTAACCTAAGTTTACAAAGAAATTAAAATTACATAAAAAGAAAACAAAAACCTCCACTACAAAGAATGAAAAACTGGACTAAATCCTATCTCTGCATGGTCGTCCTTTGCCTTTGAGATTGCAGGTATTTATAGAAGAAATGCAGAGGTTAGAGGAGTATGAAGATAGGAAAAACTGGCTATTTCTGAATTTGAATCCTCCCCTTATCTTCAAACTTGATTTGATTTAGATATTCAGTTCTGATCTACAGTTTGTTGGCGTGTTGATTGCTGAATATCACTTATCAAATGATAGAATTAGAAATACTGATCAACATAAGAGTTGTATCCCTATAAGTCTGCTTTCTGGATCATCTTGAATAATCAAATTTGAGATTTGGTAGCGAAAGTTATGATTCAAATACTAAAATGTATCTAGTCAGCATCTGAGTCAAACTTGCTTCATCTCATCCGTTGATCTTCTCTCTATCCATTTGTCTCTCTGCATTTGATATTATCCTTGGTTGATCTTTAGCTAACCAAAGTGGATTTATAAAAATCTGAATTTTATCGATTTTTATTTGGTGTTATCTTTCTGATTTGCTCTGATCTTCTGCTGAACATTTGCCCCAATCCTTGATTTGTTCTAACTAGATCTGGGATCATCCTCAGCTAACCAAATAGATCCAGTTAAATCTGATTTTAACTAGAATTTATTTAGTTTAATCCTCTTTCTCTTCATTATTATCTTCTGTAAAATAGATATTTAAGACAAGGAAATTAGCATAAATAGATCCAGTTAAATCTGATTTTAACTAGAATTTATTTAGTTTAATCCTCTTTCTCTTCATTATTATCTTCTGTAAAATAGATATTTAAGACAAGGAAATTAGCATATTTATTACATGATAAATGTAGGAGTGTATTGAAAAGAATACAAAATATATGTACAATCACACCCCCACACCTATCTTTTACACATCCTCGAGCAATACTACAAAACTAAACTAAAAATTATTAGACCACTTTCGCAGGTCACGCGATTGCACTAAGCTTGTGCAACAAGCCGTTAAACCTCTAGGTTACCCCTAGAGGACGAGTTTTGTCTCGTGAGGGTTTTCAGTGGATTGCACCCACAAAATCCATAAAAAAAAGAAAAATGTTAATATTTTGAGAACACATTTTGTAAGAAAAATATTTGAAATATTGTTGTAAGATTTAAGTAATTTATAAGTTATAGGAAAACCAAAATTTTCATTCCTAAACTTAGTCTCTATTCAAAAATTTGTTATCAATCAAAGTAAGAAGTCAAATTGTACTTCTCATCTAGTCTATTACTTTACCCTAAGTCATATGCACCTTGTGACCGTGAAAATTTTGACTAAGGGTTCTTTAACTCTAACTCTTATGCCTTATTTATTTATATATATATATATGGTGGTATTATTCTTTAGTTCTATTAGGCTTTCTAGTCTGCCCATGTAACGAGCCTTTAATCGATAACTCCCAAACCAAACGGTCTTAGGACACCAGTTGAGAAAACTCCCAAGGACTTAAGACTCGAGCAAACAAGGCCACAAATTAAGGATTTTATTTTATGAACCACTTTTAGGCGTGAATACTTATGCTTTATTAGGCACAAATACCCAGCTTAATCAGAGGTTTTTTTTAATATTTTTTCTCAAACTTATCTAATCATCTTTCGCATAAATACCAAGGCTTACTTAGGCCAAAGCACCTAGCTAATCAATAATTAGATTTGTTCATCTTTCATAGATATATATATATTTTTTATAAGACATAAGAATCTTCATTTTTTGAACCCTAAGTGTGTAAGTGTATGAAGTGTGCATATTTCATTAAGGTAAAGATCAAGACTAAATTACTTTGACAAATTTTCTTCCTGACTCTAAAAATCAAACAAATAATCTTATTTTGACCAAGTTCAAGAAATACTAATTTTGATTTTCTTATTCCTTAAAATTGACTTAATTTCTTACAAAAAATATGTCAAAATATTGTTTCTATTTTCAAAAAGTTTTAAAAGTAAAAAAAATGTTAATTTTTTTAATAAAAAGAAAAACCTAAGTTATGTTAGAACCCTCCTCCACACCAATCTCATGCATTTGTAAGTACACCTAAAGGGGGGTGAATAGGTGTACGGCTAATCTAATGAAGAAAATGCGGCAATTAAAAACTAAATTAGCAACACACTTAATGTAACTAACGAGTGTAGCCGAATTCCCGGTGAAGGGCTCTGGACTAACTCCTCTTGATTCCTCTGAATAAGAGTTGAGGTGCTTTATGAAGCTCTCGTGGTTAGACACAAGTGAGGCACACAAACAATCACAACCAAGCATATAAGTATAATATGACAATATGAATGATGCAAGGCACAAAGTAATAGAGAGAGAGTTTAGAGTCAATGGATCAAACACAAACACCAAGATTTGTTTCGAGGTTCGAGCACCCAGCTCTACGTCCCCGCCTTCACACAGAAGGATTTTCACTAACTTTTCCACACAGGACTTCCACATAGGGAACCTCCACTGAGGATTTGGGGCAATACAACCGGGAGTACATAACTCCTCTCTTAATTACAAACACAACCTCTACACTTAGAGGCTAGGCACAAAGCCACCAATATTAACCTCACAAATGAGGGATAGGCACAAAGTCAAACAATCAATCAACCTCTCACTAGAGGGATAGGGCACAAAGCCATCACTTTAAAAATCAATCTCTACACAAGAGGGATAACACAAAGTAGGAGGGTTTACAACTTAGTGATCAAAAGATCACAAACCAATTCTTTTCCCACAAAAACAAAGATCCTATAGAAAGGATAGCAAGATAAGCTCAAGTGTGAGAAAACAAAGTGTTTTTATCAAAGAAAATCACTTGGGAAAAATCTCTAAATAGATATAGAATTTTTAGACCAAAAACAATTCTTAAAAGACTATTTTCTTTGGAATAACAAACACTTTAAAAACAAATAGAGAATAGGAATTTTAACCCAAAACTTTTTGCTGAAAACACTTGAAAAGATCTGGAATTTTTGTCTCTAAAAACCTTATACAAAACAGCTCTCAAATGGGGTTTATATAGGCCCCAAGAGATCTGCCCGTTGGCAGCTGACTAGGCCCAGAATAGCCTTCCGGTCGACCGGCCAACGGTTAAAAAAGTGACCGTTGAGCCTGCCGGTCGACCGCCCGGTCGGCCGCGCCCAGACCAGAGAGTAACGGCTCTCTGGCCGGTCGACCACCCGGTTGACCGGGGCAACCCGAGAGTGGGTTGCCTTCAGTCAGTCGACCGCTCGGTCGACCGGCCAACTGATATGGCCCTGTGCACATTTTGTGCACATCCGGTCGACCGGCTCCTGGTCCGGTCGACCGGTCGGTTAACCGCCAGAGCCTGGCAGACTGAAATCAGGATTTAAAACTTTAGTTTTTAATTACCAAATAAATCACATAAAATATCTAAAAATTTACAAAAATAAGTTCTTATATTCTCTTTGAAATACAAACTTGTTTGAATAAAAATCAAACCAAGTTACAAACATTTAGAACTCTTTTTGTGTTATGGAAATTTTACCGAAAATCAAATTCCGTATTTTCCAAAACTTGGATTTTTGAAATGAAAAATCGTTTTGTCCAAAACTCATCCAAATACAAAAACAAGATATTTAAACAACTTGAAGCATGTTGTATATGGATATAATCCAATATACATGAAAGAGATATATATCATTGTTTTTGACTTAAAATCCAAAAATACGTTTTGTTAAAATACCAAAACACCAAATTCATGAAATAGACTATCAAACTAAGTTTGTTTAAATAGTTGAAGCATAGATGTATATAGAACAAATCTAATATACATTAAACCATGTAAACTTGTTTTGATTCTATCTATTCATGAAAACCAAGATCGGTTAAATTAAAAACCGAAAACCAAAACCAGAACATGAAACGTGTGTGTGTTGTGAACTTGAGCATATCACACTATCTAATCTTTAACACTGGATCAAAAACATAAACTAAACAATGGACCAAAGTCTTCTTGTAGAGCGCCATCTGAAAGTACACCTAGAGGGGGGGTGAATAGGTGTACGGCCAATCTAATGAACAAAATGCGAAAATTAAAAACTAAATTGCAACACACTTAATGTAACCAACGAGTATAGCCGAATTCCCGTTGAAGGGCTCTGGACTGACTCCTCTTGATTCCTCTGAATAAGAGTTGAGGTGCTATGTGAAGCTCTCGTGGTTAAACACAAGTGAGGCACACAAACAAACACAACCAAACATATAAGAGTGATATGACAATATGAATGATGCAAGGCACAAAGTAATAGAGATAGTTTAGAGAAAGTGGACCAAACGCTAACACACGGATATGTTTCGAGGTTCGAGCACACAGTTCTACGTCCCCGCCTTCACACAGAAGGATTTCCACTAACTTGTCCACACAGGACTCCGACACAGGGAACCTCTACTGAAGATTTGGGGCAAATACAATCGTGAGTACACAACTCCTCTCTCAACCAAATACAACCTCTCACTAGAAGCAATGCACAACCAACACAAAAACCACCTCACACAAGAGGGGTAAGCACTTAGCCAATACAAATCAATCACCTCACACTTGAGGGATTCCAACACAAACTCCACCTCTCACTAGAGGGACCTAAACACAATCTCAACCTCTCACTAGAGGAAGCCAATCACAACTTCCACAATCACCTCACAATAAAGGAATACCAAATCAATCACCTCTCACTAGAGGAATATCACAAAGAAGGAAGTTTACAACTTGGTGGTCTATCTCAACCACAAACCAATTTTCCCACAAAAATAAAGATCCTATAGATAGGATAGCAAGATAGCTTAAGTGTGGAAAATAAAGAGTTTGGAAATCAAAAACTCAAAGAAAACTATTGGGAAAACTACTAGGATAAGATTAAAATAAAGATCAAAAACCAATCCTAAAGTTTCTCCTTTTTCTTGAATTTTCCAACCCTTTAAAACAAAATAAAGATCAAATCTTTAAAGCTCTAAAACTCTTTTGAAACTTGAAATAAAACACTAGAGAATGGGAGAATTTTACTCTTGGAAGTCTTAACAAAAACCAACCTCAAATGGGGTATTTATAACCCCCATAAAAATTCTGCCCGTTGGCAGCTGACTAGGCCCATAATGGCCTTCCGGTCGATCGGCCGCTCGACCGGCCAACGGTCAAAAAAGTGACCGTTGAGACTTCCGGTTGACCGCCCTTCGATCGGGCCCTGAACCAGAGAGCAATGGCTCTCTGGCCGGTCGACTGCCCGGTCGACCGGGGCAACTCGAGAGTGGGTTGCCTTCAGTCGGTCGACCGCACGGTCGACTGGCCAACTGATATGGCCTTGTGCATGTTTGTGTGCACGTCCGGTCGACCGTTCCAGTCGACCGGCTCCTGGTCCGGTCGACCGGTCGGTCGACCGCCAGAGCCTGGCAGACTGAAAAACAGGATATGAAAACTGAGTTTTTATTATCCTATTAAATCCCATAAAACCTCTAAAAATTCACAAAAATAGTTTCAGTGTAATACTTTGATATACAAACATTTTTGAGTTAAATCAAACCATGTTACAAATATTTTGAACTCTTTTTGTGTTATGAAAATTTTGCCGAAAACCAAAAATCGTATTTTCTAAAACTTGGATTTTTCAAATGGAAATCTGAATTTTTCAAAACTCATCCAAATACAAAAACATGATGTTTAAACAACTTTTAAGCATGTGGTATATGGATATACTCCAATATACATATAAAGATATATATCAATGTTTTTGATATTAAATCTGAAAATATATTTTGTTAAAACACAAAACTCCAAACACATGAATAGGCATTTCAAAATAAGTTTGTCTAAGATATGAAGCATACATGTATATAGAACAAATCTAATATACATTAAACAATGTAAACTTGTTTTGATTCTATCTATTCATGAAAACCAAGGTCGTTAAAACCAAAACCGAAAACTAAAACATAAAACTTAAACAAGTGTGTGTGTGTGTTGTGAACTTGAGCATTTCACACTATCTAGTCTTTACAAATGGATCTAAACACAAAACTAAACTATGTACCAAGGTCTTCTTGTAGAGCGCCGTCTCCAAGCAGACTCGATCCAAACGTGATCCACCGAGCTTGACTCTAACGAGTGCTAGGTATGAACATTGACGCTCGGGCTCTTGAATCACCATGCGAAAAGCTCCAAAACACCTTTGTTGAACCTAATCACCTACTAATATCTTGATTAAGTATCTGAAATTAAACATCACAAGAATATTAGTAAACATAACTACATGAGTTAATCATCATCAAAACTAGAGTGGAAAGCCTCTGGGCCAACAATCTCCCCCCTTTTGATGATGACAAAACTCATGGAGTTATATATGCATGGATTAAAGTTAAGCTTCAAGGAAGCTCCCCCTTAACTCATGCATAGTAATAAACAATAAGATATGCAATGAATACTAAACATTGATATGCATCATCATGCATAAAAACACTGAAACGAACATGCTCTTGATACCAAACATGAAATAAACATGCTCTTGATACCAAACTTTTAAAATAAATTCCTTTTTCTTTTTAAAATAAACATGTTCTTAAGCTCTTGATACCAATCAATAAAACAAAATTTTTAATACCAATTGTAAAGATAATCACTAAACAATAAACATGTATATAAACTCATGCATTTAAACTCAAATACTTCTCCCCCTTTTTGTCAATCATCAACAAAGGGGTCAAAAAAAACAATATTCTCCCCTTTGTGTCTTAAACAAAAAAAATATCAATAAGGGGTGAACTCAAAACAAAACTTTCTTGATACCAATTGTCAGAAAAAAATATATCAATTGAGTGCACCATGATATCAATAATACAAAACATACCAATTGAAAGTACATAATTGAAAGTACATAATGTGGTACATAAAACAAATATAGATTTAAATACCAATTGATACCAATTGTAAATAATACCAATTAAATACCAATTGAAAGTAAATAAATCATTTTAAGAAATTCAACCAAAAATTTTGATATCAATAAAACATACCAATTTTAAGTGAACTTATAGATAATCTGTTGGCCCAAAGGCCTATCACCCTAGTTATGATGATGATCAACTCATGAAGTTATGTTTACTAATGATCTTGTGTTTAATTAGTGACAGATTCATTATCAAGATCTTAGTAGGTGCATAGCTCAACAAAGGATAAAATGTCAAGATTTGGAGCTAGCACGGTGTGATCCAAGGAGCTTTTGGATCAAGCTTGGACCAAGTCAAGAAGATGAGAAGACTTCAAGTGAAGACTTCAAGAAGATGAAGACTTGTGTCTAGGTATAAGATTTTATTTTTGTTTTAGATAAAATGTAAAGGATAGAGTAGTTGGTGGATTGCTCAAGTATACCATGCACACACACTCTTGATAGTTTTGTTTTTACAAAAGATTTTCTAGCTAAAGAAAATACTTGTTTGGTTTTGGTATTTCTTATGAACATGTTTTTAACCAAAACCATATTTAGAGCTTAATGCCAAAAACTTAGATATTTCATCTTATTTGTGTAGTGGATCATATTCATACACACTATGCTTTAATGAGTTCAAAATATCTAGTTTTTATTTGAAGATGTTCTGAAAAAACAAAGTTTAGAAAACATGTTTTGGAAAATACAGTTTTTATCATGAGCCAAATATTTCCTAGTTACAAAAATAGTCCAATCTTTTGTAACATGCCTTGATCATGTGCAAGCATGTTTGATTATCATAGTATATTGGTTAAACTATTTTTGTAGATTTTTAAGTATTTTATGGGATTTATTTGAGCCAAAAAGACTAACTTTTTAATCCCAGAAAACTGTTTCAGGCTTCGGATAAGTCGACTTACTACATTTATAAGTCGACTAATCCTGGAGTCGGCCGACCGGACCGGTCGACCGACGTGCACAGATGTGCACGCCTTTGTGCACTGGAGGACGGCTGACCGTACGGGTCGACCGCTCCAGAGAGCAGAGCTCTCTGAAAATCTCGGCCGACCGTACGGGTCGACCGACAGAGAGTTAGACTCTCAGCTCCAGTGGGTCGGTCGACCCAGGCGGTCGACCGTGGCTCCAACGGTCGGATTTCTGACCGTTGGCGGTCGACCGTACGGGTCGACCGGCAGTTCTGACAAAGCCCCAACGGCTAGTTTTTGGCAGCCTATAAATTTGGGGGTCTTGTCATTGTTTTGTAAGAAGATTTTGGAGACCTTTAGAGCCAGTTTTTCCTATTCTTTCAGAAGAGTTTTTCTCCACAAAATAGAGAGCTAATACTTCCAATCCAAAGGGAGTTTTATTTAGAGTGTGTTAAAAGAGAATTCTTGAGTTTTTCACCATAGCTTTCATCCTTGTTTTCTCACACAAACACTTGAGCTTTCCATTGCTATATCTACCTATAGGAGTATTGTAGTGAGATTGTTTTTAGGTGATCAAAGTGTTGTGATCACCAAAGACTTCATTTGTTCTTTGAGGAGACGGGCAAGTGTGCTCGTGGTTGTTTAGGGTTCGGGTGCGAACTCTTCTTGTTTGAGGTGCGGCCTCGGCGAGCCGGTGGGCTTGCGTGTGTACGGGACTAGGGAGTCCGAGGGCTTGTAGGTGTTGTGGCACCGAGGAGAGATCCATTGGGATCTTGCATAGTGGAAATCCTTCGTGTGTCGAAGGCGGGGATGTAGAGCAAGTGTGCTCGAACCTCGAAACATACTCTTGTGTTTGTGATTGCCTTTTCTCTCTCTCTCTCTCTCTCTCTCTCTCTCTCTCTCTCTCTCTCTACTTGTTTATATCTTGCATTCAATTATTGTCTATCCTTATATGCATGATATACTTGTGTGCTTAAATTGATATACTTGCTTGGGTTTGTTTGCTAACACTTATATTCAACCAAGAGAGCCAACGCGGCACCTTAACCCATTCAAGGGGAATCTAGAGGAGTTTGTCCAGAGCCCTTCACGGGGAATTCGGCAACACTCTTGTGTTACACATAGTGTTTAGTGTAAAAGTTTTAATTAGGTCAAAATTGTTTTTAGCTTCCGCATTATTTGAATCATTCATCATTAAGTGACCATTAGATTAGCCATCACCTATTCACCCCCCCCTCTAGGTGAACCTTCAATTGGTATCAGAGCTAGTGCTCTTGATATTGGGTCTAACAACCTAGAGTTAAAGATCCTCATTTTAGGCTAATCACAATATTTTGTACACACACCATGGACTTCATGTCACCACCCATGTTTGACATTGTTAACATCCATATATGGAAGGTGAAGATGTCCTTGTACCTCAAAGCCTTAGGTTAACATGTTTATCTTGCCACTACTAATAATGCATATTGTTTAGATGGTAAGAATTTTGAGGCTAATGCAAAAGCCCTTCATGCTTTAAAGTCAACCCTAATTGATGATTATTTATCTAGGGTTTCTAACTTTGATTTGGCTTTTGTAGTTTGGAACACCCTCCTCTCCCTTGGCGAAAATGATCAATACTATGCAGGGAGCGATTCGGACGTTGGAAGCGACACCTCCAACTTGTGCTATATGGTCCAAGGGGATAACCCCCTTGAGGTAACTACCAAATCCGAGGATGAGGATGTTAACATGTCATATTAAGAGCTTTCTACATTTTGTCAATTATTGCTTAATAAATATGACATGATTAAAAAGGATAATAAAAATTTGAAAAAGAAGTTGGATTGCATGCATATAGAACAAGATTCTTTTAAATCTAACATTGCATGTTTAGAAAAAGAAAATAAAGATTTGAAAAATGAAAATGTTTCCTTGATGTCTAAATTAAATGATTTATGTGAAGGAAACACTATTTTGAAAGATAAAATTATTTTGGTGGAAACTCAAAAGGAAATTGTTTTTCAAGAAAACAACTCTTTGAAAAAGAAAATTTTTAAGAAAGAAGAAAAATGATGTTGTTTCTCACTACTCTTTACATGCTACCATTGATGATAGTGAGATTAAGAATTTGAAAAATAAAATAGATAGTTTGAGTTCAACCTTGAACTCGTGTGCATTTAATCATTTTAGATTGGAGTCTTTGTTTGCAAAGAAACAAACTCCACACATTCATGCACATCATTCTCATCATGCTTATGTTGCACGTCATGATCACACCAACACACATAAGCATCATAAGGTGTAGAAGTGTACACATTGTGGTCGCAAAGGCCATTTAGTAAAATTTTGTTTTGATAAGTTGCATCATATTAATTTTGCTAATAATAAAAATGTTTGGGTGCCTTACAAAGCTAACCCCCAAGGACCCAAGAAAAAATGGGTACCAAAACCCCCACCCCATGTTTTTGATGTAGATGAGGGATCTCTCAAGACGTGAGAGATTTGGTGCCTTGATGGTGGATGCACTTGGACTTGATGGACACATATATAGATGCATCACTATCAAGGAGTTTTGGTGGGACTACCACCATGTTTGGAGATTTGAAACATAGTTCCTTAGTTGGTAACTATTTCTAAACTCCTAATTTATTTACATGCTTAAAACTAGCCTATACATGCCTATTTCATATGTGATATTTTGAGCATGTTCATATTTTATTTGTTTTGTGCTTCATGTGGTAAAAACATTGTAGGCTGTCCAAAAGTTACTGGAGGACAAGCCATTGAAAAGCAAAGTTTCAAGCTCTAGACGCGAGGGACTATCACCCGCGTCTCAGCATCAAGGCGCGTTGGCTCGACACCCGCGTCTCAGCATCAAGGCGCGTTGGCTCGACACCCGCGTCTCAGCATCAAGGCGCGTTGGCTCGACACCCGTCTCAGCATCAAGGCGCGTTGGCTCGACACCCGCGTCTCAGCATCAAGGCGCGTTGGCTCGACACCCGCGTCTCAACATCAAGGCGCGTTGGCTCGACACCCGCGTCTCAGCATCAAGGCGCGTCGGTCTAAAACCCCCGTCTCAGTTATAACCGTCTTGGTTAAGGGACCAATCACTGCCTACACGTAAGGGAAATCAGCCCCCATCGTGGCATGTCTTTAGCAGGCACGTGGGTTAGTTACCGCCCATGTAGCGGGGAAGTTGGCCCTCATTGTGGAGCGTTTTTAAGGGGCACGTTCACCCCTGGGACCTCTATAAATAGCCTTGTTTGCATCAACAAGGAGGAGAGGGGAGAGAATCAATCGGACGAAGAGAGACAGAGGGCGACACAGAGAGAAAAGAAGCAGATCAACTCTTCAGCAAGTTCGCTGCGTACGAGCTAGCTTTCGCCTACCTTCTCTTTTAGAGTTTTGGTAGACAGAGCTGTATCACTCTTTCTACTGGCCGAAAAGGAGATCCCTGAAGGACGGTCATCTGGTCAACGGAGAACAAGATTCACTCTCCACCGCCACACGAAGAACCCAGCCTTAAACAAAGGGGGAATTCAAGATTCAATATTCTCCCTCCCTTGTAACCGGAAGGAACAGTTTTTGTTGTAATCCTTTTCATTTGATTCAAGGAAAACTTTTACTGCAATTCCTGTCTCCCCCTTTCCCGGGTCATACAAGAGATGGTGACTCCGCTGGGGACTACGTTTGTCACTGAGGGATTACAACAAAAACTGTTCTTCCGGTTACAAGGGAGGGAGAATATTGAATCTTGAATTCCCCCTTTGTTTAAGGCTGGGTTCTTCGTGTGGCGGTGGAGAGTGAATCTTGTTCTCCGTTGACCAGATGACCGTCCTTCAGGGATCTCCTCTTCGGCCGGTAGAAAGAGTGACACAGCTCTGTCTACCAAAACTCTAAAAGAGAAGGTAGGCGAAAGCTAGCTCGTACGCAGCGAACTTGCTGAAGAGTTGATCTGCTTCTTTTCTCTCTGTGTCGCCCTCTGTCTCTCTTCGTCCGATTGATTCTCTCCCCTCTCCTCCTTGTTGATACAAACAAGGCTATTTATAGAGGTCCCAGGGGTGAACGTGCCCCTTAAAAACGCTCCACAATGAGGGCCAACTTCCCCGCTACATGGGCGGTAACTAACCCACGTGCCTGCTAAAGACATGCCACGATGGGGGCTGATTTCCCTTACGTGTAGGCAGTGATTGGTCCCTTAACCAAGGCGGTTATAACTGAGACGCGGGTGTCGAGCCAACGCGCCTTGATGCTGAGACGCGGGTGTCGAGCCAACGCGCCTTGATGCTGAGACGCGGGTGTCGAGCCAACGCGCCTTGATGCTGAGACGCGGGTGATAGTCCCTCGTGTCTAGAGCTTGAAACTTTGCTTTTCAATGGCTTGTCCTCCAGTAACTTTTGGACAGCCTACAAACATGCTTAGGTGTAGTTTTTATCAAAACTTGTATTATACATGTGCAAATAGTAAGTTACACGTGATTTATATATGTTTGCACTTCATGCTCATTTGTACCCACTATATGCACATGTATAGCCTAGTTTTGATGATTCTTTCATTTATACATGTTTTGCCAATTTTTATGCTTTACTTCGTGTATATGTATTTTTAATTCAAATCTAATAAATATACATGTATACCTGTGAGTCTCTTGATTTCATGCAAATACATTTAATAGACTCTTTTATATTTGGGACATGTATGTGTATTGTTAGGATTGGATAAATCATACATATACCTTGAAGTTTATTTTAAGATGAAAAATAAAAAAAAAATTTCATGATTTATTTTTAATAAAAAAAATTTCATGTCTTGTCTAAACATGAGATTCATGTTTTGATTGAGCTTCAATGTCTATTTTCATGAAAATGCTATTTACATAACCTTTGAACACTCATCTTTTACTTTTCAAGATAATTTTGAGCTTTATGGACTATGAGTGATTGAACTTTGATGTATTTAGTATGATTCATGAAATACATATGCTTTGATTTCATGTTTTTGAAGGATCTTTAACTAGTTTTTCAAAAATTATTTTAACTAGTTAATTGTTCTTCATTTGGTAGAGTTTTTCAAACAAAGCTTATTTTTCAAATCTATTTTTGAAAACCCCTACCATTTATGGGAGGATGGATGGGCGATTATGCTCAAGTATGCTTAATAGTGAAAATCATTTTAATCTTGAACATGATTGGGAGGTATAGGTTATGAGATATACACTTGATCTTATTGTTATGTCAATTGGTATCATTAGATTCTTTCAATTGGTATCTAAATTGATAATTTTTGTATATACTCATATTTTGTTTTCTTATATATGTATGTATCACTGTCAATTGGTATACTCATTTCATATATATATATATGATTTTCATGTGCTTAACTTTCAATTGGTTCACATTTTTAAAAAGCACAAAGTTTATGATGAAAAATAAAATTTTTGATCATTATGTTCACTATTGGTATCAATATGTTTCAACTTCATAGTTGTTAAATGTCAATTGGTATCAATATGTTTTACAAAAATGATTATTTTCAATTTGGTATCTTAAAAATTTGTTTGTTTTACAAGAGCTCTGATACCTTTAAAAATTTTGTTTAAGAAAAATTAAAAAAAAAATGTTTTGGTATGTATTTCCTATATGCAAGGAGAGCTTAACATCTCTTCTACATATAGATTCATGTTGAGTATATTATAAATTGAGGAGCTTGACAACTCTTCTTTATATGATATACGTGTGTAGGGGGAACTTCATATCTCCTCTTATGCATTACATAATATGCGTTATGTGAATTAGGGCTTGTCATCCATCTTTCATGTAATGTATATGTGTAGGGAAGCTAACTTAGCGTCTTCCTCTTCATGAATGTATATCGCATATAAATCTTTATTGATTGATTTGTATTACCCCTTCTTGATCGCTTTGTTTTTGACAAAAAGGGGGAGAAAAATTTGTTTGATTTGATTTTACTTTGAACCCTTTGTTGATGAGTGACAAAAAGGGGGAGAAGTATTTGAGTTTATATGCATGTTTTCTTGTTTTCATTGCTTAAGGGGGAGAAGTATTTGTCTTCCTTGTTATTTATGCATATAAGTTTTGTTTTGCAAATAGGAGAAAAAGATTTATTTTGTTTTATCTCCATTCATTTGCATACATGTTTATGAGCTTTATTGCATATATTTATTATTTATGTCTATGCATGAGTTAAGGGGGAGCTTCTTTGAAGCTTTACTTTAATCCATGCATATATAACCTCATGAGTTTTGTCATCATCAAAAAGGGGGAGATTGTTGGCCCAAAGGCCTATCACCTTAGTTTTGATGATGATCAACTCATGAAGTTATGTTTACTAAGATCTTGTGTTTAATTAGTGACAGATTCATTATCAAGATTTTAGCAGGTGCATAGCACAACAAAGGATAAAATGTCAAGATTTGAAGGTAGCACGGTGTGATCCAAGGAGCTTTTGGATAAAGCTTGGACCAAGTCAAGAAGATGAGAGGACTTCAAGTGAAGACTTCAAGAAGATGAAGACTTGTGTCTAGGTATAAGATTTTGTTTTTGTTTTAGATAAAATGTAAAGGATAGAGTAGTTGGTGGATTGCTCAAGTATACCATGCACACACACTCTTGATAGTTTTGTTTTTACAAAAGATTTTCTAGCTAAAGAACTTGTTTGGTTTTGGTATTTCTTATGAACATGTTTTTAACCAAAACCATATTTAGAGCTTAATGCCAAAAACTTAGATATTTCATCTTATTTGTGTAGTGGATCATATCCATACACACTATGCTTTAATGAGTTCAAAATATCTAGTTTTTATTTGAAGATGTTTTGGAAAAACAAAGTTTAGAAAACATGTTTTGAAAAATACAGTTTTTATCATGAGCCAAATATTTCCTAGTTACAAAAATAGTCCAATCTTTTGTAACATGCCTTGATCTTGTGCAAGCATGTTTGATTATCATAGTATATTGGTTAAACTATTTTTGTAGATTTTTAAGTATTTTATGGGATTTTATTTGAGCCAAAAAGACTAACTTTTTAATCCCAGAAAACTGTTTCAGGCTTCGGATAAGTCGACTTACTACATTTATAAGTCGACTAATCCTGGAGTCGGCCGACCGGACCGGTCGACCGACGTGCACAGATGTGCACGCCTTTGTGCACTGGAGGACGGCCGACCGTACAGGTCGACCGCTCCAGAGAGCAGAGCTCTCTGAAAATCTCGGCCGACCGTACGGGTCGACCGACAGAGAGTTAGACTCTCAGCTCCAGTGGGTCGGTCGACCCAGGCGGTCGACCTTGGCTCCAACGGTCGGATTTCTGACTGTTGGCGGTCGACCGTACGGGTCGACCGACAGTTCTGACAAAGCCCCAACGGCTAGTTTTTGGCAGCCTATAAATTTGGGGGTCTTGTCATTGTTTTGTAAGAAGATTTTGGAGACCTTTAGAGCCAGTTTTTCCTATTCTTTCAGAAGAGTTTTTCTCCACAAAATAGAGAGCTATTACTTCCAATCCAAAGGGAGTTTTATTTAGAGTGTGTTAAAAGAGAATTTTTGAGTTTTTCACCATAGCTTTCATCCTTGTTTTCTCACACAAACACTTGAGCTTTCCATTGCTATATCTACCTATAGGAGTGTTGTAGTGAGATTGTTTTTAGGTGATCAAAGTGTTGTGATCACCAAAGACTTCATTTGTTCTTTGAGGAGACGGTCAAGTGTGCTCGTGGTTGTTTAGGGTTCGGGTGCGAACTCTTCTTGTTTGAGGTGCGGCCTCGGCGAGCCGGTGGGTTTGCGTGTGTACGGGACTAGGGAGTCCGAGGGCTTGTAGGTGTTGCGGCACCGAGGAGAGATCCATTGGGATCTTGCATAGTTGAAATCCTTCGTGTGTCGAAGGCGGGGATGTAGAGCAAGTGTGCTCGAACCTTGAAACATACCCTTGTGTTTGCGATTGCCTTTCTCTCTCTCTCTCCCCCTTACTTGTTTATATCTTGCATTCAATTGTTGTCTATCCTTATATGCATGATATACTTGTGTGCTTAAATTGATATACTTGCTTAGGTTTGTTTGCTAACACTTGTATTCAACCAAGAGAGCCAACGCGGCACCTCAACCCATTCAAGGGGAATCTAGAGGAGTTTGTCCATAGCCCTTCACGGGGAATTCGGCAACACTCTTGTGTTACACATAGTGTTTAGTGTAAAAGTTTTAATTAGGTCAAAATTGTTTTTAGCTTCCGCATTATTTGCATCATTCATCATTAAGTGACCATTAGATTAGCCATCACCTATTCACCCCCCCTCTAGGTGAACCTTCATAATCTTGATACCAATTTGTAAAGATTAGTACCAATAAAAAGTAATTTTTCATTGAAAAACATATGATACCAAAAATAATCAATATAATTTTTTTAATCATTTTTAACATAAAGTGTGGGAGTAAAATTGCAAAACCAATTGAAAGGTGAAATATAAACTTTTCTCCCCCTTTATGAAGTACCAAATAAAAAGATGCATAAGCTTGTATAAGATACCAATTGAAACATAGTCAATTAAACTATAATAGTCATTTGAAATCACGCTTAGCATAACAACAATTTGTGCTCAAAGATATAGAGATATAGTAAGTACAAATAAAACATATATATGAGTATACAAAAAGAATGTCAATAGTGATACCAATTGAAAAGATCCAATGATACCAATTGAAGACACAATAAGATTAAGTGTATAACTCATATTACTTTCCACCCATTTCATGCACATGTTTAAAAGGATTTTCAATAAGAAGCATACAAGGCATGGTCGCCCAACCAACCGCCCTTGAATGTGTAGGGTTTTCAAAAATAGGTTTTGAAAATCACCTAGAGGGGGGGTGAATAGGTGAAGATGCTAATCAAAGGGCAATTTAAAAATTAAAGCTACAACAGTCACCAGACAAGAATCACAAGATGAATGCAAGCAAGTAAGTATGACAATGATTATGATGAGCAAGAATAATAGCAAGTATAGTAAAGTAAAGAGTGCAAGAAAGTAAACCAATCGCAAACACAAGGATATGTTATCGAGGTTCGAGCACCCAGCTCTACTCCCCGCCTTCCCCAGAAGGATTCTAGCTACTTCACTATCACACAGACAGTTACACAATCACTGCAGTACCCAACACACAGGAGTACCCAGTTTCACAAAGCTCAAGTACAAATTATCTCTGAGTAGTCAAAAGACCACAAACTCTCTCTTTCAAATATCTCTTCCCTTACAAAGGTCCTTAGAGAATATTGAGTAGGAATGAAGCTCTTGTGTAAGGTGAAAAGAAAAATTAAATCAGAGAGTATCACAAAGACCAATTCAGAAAATGAGTGAGAATATTAGCACAAAAACCAAGAAACAAGCTCTTTTGAATTTCTCAAACTTTTGAATTTTTCTCTTGAAAATTGTTGTTGTAACCAATCTCTCCCCAAACACCCCTATTTATAGGAGAGGGCTAGGGTTTAGGGATAAAACATATTTACTGATGTTTAGGAGGTAATTAGATCAAAATATATCCTTAAACGAATTTTTAAACACAAAAGACAAAAATAAACAGCTCTTAAAAATCTGCCCGTTACTGTTCAACGGCTACATCGGTCGACCGGGCCGGTCGACCGGTAGTACAAAATTCCGACCGTTACAGGCTATCGGTCGACCGACCCGGTCGACTGATACAAACTGTGACTCAAAAATAAATATCGGTCGACTGCCCCGGTCGACCGACAGACATGCACACGGATACGTGCATTCTGCCAGGACCTCGGTCGACTGGTCCGGTCGACCGGACCAGCCTGACACAGACTCGGTCGACTGTCGGTAGACTGCCGGTCGACCGGATCAGGTCAGAAAACGAAATAAAGACAGAATTTTGAGAAGAAAAATATTTTTAACAAAACTATTTTAAACAGGAATTCAGTATGTAACATAAAAAGAAATTTGTAGAAGAAAGATTTTGTACTAAAATATTTTTGTATATTTTATAGGAAATAAACTAAGAAATAGTATATGCGCAAAAACGTGTGTGATTGAGCTTCAAACCTAATCTCTATTCTTTAACAAGCTATAAAACTAAAAATACAAAACCTAAGGACCTCTGAGCAATCTTCACGTCTTTGAGCCATCCAATGCCTTGCTAGTGCCTTCTCTTCTATGATCCTTCCTTGATGAGCAAATTGCCTTCATTGCTATGTGGAACTTAGAAGTTTTTGCAACAGCGAAGCAAATGAACTCTAAACATGGTACAAAACCTGAAACTCATCTTAAACAAAATCATTAGTACCAAATAGCACTAATTTGGTTTGTCATCATCAAAACACAAAAACAATTGGAGAGTGTAACCTCTTGGGCTAACAATCTCCCCCTTTTTGATGATGACAAAACAAATAGGCTATTAACAAAAATATAGGGAGGAGAAAACTCCCCCTCAAATTATGCTATAATTAAAAACACAATAATATGCTCTAGATACCAATAATTGAAATGATGCACCAATTATTGAAACCAATTGAAACAAACAATAATATGCTCTAGATACCAATTTAAACTAAAATACAAAAACTCATAAAACATATAAATTCATATGGAACCAAGACCAAATGAACTTATTTTTGTCCATGTAACTTACTCTCCCCCTTTTTGTCATACATCAAAAAGGGTTATTAAAAACATGTTCAATCAATAATACACATATTTAGTTCTCCACAAATAAACGAAAATCTAGCAAAATCAAGTGGTTTAGTGAAAATATCGGCTAGTTGAAAATCGGTGGAAACATAATCAATATCAATATCACCTTTCTCAAAATGATCTCTAAGAAAGTGATATCTAATCTCAATGTGCTTGGTCTTACTATGTTGATTTGCATTTTTGGTTAAATGAATAGTACTAGTATTATCACAAAATATTTTAATATTTTTATAATGCAAATCATAATCAAGGAGAGTATGTTTCATCCAAAGGACTTGTGCACAACAAGCCCCCGCGGCAACATACTCCGCCTCGGCGGTTGATAGAGCTACGGAATTTTGCTTCCTAGAGGACCATGAAACAAGACAATTACCAAGAAATTGACATGTCCCACTAGTACTCTTTCTATCTACTCTACAACCCGCATAGTCGGCATCCGAATAACTAATCATAGAAAAATCTCCGGTTTTCGGATACCAAAGACCTAATCCAATCGTTCCCTTAATATATCGAATAATGCGTTTTACGGCAATTAGATGAGACTCTTTGGGACACGATTGAAATCTAGCACAAAGACACACACTAAACATGATATCCGGCCTACTTGCCGTTAAATATAAAAGACTACCTATCATGCTTCTAAACAATTTAATATCAACATTTTTACCTTGGTCGTCCTTATCAAGCTTGGTTGTAGTTGCCATGGGAGTGTTGCAAGCTTTAGCGTCTTCAAGTCCAAACCTCTTTACGAGTTCCTTAGCGTATTTGGCTTGAGAGATGAAGTTCCCATCATGCAATTGCTTGACTTGGAGTCCAAGAAAGAAGTTGAGCTCACCCATGGAGGACATTTCAAATTCTTGTTGCATTACCTTTTCAAAATCCTTGCATAAAACTTCATTAGTAGAACTGAAGCTTATATCATCAACATAAATTTGGACAATTAAAATATCATTATCAACATGCTTAGTGAATAGAGTAGTGTCTACTTTACCTTTAATAAAATCATTTGAAATTAGAAAACTTGAAAGTCTTTCATACCAAGCTCTTGGAGCTTGTTTTAAACCATACAAAGCCTTATCAAGTTTGAAAACAAAATCGGGATGAACATGATCAACAAAACCGGGAGGTTGAGCAACAAAAACTTCTTCATTAAGAAAACCATTTAAAAATGCACTTTTTACATCCATTTGAAAAAGTTTAAAATTTTAAAAGATGCATAAGCTAGTGTTATCCGTATGGCTTCAAGCCGTGCTACGGGTGCAAAGGATTCCTCAAAGTCGATTCCCTCAACTTGAGTGTAACCTTGGGCTACTAACCTAGCTTTATTCCTAATGACATTTCCGGACTCATCCAACTTATTCCTAAAGATCCACTTAGTACCAATTATTGGTCTATCGTGGGGCTTAGGAACAAGGTGCCAAACTTGGTTGCGCTCAAATTGATTGAGTTCCTCTTGCATGGCAAGCAACCAATATGGGTCCTTCTCGGCTTCGAGAATGCCTTTGGGTTCAAAATGAGAAATGCAAGCCAAGTTACAACATAGGTCATGGAGTTTGGAGCGCGTTGTGACTCCTTTGGAAGCATCACCCAAGATGAGCTCCTTAGGATGATTTGTAGCGTATCTCCAAGCTTTGGGAAGCGGTTGAGCGCTTTCCTCATTATCCTCTTGAACTTCACCTAAAGGTTCTTGCTTATCTTCTTGAGCGGGTGAGTCCTTCACGGATAGTTTCTCCATGCTTTTACCTAATGGTTCAATCTCTACAACATTCTCAACAAACACATTAGACTCTTCAAACTTAACATGCATAGTTTCTTCAATAGTTTGTGAAGATCTAACAAAAACTCTATATGCTTTGCTAGTAGAGGAATATCCAACAAAGATAGCCTCATAAGCCTTAGCATCAAATTTACCCAAATTCTCTTTAGTGTTCAAAACAAAACATTTGCATCCAAAAACTTTGAAATATGACACATTTGGTTTTCTAGAAAGATACATTTCAAAAGATGTTTTAGAAGAATTTTTGCATAAATAAATACGATTCGATATATAGCATGCGGTGTTTACGGCCTCGGCCCATAAATATTGAGGGAGGTCGTACTCACTTATCATTGTCCTAGCCATCTCTTGAAGTGTTCTATTTTTCCTTTCAACAACTCCATTTTGTTGTGGAGTCCTAGGACAAGACATTTCATGCTTAATTCCCTTTTCATCACAATAAGTCATGAAGAGTTGGTTAACAAACTCACCACCTCTATCACTCCTTATTCTCAAAATCGGAAAACCTTTTTCTTTTTCAACTCTTTTTCTAAAAATCTTAAAGTGAGAAAAAGTTTGATCTTTATTTTGCAAAAAGAAAACCCAAGTGAAACGAGAGAAATCATCAACTAAAACAAATGCAAATCTACTTCCATTTAAGCTTTTAGTTTTAGTTGGTCCAAATAAATCCATATGAATTAATTCTAAAGGTCTAGTTGACATGATATCCTTGATTGGTTTGAAGGAAGACTTGGTTTGTTTCCCAAGTTGGCACGCACCACAGATGCGGTCTTTCTCAAAACTCAAGCAAGGAATACCCTTCACCAATTCCTTTGAATTAATTCTAGAAAGATGTTCAAAAGATGCATGTCCTAATCTTCTATGCCAAAGCCAAGAATTTTCATCAAAAGCATTTAAACATTTAGTAGAACACTCTACATTAAGCATGTCAATTATATAAACATTATCATCACGAAAACCGGTTAAAATACAATCATTCGATTTAACATCAAAAATCTTACAAGTAGAATCATCAAAAACAACTTTAAGACCACGATCACAAAATTGACTAATACTAAGTAAATTATGCTTTAAACCATCAACAAGAACTACATTTTCTATAATAGGAGATGAACCAATTTGAATATTACCAATACCGATGATGGTGCCTTTGGAATCATCCCCGAAGGTGACGGAGCCACCTTCCATGTACCTTGATAGGGTTGTGAAGTTGTTGATATCCCACGTCATGTGTCTCGAACAACCACTATCAAGGTACCACCGCTCCCTACGTCTTGGAGCCTTGGTGTGTACCTACATCAAACATTTTAGGACTTGATTTTGGTACCCACATTTTCTTGGGTCCATGAGGGTTAGAGCCATTAACCCAAACAAGATTATTTGAACTATGCAATTTATCATAACAAAATTTAGCTAAATGTCCATTTTTACCACAATAAGTACATCTATACACTCTACCATATTTAAAAGCATAGTGAGTGTGTGATTTGTGAGCATGGGCATTGTGAGCATGAAAAGATTTAGCATGAGAAGTATTATTTGAAGTGTGAGCATGTGGAATTTTAGCATGAGAATCTTTAACATGAGAAGTGTGCTTTTTGGAAAACTTTTCTTCAAGCTTCTTGGTGTTAAAAGCACAATCTTTCAAAATCTTTTCAAAATCAACCATTTTGGTTTTTAAGGAAGAAATTTCTTTATTATCAACAATAGGGGTTTTACCCTTACAAGAAATCTTATAAGTGTCAAATTCATTTTGAATAGAAACAAGATTGGTAGAAAGATCATCTTTTCTTTTGAAACCAAAGCAAGTTGATTTTTAAGAAAAGCAACTTCTTTTTGTAATTTAAAGCATTCCATTTTCTTGTTATCATAAGTTTCGGAAAGTTCTACAAAAGCATGAACTAGAACTTCCTTACTCAAATCATCATCATTATCATCAAGAGATTGAGGGTTTACCTTGGGTGTGTTTGCCATGAAACACATATTTGCGGTATCCGCTTCTTCTTCTTCGGACTCGCTTTCCGAATCCCATGTTGCCTTGTAGGCTTTCTTTTCTTCCAACTTCCTATGCTTGAAGGAGGAAATTATCTTCTTTTTGAGCTCCGGGCAATCCGCTATCATGTGTCCGGGCTTTCGGCAATTGTAGCAAACTCTTTCCTCCCTTTTGTCTTCAAACTTTCTTTGGAAGTTAAACTTTTTCCTTCGGTACAATCTCTTCATGTTTCGTACAAGGAGGGAGAGCTCCTCATCTTCTTCTTCATCTTCATCATCGTCTTCAAGAGTGGATGAAGACTTGAAAGCTATGGACTTCTTCTTTGTTGGAGCAACCTCTTCTCTTGCTTTCTTTTCCATCTCATGGGTCTTTAGGTTCCCAATGAGACTAATGATGTCCATCTCATCCTTGTCGTTTAATTCCTTCAAGGTGGTGGCCTTTATCTCCCAAGATAGAGGAAGAGCTCGTATCACTTTGCGCACCTTTTGATCGTTGGAGATGACGTCACCTAAGGAAGAAAGACCATTTGTAATTTTAGTGAAACGAGTAATCATACAATCAATGGATTCATCATCAAGCATTTTAAATGATTCATATTGGGACCTCAAGAGATCTATTTTAGCTCTCTTGACTTGTGAAGTCCCTTCATGCGTGACCAATAAGTGTTGCCAAATCTCATAGGCGGATTGGCAATGAATTACCCGTGTAAGGTCATCCTCATTCAAGGCGGTTAAAAGGGAGTTTTGGGCTTTTGAGTTAGCCTCATATTCTCTAAAGTTGAAGTTGGTCCAAGTGCTCTCATCACTATCGGGTGCTATGTAGGGTTTGGTCAAGGACTTAGCTACCAAGCTACCTAGTGATTGCAAAAATATAGTCATCCTAACCTTCCAAATGGGAAAATTTAGGCCATCAAATTTAGGTGGGGTTTTAATGTTGTCGGCCATATTTACTAGTGTATGAATGGATGAATGAAAATGTTGATTAGCAATATTTTAAGGATCTCTCTATGGATGTTAAGCCAAACCTAGAGTCCAAACTCTGATACCAATTGAAAATCACCTAGAGGGGGGGTGAATAGGTGAAGATGCTAATCAAAGGGCAATTTAAAAATTAAAGCTACAACAGTCACCAGACAAGAATCACAAGATGAATGCAAGCAAGTAAGTATGACAATGATTATGATGAGCAAGAATAATAGCAAGTATAGTAAAGTAAAGAGTGCAAGAAAGTAAACCAATCGCAAACACAAGGATATGTTATCGAGGTTCGAGCACCCAGCTCTACTCCCCGCCTTCCCCAGAAGGATTCTAGCTACTTCACTATCTCACAGACAGTTACACAATCACTGCAGTACCCAACACACAGGAGTACCCAGTTTCACAAAGCTCAAGTACAAATTATCTCTGAGTAGTCAAAAGACCACAAACTCTCTCTTTCAAATATCTCTTCCCTTACAAAGGTCCTTAGAGAATATTGAGTAGGAATGAAGCTCTTGTGTAAGGTGAAAAGAAAAATTAAATCAGAGAGTATCACAAAGACCAATTCAGAAAATGAGTGAGAATATTAGCACAAAAACTAAGAAACAAGCTCTTTTGAATTTCTCAAACTTTTGAATTTTTCTCTTGAAAATTGTTGTTGTAACCAATCTCTCCCCAAACACCCCTATTTAAAGGAGAGGGCTAGGGTTTAGGGATAAAACATATTTACTGATGTTTAGGAGGTAATTAGATCAAAATATATCCTTAAACGAATTTTTAAACACAAAAGACAAAAATAAACAGCTCTTAAAAATCTGCCCGTTACTGTTCAACGGCTACATCGGTCGACCGGGCCGGTCGACCGGTAGTACAAAATTCCGACCGTTACAGGCTATCGGTCGACCGACCCGGTCGACTGATACAAACTGTGACTCAAAAATAAATATCGGTCGACTGCCCCGGTCGACCGACAGACATGCACACGGATACGTGCATTCTGCCAGGACCTCGGTCGACTGGTCCGATCGACCGGACCAGCCTGACACAGACTCGGTCGACTGTCGGTAGACTGCCGGTCGACCGGATCAGGTCAGAAAACGAAATAAAGACAGAATTTTGAGAAGAAAAATATTTTTAACAAAACTATTTTAAACAGGAATTCAGTATGTAACATAAAAAGAAATTTGTAGAAGAAAGATTTTGTACTAAAATATTTTTGTATATTTATAGGAAATAAACTAAGAAATAGTATATGCGCAAAAACGTGTGTGATTGAGCTTCAAACCTAATCTCTATTCTTTAACAAGCTATAAAACTAAAAATACAAAACCTAAGGACCTCTGAGCAATCTTCACGTCTTTGAGCCATCCAATGCCTTGCTAGTGCCTTCTCTTCTATGATCCTTCCTTGATGAGCAAATTGCCTTCATTGCTATGTGGAACTTAGAAGTTTTTGCAACAGCGAAGCAAATGAACTCTAAACATGGTACAAAACCTGAAACTCATCTTAAACAAAATCATTAGTACCAAATAGCACTAATTTGGTTTGTCATCATCAAAACACAAAAACAATTGGAGAGTGTAACCTCTTGGGCTAACAGGTTTGAAAATATAGTATGTTTGAAAAGCTCTACCATAATGAAGAATACGAACTAGTTTTAAGAAAAATTTGAAAACTAGTACGAAATCCTTCAAGCAAGGAATAAAACAAAATTATATTCCATGAAACATGAAAATCATCAAAACGATTTAATCTTCAAGGTATATATATGTCATGTTCAAACTAAAGTATACATACATATCTAAATATAACGAGTCCACAAAAGTATATGCATGAACGTAAGTGGCTCAAGGATGTATATGTATATCTAATAATTTGGACAAAATAGACATATACATGAAGTTAAACATAAACACGAAAAATATATAAAACGGGGAATACAAGTCAAATGCATGAATCATCAAAACTAGACTATACGAGTACATTTAATGAGTACAAATGAGCGTTCAAGCACAAACATATAATTGTCTATTTGTGGCTCACTTGTTGTACAAGTATATATCCTAGTTTTAATGAAAACTAACATCCAAACATGTAATCAAAACATGAAGCATCAAAACAAAAACTCATAAGCATACATATGATCATTATGTACATGCATATGCATAGATCTAGGACATACACATTAGTTAAAACAAATGTGAGAACACAAAAGTTTAAATCCATATTAAACATGGGTGTCTGAAATAACTAAACATGTATATCATAGGACTAATAAACATGGCATTTAACATACTAATCATAAAACATCAAGACATGCTAAAAATGAATAATATGAAAGCATGTAAACATAAATGGGAGTTAGAGATCGTTACCAAAACCTATAAGGGCAACTCTCCAAATCTCCAAAACAAGATGGTCCTCCCACCAAACTCCCCTTGAAAGTGATGCATCCAAATAGTTTTCATAAAGCTCGGAACGCATCCACCTCAAGCCACCATCACTCTCACGTCATGCGAGAGCCCACACCTACATCAAAACTAATAGGGGTGGTCTTTGGTACCAATACTCTTTTGGGTCTATGGGGGTTAGTTCCTTTCCTAACCCAAACAAACTTAGTTGCTAAATTTACATCATGTATCTTATCATAGAAAAATTTAGCAAGGTGGCCCTTACGTCCACAATGTGTACAAGTGTACACATGAGCATATATTGTGTGATGGGTGTGACCGTGAGGAGCATGTGTATGCCATGGTTTGTGTGCATGCATAGAAGGAACTTGTTTCTTTCAAACATAGATTCCAAACATGTATGGTTCATGGCATAATGACTCAAAGTGGAGCCCAAACAATCCACACTCTTCTTTAACAAACAAATATCATTATCAATCCTAGAAGAAGAGGTGCATGCAATAGGTGATCTAGAATGTGAAGCTACACTAGCATGGCAAACATGAGTGTCAATATCAATTTTCAAAGATTTATTTTTATTTAAGCAAACATCTAAATCTTTTGAAATAGAATCAATTTTGTTTTTCAAAGAAATATTTTCTTTTAATACAAAATCAAGTTTTGAAGTTATACTCTCATTTTTCTTCAAAACATCATTACAATTATTTCTATTTTTCAAAATATCATTTTCTTTTAGGGTAAGTTCAAGTTTAGATTTCAATGAATCCCTTTCATTAGAAATCTCCAGTTTCTCTTGCAAAACCAAATCTAGTTTTGAACATAAATCCTTATTTTCTTTGTTAAGTTCAAAACTCTTCTTTTTCAAAAGGTTATATTTTTCTAACAATTTTTCACAAACAATGGATAGTTCTTCATTCAAGGCATTGGCATCAATATATTCATTACTAGAAGAACTAGCATCATCATCATCTAATTGAGATTCCAAATATATCTCAAGGGAGTCATTCCCTTGGACCATGTAGCATTGTTGCTCGAATTCTCCACTTGATTCATCCTCCGTTTGGATTGGCAATTGAAGCTTGGAGGAGGTCAACATGTTCCACACTGCAAAGACGGAATCACAGTTAGAAACAATCATAAGATATTCTTTATTTAGCGTGCTTCTAAGTGCCTCAAGGGCTTGTGCATTGGCCTCTATATGCTTGCTATCACCAAGATAGGATTTCTTGGTAGCGGTAAGGAAAACATACAAGCCTAAGGTTTTTAGATACACGGACATCCTAAATTTTCACATGTCAATGTTGGAGACATCAAACATGGGAGGTGACAAGAAATTCATGAGTGTGCGTAAACAATAAAGTGTGCAAATGCAAATGATAGATAAGCTAACTAAGTCACACTCCTAGGTGGTTAAACCAAATATCAGGAGCGTAGGCTCTGATACCAATTGAAAGTACACCTAGAGGGGGGGTGAAGAGGTGTATGGCTAATCTAATGAACAAAATGCGGAAATTTAAAACTAAATTGCAACACACTTAATGTATCCAACAAGTGTAGCCGAATTCCCGTTGAAGGGCTCTAGACTGACTCCTCTTGATTCCTCTGAATAAGAGTTGAGGTGCTATATGAAGCTCCCGTGGTTAAACACAAGTGAGGCACACAAACAAACACAACCAAGCATATAAGAGTGATATGACAATATGAATGATGCAAGGCACAAAGTATAGAGAGAGTTTAGAGAAAGTGGATCAAATGCTAACACACGGATATGTTTCGAGGTTCGAGCACACAGCTCTACGTCCCCGCCTTCACACAAAAGGATTTCCACTAACTTGTCCACACAGGACTCCCACACAGGGAACCTCCACTGAGGATTTGAGGCAAATACAACCGGGAGTACATAACTCCTCTCTCAACCAAATACAATCTCTCACTAGAGACAATGCACAACCAACACAAAAACCAACAAACAAGAGGGGTAGGCACTTAACCAATACAAATCAATCACCTCACACTTGAGGGATTCCAATACAAACTCCACCTCTCACTAGAGGAAGCTAAACACAATCTTAGCCTCTCACTAGAGGAAGCCAACCACAACTTCCACAATCACCTCACAATAGAGGGATACCAAATCAATCACCTCTCACTAGAGGGATATCACAAAGAAGGAAATTTACAACTTGGTGGTCTATCTCAACCACAAATCAATTTTCCCACAAAAATAAAGATCCTATAGATAGGATAGCAAGATAGCTCAAGTGTGGAAAATAAAGAGTTTGGAAATCAAAAACTCAAAGAAAACTATTAGGAAAAAAACTAGGATAAGATTAAAATAAAGATCAAAAACAAATCCCAAAGTTTCTCCTTTTTCTTGAATTTTCCAACCCTTTAAAACAAAATAAAGATCAAATCTTTAAAGCTCTAAAACTCTTTTGAAACTTGAAATAAAACACTAGAGAATGGGAGAATTTTACTCTTGAAAGTCTTAAGAAAAACCAACCTCAAATGGGGTATTCATAACCCCCATAAAAATTCTGCCCGTTGGCAGCTGACTAGGCCCATAATGGCCTTCCGGTCGACCGGCCGCTCGATTGTCAACGGTCAAAAAAGTGACCGTTGAGCCTTCCAGTCGACCGCCCTTCGACCGGGCCCTGAACCAGAGAGCAACGACTCTCTGGCCGGTCGACCGCCCGGTCGACCGGGGCAACCCAAGAGTGGGTTGCCTTCAGTCGATCGACCGCATGGTCGACCGGCCAACTGATATGGCCTTGTGTACGTTTGTGTGCACGTCTGCTCGACCGTTCTGGTCGACCGGCTCCTGGTCCGGTCGACCGCCAGAGCCTGGCAAACTGAAAAACAAGATTTGAAAACTAGGTTTTTATTATCCTATTAAATCCCATAAAACCTCTAAAAATCCACAAAAAATAGTTTCAGTATAATACTTTGATATACAAACATGTTTGAGTAAAATCAAACCACGTTACAAACATTTTGAACTCTTTTTGTGTTATGAAAATTTTGCCGAAAACCAAAAACCGTATTTTCTAAAACTTGAATTTTTCAAATGGAAATCCGATTTTTTCAAAACTCATCCAATACAAAAACATGATGTTTAAACAACTTTTAAGCATGTGGTATATGGATATATTCCAATATACATATAAAGATATATATCAATATTTTTGATATTAAATCCGAAAATATGTTTTGTTAAAACACAAAACTCCAAACACATGAATAGGCATATCAAAATAAGTTTGTCTAAGATATGAAGCATACATGTATATAGAACAAATCTAATATACATTAAACAATGTAAACATGTTTTGATTCTATCTATTCATGAAAACCAAGGTCGGTTAAACCAAAACCGAAAACCAAAATATAAAACTTAAACAAGTGTGTGTGTGTGTTGTGAACTTGAGCATATCACACTATCTAGTCTTTTCAAATGGATCTAAACACAAAACTAAACTATGTACCGAGATCTTCTTGTAGAGCGCCGTCTCCAAGCCAACTCGATCCAAACGTGATCCACCGAGCTTGACTCCAACGAGTGCTAGGTATGAACATTGACGCTCGGGCTCTTGAATCACCATGTGAAAAGCTCCAAAACACCTTTGTTGAAGCTAATCACCTACTAATATCTTGGTTAAGTATCTGAAACTAAACATCACAATAATATTAGTAAACATAACTACATGAGTTAATCATCATCAAAACTAGAGTGGAAGGCCTCTGGGCCAACACCGTCTCCAAGTCAACTCGATCCAAACGTGATCCACTGAGCTTGACTCCAACGAGTGCTAGATATGAACTTTGACGCTCGGGCTCTTGAATCACCATGTGATAACTGTAGGTTCACCTAGAGGGGGGGTGAATAGGTGATGGCTAATCTAATGGTCACTTAATGCCAAATAATGCGGAAGTAAAAACTATTATCACCTAAACTAAACTCTTACACTAAACACCACGTATAACACAAGAGTGTTGCCAAATTTCCCGTGAAGGGCTCTGGACAAACTCCTCTAGATTCCCCTTGATAAGGGTTGAGGTGCCGCGTTGGCTCTCTTGATTGAATACAAGTGTTAGCAAACAAACCCAAGCAAGTATATCAATATGAGCACAAATGAATATATCAAGCATATAAAAATAGACAATAAAAGTATGCAAGATATAAAGACAAAGAGAGAGAGAGAGAGTGTGAGCAATCGCAAACACAAGGGATTTGTTTCGAGGTTCGAGCACCCTTGCTCTACATCCCCGCCTTCGACACACGAAGGATTTCCACTATAATCGATCCCAATGGATCACCCGGTGCCGCAACACCTACAAGCTCTCGGACTCCCTAGTCCGTACACACCGCAAGCCCACCGGCTCGTCGAGGCCGCACCTCAAACAAAGAGTTCGCACCCGAACCCGAAACACCGAGTCCCCACTAGGACCCAAAACAATGCGAACACACACGTCCGCCTCCTCAAAGAACAAAGTAGAACTTTGGTGATCACAACTCTTGATCACCTAAAATCCTCTCACAACAAATCCCTATAGATAAATATAGCAATGGATGGCTCAAGTGTTGTGTGAGAAAACAAGAAAAGAGATGGTGGAGGAAAACTCAAAGAATTTCTTTTAACACTCTTAATAAAACTCTCCTTTTGATGGGAAATATTTGCTCTCAAATATGTGGAGAAAACCACTTAAAAGGATAGGAAAAACTGGCTTGAAAACTCTCCCAAAATCTTGGTGAAAACAATGCCCAAACCCCCAAATTTATAGGCTCAGAAAAACTAGCCGTTGGGGTTCTGTCAGGCCTGTCAGTCGACCGTCCGGCCGACCGGCCAACGGTCATATTTCAGACCGTTTGAGCCATCAGTCGACCGGCTGGTCGACCGAGCCAGGATACAGAGAGCAATCTCTCTGTCCGGTCGACCGCGCGGTCGGCCGGGGCCTCTCCAGAGAGCAGAGCTCTCTGGACGGTCGACCGGGTCGGTCGGCCGGCCATCCTGCAGAGCTGGCGTGCACGTCTGTGCACGTCGGTCGACCGAGTCGGTCGACCGACTTCAGCTCTAGTCGACTTGGTCGGTCGACTAGTCGACTGGCTGAAGCCTGGGACAGAAAATCTAGGGATTAAAAACTTGGTCTTTTTGATTTAAATAAAATCCCATAAAATACTGAAAAATCTACAAAATAGTTTTACCAATATACTTTGATAAACAAACATGCTTGCACAAAATCAAGGCATGTTATAAAAGATTTGGACTATTTTTGTAAGTTGGAAATATTGGCTTAAATGAAAACTAGTATTTTTCTAAAACTTGTTTTTCAAACTTCTTCATGATACAAAAACAAGATATTTTGAATTCATTAAAGCATAGTGTGTATGGATATGATCCACTACACAAATAAGATATCTATGTTTTTGACATTAAGCTCTAAACTTGGTTTTGGATAAAAGACATGCATATAAGAAATTCCAAAAACCAAAAAGTATTTTTCCAAAGTAAAAATCTTTTGTAAAAAAAAAAAAACAAAACTATCAAGAGTGTGTGTGTATATGTACTTGAGCAATCCACCAACTATTCTATCCTTTACATTTTATCTAAAAAACAAAAATCTTATACCTAGACACAAGTCTTCATCTTCTTGAAGTCTTCTCATCTTCTTGACTTGGTCCAAACACGATCCATAGAGCTAGACTCCTCTTGAGTACTTGATGTGGTCTTTATGCACAAGCTCTTGAATCAAACCGTGCTAGCTCCAAAACTTGACTTTAAACCATTTGTTGAAGCTATGCACCTACTAAGATCTTGATCATAAATCTGTCACTAATTAAACACAAGATCATTAGTAAACATAACTACATGAGTTGATCATCATCAAAACTAGAGTGATGGGCCTTTGGGCCAACAATCTCCCCCTTTTTGATGATGACAAAACTCATGAAGTTATATATGCATGGATTAAAGTAAAGCTTCAAAGAAGCTCCCCCTTAACTCATGCATCTCAAATAAACAAAATAAATATGTAATGAGGCACATAAACATGTATGCAAATCAAGGAGATAAACATGCTAACAAGCATAAAACAAATCAAATTCTTTTTCTCCTATTTGCAAAACAAAACATATATGCATAAAACATAAATTCTACTAACATGCATATAAATCTCAAATTCTTCTCCCCCTTTTTGTCAATCATCAACAAAGGGGTTAAAGTAAATACAAAATCATCAAAATTTTCTCCCCCCTTTTTTTTGTCCGAAACAAAGAATCAAGGAAGGGGTAAAATCAAACATATCAATAAAAGGTTATATGCGATATACATTCATGAAGAGGAAGACGGTTAAGTAACTTCCCTACACATATACATTACATGAAAGAGGGATGACAAGCCCTAACTCACATAACGTATAATATGTAATGCATAAGAGGAGATGTGAAGCTCCCCCTACACACGTGTACCACATAAAGAAGAGTTGTCAAGCTCCTCAATATACAATACACTCAACATGAATCTATATGTAGAAGAGATGTTAAGCTCTCCTTGCATATAGGCAATACAAATCAAAAAATTTTCTTTATAAAACAATATTTTGAATAAAACAAATCTTGAGAATTTTTCTTAAAATATTTATTTTCTTATCATAAACAACTTTGTGCTTTAAACATGTAAAACAATTTTAACTCAAACACAAATAACTCATATATATATATGTATGAAAAATGAGTATACCAATGAAATTGACACATACATATATAAGAAAAACAAAATATGAGTATATACAAAAATAGAGTCAAATTGATACCAATTGAAACGATTCAATGATACCAATTGAAACAATAAAAGGATCATGTGTATATCTCATAAACATTGAAGAATAAATAACTAGTTAAATTATTTTTTTTTGAAAAACTAGTTAAAGATCCTTCAAAAACATGAAACCAAATCATATGTTTTTCATAAATCATACTAAATATATAAAGGTTTAATCACTCATGGTCTATAAAGCTCAAAATGATCATGAAACTAAGTCATGAAATAATAAATGAAGATGTGAGTGTTAAAAGATCATATAAATAGCATTTTCATGAAAATAGTCATTTAAGCTCAAAAAGAACATGAGTCACATTTTAATAATGAAAAATCATTTTTCATTAAAACACTAATCTTCATGGTATATGTATGATTTATCCAAAACTAACAATACACATACATATCCCAAACATAAAAGAGTCTATCAAATGTATTTGCATGAAGGCAAGAGACTCAAAAAGGATATACATGTATATTTATTAGATTTGAATAAAAATGCATATACATGAAGTAAAAACATGAAAATTGGCAAAACATGTGTAAATGAGGAAATCATCAAAACTAGCTTATACATGTGCATATAATGGGTACAAATGAGCATGAAGTGCAAACATATATGAATCAATTTGTTCTCACTACTTGTACATGTATAAATCTAAGTTTTAATAAAAACTACGTTTAAACTAGTATTTACCACATGAAGCACAAAAATACATAAAACATGAACATGCTAAAAATGTCACATATGAAATAAGCATGTAAAATAAATTAGGAGTTTAGAAATAGTTACCAAACCAAGGAACTACTCCAAATCTCCAAACATGGTGGTTGTCCCACCAAAACTCCTTGATAGCGGTGCATCAAATGTATGTCCTTGTAGTCCATGCAACCACCACCAAGGCACCATCCCTCTCACGTCGTGTGAGAGCCCTCACCTACATCAAAAACACATGGTGAGGGTTTTGGTACCCATTTTCTTTTGGGTCCTTGGGGGTTAGCTTTGTAAGGCACCCAAACATTTTTATTATTAGCAAAATTAAAATGATGCAACTTGTCATAACAAAATTTTGCTAAATGGCCTTTGCGGCCACAATGTATACATGTGTACACCTTAGGATGCTTATGTGTAGGAGTGTGATCATGACGTGCAACATAAGCATATGCATGATGATGTTGTGCATGAATGTGTGGAGTTTGTTTCTTTGAAAACATTGACTCCAACCTAGTATGGTTAAATGCACAAGAGTTCAAAGTTGATCTCAAACAATCCATTTTATTTTTCAAAACATTAATCTCACTAGTGGTGGCATGAAAAGCATGGTGAGATATAGAATCATTTTTCTTGTTCTTTTTAGAAACAAAATCTTTTTCTTTTTCAATAATTTTTCTTTTTAAAGAGTTATTTTCTTGAAAAGCAATTTACTTTTGTTTTTCCACCAAAACAATTTCATTTTTCAAAATCATATTTCCTTCACACAAATCATTCAATTTAAACATCAAGGAAATATTTTCATTTTTCAAATCATCATTTTCTTTTTCTAAACATGCAATCTTATTTTTAAATGAATCATTTTCCTTATGCATGCAATCAAAATTCTTTTTCAAAATCTTATTATCCTTTCTAAGCATGTCATATTTCTCAAGCAATAGTTGGCAAAATGAAGTGAGCTCATCATATGACATGTTATCATCTTCTACCTCGGATTCGGTAGTTACCTCAAGGGGGTTATCCCCTTTAGACCATATAGCACTTGTTGGAGACGTCACTTCCAACATCCGAATCGCTCCCCGCATAGTATTGTTCATTTTCGCCAAGGGAGATGAGGGTGTTTCAAACTACAAAAGCCAAATCAAGATTAGCAACCCTAGATAAATAATCAACTTTTAGGGTAGATCTTAAAGCATGTAGGGCTTTTGCATTAGCCTCAAGATTCTTGCCATTTAAACAATATGCATCATTAGTGGTAGCAAGATAAACATGAATTCCTAGGGTTTTGAGGTACAAAGACATCTTAACCTTCTAAATTTGGATGTTAAGAATGTCAAAGGTGGGTGGTGACATGAAGTCCATGGTGTGTGTACAAAATATTGTGATTAGCCTAAAAATGAGGATCTTTAACTCTAGGTTGTTAGACCCAAATCAGAGTACTTGGCTCTGATACCAATTGTAGGTTCACCTAGAGGGGGGTGAATAGGTGATGGCTAATCTAATGGTCACTTAATGTCAAATAATGCGGAAGTAAAAACTATTATGACCTAAACTAAACTCTTACACTAAACACCATGTATAACACAAGAGTGTTGCCGAATTCCCCGTGAAGGGCTCTGGACAAACTCCTCTAGATTCCCTTGATAAGGGTTGAGGTGCCGCGTTGGCTCTCTTGATTGAATACAAGTGTTAGCAAACAAACCCAAGCAAGTATATCAATATGAGCACAAATGAATATATCAAGCATATAAAGATAGACAATAAAAGTATGCAAGATATAAAGACAAAGAGAGAGAGAGTGAGCAATCGCAAACACAAGGGATTTGTTTCGAGGTTCGAGCACCCTTGCTCTACATCCCCGCCTTCGACACACGAAGGATTTCCACTATAATCGATCCCAATGGATCACCCGGTGCCACAACACCTACAAGCTCTCGGACTCCCTAGTCCGTACACACTGCAAGCCCACCGGCTCGCCGAGGCCGAACCTCAAACAAAGAGTTCGCACCCGAACCCGAAACACCGAGTCCCCACTAGGACCCGAAACAATGCGAATACACACGTCCGCCTCCTCAAAGAACAAAGTAGAACTTTGGTGATCACAACTCTTGATCACCTAAAATCCTCTCACAACAAATCCCTATAGATAGATATAGCAATGGATGGCTCAAGTGTTGTGTGAGAAAACAAGGAAAGAGATGGTGGAGGAAAACTCAAAGAATTTCTTTTAACACTCTTAATAAAACTCTCCTTTTGATGGGAAATATTTGCTCTCAAATATGTGGAGAAAACCTCTTGAAAGGATAGGAAAAACTGGCTTGAAAACTTTCCCAAAATCTTGGTGAAAACAATGCCCAAACCCCCAAATTTATAGGCTCAGAAAAACTAGCCGTTGGGGTCTGTCAGGCCTGTTGGTCGACCGTCCGGCCGACCGGCCAACGGTCATATTTCAGACCGTTTGAGCCATCGGTCGACCGGCTGGTCGACCGAGCCAGGATACAGAGAGCAATCTCTCTGTCCGGTCGACCGCGCGGTCGACCGGGGCCTTTCCAGAGAGCAGAGCTCTCTGGACGGTCGACCGGGTCGGTCGGCTGGCCATCCTGCAGAGCTGGCGTGCACGTCTGTGCACGTCGGTCGACCGAGTCGGTCGACCGACTTCAGCCCTAGTCGACTTGGTCGGTCGACTAGTCGACTGGCTGAAGCCTGGGACAGAAAATCTAGGGATTAAAAACTTGGTCTTTTTGATTTAAATAAAATCCCATAAAATACTGAAAAATCTACAAAAATAGTTTTACCAATATACTTTGATAAACAAACATGCTTGCACAAAATCAAGGCATGTTATAAAAGATTTGGACTAATTTTGTAAGTTGGAAATATTGGCTTAAATGAAAACTAGTATTTTTCTAAAACTTGTTTTCCAAACTTCATCATGATACAAAAATAAGATATTTTGAAATCATTAAAGTATAGTGTGTATGGATATGATCCACTACACAAATAAGATATCTATGTTTTTGACATTAAGCTCTAAACTTGGTTTTGGATAAAAGACATGCATATAAGAAATTCCAAAAACCAAAAAGTATTTTTCCAAAGTACAAATCTTTTGTAAAAAAAACAAAACTATCAAGAGTGTGTGTGTGTATATGTACTTGAGCAATCCACCAACTATTCTATCCTTTACATTTTATCTAAAAAATAAAAATCTTATACCTAGACACAAGTCTTCATCTTCTTGAAGTCTTCTCATCTTCTTGACTTGGTCCAAACACGATCCATAGAGCTAGACTCCTCTTGAGTACTTGATGTGGTCTTTATGCACAAGCTCTTGAATCAAACCGTGCTAGCTCCAAAACTTGACTTTAAATCCTTTGTTGAAGCTATGCACCTACTAAGATCTTGATCATAAATCTGTCACTAATTAAACACAAGATCATTAGTAAACATAACTACATGAGTTGATCATCATCAAAACTAGAGTGATGGGCCTTTGGGCCAACAATCTCCCCCTTTTTGATGATGACAAAACTCATGAAGTTATATATGCATGGATTAAAGTAAAGCTTTAAAGAAGCTCCCCCTTAACTCATGCAAGGAATAAAACAAATTATAAAACAAAAATATATAAAGCTCATATACGAACTAGTTATATGAAAAAAATTTATAAACTAGTACGAAATCCTTCAAGCAAGGAATAAAACAAAAATATATTTCATGAAACATGAAAATCACTCAACAGTTGACACTTAAAAGATATAAAGCTCATATATGACTCATGAAAACAAAATCATGAGAAAACATCAAATAATGTGAGTGTACAAGTTTTATGAAAGACAAGTCATGGAAATAGGCAATCAAGCTCAATAAGAAATTCCTCTATAAACAAAACATGAAAATCATCACAACTAGAAATCCTTCAAGGTATATGTATGTCTTATACAAACTAAAGTATACATACATATCCAAACATAAATGAGTCCACAAAAGTATATGCTTGAAGGCAAGTGGCTCAAGGATGTATATGTATAATAATTAGTTTAGACAAAATAGACATATACATGAAGTTAAACATATAAATATGAAAAAAACATGTACAATATGGGAATACAAGTCAAATGCATGAATCATCAAAACTAGGCTATATTAGTACATCTAATGAGTACAAATGAGCGTTCAAGCACAAACATGTAATAATCTATTTGTGGCTCACTAGTTGTACAAGTATATATCCAAGTTTTAATGAAAACTAACATCTAGACAAGTAATCAAAACATGAAGCATGGAAAATAAAATAAAAACTCATAAACATACATATGATCATTATATAAATGCACATGAATTAGAGCTATGATATACATAATAGCTAAACTATGGAGAGAACACTAAATATGGGTCCATATAAACATAGGTGATCTCAAATAAGTAATCATGTATATCACTAATCTAAATATCATGGCATATAACATACTAATCATGAAACATCAAAACATGCTAAAATCAATGATATGTAAAGCATGTAAATAATAAATGTGGAGTAAAAGATTGTTACCAAAATCGAAGAGGGGCACATCTCCATATCTCCAAACTGAGGTGGTCCTCCCACCAAACTCCCCTTGAAAGTGATGCATCCAAATAGTCCTCTTTAAGCTCGGAACGCATCCACCTCAAGGCACCATCGCTCTCACGTCGTGCGACAGCCCACACCTACGTCAAATAACATAGGGGTGGTCTTTGGTACCTATACTCTTTTGGGTCCATAGGGGTTAGCTCCTTTTCTAACCCAAACAAATTTAGTTGCTAAATTTACATCATATATCTTATCATAGCAAAATTTAGCAAGGTGGCCCTTACGTCCACATTGTGTACAAGTGTACACATGAGCATATATCGTGTTATAGGAGTGAACGTGGGAAGCATGTGTATGCCGTGATTTGTGTGCATGCATAGATGGAACTTGTTTCTTTCGAAACATAGATTCCAATCGTGAGTGGTTCAAAGCACAATGGCTCAAAAATGGGGCCCAAACAATCAACACTCTTCTTAAGCATAGACATATCATTTTAAATTATAGAAGAGGTAGTGCATGCAATAGGTGAGCTAGATGGCGAAGCTACACTAGCATGGCAAACATGTGTAGACAAATCATTTTTTAAAGAAACATTTTTCTTTAAACAATCTTCCAATTCTTGTGAAATCAAATCACTTTTGTTTTTCAAAGAAACATTTTCTTTTACAACAAATTCAACTTTTAAAGATAAAGCCTCATTTTTCTTTAAAACATTTTCACAATCATTTTTGGTTTTCAAAATTTTGTTTTCATTAAGTGCAAGTTCAAGTTGGGATTTAAGTGAGTCAAGTTCACTTGAAATTGAAAATCACCTAGAGGGGGGTGAATAGGTGATGATACTAATCTAGTGAACTTAATGCGGAATTTAAAAACTAATTGCAATTAACAAGAGATGCACACTCAAACAAGCCAAGCAAATAATTATGAATGAACAATATGAATTTATGCAAGGCACAATATAGAGAGAGAGTAAGAGCCAAGGGATCAAGCGCAAACAACAAGATATGTTTCGAAGTTCGAGCACCCAGCTCTACATCCCCGCCTTCACACAGAAGGATTTCAACTCCACTAGCTTGTCCACAAAGGACTCCCACAACGGGAACCTCAACCGAGGATTTGGGGCAATAACAATTACAAGGAGTACCCAACTCCTCTCTTCACAAACACAACCTCCTCCTCGAGGCAAAGCACCAAGCCAACAAACAATCACCGCACAACTTGAGGGATTAGCACAAAGCTACATAAGGATCACCTCACCACTTGAGGGATACAACCCAAATGCACAACCTCTTCAACACAATGAGGGAAAGGCACAAAGCCAAGCAAAGATTGGGTTTACAACTTGGTGATCAAAAGACCACAAACAATCTCTTTTCCCACACAAAGATCCTATAGAATAAGATAGTAGATGTAGCTCAAGTGTGGAGAAAACCAAAGGAATGGAAATCAAAAACTCAAAGAAAATCTTTGGAAAAAACTAGAAACCAAGATGAAGAAGTTGAATCAAAATCTTTTCCCAAAAACCCTTTCTTGATTTTCCAAACCCTAGCAAAAATACCAAATAGATTGTTTAATTAAAGCCCAAAAACTTCTTTTGATTGCTGTGAAAACACTAGAGGTCAGGAAAAATTAGAGAAAACCTCTTTCCAATGGGGTATTTATAGCCCATTTAGAAAACTAGCCGTTGGCAGCAGAAATTGCCGAAAATGAACCACCGGTCGGCCGGTCGGTCGACCGTCCAACGGTCATATTTTGACCGCTGACAGCTACCGGTCGACCGGACGGTCGACCGTCCCCAGAACCAGAGAGCAACGGCTCTCTAGCCGATCGGCCGCTCGGTCGACCGGGAACAAACAGAGAGCAACCTGCTCTCAGTCGGTCGACCGTGCGGTCGACCGGCTTATGGGGCAGCCAGCGTGCACGTATCCGTGCACGTCGGTCGATCGCTACGGTCGACCGGCTACTTGGTCCGGTCGACCGTTTGGTCGACCGACCTAGCCTGGCAGCAGCAGTTCTGATCAGAAAAACAAGTAATTTTTAATCCTAAAAATTCTCATAAATCTTCTAAAAATACACAAAAATAGTTTTATCATTTTATTTTGAAATATAAACTTGTGATAAAAATTTTATCACAAATAACAAGCATTTTGACACATTTTTGTGTCTTATCATTTTTGCCAAAAATCAAAAACTGTATTTTCTAAAACTTAGATTTTTGAATAGAAGGTACACTTTGTCCAAAACTCATCCAAATACAAAAACATGGTATTTAAACAACATTTAGGCATGATGTATATGGATATAATCCTATATACATGAAACATATATATATCCATGTTTTTTACTTTAATTCCAAAAAAATGTTTTGTTAAAAATACCAAAACATAAAGCACATGAATAAGTAAGTCAAAACTAAGTTTGTCTAAGAAGTTGAAGCATGCATGTATATAGAACAAATCTTATATACATTAAACCATGTAAACTTGTTTTGAATCTATCTATTCATGAAAACCAAGATCAGTTAAACCAAAAACGGAAAAACCGAAAACCAATATTCAAAACATGAAACGTGTGTGTTGTGAACTTAAGCATATCATACTATTCTAGTCTTTACAATTTGGATCTAAACACAACACTAAACTATGGTACCGATGTCTTCTTGTAGAGCGCCGTCTCCAAGCAGACTCGATCCAAAACTCCTTGATCCACCGAGCAAGTGCTATATATGAACTTTGACGCTCGGGCTCTTGAATCAACATGTGAAAGCTTCCAAATCATCTTGTTGAAGCTAATCACCTACTAATAACTTGATTAATGATCTGAAACTAAAATCACAAGATTATTAGTACACAAACTACATGAGTTAATCATCATCAAAACTAGAGTGGAAGGCCTTTGGGCCAACAATCTCCCCCTTTTTGATGATGACAAAACTCATGGAGTTATATATGCATGGATTAAAGTTAAGCTTCAAAGAAGCTCCCCCTTAACTCATGCATAAAACAAATAAACATAAATATGCAATGAATGACAATGCAAAAACAATGAAAGGCTCTAGATACCCAATGAAATGTTCAAAAACAAAACATGCTCTAAATACCAAACATATGAAATGCATCATGCATAAAACGTGCTCTTCATAACAATACTCTTGATAACAATGCATCATGCATAAAACGTGCTCTTGATAACAATACTCTTGATAACAATGCATCATGCATAAAACGTGCTCTTGATAACAATACTCTTGATAACAATAAACTCTTGATACAAATAAACTCTTGATACCAATAAAAACACGTTCTTAAATAATGCTCTTGATACTAATTAAACAATTAAACTCTAATTAAACAATTAAACGTCAAACTAATAAATAAAACAAAATATGCATATAAAACATGCATATAAACTCAAATACTTCTCTCCCTTTTTGTCAATCATCAACAAAGGGGTCCAAGTAAAAACAAAAACATTCTTTCCCCTTTTTGTTCGAAACAAAGAAACAATAAAGGGTTTAAAAGCAATAAAACAATGTTCTCCCCTTTTTGTCTAAAACACAAATGATGTAAATAAGGGGTGACAATCAATTAAGATATCAATTAAAAATTTGTCAAAGTAGAGCATCTTGATACCAATTGAAAGGAAACATAAAAACATTGATACTAATTTTAAGAAAAATAATCTTGATACCAATTGAAATTAAACATAACAAATTTTGAATTTCTAAACAAGGATTTTGATACCAATTGTAAATATTTTTCATTTTGAACATATGATACCAAATTGAAATTTTCAATCATAAAGTATGGGAGTGTTGCAAACTTTTGAGCTTTCAAGTCCAAACTTCTTTACGAGTTCCTTTGCATACTTGGCTTGACATATGAAATTCCCATCTTGCAATTGCTTGATTTGGAGTCCAAGAAAGAAATTCAATTCACCCATGGAAGACATTTCAAACTCACATTGCATAACCTTTTCAAACTCCTTGCATAAAAACTCATTAGTAGAACCAAAGATTATAACATCAACATAAATTTGCACAATTAAAATGTCATTATCAACATGCTTAGTAAAAAGAGTTGTGTCTACTTTGCCTTTAACAAAATCATTTGAAATGAGAAAACTAGAAAGCCTTTCATACCAAGCTCTTGGAGCTTGTTTCAATCCATACAAAGCTTTATCAAGTTTAAAAACAAAATTGGGATGAACATGATCAACAAAACCGGGAGGTTGTTCAACATAAACTTCTTCATTAATAAAACCATTTAAAAATGTACTTTTCACATCCATTTGAAAAAGTTTAAAATTTTTAAAAGATGCAAAAGCTAGTGTTATCCGTATGGCTTCAAGTGTGCTACGGGTGCAAAGGTCTCCTCAAAATCAATTCCTTCAACTTGAGTGTAACCTTGGGCCACTAACCTAGCTTTATTCCTAATAACATTTTCGGACTCATCCATCTTGTTCCTAAAGATCCACTTAGTACCAATTATTGGTCTATCGTGAGGCCTAGGAACAAGGTGCCAAACTTCGTTGCGCTCAAATTGATTGAGTTCCTCTTGCATGGCTAGCAACCAATAAGAGTCCGCCTTGGCTTCGAGGATGCTTTTGGGTTCAAAATGAGAAATGAATGCAAAGTTACCACATAAGTCATGGAGTTTGGAGCGAGTTGTTACCCCTTTAGAGACATCACCTAAAATGAGTTCCTTGGGGTGATTTGTAGCGTATCTCCAATCTTTAGAAAGTGGTTGAGAATCTTCCACTTCATCCTTTTGAACATCACCAATGGGTTCTTTCTTTTCTTCTTGAGAGGGTGAGACCTTCAAGGATAGTCTCTCCATGTCTTCACCTAATGGGTCAATCTCTACAACATTCTCAACAACCACATTAGATTCTTCAAATTTAACATGCATGGATTCTTCAATGGTAAGGGAAGATCTATTGAATACTCTATAAGCTTTACTAGTAGAAGAGTATCCAACAAAGATAGCTTCATAAGCATTAGCATTAAATTTACCCAAGTTATCTTTAGTATTCAAAACAAAACACTTGCATCCAAAAACTTTGAAATATGAAACATTAGGTTTTCTAGAATGATACATTTCAAAAGATGTTTTGGAAGAATTTTACACAAATAAATACGATTTGAAATATAGCATGCGGTGTTTACGGCCTCGGCCCATAAATATTGAGGGAGGTCATATTCACTCATCATGGTCCTAGCCATCTCTTGAAGTGTTCTATTTTTCCTTTCTACAACTCCATTTTGTTGTGGAGTTCTAGAAATCTCATCCCTCTCTTGCAAAGCAATCTCAAGTTTAGAAGATAAATTTTTATTTTCTTCTTTTAAACCAAAGTTATCCTTTTTCAAAAGTTTGTATTTTGAAATCAAATTTTCACAATTTTTAGCAAGTTCATCCTTCAAGGCTTGTGCATCCATACACTCATTGCAATATGAACTAGTACTAACATCTAGTTGAGTGTCCGAGTGTACCTCAAGGGAGTCATTCCCTTAGACCATGAAGCAACGTTCGTCGGACTCGTCTCGACTAGATCTCCTCTTCTTATTGATAAGCATTGATAGCTCGGGAGATGTCAAGATGTTCCACACTGCAAAAGCGAAATCATAGTGAGAAAACACATGTAAATATTTTTTATCAAGGGATGCTCTAAGTGCCTTTAGGGCTTGTGCATTTGCCTCTATATGCTTGCTATCACTAAGGTAGGATTCCTTGGTAATGGTAAGGTAAACATTATAACCTAAGGCTTTCAAATGACAACTCATCATAACCTTCCATATATCAAGTCTAGTGTAACGCCCCGATCCCGCTGATACGGGGACGTCACTGCGACGTATATACGTAGGTCAGAACTACCCTTCCGTATATACGCTAAGCATCAGTACAAACAAGAATCAGAGTACGGAAGCAAATGGTGCATTATACATTCCAACACATATAGTACAATTACACAGTTATCATCAGAAGTGATCACAATATTACATGAATATCATATCACTAGCATGCGCAAATGCGAGAGTACAAAGGATATACATAGAAATGTACAAGTATGAACAGTATAAAAGTACTCACGAGTTTACAAAGGGAAAACTCGGGAGGCACAAAGAGGGTCTGGAAGGATGTAGCCCTGGACGGTCAGCTGGAGGTCCACGCTGCCGCTGCGCTACTCTGAGCAGTAAAGGGGGAAATCTACGCGCTCCGGGCTCCAGGACCTGGACATGAGAATCCAGGGGAGTCAGTGAAACTCCCCAGGCGAGTATGATACAATGCCAGGTGGCGAGCCGGGATGAACACAAGTGTCAAGTACAGAAGACCGGAGGGTTAGAACACAAATGAAGTATATATAAGAACGGATATAACGTAATAATCGTAAAACAGGAAATCCGAAGTAAAACTGATCACACGCAAAATTGATTGTATACGCTTAGGTTACGGTTCCATGAGACTAGTACATCGAAGGAATAATCCAAACAAGGAAACCCTCATATATATACCTTTTGTCTCATGCCACCGAATATCCAAGCGTATATAATCAGAGTTGCAATTCGTATGATAGTGACAGGAATACAGAACAATAATGATCAGGGGTCCATAACAGTAAAATATAACAGGAATCATCACAGGTACACATAACAGAAACTATAACAGGAAACAAAACTGACATCTATTGTTATTATTACTCGTCTGACTCATATATCTCGGCATGTGTCCAGGTGTGCACCCCAACACACATACATCCATATATAAGCGAGTCGAGGGTTGTTAACGGAAGCAGATGGAGAACTGACAGAGCTTCTTATAGTGGTTCACATACACCGGGGACCAGTTTGTTGGTCCAACGGTTCCCACCACCTGGGACCGGTTTGGAGGCCCAAAGTCCCCCTATATGTACTCATGTGGGCCCTAAGTCCCACTATAGTCGTCCGCCATATATATATCATATCCATCACTATAAGCAAGGTATCATTCCGGCATCCATCACTTCCTCCCATACCCATACAAGTTGTCCTTTCTATAGCTTTTTAACATAATTATCAGATTTCGGAAATGAACAATATCATAACAGGTATACATAACAGTAATCAGTACATAACGGTAATCAGGTGTTACATCCCCTTTATCGTGATAATTGTAAGAATCGGTGTATCATGCTTGGTGTCAAGAGATAGCATGACAAGTGGTGATGTACATCTAACAAGCAACCAAACATATCAAGGAATTGATAATAGTCAGGGTAAGTCATGGCCTAACAAGAGGGTCTAGCAAGTCAGGTGATAACACAATTACCAAGTGATATACATGTGTTAAAAGGAAACATGCAATTGACAAGTCTGAAGTAATAGCATGGCAATCATAGGAGAAACTCAGAAGTCAACGACCACGAAGGGTCGGCCACGCATAGAATGAAAACAGTAAAAGATATAAAGTATGAAATACAATACATGAAGACTAGAGCGAGAATACTATCATAATCAATGAAATGGGAAACAAGAGGGTAGCGAGTAAGAATACTCGCCCAAATCACCAAAACGCCGAAATATCCGGAATCCACTGAAGTTCGGGATGCGCCATAACCTGTGATAAAATCATATAGAGAGAACAGGAGTGAGAAAGAAGGTAGGGTAGATGATGTATGTCAAGTGACAAGTCAAGTGAACCTATATGTGATGTAAGTCTAAAGGGTAAGGTTCATGTTCAAGAAGGAAATTAACTATAACTGATAGGCAAGGTTAGTCGACTAGGGTGGAAGAGTAGTCGACTAATAGTGGGATTAGTCGACTAACAGTTTTGTATAGTCGACTAAAACTGGGTTCCAGAGAGTTGGGTTTTGGTTCAGGATAAGTTAGTCGACTAGGGAAGAATGGTTAGTCGACTAATAGTCTATAGTCGACTAATAATATAGTCAAGTCGACTAGGACCGAGAGTTAAGGTTTCTGGTTTCAAGCAAGGTTAGTCGACTAGGGTCAAGAGTGTAGTCGACTAAGGGTCTCTAGTCGACTAGGAAACTAGGTAAGTCGACTAATACTGTGTTTCCAGAAAAGGTTAAGTTTCAGCTAAGGGTTTCTAGTCGACTAATCTATAGGTCTAGTCGACTAATCGTCTGGAAACAGTAAACAGAACAGATTTCCTAGGGTTTGGGTTTGATGGCTAAATAATCATGGATTTAAAGACATAATTGAACATGATATGTGAACTTAAGCATGCTAAGAAATAACCAAGTCTTGGTGATGAAAATTACCTACTAAAAGAGATGGTTGATGATGGAAGTCGATGATGAAGAAAAGGTGGAGTCTTTGATGGAGTTGATGACCTTGGTGGTTGTTTCCATGGCGATGAAGGAAGAAGAAGATGAAGCTAGGTTGGAGAAGTGGTGGTGGTTGCCTTGGTGGAGATGAAGGAGATGGAGGTGGTGAAAGCTAGGGTTTAGCTTTTGGTGAAGAGAAATGAAAAAAAGGGGATTGAAATGAAAAGGAAATGTATATATAGGATTTGGATTTTGTAAAGGGAGTTGCAATTAAATAAAAGGGAGGGGCTTACTTGCAAAGTGGAGAGGTGAGGTGGAGATTTGTGTGGTGGAGATTGGTGGAGAATTGTGTGGATGAAAATGGAAGCTTAGGGAGGAAGAAAAGAATAAAGGAAAAGGAAAAATGGAAAAGAAATTATAATTGTAACGCCCCGATTTCCAAGATACGGGGACGTCACTGCGACGTATATACGTAGGTCAGAGAGTGCCCCCACGTATATACGCTAAGCATAAAATACAACAAGAAATCCGAGTACACACGAAGCGTGGTATTCATACAAATGCCAACATGAAAGGTACATATACAAAGTCATCACAGTATGATAAACATCTACACATTACATGTGTCTTTTATCATAACAAGTCCAAAAGTAAAATATACAAGATGAACAACAAAATGCTCACGAGTAGGATGGAGATCCCGTGAGTCAAAAGAGGAGCCTGGCACGAAGGAAGAAGAGCTAGCCTGCTCACTAGAGGAAGCTCAATCTACAGTGGATGGCTCCACTACGATCCAAGCTTCGAAATCTGAATATGCAAATCCAAAGGGTCAAGACATATAATAGTAAACAACTATAGCCAAGTGGCAAAGCGATAAGAATAGGGGTTAGAACACAAGTATAATATATGAGGACAGGTATCGCATACATGGAACAGGAAATCGAAAGTAAGGTTAATTATAAGCAAAAGTGATTGTATACGCTTAGGTCACGGTCCCATGAGACTAGTACATCGAAGGAATAATCCAAACAAGGAAACCCTCATATATATACCTTTGACTCATGCCACAGTATATCCAAGCGTATAGAATCAGAGATGCAAATCAACTATGGTCAAGCCAAGAATGCATAACAGTAATTGTCAAGGTCCATAATACACGTATCATAAGTCATAACCGGAACTATAACATGAATCACAATAGGCAACGTCTACTATTATTATTACTCGTCTAACTCATATATCTAGGTATGTGTTTGAGTGTACATCCCACACACATACATCCATATATAAGAAAGTCGAGGGTCGTTACCGGAAGTAGATGGAGAACTGATATCACCTCTTATAGTGGTTTCCATACACCTGGAACCAGCTTTGGAGGCCCAAAGTCCCCCTAAATGTAATGACATATAACTTACCGCCAATATATATATCCCATCACTATAAGCAAGGTATCATTCCGGCATCCATCACTTCCTCCCATACCCATACAAGTTGTTCCTTTATATAGTTTATTAATATAATTATCTGATTATGGGAATGAGTAGGATCATAACTGTAATCATACATGTAGTCAGAACTGTAATCATAAATGTAATCAGAAATGTAAGACATAGCAAGTGATCAGGTACTACATTCCCATTATCGAGATAATTATACAATGTCAAGTGTGTCATGCCTTGTTGTAAAGAGATAGCATGACAAGATGGTAATATACATGTGTTAAAAGGAAACATAAAACTAACAAGTCTAAAGAATTGACGAACGGTTGATAATGTTAACGAACAAGTCATGAAGTATCAAGTGGTGAGATCCATCAAGTAATAAGTCATGTGGTATCAATTATGAAGCATAAACAAGACTAATATATCATACATGGATCAAGGTAAGATCAGATTTTAAAAAGAAAAGAATCAGAAATTTGGCCCAGATTTAGCCTATCGGTCGACCTCCGGTCGACTGCCGGTCGACTGGGTTTTCAAGGGCGGTCGGGTGCCGGTCGACTGCCGGTCGACCGTACAAAGTGCGTGAGCTCCAGATTTTCTACCGGTCGACTGGTTGGTGAACCGGTCGACCGCCTACTCAAAGTTGTGCACGTTTGTGCACATCGGTCGACTGCCCCCCTTGGGCCGGTCGACCGGGGTTCTGGAATATGCTGCTGTTTGGTCTGAAAATCTGAGTTTTGGGAAGTTGATTTTGATAGACTAAAAATATGATTTTTATGATACAAGTGAACAAAATAGGGACATAGAAATATTCTAGGAATTAGGAAAGTCTTGGTGAGTAAAAATACTCACTTCGATCGGTTGTTTGGGCTTTAACGAGTTCCGGAAGAAGTCGAGGTTGACGAAAAGCGCCGAAGTGATCCTCGACGATCTTGCGGACGATCCCAATCCAACGAAGTGGTGGTTGCTTGGGATGGAGATGAACCTAGGGTTTGCTTTAGAGAAGGAGAGGGATTTGCAAAGGTTGGTTTCTTGATGAAGTGAAGAAAAGAATTAAAATGTAAAGTGTTTGGTTTAAATAGGGTTTGGATTTGTAAAAGAGGAGTAATTAAATAATTGAGAGGGGGCTTATTTGCAAATAGGGGGATGAGGTGTTCTCTTTAGCCAATAGGGGCTTGCCATGTGTGGGGTGAGGTGGAGGGTTTGTGTGGTGGAGATGAAATGGAAGTGTGTGGAAGTGGTGAGGTGGAAGTGATGAGGTGGCAAAGCTTAGGAATGAAGTAAAGGAATGTGTGGTGGAGAATTAAAGGAAAAGGAAATAGGAAAAGGAAAAGAATTGGAAAAGAGAAGATATTTCTCTAACTCCAAAAATGAAAATATTGGAAACACGGATTCCTAGGTTGAAGTCGATCATGCGGGAAAACATTTCAGAAAATACCGAAATCGTCCGAAATTCAAGTATCTCGGAATGACTCGTAAATTATACCAAAAATCAATAATATTATACTAAATATCATAGTGAAATCCGTTTTAAGAAATACGATATAGTTTTAAAGCTAAAAATCCTGGAACCAATAAAATACCGACTCCGTTGGGATTTTCATAAATTCATAAAATGCTCAGAAAAAGAATGTAGGTAGAAATATAATTCTAAGAGATAATGCCTAAAGGCCTTTCTAGAAATTCCTAACAGTTTGTGAATTAAAAATCCTAGAATCGGTTATCTACCGACTCCGGTGGAAGATCCATAAATTCGTAAAATCTTCAGAAAAAGTATTTGAGTAAGGAACATTATTCTAAGCAGAAATGTCTAAAGAATCTTCGAGAAATTCTAAACAGTTTGTAAGATAAAAATTCGGGAATCGATCAGCGGCACTGGTCGACACCGGTTTTGAAGAAATTCATTTTAATTCTAGAAAATTCCAGAAATTCACATAAAATCTAATATATTAGAAAATGATATTTGAAATTGAAATTGGTCAAATACGGGAAGTAAATCGAAAAATACGATCGAAAAACTGAATACGCATTTATGTACGTATTCCAGGAACGGGGTATTACAATCCACCCACCTTACAAAAATTGCGTCCTCGCAATTTCATTAAGGGGTAAATTGAACACAAAGGGGACATGGTTGGAGTCAAAATTCCGAAAAATCAAAACAAGGGTAAGATGAATACAGGAATGACTAGGATGAACAATGATGGAATGATAAAGGAAAATATTTAGGATGATAAACAACTCAAATACAAGATCTGGGGTAGTGGTTACCATGATATCCTAGGGTTCCTGCTCCGGATGCTGGTCTACCCACTCTGCTGCATCCTCCGATGTCTCTGCCTCCATGATGCGAACTTGACCTCTACCATGGTCTGCTCTAGGCCTTATTCCTCTCTGCTGATGAGCATACTGCTGAGGCGGAATTGGAACTCTTCGATCCACAGGTTCTGGGTTCCTCCTTAATGGTGGAGCTGGAAGAGCTGGGGCTGGATGTGCTGGTCGGATTGGTGCCACATGACCAAACTTCCTGTGTGGGCAATCCCATAGCATATGACTCCCTGACCCACACACTAAACATAATCTCTTAGCTACTCGACAATCGCTCTTATAATGCCCGGGTCTGTGGCAATAGTTGCATACAATCTGAGACAGAGGAGGTTGGGATGGTCTCTTCATCATCGGGCCATGGTTTGCCCTACCTGCATCTCCCTCATCTATCAACTCAAAAGGCCTCTTCTTGGCCTGGTGTCTCATCTGATCCCCTTGCTCCTTCTCAAACCCACGCTCTACCTCCCGAGCGATGGTGAGAACCTCTGCATAGGTCTTCAGCTGCTGGGGCATCAGGTACATCTGAATCTTCATCTGTAGACCCTGCTGAAACCTGCTCGCTCGCTTCTCCTCGTCCGTTACCATATACGGCGCGAAGCGGCTCAGTCGAAGAAACTCCGCGGCATACTCGTCCACGGACTTGTTCCCCTGCTGGAGTCTGATGAATTGCTCCTCCATATCTTTCTGCGCCGTAGCAGGGAAAAGGCGGCTGTAAAAACTCTTGGAGAAAGTATCCCAGGTAATAGGTTTCTCCAACCGGGCCTCCTCGGCCAACCACCAAGTTCGAGCTATGTCTTTAAGCTGAATCTTGGCGACTTCAACTTGGTTCTCCTGTGGGACACGGGCTGCGTTCAGCAGGTCTGTCGTGTCCGTCAACCATTGCTCCGCCTCCAATGGTTTCTCGCTCCCCGTGAATATAGCAGGCTGTAGTCTTCTGAAGTCCGATACATTCCCGGGTTTCTGTTCCTTCGGGGCTGCTAACTCTTGTCTAAGGAGCTCGGTCTGCTGCTGCTGATTTTCCATCTGCCGTTGCTGGTTTCCCAGCATAGCCTGAATGATTCCCAAGACATCGGTATTCTCTCCTCCTACGGGTCCATTCGGTACTTGCCCGATGTTGTTACGACCCGATCGTCTCTCCATACCGAATAGATGAAAGATAACTGGATTTGAAAACAAATGGAAGGAGTTTAGGATACAAGGAAATGAATCAAGGAAGGAATCAAGAAGGACTTAACAACTTTGTATATTATAGTTGGCATTAGCAAATTACAGGAATTTGCCGCTTGTTTGTACTTTAGGTGTGAGAGCCTAGGCTCTGATACCAACCTGTAACGCCCCGATTTCCAAGATACGGGGACGTCACTGCGACGTATATACGTAGGTCAGAGAGTGCCCCCACGTATATACGCTAAGCATAAAATACAACAAGAAATCCGAGTACACACGAAGCGTGGTATTCATACAAATGCCAACATGAAAGGTACATATACAAAGTCATCACAGTATGATAAACATCTACACATTACATGTGTCTTTTATCATAACAAGTCCAAAAGTAAAATATACAAGATGAACAACAAAATGCTCACGAGTAGGATGGAGATCCCGTGAGTCAAAAGAGGAGCCTGGCACGAAGGAAGAAGAGCTAGCCTGCTCACTAGAGGAAGCTCAATCTACAGTGGATGGCTCCACTACGATCCAAGCTTCGAAATCTGAATATGCAAATCCAAAGGGTCAAGACATATAATAGTAAACAACTATAGCCAAGTGGCAAAGCGATAAGAATAGGGGTTAGAACACAAGTATAATATATGAGGACAGGTATCGCATACATGGAACAGGAAATCGAAAGTAAGGTTAATTATAAGCAAAAGTGATTGTATACGCTTAGGTCACGGTCCCATGAGACTAGTACATCGAAGGAATAATCCAAACAAGGAAACCCTCATATATATACCTTTGACTCATGCCACAGTATATCCAAGCGTATAGAATCAGAGATGCAAATCAACTATGGTCAAGCCAAGAATGCATAACAGTAATTGTCAAGGTCCATAATACACGTATCATAAGTCATAACCGGAACTATAACATGAATCACAATAGGCAACGTCTACTATTATTATTACTCGTCTAACTCATATATCTAGGTATGTGTTTGAGTGTACATCCCACACACATACATCCATATATAAGAAAGTCGAGGGTCGTTACCGGAAGTAGATGGAGAACTGATATCACCTCTTATAGTGGTTTCCATACACCTGGAACCAGCTTTGGAGGCCCAAAGTCCCCCTAAATGTAATGACATATAACTTACCGCCAATATATATATCCCATCACTATAAGCAAGGTATCATTCCGGCATCCATCACTTCCTCCCATACCCATACAAGTTGTTCCTTTATATAGTTTATTAATATAATTATCTGATTATGGGAATGAGTAGGATCATAACTGTAATCATACATGTAGTCAGAACTGTAATCATAAATGTAATCAGAAATGTAAGACATAGCAAGTGATCAGGTACTACATTCCCATTATCGAGATAATTATACAATGTCAAGTGTGTCATGCCTTGTTGTAAAGAGATAGCATGACAAGATGGTAATATACATGTGTTAAAAGGAAACATAAAACTAACAAGTCTAAAGAATTGACGAACGGTTGATAATGTTAACGAACAAGTCATGAAGTATCAAGTGGTGAGATCCATCAAGTAATAAGTCATGTGGTATCAATTATGAAGCATAAACAAGACTAATATATCATACATGGATCAAGGTAAGATCAGATTTTAAAAAGAAAAGAATCAGAAATTTGGCCCAGATTTAGCCTATCGGTCGACCTCCGGTCGACTGCCGGTCGACTGGGTTTTCAAGGGCGGTCGGGTGCCGGTCGACTGCCGGTCGACCGTACAAAGTGCGTGAGCTCCAGATTTTCTACCGGTCGACTGGTTGGTGAACCGGTCGACCGCCTACTCAAAGTTGTGCACGTTTGTGCACATCGGTCGACTGCCCCCCCTTGGGCCGGTCGACCGGGGTTCTGGAATATGCTGCTGTTTGGTCTGAAAATCTGAGTTTTGGGAAGTTGATTTTGATAGACTAAAAATATGATTTTTATGATACAAGTGAACAAAATAGGGACATAGAAATATTCTAGGAATTAGGAAAGTCTTGGTGAGTAAAAATACTCACTTCGATCGGTTGTTTGGGCTTTAACGAGTTCCGGAAGAAGTCGAGGTTGACGAAAAGCGCCGAAGTGATCCTCGACGATCTTGCGGACGATCCCAATCCAACGAAGTGGTGGTTGCTTGGGATGGAGATGAACCTAGGGTTTGCTTTAGAGAAGGAGAGGGATTTGCAAAGGTTGGTTTCTTGATGAAGTGAAGAAAAGAATTAAAATGTAAAGTGTTTGGTTTAAATAGGGTTTGGATTTGTAAAAGAGGAGTAATTAAATAATTGAGAGGGGGCTTATTTGCAAATAGGGGGATGAGGTGTTCTCTTTAGCCAATAGGGGCTTGCCATGTGTGGGGTGAGGTGGAGGGTTTGTGTGGTGGAGATGAAATGGAAGTGTGTGGAAGTGGTGAGGTGGAAGTGATGAGGTGGCAAAGCTTAGGAATGAAGTAAAGGAATGTGTGGTGGAGAATTAAAGGAAAAGGAAATAGGAAAAGGAAAAGAATTGGAAAAGAGAAGATATTTCTCTAACTCCAAAAATGAAAATATTGGAAACACGGATTCCTAGGTTGAAGTCGATCATGCGGGAAAACATTTCAGAAAATACCGAAATCGTCCGAAATTCAAGTATCTCGGAATGACTCGTAAATTATACCAAAAATCAATAATATTATACTAAATATCATAGTGAAATCCGTTTTAAGAAATACGATATAGTTTTAAAGCTAAAAATCCCGGAACCAATAAAATACCGACTCCGTTGGGATTTTCATAAATTCATAAAATGCTCAGAAAAAGAATGTAGGTAGAAATATAATTCTAAGAGATAATGCCTAAAGGCCTTTCTAGAAATTCCTAACAGTTTGTGAATTAAAAATCCTAGAATCGGTTATCTACCGACTCCGGTGGAAGATCCATAAATTCGTAAAATCTTCAGAAAAAGTATTTGAGTAAGGAACATTATTCTAAGCAGAAATGTCTAAAGAATCTTCGAGAAATTCTAAACAGTTTGTAAGATAAAAATTCGGGAATCGATCAGCGGCACTGGTCGACACCGGTTTTGAAGAAATTCATTTTAATTCTAGAAAATTCCAGAAATTCACATAAAATCTAATATATTAGAAAATGATATTTGAAATTGAAATTGGTCAAATACGGGAAGTAAATCGAAAAATACGATCGAAAAACTGAATACGCATTTATGTACGTATTCCAGGAACGGGGTATTACAATAATGAGAAGATATTTTGGAGAAGATATTTTTGGTGGAGAAGATATTTTCTTGGAATCAGAATGTGAAAATACTGGAAGGACAGATACCCGGGATTGAGTCGTGGATACGGAAATCTTTCGGGAAAATACCGGATACGTCCCGAAATCAAGTATCTCGGAACGACCCGAAATAAATATCAAAAATCAAGAATATTATATGAAGAATAATAGCGAAATCCGTTTTAAGAAATACTTTACAGTTTTAATATTAAAAATCCCGGAATCAGTTACCTACCGACTCCGAAAGAATTTTCATAAAATCATAAAATCCTCAGAAAAAGAATGTAGGTAGAAAATATGATTCTAAGAAGAAAAGTCTAAAGACTCTTCTAGAAATTCCAAGTGGTTTGTGAATTAAAAATCCAGGAATCGGTCAGCGGCATTGGCCGACACCGGTTTTGAAGAAATTCATTTTAATTCCAGAAAAATCTAGAAAATCATAGAAAATATATAATAATGGAAAATGATATTTAAAACTAAAATCGGTCAAATCTAATCACCGGAAAGACCAAATCGAATAATATACTATAATCGAGTTCCTGGTTCGGACTGGGACTGACTCCGAGTCCACGAATCCAAATCCAAGACAAAACAATCATATAAGGAATTCATAAAGCAAAACAAATACAGGAAACAAATCGAAAAAATACGATCGGAAAATCTGAATACGCAACTAAGTACGTATTCCGGGAACGGGGTATTACAATCCACCCACCTTACAAAAAATTGCGTCCTCGCAATTTCGTTAAGGGGTAAATTGAACACAAGGAGGACAATGGCTGGAATAAAGGCTTCATAAAACCAAAACAGGGTAAAGGATGGAAAGGATTAGGAATCAAAGGAAGGATAGTCAAGAAATAGATAACTCTGCACTTGTAGTTGGAATGTATAACCAAGACTCATGTATTCCAGTTGCAAATCTCTTTACCATTGATTTGCCTTCTGGACGTACTGAGGAGGTTAGAGCCTAAGCTCTGATACCAACCTGTAACGCCCCGATCCCGCTGATACGGGGACGTCACTGCGACGTATATACGTAGGTCAGAACTACCCTTCCGTATATACGCTAAGCATCAGTACAAACAAGAATCAGAGTACGGAAGCAAATGGTGCATTATACATTCCAACACATATAGTACAATTACACAGTTATCATCAGAAGTGATCACAATATTACATGAATATCATATCACTAGCATGCGCAAATGCGAGAGTACAAAGGATATACATAGAAATGTACAAGTATGAACAGTATAAAAGTACTCACGAGTTTACAAAGGGAAAACTCGGGAGGCACAAAGAGGGTCTGGAAGGATGTAGCCCTGGACGGTCAGCTGGAGGTCCACGCTGCCGCTGCGCTACTCTGAGCAGTAAAGGGGGAAATCTACGCGCTCCGGGCTCCAGGACCTGGACATGAGAATCCAGGGGAGTCAGTGAAACTCCCCAGGCGAGTATGATACAATGCCAGGTGGCGAGCCGGGATGAACACAAGTGTCAAGTACAGAAGACCGGAGGGTTAGAACACAAATGAAGTATATATAAGAACGGATATAACGTAATAATCATAAAACAGGAAATCTGAAGTAAAACTGATCACACGCAAAATTGATTGTATACGCTTAGGTTACGGTTCCATGAGACTAGTACATCGAAGGAATAATCCAAACAAGGAAACCCTCATATATATACCTTTTGTCTCATGCCACCGAATATCCAAGCGTATATAATCAGAGTTGCAATTCGTATGATAGTGACAGGAATACAGAACAATAATGATCAGGGGTCCATAACAGTAAAATATAACAGGAATCATCACAGGTACACATAACAGAAACTATAACAGGAAACAAAACTGACATCTATTGTTATTATTACTCGTCTGACTCATATATCTCGGCATGTGTCCAGGTGTGCACCCCAACACACATACATCCATATATAAGCGAGTCGAGGGTTGTTAACGGAAGCAGATGGAGAACTGACAGAGCTTCTTATAGTGGTTCACATACACCGGGGACCAGTTTGTTGGTCCAACGGTTCCCACCACCTGGGACCGGTTTGGAGGCCCAAAGTCCCCCTATATGTACTCATGTGGGCCCTAAGTCCCACTATAGTCGTCCGCCATATATATATCATATCCATCACTATAAGCAAGGTATCATTCCGGCATCCATCACTTCCTCCCATACCCATACAAGTTGTCCTTTCTATAGCTTTTTAACATAATTATCAGATTTCGGAAATGAACAATATCATAACAGGTATACATAACAGTAATCAGTACATAACGGTAATCAGGTGTTACATCCCCTTTATCGTGATAATTGTAAGAATCGGTGTATCATGCTTGGTGTCAAGAGATAGCATGACAAGTGGTGATGTACATCTAACAAGCAACCAAACATATCAAGGAATTGATAATAGTCAGGGTAAGTCATGGCCTAACAAGAGGGTCTAGCAAGTCAGGTGATAACACAATTACCAAGTGATATACATGTGTTAAAAGGAAACATGCAATTGACAAGTCTGAAGTAATAGCATGGCAATCATAGGAGAAACTCAGAAGTCAACGACCACGAAGGGTCGGCCACGCATAGAATGAAAACAGTAAAAGATATAAAGTATGAAATACAATACATGAAGACTAGAGCGAGAATACTATCATAATCAATGAAATGGGAAACAAGAGGGTAGCGAGTAAGAATACTCGCCCAAATCACCAAAACGCCGAAATATCCGGAATCCACTGAAGTTCGGGATGCGCCATAACCTGTGATAAAATCATATAGAGAGAACAGGAGTGAGAAAGAAGGTAGGGTAGATGATGTATGTCAAGTGACAAGTCAAGTGAACCTATATGTGATGTAAGTCTAAAGGGTAAGGTTCATGTTCAAGAAGGAAATTAACTATAACTGATAGGCAAGGTTAGTCGACTAGGGTGGAAGAGTAGTCGACTAATAGTGGGATTAGTCGACTAACAGTTTTGTATAGTCGACTAAAACTGGGTTCCAGAGAGTTGGGTTTTGGTTCAGGATAAGTTAGTCGACTAGGGAAGAATGGTTAGTCGACTAATAGTCTATAGTCGATGATTAGTACACAATATTGCATATTTTACATCACAACTCCCATGCATATTACAAATAAATATATGAATTTTAATCCTCTTCTCTACATATTTGCAGGTACACACTTAAAAGGAGAGATATTCAGATAATCACTTAATTAGCACTAATTAAGTGATTAATCCAAGATTAAGGATAAAGCCAAATTCAAATCCAGATCTAGAGAGATCCGCGCAACAAACTCAGAATCCAAGTGGTCCACGTGGCCAACAACCTTGTAACTGATCTCCACCAGAAAGATCCGATCCAACGGCCCAGATCTGGCGGCAATCCCGCGGCAATCCGCGGCAATCTTGGGCCGTTAGATCCCCGGATTTTGTGGCAACCACCTTATCTCCAGAAGCTTCTCAGTTCTCCTATAAATACCTCACTTGGACCTGCGTACAGAGACTGATCAGAGAAGGGAGGAGATTAGTTTTAGGTGTTGTAATTTTCATTTTTCTCTAGGTTTTGTTCTTTAGTTCCCTCTTCTTCTCTATCCCTAGATTTCATTACAAAAGAGAGTGATTGTGAGGGAGAGAGCTTGTGTAATCAAGGGTGACAACTTGAAGCTATGCAAGGATTGATCCATCCTCCATTCCTCTACTTGAGTTTGATTCTAGTTTCTTGTGCTTTCTTTACTTGCTTTATTACTTGCTTTGTTTAGTTCTTGCAATCTAATTCAAGCTTTGTTTTAGTTCTTTAATGGCTTCTTGTAGCTAAATTTTCATTCCATGTACTAGTTTACCACTAGCTTAGCCACTTCACTACTCATGGGTGATTGCTTTTGTTAATCTTGCAAGTGTATGATCTTCTCTTCTCCGATGGTTAAACCACCATCTTGCAAATGAGAAAGTAATTAGGTCAACACGCTAGACGAATTCCAAAGCCTATGGAGTGACAACATTAGGCAAAGCTTTCATTATCAAGGAGTTTGGTAAGCTTTGGCAAGCTAGCAAGGTAATCTAGTCTTGGATCTCTTTCTTTAAGTTTCTTGATTCTTTTCTTGTGAATACAACAACCAATTCTTGATTTCTTTTCCAACGACTTCCACATGAACATATCCATCTTCTTTTGTTTCTTTTGTATTTGCTTCACTAAGTTTATAATCAAGAGAAGGATACTAGTTTGATCACTTCACAACCTAACGTTTAAAGCTTCCATCGCGAGCTCTCCCTGAGATCCGACTCGGTATAGCCCTAGGCTATAGCGGAGACAAGAAAGGGTACATCAAATACATTCTATACACATAATAAGTACACCTTTTCAGTCTAATCAAAATGGCGCCGTTGCCGGGGATGACAATTCTCTAATACGGCGCATACGTATTCTTTCTTAATCAATTTTTGGCGCCGTTGCCGGGGAGAGCGACGTATTTTTTGGTTTAAAGTGAAGTACTAAACTATTATTCTTCTCTGTTGCAGGTTACAGGAGAAGAAAACAGGAAATTTTTTACTGCAGTAACATCTAAGTGAACCTGGCTCTCTGCTCAAGAAAGCAGAGACCAGGCTTCCACTGAAGAGCCGCGGACCCGCGGCATATCCAGTGGAAACGCGGCACTTCTGAGAGCATTTCTCTCCAATTTTCTGCAGGGCTCTGTTGCTGCAAAAATACTGCTGTTTCTATATTTGAAATCCTGTGTTGTTCACTGTATTCCTGCTTAATTAAAAAACAGTAAAAAGTTGGGTGATAATTGTTAAAAATTGTTTAGACACTTGCATTTTAGGCACGTGTCTCTTCAATTCTTTACTTTTACTGTTGAAGAGTGCTGGAGGCAAGGTACGTGTTTGCATTGCATAATAGACTAGGACAAACTCTTGCTTGATTTTCTTGCTTAGAGTGAATCCTTGTTATTTTCTTGTACACTTGCACAATTCAAAGTTAAGGGCATACCCGTAAATAAGATAAGGTGGGGGAGGTCATTACCCTTTCCTTAGCCCGAAAACCACAACCCAAGCACTCACTAACCCAAGCCTCTAATTTAATAAAAAGTAGACGTTGGCCCTAGGGACATCTCGGACTCAATTAGGAGATTATCCTAAGGGGGAAAAGTGTTGGAATTTAACTCTTGCAAAATCAGTGTCTAGGAAAGGGGTTGAGGGCCGAAAGCCCGAAGGTTGCTGGTTACTTAATTAAGGAACGTCTCCGGACGGAAAACCTCCCACCAACCTTACCTTCCCTGGCTGATTAGCTTGTGGTTAGAGTCTACACTGAACCTCCTGTGGACGATCTATTGTTAGGAGTCGTCTAGGTCTAAGTCTACCCTAACTTAGGTTAGAATTTTCTTTCTTTCTTTTTTTTTTGTTTGTTTGTTTGTTTTTGTTTGTGATTGTGTGATATGGCTTACAATTACAATTCTTTCCATCATAATCCTTATGTCACACACACACCATATTCGGATAATTCCAACCCGGTGTTTTATAATATGCACCAACCACATACACCGGGTTGGCCTTATCCGAATCACTACGACCCATACCCCCCATCTAATGATTATAATGTCCAAAATAATTTCAACTCTTTACCGAGTAATTGGGGATTCCAGTACCCCGAGTCAAATTATCAAAATCCTTGTCCACCATATTCACCTTGTCCACCATATTCATTTCCTGAGTCCACTTCATATACTCCTTTTTCTGAACCTCCCTTTGAAGAAAAATTTGAGTTGCAAAGGAGTATAGAAGCCAATTTACTGAGAGTTGAGCAACAACTTCAAAAACCATTTGTCTCTCCAATTCCACCATATTCTCAAGAATCTTACTCAGTTCCACCTTTTCATAATGAACAACCATTTGCTTGTGAACCGAGTAAAGATTTCTTGTGTGAGTCAACTTTTCCATCATCACACACTTTTGACTCACACTTCCAAGACAACACTTCCTCTTTCCATCAAAACAATGAAATCATCGATTATGGAAAGATGCTTGAAGACATGACCAATGCTCAAAATGCTAGGAATCGTGACATAGAGTTGATGATCCAAACTCTTCATTCTCATCCTCTTTCTAATGTCACTAGCCACTCTAAATCCAAAGAGTCATGTAGTCTTGGAAGTCCAGATTCAATTTTAGCACACTCACCTGAACTTGTCCAAACTTCAGATCCAATTGATACATTGGCAAGTTTTTCATTTCCTAAACTTGAACTTGTCCAAAATTCAAATCCCATTGACATTTTGGCAAGTTTCTCATTTCCTAAAAATGAACTTGTCCACACTTCGGATCCAATTGACAATTTGGCAAGTTTTCCTTTTTCTGAAATTGAACTGGAACATGAATTTGATCCTGAACTTTCACTTGATGATTCCAACTTACTTCCTGATTCAATCATGACTTCCATATCCTTACCTGATTTCAATCCATTTCCCAAGTCAGAATTGGATCCATTTCCTGTCCATTGTGAAATTGAATCACCAATCATTTGTGATGATCACATAGAACTTGGCCAATTCCATACTTCTGAAAATCCCATTGATAAATTGGCAAGTTCTTTACATTTAATTGAATTACATGAGGAATGTGATCTTGAACCCCAACTTTGTGCTTCAATCTTTCTTCCTGATTCCATAATGACTCCGGTATCTTTACTTCACTTCAATCTTTTCCTGGAGTCGACATTGGATCCTTTCACAATTCACAATGAAAGTGAATCATCCATCTTTGAGGATCATGTTGAACTTGCCCAATTTTACACTTCCGAAGATACCATTGACATTCTGGCAAGTTCTCCATCTTGTGGAATTGAACTCAAATGTGACCTTGATTTTCTCAATCTCTTTACTTCTGAAACTGATTGTACAATTCTTAAGGAAGATGTTGACTTAAGTTTTGAAGAATTGTACGGTGATGAGCTTGAATTTCTTAAAATTGGAAGTAAAGAGATATCACTTTTAGAAAGTCACATTCCATCGTTGAACTCTGATTGTGGACTTGAGTTTTCATTTCTTGACTTGGACACAATTTCTGACTTCACTTCGACTCCTGAACCATCACTTGATTTAAATCATAATCCTGAGTCGGTGTTCCTTTCCGAGTCCAAGTCAACAGTTCTATCAGTTCATACTCCATTCTGTGACAAGGAATTTGATAAATTTGAGTCTGAAATTATTTGGAAAATCTTAAAATTAGATGGGGGCATGTACATAATTAAAATAACACACGCATGCATCTTTTTAGTGGGTCATATTTTTGCTATGGTTGGTGGGTTCCTAAAAACCCAAAGAAAAGATGATTGGGCCATGTTCCGTGGACCAATCCGACCACCACCGGAACCACCACCCTAAGGTAATTTTTGTTCCTTCCCTTTCCATTTTGTTTCATGCATACATATATCATGATGCATTGAGGACAATGCATGAAATAAGTGTGGGGGAGGGTTTACTAACTTAGAGTTTTTAGATTTTCTTTCTTTTATACTTCTTTTATAAATAAAAAAATAAAAAAATAAAAACTTTTTGAAATAAGAAACAAAGTTTTGCTCTATTTTTAAGAAAATTAAGATGTATCTTAGAGATTAAGAAAGCCTTAATTATGACATCTTAAACTTAGTTGAAATAATAGATCTTGTTTGAAAATTATAGGCTAAGTAAGTAAAATTGGTGAGATATTCTTATCTTGAATTTTTTGCCTTAGATAAGTATGCACTTTACACTTACACATTTCTTGGGATGGAAACAAAGACCAAAAATGCCATATAAATAAAAAAAAAGAAAAAAAAAAAAAAAAAAGAAAAGAAAAAATATATAAATAAAAGATCACTTATTAAGCTGGGAAATTGTGCCTCAAGAAGCATGATGACTCACGCCTAACGGTGATCTCACTTATTAAGCTGGGTAATTGTGCCTCAAGAAGCATGATTACTCACGCCTAACGGTGATTAAGAATAATCCCTCTTAGTTTTGTGGCCTTTTTCACTCGAGTCTTTAAACCCGAGGGATGTTTCCTCATCTGGTGCCCTAAGACCATCTGGTCTGGGAGTCATCGGTTATAGGCTCGCTACATGGGTGAATTAGAAAGCCTAATAAAACTAAGGGAAGAAAAAAAAAAAAAATAATATAATAAATGGCTTGATGGTTGGAGTTGAAATCCCAGAAATCTTCACTTACACGGTGTGCATATTATCTAGGTTTTATGAAAGATAAAATATTCAATCCAATTTTGACTTCTTACCTTAATTAAAAACAAGATCTTGCATAGAGACTAAGTTTAAGGAAGAATGATTATAGGTGGACTTATGACCTAGGATCACTTATATTTTTGCAAAAATAGTTCGTAAACTTGTCTCTTATTCAAAATGCGTTTTCGAAAATACTAACATTTATCTTCTTTCTTTATGGATTTTGTGGGTGTAATCCGCTGAAAACCCTCAGGAGACAACACTCCTCCTCTAGGGTAACCTAGAGGTTTAACGGCTTGTTGCACATGCTCAGTGCAATCGCGTCACCTGCGAAAGTGGTGTAATAAACTTGTAGCTTAGATTTTTTCTTTTTCTTTGTTTTGCTCGGGACGAGCAAAAGAATAAGTGTGGGGGTGTGATTAGTACACAATATTGCATATTTTACATCACAACTCCCATGCATATTACAAATAAATATATGAATTTTAATCCTCTTCTCTACATATTTGCAGGTACACACTTAAAAGGAGAGATATTCAGATAATCACTTAATTAGCACTAATTAAGTGATTAATCCAAGATTAAGGATAAAGCCAAATTCAAATCCAGATCTAGAGAGATCGGCGCAACAAACTCAGAATCCAAGTGGTCCACGTGGCCAACAACCTTGTAACTGATCTCCACCAGAAAGATCCGATCCAACGGCCCAGATCTGGCGGCAATCCCGCGGCAATCCGCGGCAATCTTGGGCCGTTAGATCCCCGGATTTTGTGGCAACCACCTTATCTCCAGAAGCTTCTCAGTTCTCCTATAAATACCTCACTTGGACCTGCGTACAGAGACTGATCAGAGAAGGGAGGAGATTAGTTTTAGGTGTTGTAATTTTCATTTTTCTCTAGGTTTTGTTCTTTAGTTCCCTCTTCTTCTCTATCCCTAGATTTCATTACAAAAGAGAGTGATTGTGAGGGAGAGAGCTTGTGTAATCAAGGGTGACAACTTGAAGCTATGCAAGGATTGATCCATCCTCCATTCCTCTACTTGAGTTTGATTCTAGTTTCTTGTGCTTTCTTTACTTGCTTTATTACTTGCTTTGTTTAGTTCTTGCAATCTAATTCAAGCTTTGTTTTAGTTCTTTAATGGCTTCTTGTAGCTAAATTTTCATTCCATGTACTAGTTTACCACTAGCTTAGCCACTTCACTACTCATGGGTGATTGCTTTTGTTAATCTTGCAAGTGTATGATCTTCTCTTCTCCGATGGTTAAACCACCATCTTGCAAATGAGAAAGTAATTAGGTCAACACGCTAGACGAATTTCAAAGCCTATGGAGTGACAACATTAGGCAAAGCTTTCATTATCAAGGAGTTTGGTAAGCTTTGGCAAGCTAGCAAGGTAATCTAGTCTTGGATCTCTTTATTTAAGTTTCTTGATTCTTTTCTTGTGAATACAACAACCAATTCTTGATTTCTTTTCCAACGACTTCCACATGAACATATCCATCTTCTTTTGGTTTCTTTTGTATTTGCTTCACTAAGTTTATAATCAAGAGAAGGATACTAGTTTGATCACTTCACAACCTAACGTTTAAAGCTTCCATCGCGAGCTCTCCCTGAGATCCGACTCGGTATAGCCCTAGGCTATAGCGGAGACAAGAAAGGGTACATCAAATACATTCTATACACATAATAAGTACACCTTTTCAGTCTAATCAAAATGGCGCCGTTGCCGGGGATGACAATTCTCTAATACGGCGCATACGTATTCTTTCTTAATCAGTCGACTAATAATATAGTCAAGTCGACTAGGACCGAGAGTTAAGGTTTCTGGTTTCAAGCAAGGTTAGTCGACTAGGGTCAAGAGTGTAGTCGACTAAGGGTCTCTAGTCGACTAGGAAACTAGGTAAGTCGACTAATACTGTGTTTCCAGAAAAGGTTAAGTTTCAGCTAAGGGTTTCTAGTCGACTAATCTATAGGTCTAGTCGACTAATCGTCTGGAAACAGTAAACAGAACAGATTTCCTAGGGTTTGGGTTTGATGGCTAAATAATCATGGATTTAAAGACATAATTGAACATGATATGTGAACTTAAGCATGCTAAGAAATAACCAAGTCTTGGTGATGAAAATTACCTACTAAAAGAGATGGTTGATGATGGAAGTCGATGATGAAGAAAAGGTGGAGTCTTTGATGGAGTTGATGACCTTGGTGGTTGTTTCCATGGCGATGAAGGAAGAAGAAGATGAAGCTAGGTTGGAGAAGTGGTGGTGGTTGCCTTGGTGGAGATGAAGGAGATGGAGGTGGTGAAAGCTAGGGTTTAGCTTTTGGTGAAGAGAAATGAAAAAAAGGGGATTGAAATGAAAAGGAAATGTATATATAGGATTTGGATTTTGTAAAGAGAGTTGCAATTAAATAAAAGGGAGGGGCTTACTTGCAAAGTGGAGAGGTGAGGTGGAGATTTGTGTGGTGGAGATTGGTGGAGAATTGTGTGGATGAAAATGGAAGCTTAGGGAGGAAGAAAAGAATAAAGGAAAAGGAAAAATGGAAAAGAAATTATAATGAGAAGATATTTTGGAGAAGATATTTTTGGTGGAGAAGATATTTTCTTGGAATCAGAATGTGAAAATACTGGAAGGACAGATACCCGGGATTGAGTCGTGGATACGGAAATCTTTCGGGAAAATACCGGATACGTCCCGAAATCAAGTATCTCGGAACGACCCGAAATAAATATCAAAAATCAAGAATATTATATGAAGAATAATAGCGAAATCCGTTTTAAGAAATACTTTACAGTTTTAATATTAAAAATCCCGGAATCAGTTACCTACCGACTCCGAAAGAATTTTCATAAAATCATAAAATCCTCAGAAAAAGAATGTAGGTAGAAAATATGATTCTAAGAAGAAAAGTCTAAAGACTCTTCTGGAAATTCCAAGTGGTTTGTGAATTAAAAATCCAGGAATCGGTCAGCGGCACTGGCCGACACCGGTTTTGAAGAAATTCATTTTAATTCCAGAAAAATCTAGAAAATCATAGAAAATATATAATAATGGAAAATGATATTTAAAACTAAAATCGGTCAAATCTAATCACCGGAAAGACCAAATCGAATAATATACTATAATCGAGTTCCTGGTTCGGACTGGGACTGACTCCGAGTCCACGAATCCAAATCCAAGACAAAACAATCATATAAGGAATTCATAAAGCAAAACAAATACAGGAAACAAATCGAAAAAATACGATCGGAAAATCTGAATACGCAACTAAGTACGTATTCCGGGAACGGGGTATTACATCTAGAGATGTTAAACATGGGAGGGTATCCATTAGTGCAAACTATATGTGTGCAAATGCAAATGCAAATATAGATTAGCAAACCAAGATCACACTCTAAGGTGGTTAAACCTAATATCAGGAGCGTTGGCTCTGATACCAATTGTAAGTACACCTAGAGGGGGGGTGAATAGGTGTACGGCTAATCTAATGAACAAAATGCGAAAATTAAAAACTAAATTAGCAACACACTTAATGTAACCAACGAGTGTAGCCGAATTCCCGGTGAAGGGCTCTGGACTAACTCCTCTTGATTCCTCTGAATAAGAGTTGAGGTGCTATATGAAGCTCTCGTGGTTAGACACAAGTGAGGCACACAAACAATCACAACCAAGCATATAAGTATAAGGTACAAAGTAATAGAGAGAGCTTAGAGTTAATGGATCAAATGCAAACACCGAGATTTGTTTCGAGGTTCGAGTACTCAGCTCTACGTCCCCGCCTTCACACAGAAGGATTTCCACTAACTTGTCCACACAGGACTCCCACACAGGGAACCTCCACTGGGGATTTGGGGCAATACAACTGGGAGTACACAACTCCTCTCTCAATTACAAACACAACCTCTACACTTAAAGGCTAGGCACAAAGCCACCAATATCAACCTCACAAATGAGCGATAGGCACAAAGCCAAACAACCAAACAACCTCTCACTAGTGAGATAGGGCACAAAGCCACCACTCCAAAAATCAACCTCTACACAAAAGGGATAACACAAAGTAGGAGGGTTTACAACTTAGTGATCAAAAGACCACAAACCAATTCTTTTCTCACAAAAACAAAGATCCTATAGAAAGGATAGAAAGATAAGCTCAAGTGTGAGAAAATAAAGTATTTTTAACAAAGAAAATCACTTGGGAAAATCTCCAAATAGATATAGAATTTTTAGACCAAAAACAAATTCCCAAAAGACTATTTTCTTTGAAATAACAAACACTTTAAAAACAAATAGAGAATAGGAATTTTAACCCAAAAACTTTTTGCTGAAAACACTTGAAAAGATCTGAAATTTTTTTCTCTAAAAACCTTATGCAAAACAGCTCTCAAATGGGGTTTATATAGGCCCCAAGAGAATCTGTCCGTTGGCAGCTGACTAGGCCCAGAATGGCCTTCCGGTCGACTGGCCGGTCGACCAGCCAACGGTCAAAAAAGTGACCGTTGAGCCGCCGGTCGACCGCCCGGTCGACCGCGTCCAGAACCAGAGAGCAACGGCTCTCTGGCCGGTTGACCGCCTGTTGACCGGGGCAACCCGAGAGTGGGTTGCCTTCAGTCAGTCGACCGCTCGGTCGACCGGCCAACTGATATGGCCTTGTGCACCTTTTGTGCACATCTGATCGACCGCTCCGGTCGACCGGCTCCTGGTCCGGTCGACCGGTCGATTGACCGCCAAAGCCTGGCAGACTGAAATCAGGATTTAAAACTTGGGTTTTTAATTACCAAATAAATCCCATAAATCTCTAAAAATCCACAAAATAAATTCTTATATTCTCTTTGAAATACAAACTTGTTTGAATAAAATCAAACCAAGTTACAAACATTTTGAACTCTTTTTGTGTTATGGAAATTTTACCGAAAACCAAATTCCGTATTTTCCAAAACTTGGATTTTTGAAATGAAAAATCGTTTTGTCCAAAACTCATCCAAATACATAAACATGATATTTAAACAACTTGAAGCATGTTGTACATGGATATAATCCAATATACATGAAAGATATATATATTATTGTTTTTGACTTAAAATCCAAAAATACGTTTTGTTAAAATACCAAAACACCAAACTCATGAAATAGACTATCAAACTAAGTTTGTTTAAATAATTGAAGCATAGATGTATATAGAACAAATCTAATATACATTAAACCATGTAAACTTGTTTTGATTCTATCTATTCATGAAAACAAAGATCGGTTAAACTAAAAATCGAAAACCAAAACCAAAATATGAAACGTCTGTGTGTAGTGAACTTGAGCATATCACACTATCTAATCTTTAACACTAGATCTAAAATATAAACTAACAATGTACCGAAGTCTTCTTGTAGAGCGCCGTCTCCAAGTCGACTCGATCCAAACATGATCCACCAAGCTTGACTCCAACGAGTGCTAGATATGAACTTTGAAGCTCGGGCTCTTGAATCATCATGTGAAAACTCCAAAATATCTTTGGTGAAGCTAATCACCTATTAATATCTTGGTTAAATATCTGAAACTAAACATCACAAGATTATTAATAAACTATAACTACATGAGTTAATTATCATCAAAACTAGAGTGGAAGGCCTCTGGGCCAACATCATTGTCCTCAATGTATGAATTAATGCATAGATGCATGAAAAAGAAGACAGGGAAGGAAAATACTAGCTTAAGGTGGTGGTTTCGGTGGTGGTCTGATTGGTCCATGAAATGCTGCCCAATCGACTTTGCATGAAGTTCAGAGGAACCTACCAAAAATCTCTCTAATATAACCCACTAAAATGATGTATACATGAAGGATTTTTATTAAAAATTTGACCCCATCTAATTTTCAAATTCCATAATTGATTTCGGAGTCAATTTTGTCAACCGCCTTGTCCCAAAATGGAGTGTGAAAAGATAGAATGATTGACTTAGACTCGGGAAGTACTGGAACTAATACCGACTCAGGAAAGTGACTTAAGTCAAGTAAAGGTTCAGGAGTCAAGATTGGCTCAGGAAGTGGGTCCAAATCAAGAAGTTGAAACTCAAGTCCACATTCAGTTTCCCACAATGGAATGTGACTTAATATTGGTGATTCAAGTTCAAGAATGACAGGTGTGGGAATCAAAACTGACTCTAAAATATTACTCAAGTCGGGTAACAAAACAGGAGTTAATATTTGTTCGTGAATTTGAACTGGATCACAAATTTGATAATTTAGGTCACATTTCTTATTGAGTTCAATTTCATGAAAATGAGAACTTCGCAATTTGTCAATAGGACTTTCAAAAGTGTGAAATTGGTCAAGTTCAATATGATGATCATCAAAGATGGGTGATTCAATTTCATTATGAATTGGCACAGGATCCAATGTTGACTCGAAAAAAAGATTAAAATCAGGTGAAGATACCAGAGTCATTATTGAATCAGAAAGTAGAATTGAATCACTAAGTTGAGGTTCAGGATCATATTCATTCTCAAGTTCTATTTCAGGAAAGGAATAACTTGCCAAACTGTCAATATCATTTTCAAATTTGGAGTTTGGGCAAGTTCAAATGATTGTACTGAAATGGAACCTTGTTTTTCAAAACAACATGACTCTTCAGCTCTAGCAGAATGGTTAACGACATCTGAACTGGCCAAACAGTGAGAACGTAGAGTTTGGACCATCATATCTATGTCATGATTACGAGCGTTTTGAGCCTGAGTCATGGCTTCAAGCATCCTTTTATAGTTGATTGGTTCATCATTTAGTTGTGATTGGTCTTGAAATGATGAAGTGTTATTTTGGAATTGGTGGTGAAATTGTGAGTCCATCAGATTTTGTGATTGTTGTTTGGACTCACGCATACTCATTTCCAAAATTGATGGTGGAACTGAGTATGAATCTTGGAAATATTGTGGACAAGGTGGATAAGGAGGACAAGTTAGTTTAAAATTGAACTCGGGGGAGATGAATCCCCATTGACTATGTGAAGAGTTGAAATTATTCTAAAAATTATGGTCATAAGATTAGGGGCATGGGCTATATTGATTTGGATAAGGCCAATCCGGCACACTAGGTTGGTTAAAGTTATGATATGTCGGGTTGGTAATATCTGAAAAAGAAGTTGGTGTGTAATATGGATTACCATTAAAATTAGAAAAATTGTTGTTATAAGCCATATCACACAATAAAACACAAACAAAAAATAAACAAATAAGCAAACAAAAAAGAAAAAATTCTAACCTAAGTTAGGGTAGACCTTTGACCTAGACAACTCCTAACTGGTTAGACTGTCCATAGGAGGTATAATGCAGACTTTGACCACAAGCTAATCAGCCAAGTCAGGGCTAGATTTGTGGGAGGTTATCCGTCAAAGACGTTCCTTAATTAAGTAGCCACCAACCTTCGGGCTTTCGGCCGTTAATCCCCTTCCTAGACACTGATTTGGCAGGAGTCAAATTCCAACACCTTTCCCCTTAAGATAATCTCCTAATTGAGTCTGAGATGTCCCTAGAGCCAACGTCTACTCATTTTAATTAGGCTTGGGTTAGTGAGTGAGGAGATTGTTTGTGGGCTATGGGAGGGTAATGACTTCCCCACCTTATCTTGTTTATAGGACAAGCCTTTAGATCAATTTAGTGCAGTGTACAAGAAAAGCAATACTTAAGCAATGTAAACAATCCAAAATTGTTCTTATACTAGATGCTCTGCACACGTACCTTTGCGCAACACTCTTCAACAGTAAATAGAAAATGTATTTAAATAGACACGTGCCTAAATGCAAAGTCTAAATCATTTTTTTAGCATTTACAATCATCATTTACTGTTGGGGTTAGAAAATAAATACAGTGAGACAAATAAGGAAATAAATGCTACAGATATTTAAACTACGCAATTCAGCCAACCTGCAGAAAACACAGGTTAGTAGTTCACTCAGTTTGCCACAGGACTGTAGCAAATCTGAGGGCTTCTTAGCTCTGCTTTCTTGAGCAAAGTCCAAGGCCACTTATGTGTCCACTGCAGCAAGAATTCCTTATTGCTAAATCTATACAAAAAAAAAACAAAGAAGAAAGTTAACCAAAAATGTAAACTTTAAAGAGAATTACTTATCGTCCCTCCCCGGCAACGGCGCCAAAATTTGATTGAGTTATAACCTGCACACAAATACAGAATTTCAGAACTTTTAAAATAGTAGTACAAGGTGCTCAATTCTACCGCAATAGCAAGTGGCTATGCGGGTCATGATCCACAAGGAGGGACTAGCGATGGAAGCTTGTTTAGCTAGTTCTCTTTTATGCTACCATTAATGGTTAAAGTTCTTCTTTAGTTTCTTAAAAAGAAAAGAAAAATAAATTATAATGACGTTAGGCAGAAAGTGAGAGATTGGGAAGATGGAGAAACCATAATTGGATATGTACAAAGAAATGGAAAAGAAGTGATAAAAGAAGTGGGTGTTGTTGGTGTTGGTGATCTAAACTAAAGAAATAAAAGAAAAGAAAGAAAAGATTAAAGAAATACTTACCTCCTTTAGTTGATGACTTACTTGGAACCCTTGCATGTTCTACCTTACTTTGGAGGCGTTCAACGCATAAGCTATAAGATCGAGCTCAGTTCCCATTCACATTACATCATCAAGACGAACAAGAATGAAATGATACGGAGTCTTGAGGAGGAGAACATCATCATGAAATATCACTGGCACTCACAAACATTATTATACTGATGCTACTAGATTCACTTGAATGCTCATCATAACCAAAAAGAGAAAAAGTAGAAAGAAGAAGAAGGAAACAAAAGTAAAGGGATCTCAATCTAACCTAAGCTTACCAAGAAATTAAAATTACATAAATAGAAAACAAAACCTACACTACAAAGAATGAAAAACTGAACTAAATCCTATCTTTGCATGGTCGTCCTTTGCCTTTGAGATTGCAGGTATTTATAAAAGAAATGCAGAGGTTAGAGGAGTATGAAGATAGGAAAAGCTGCCTATTTCTGAATTTGAATCCTCCCCTTATCTCCAAACTTGGTTTGATGTAGATATTCAGTTCTAATCTGCAGTTTATTGGCGTGTTAATTGCTAAATATCACTTATCAAATCATAGAATTAGAAATGGTGATCAACATAAGAGTTGTATCCCTATAAGTCTGCTTTCTGGATCATCTTGAATCATCATATTTGAGATTTTATAGCGAAAGTTATGATTCAAATACTAAAATGTATCCAGTCAGAATCTGAGTCAAACTTGCTTCATCTCATCCGTTGATCTTCTCTCTATCCATTTGTCTCTCTGCATTTAATATTATCCTTGGTTGATCTTTAGCTAACCAAAATGGATTTATAAAAATCTGAATTTTATCGATTTTCATTTGGTGTTATCTTTCTGATTTGCTCTGATCTTCAGCTGAACATTTGTCCCAATCCTTGATTTGTTCTAACTAGATCTGGGATCATCCTCAGTTAACCAAATTGATCCAGTTAAATCTAGTTTTAACTGATATTTATTTAGTTTAATTCTCTTTCTCTTCATTATTATCTTCTGCAAAATAGATAATTAAGACAAGAAAATTAGCAGATTTATTACATGATAAATGTAGGAGTGTAATGAAAAGAATACAAAATATATGTACGATCATCTATGGAAAAAGTTCAAGACCAAATTATCTTTACAATCATACTTCCTTAACCTAAAATTTAAATAAGATCTATCATTTTGACTCAGTTTAAGAAGTCATTATTTTAGGTCTCCTTTATTCCTAAGATAATCTGAACCTTCTTAAAAACTATTTCTCTTATTTCAAAAAGTTTTGTAAATAGAAAAGAAAAGGATTTCTATACAAAAGAAATTTTTAAAAATTTTCTAAAAAGAAGTGTAAAAGAAAGAAAATTTAGAACAACCTACGTTAGAAAACTCTCCCCCACACTTATCTCATGCATTGTCCTCAATGCATCGTGAATGTGTATATGCATGAAATAAATGGAAAGGGAAGGAAAATTATCTCAGGGTGGTGGTCCTAGTGTTGGTCTGATTGGGCCAAGCATTGCTACCCAATCAAGATAATATGGTGGTTCACGAAACCCACCTTTATTGACCTCTTTTCTATTTACATATTTACAATCTAAAATATGAATAAGATCATACAAGATTCTATCATGAAAACTATTTCCTTTACATGACCAATCTTAGAAGATCATTACTGAGTCATTATGCTTCATATCTTGGTCCAACAATAAAATGTGGTTTTATGGAATTGAGTTGGGCTTTGAAATGAAAAGTTCGGGAATCAATACTACTCGAAAAAATCAACTTTGGGTTCGAGAATCTATTTAGGTTCAAGAGTTGAGTCCAAATCAAAGAATTTAATTTCAAGTCTATTTCCATCAATGAAATGTGACTATCCAAAAGAAGTGGTTCAATTTCAAAATCTACTGATACAAGAATCAATGTTGGATTGGGAAATGGGTCTAACTTGGGTAACGATGCCGGAGTCAACATAGATTCAAAGTATAGAATTGAATCACAAAATTGTGTGTTGGGTTCATATTCATATTCAAATAAAATTTCATTGAAATTAAAACTTGCCAATTTGTCAATGTATTGGTCAAGTTCAAGGTTTTGTGGTGAAACTGAATCTTTGTCAAGTCTTCAAGATTTCATGATTCCTGATTTTCATTAATATGGTTAGAAGTGTTGGGAATAGTCAAAGATGGGCTAGGGAGAGTTTTCTTATTCCTACACATATTTTCCAATCGACTAAGCCTTACTCCTATCATATTGAAATGATCGCTTTGGAATTGAATCATGGATTATGTACTCTTTTCTAAGTCAGTATATTCTTCTTATTGTGGGACTTGAAAAATAGAGTAAGGATCTTGGATTTTAAAATTTTGATGGATTTCGAGTGGGATTTCGAGTCTTCTAGATTTTAAATTCGTCGCTCGAGTTCTTCTAAGACTTCCATCCTCTTTTTTCAGTCAATTGGTTCTTCTAATGGTTGTTCATGAGAAGGAATATATGAAGCTAGATGTTGGTAAAGTTATTGACCATATGACTCGAGAGAGTTGTATCCTCACTGATTCTGTGAAGAGTGGTGATAATTAATCTAGTTTTATTCATAATATTAGAACTGGGGTAAATATTGATTCAGATAAGACCAATCTGGCATACTTGGGTAGTAAAAGTTATAAAATGCCGGGTTGGTAATATCTGAGTCAGAAGAGGTCAGAGTGATGTATGAATCACTATGTACGTTGGAATAATTATAATTGTAATCTATAACACAAAGATGTTAAAACAAAAACAATTAAATAAACAAACAAACAAAGAAAAAGAAAATTTTAAAAATAAGCATATACTAGGGTTGACCTAGACCTAAATGACTCCTAACTGGTTGACTATCCACTGGGGGTATATTGCAGTAATCTGACACAAGTCAATCAGCAAGGCAGGGGCAAGATCAGTGAGAGGTATCCGTGCTTGAGCAACATTCCTAATTATGTCAAACCACCGTTCTTCGAGGTTTCGCCTCTCAATCTCCAACCTTTGACACCGATTTGAGAAGAGTCAAACTATAACAACTTTCCCCTTAAGTTAAACAACCTTTGATATCAATTTGACAAGAGTCTGAGATGTCCCTAGGGGCCAATGTCTAGCAAGTTTTATTTAGGCTTGGGTCGCGTTAGTGGGGAGGTGATTTTTGGGCCAAGGGAGGGTAATGACTTCCCCACCTTATCTTATATTAGGTTTTGCCCTTAACTTCAATTCGTGTAAGTGTACAATATAAACAAGAATGAACACAAAATGGTGAGTAAATCACTCAAGTGTTTGTCCTAAGCTATATGCAATGCAATATATAGACCTCAGTCCAGATCACAATAATAGAAGAACATAATACAGTATATTGGAATTAAAATCGACACATGCCTAGATGAAAAATGTCTAATCCATTTTAAAACAATCAATTACAGTTTTTAGTTCTTGATTATTACATTGCACAGGTAATCTAAGGAGAAAATTAGCAGTAGAATACACAGATATATGCAATTAAAGATACCTCTGGAAAAGAAGTGGGCAACAACTCCCTGCTTTCTTGAGCAGGGAGAAACAGGAAAGGGTGGGCTTCTGTAGTTGTTAGATTCTGAAAATTATTACCTATACCTAGAAATAAAGAAGAAAAGTTAATAAAAACATGGAATCAAACCGTTCTCATTCCTGGCAATGGCGCCAAAATTTAATCATGGGAAAACCGTGCACAAAAACTGTTGTTTGGAAATCAAGAGTTAAAAGTGCATGCTTTGGCTTCATCGATACTTCCGTTATAGCATGGTGTCTATACAGGTCAAATCCACAGGGACGGAAAGCGATAGAAGCTTTACCAGTCAATTCACGTATGTGTTAAGTGTTCTTCAATGTTTTCAAAGAATCAAAAGAAAAGAAAATAAAGAATGAAAAAGAGAAGAATATGGTGAAAATAAAGAAGAGGAATATAGAAAGAATGGTTGTTTGAGAAGTGATTATTAAATAAATAAAAAGAAAAGATAAAAAGAGTTACAAGAAAACTCATGGCTACTAACTACTAATCTACTAACATGCTAACTTTTTAGTGATAGTTGCCTCACATGGATCAACTGTCATCATTAGTCCTTGGCTTCAAGAGCTTTTCAAAGCATGACCCATAAGATCACTTTCACATTCAAACTCAACAAACAAGAGCAAGTTACAATTAAACCATCAAAACTACACTAAAGCAAGTATGAAATAAAGTAATTTTAGCTTGTTAGAGAGTTAGATGTTATTAGAATCGATCACCATGAGCCATCATTGGCTCTTGCAAGAGTAAGGCCAAGTAGAGGCTATTAGATTCATGTGAATTATTAAGTAAGGAGTTAGCATAGTTAGTGGTTAGTAGTTAGTTGCCATTAGAAGAAAATTATCTAAACATATAAAGAGTTAAAGAGAAGAAAACAAAAAGAGATAAAGAGAGAACTTTTCATAGAGTGTCACCCTCCATTACAAGAACCCTAACTTTCATCCTATGTATCACTCTCTTCCCTATTACATGACCTACAAAAGAAATGAAAAAAAAGAAAAAAAAAACTAAACTACACAAAGTGGACAAAACTACACTACCAGCTCTTCTTCCCCTGTTCTACTCAACACTATGCTATGTATAAGCCAAAAAGGAGTACCACGGGATCATACGAGGCTATGCGTCGAAGGATGGCGTGGCTCTATAACATGGCCACGGAAATGCGGCCATGGCCGTGTTTTCGCAGCCATGCTGGCACCGTACGCGTAGCACCAGGATGTGGGTCTTGTACCAGGAGAGTGGGCTATGTTCAGCCTATTATTTGTTGTTTTCTTCTTCTAGAATTAGTAGATTAGGCTTCAAAACTCTTGGTCTTTTTCTAAGCTCTAAAATTCCCCAAATAAATGAAAGTTTTGGTTTACTTCTTCACTTCATGTCATGGACCTAGAAACACACAAGAAAGCCATTTTTAACAGAATTTTATTATAGAAAAATGTGAAGATATGGTATGAAATATGCAAATATAGAGACCAATCAAGCTCTCACGAGTATATCAGGAAGGATTTGATAGGAAGGAACTGTGATTGGTTAGCCTGGTCCACACGGTAAACCTGGTCTTCCGTGGAGGGGTCCACTTCTATCCAAGCTTCAGGATCAAGACATCAGATTTAGGGGAGTCAGAAGCTACCTAACGAGTGGTAAAATGAGTGCCAAGTGACATATATAGATGACACATGTGTACTGATAAATCTGAGACAAAAGCATGTATTGAAAACTGTCTCATGAGCACGACACACATGAGCAGGAAATTAGGCATTAAGTAAAGTAAATGGGGTAAAACCGATTGTACAAGCCTAAATTATGGATCCGTGGGATCAGTACGTTGAATGAAAAATCCAAACAAGGAAACCCTCATATATATATCGTATACCTCATGTTGCCATAATCAGAGTTCACACAACTCGAGTTATCTCCTAAACTAAGAAAACATCATAAAATCTATGAAAATCGATAAAACTATTAAGACTGAATAAAATTGAAAACAGGCAAAACCAGCTATACAAGCCCAGTTCACGACTTTATAAGAATAGTACATTGAAGGAATAATCCAAACAAGGAAACCCTCATCTATATACCTTATGCCTTATGTCTCCATAATTTGAGTGTATGCAACCTTAAATTGTAAACCAACACAATGAATTATTAATTAGCATATTATTATTATTAAAGGCTATAGGTTGTCTAAAAATTATTAAGGACAGGTCATTAGACGTAGACCTCACTTCAATGCGAAGGTCACATACGCGGACCTCGCGTCCAAAGAAAAACATAGACTTCAAACGCAGATTTGAGGAACTCCATGTCTTATACGAGTCTAAGCAACTCCGGTCCCACTTCAAATGAGGGTCTGAGTAACTCCGCATCTCATGCGAGTCTGAGCAACTTCGCATCCTACTTTAAGCACAGGTCTGAGCAACTCTGCGTTCTACTTCAAATGCAGGTCTGAACAATTTCTTATCTTGCACCTCACATGGGTCTTAGCAACTCCACATTCTAACTGAGATGTCCACATTTACAACAAACAACGCGAGGTCCGCGTCCAGTGCGAGACTCGCATTTCTGTTATAACTGACCCTCATTATTGGCTCAATTAACTCACACGTAATGGGGTAGTTAATCCCCATTACGGAGGGATTTTAGGGGATAATTATACCCTGTGACTCCCTATAAATGCCTGAGGAGCTATGACTGGGGAGAGGACTTTTGGAGGCTAGAAAAGAGAAGGAAGCTTTCTGAGAGCTGAGAATTCTCAAATTAAAAGCTTCTTATTCAAAGGTTCAGGGAGAGAGAAATGGAGAAATCAGTAAACACTTAGTGTGTTAAAAATAAAGTTCCTCTCTGGTTACTTTCAGGAGCATCGCAAAGAGAAGCTTGTCATTTGGTCAATTAAAAGAGAACAGGAATCCCTCTCCATCGCCACACAGAAGGATCCGGCTTTAAACAAAGGGGAGAACCAGTTATTTTTTCCTCTTTTATAATCAGAATCATTCTATTGTAATCTTTCAGCCACTTAAAAAATTTTTACTTCACACCATTTTTTCGACAAAACAAAAGATGGCGACTCCACTGGGGACATCATTCTCTACTGATGAGAACACCGTGGTGCAAGGCAATGTCCAAGTGCTTGGGAAAATGGAGGAATCCCTTGTCATTGAATTCAACCAAGAGAAGTTCGAGGAATTCCTTTCCTCGGGCTCCGCCAGCCCCAAGACAATGCGGTAGTACCGCAAAATCTCTTCTGGGATTCGCTCTCAAATCTCTTCGGAGATTTCTCCCAAAGTTCCCCACACCACTGATACAACATAAGCAGTACCACTTTTAACGAGGTTCTAAAAAGCCTCTAGTGCAGCCCATGCAGTACGCATCAATGTCTTTTAGGAGACTTGCAAGACTAATTCATCGGTACATGATCATAGTGATGGTGAGAATCAATTCCGCCATGACCCTCCTCTATGAACTCTGAAATTCCAGGTTGCCGAGGGTTCCCTACAACCCATGCGGCTTAATCGGAATGCTGAACTTCAATGAAGGCGTTGCGTTCGTCGACAACAGATTAAAAATTTTTGCAGATTCTGAACGTGAGGTACATATCCGCGTTTTTCTCAAGCGATGCGAGGACTGCGTTTCTGCTCCAGAACACGAGTCCCACGTTCTTCAACAATGCGAGATCCGCATCTAGCATAAGAACTGCATTCTACTAACTCCAAAACGCGAGATCCATGTTTTGCCTGTCTCAGAACGTGACACTCGCGTTTCTAATTCTAAACGTGAGACTCACGTTTTGAGTCAAACTCAACCAGTGCTGGAGATCCGCATTTCAATATCGCGTAAGGCCCATGTTTCAATAAAGCAATGTGAGACCCGCATTTAGAATGGCATGTCTTCATGATATAAAAAGCCAAAGAGCCCTCACCCCTAGGGGTTTGAGGTTAGTTCCTTATATGTTCCCACAACAGACTGAGAGACTACCTGACAAGGAAAAAGAGTGTTCATTAAATCACTCCTCAATGTTTTGAGTGGCTTATCTTAGCAGTATTTCTAATTGCCATTACGGCTATCAGATAACCAAGCCCCTAATTTTCAGCCAGTTGTCATAGGCTTCAAATTCAGCCAAGGGACAACGATCCCGAGAGAAGAAATCATTCTCTGATGTTGAGTACTCAGAAATGATGGCAAACATGGTAGGACCTAGTTCCATACCAAGCAAGTCCAAAAAGAAGCAATTGGCTGTCAGTTCAGAGGTATCAGATGCTGACTGATCTCCAGGTTTGAAGGATATTCTTGTCGAACCTAAAGGGGTCTACTGACACACTCAGACCTGTATGAGAAAAATTACCCCAGTCGACTATAGTCTGTTGGCTAGGGAAATTGAGGTAAAGGATAAGCACTCTGCCATCATTGAACCCCAGTCTTTGAATTCTAGTTCAGAGATAGCAGCCTTTGCTTGCATGGCGGGAACTCCCGAGGAAGTGGCCTGACAATTCGAAGAGCGACCCAAGTCCAAAGGGAACAACTTGAGATGATTCGAGCTCAGTAAGAATCTATCGGTACCCTTAAGCAGATGCTTTCGCAACTGCTTAAGTAGAAAAAGAAACTGAAGGGCAGAGCTGCTTCCAAGAAGTCCAAAGACAAAAGAAAGAAAGAGGGGAGCTCATCTTCTGCAAACACTGAGTGAAGAGCATTCCAACTCTGAGCCACCAATATCTTCATTTGAAAAGGAGGATAACTCAAAAAACAGAAGCAATCATCCAAGAGATTGAGTAAATTGGAGAAACGTCTCAAAGCCCTACCAAACTGAGGCAGTCTTCAAGACGTGAGGATAATCGAACCCTACTCAGCTGAATGGGATACGGCTCCCTAAGCTCCCAAATTCAAGGCACTGACTCTCCATACTTTTGATGGTAAAGGGTCGCCGAACTAACATATATACTACTTCAAGTCCCAAACTGGGAATATAGTATCAAACGATGTCGTTAGGGCTCATTTATTCATTGGCACTCTTAAGGGGTCACCTTTGAATGGTTCATAAAACTTCCTGCTGGCTCGATCAACACATGGGCCGACCTCAAGAAGTTATTTCTGGCTCGTTTCTTTAAAGATGATACAAAAATTTTGTTCCAACTCTTTGCAACTAAGCAAAAGAAAGGGAAGTCTATTTAGACATTCAATTTTGGAGCATGACACTCTTTTGTCCCAGTGGCATAACCCAGTCTACGCTAGCCGAGACTGTAAACTGTCTAAAAATCACTAAGGACAAGTCATCAGACGCAAACCTTACTTCAACATGAAAGTCACATTTCAACAAAAACACGGGCCTCGCGTCAAAGGAAAACAGAGACTTGATTGAGATGGACCGCTTAAAATACAAAATTTCAGATTTAGAATAAAGAGTGCGAGTTACTCAATTTTACCGTGATAGCAAGTGGCTATGCGGGTCGTGATCCACAAGGAGGGACTAGCGATGGAAGCTTTTTTAGTAAGTTTTCTTTTAAGATACAAAGGATGGTTAAAATTCTTCTTTTAGTTCTTGTAAAGAAAAAGAGAAAAATTAGGTTAAAGTGAGTTAGGAAGAAGATGGTAGATTAAGAAGATGGAAAAACTAGAAATGACATGTACAAAGAAATGGAAAAGGAATGATAAAGAAGTGATCAATTGTGATGTTCTAAACTAAAGAATAAAAGAAAATAAAGATAACCTAAAAATTACTTGCCTCTTCAGTTCTCATATACCTTAGATCCATTGCGACGACTTATCTTCTCTTTGAAGGCAATCAAGCATGGCGTACATGATCTTCCCCATTCTTGATCTACACTACGAATAAAAGGGCGAGCTAAACTAATAAAGAATGGTTATTCATCACCATAGGCCATCAAGGGCACTTGCAATGGCGAAGCAGTCTCGAGGCTATCGGATTCACTTGGATTACAAACACATCAGAGGAGAGTAAACAAAAACAAGAGTAAAGAAGAAAAAGAAACTTCGATTTGATTCTAATAACAATGAAGGAAAAGACTTACTTACACCAGTGTCACCCTCAGTACAAGCTTGATCTCCTTCCTCCATGAAACTCGTTTCTCCTCTCAGTTACATAAATTAAAACTGAAAATTACATGAAAAAGAAAAACAAAAACCTACACTAAAAAATGGGAAAATGGACTAAATCCTATCTCTGCATGGTCGTCCCCCTTGCCTTTGAGATTGCTGGTATTTATAGAAGAAATACAGAGGTTAGAGGAGTATGAAGATAGAAAAAGCTGGCTATTTCTGAATTTGAATCCTCCCCTTATCTTCAAACTTGATTTAATGTGGATATTCAGTTCTGATCTACAGTTTATTGGCATGTTGATTACTGAATATCACTTATCAAATGACAGAATTAGAAACAGTGATCAACGTAAGAGTTGTAGCCCTGTAAGTCTTCTTTCTGGATCATCTTGAATCATCAGATTGAGATTCGCTAGCAAAAGTTATGATTCAAATACTAAAATATATCCAGTCAGAATCTGAGTCAAACTTGCTTCATCTTATCCGTTGATCTTCTCTCTATCCATTTATCTTTCTGTATTTGATATTATCCTCGGTTGATCTTTAGCTAACCAAAATGGATTTATAAAAATCTGAATTTTACTGGTTCCTATTTGGTGTTATCTTTCTGATTTGCTCTGATCTTCAGCTGAACATTTGCCCCAATCCTTGATTTGTTCTAACTAGATCTGGGATCATCCTCAGCTAACCAAATAGATCTAGTTAAATATGATTTTAACTGATATTTATTTTATTTAATCCTCTTTCTCTTCGTTATTATCTTCTGCAAAATAGATATTTAAGACAAGAAAATTAACAGATTTATTACACAATAAATGAAGGAGTGTAATGATAAGAATACAAAGTATATGTACGATCACACCCCCACACCTATCTTTTGCTCGTCCTCGAGCAAAACAACTAAACAACAAAAAAAAAATTATTAGACCACTTTCGCAGGTCACGCGATTGCACGAGCATGTGCAACAAGCTGTTAAACCTCTAGGTTACCCCTAGAGGACGAGTTTTGTCTCGTGAGGGTTTTCAGTGGATTACACCCACAAAATACGTAAAGAAAGCGAAATAAAGAGTTAGTATTTTCGAAAAGCATTATGAAAGAGAAAAATATTTGAAATATATTGTAAGATTTAAGTAATCTATAAGTTATAGTAAAACTGAATTTTTCATTCCTAAACTTAGTCTCTATTCAAAAATTTATTATCAATCAAAGTAAGAAGTCAAATTGTATTTCTCATCTAGTCTATTACTTTACCCTAAGTCATATGCACCTTGTGACCTTGAAAATTTTGACTAAGGGTTCATTAACTCTAACTCTTATGCCTTATTTATTTATATATATATTTATGGTATTATTCCTTAGTTCTATTAGACTTTCTAATCTGCCTATGTAACAAGCCTTTAATCGATGACTCCCAAACCAAATGGTCTTAGGACACCGGGTAAGAAAAGACCCCAAGGACTTAAGGACTCGAGCAAATAAGGCCACAAAACTAAGAATTTTATTATATGAACCCCTTTTAGGCGTGAATACTTATGCTTTATTAGGCACAAATACCCAGCTTAATCAGAGAATTTTTATATATATATTTTTCTCAAACTTATCTAATCATCTTTCGCATAAATACTAAGGCTTACTTAGGCCAAAGCACCTAGCTAATCAATAATTAGATTTGTTCATCTTTCATATATATATATATATATATATATATATATATATATATATATATATATATATATATATATATATATATATTTATAAGGCATAAGAATCTTCGGTTTTTTTTTTGAACCCTAAGTGTGTAAGTGTATGAAGTGTGCATATTTCATTAAGGTAAAGATCAAGACTAAATTACTTTGACAAATTATCTTCCTAACTCTAAAAATCAAACAAATAATCTTATTTTGACCAAGTTTAAGAAATACTAATTTTGATTTTCCTATTCCTTAAAATTGACTTAATTTCTTACAAAAAATATGTCAAAATATTGTTTCTTTTTTCAAAAAGTTTTTAAAAGTAAAGAAAATGTTAATTTTTTTCTTTTTTTTAATAAAAAGAAAATCCTAAGTTATGTTAGAACCCTCCCCTACACCTATCTCATGCATTATCCTCAATGTATGAATTAATGCATAGGTGCATGAAAAAAAAGACAGGGAAGGAAAATACTACCTTAAGGTGGTGATTCCGGTGGTGGTCTGATTGGTCCACGAAATGCGGCCCAATCAACTTTGCATGGAATTCCGAGGAACCCACCAGAATCTCTCTAATATAACCTACTAAAATGATGTATACATGAAGGATTTTTATTAAAAATTTGACCCCATCTAATTTTCAAATTTCATAATTAATTTCGGAGTCAATTTTGTCAATCGCCTTGTCCCAAAATGGAGTGTGGAAAGATAAAATGATTGACTTGGACTCAGGAAGTACTAGAACTAATACCGACTCAGGAAAGTGACTCAAGTCAAGTAAAGGTTCAGGAGTCGAGATTGGCTCAGGAAGTGGGTCCAAACTAAGAGTTGAAACTCAAGTCCACATTTAGTTTCCCACAATGGAATGTGACTTAATATTGGTGATTCAAGTTCAAGAATGACAGGTGTGGTAATCAAAACTGACTCTAAAATATTACTCAAATCGGGTAACAAAATAGGAGTCAATAATGATTCGAGAATTTGAACTGGATCAGAAATTTGCGAATCTAGGTCACATTTCTCATTGAGTTTAATTTCATAAAAATGAGAACTTGCCAATTTGTCAATGGGACTTTCAAAAGTATGAAATTGGTCAAGTTTAATAAAATGATCTTCAAAGATGGGCGATTCAATTTCATTATGAATTGGCACAGGATCCAATGTTGACTCGGGAAAAAGATTGAAATCAGGTGAAGACACCGGAGTCATTATTGAATCAGGAAGTAGAATTGAATCACTAAGTTTAGGTTCAGGATCATATTCATTCTTAAGTTCTATTTCAGGAAAGGAATAACTTGCCAAACTGTCAATATCATTTTCAAAATTTGGAGTTTGGGTAAGTTCAAATGGTTATGCTGAAATGGAACCTTGTTTTCCAGAACAACATGACTCTTCAGCTCTAACAGAATGGTTAACGACATCAGAACTGGCCAAATGGTGAGAACGTAGAGTTTGGACCATCATATCTATGTCATGATTACGAGCGTTTTGAGCCTGAGTCATGGCTTCAAGCATCTTTTCATAGTTGATAGGTTCATCGTTTTGTTGCGATTGGTCTTGAAAAGATGAAGTGTTGTTTTGGAATTGGTGGTAAAATTGTGAGTCCATCAGATTTTGTGATTGTTATTTGGACTCATGCATACTCGTTTCCAAAATTGATGGTTTTCTATTTTGGACTGGTGAAACTGAGTATGAATCTTGGGAATATTGTGGACAAGGTGGATAAGGAGGACAAGTTGGTTGAAAATTGGACTCGGGGGAGGTGAATCCCCACTGACTCTGTGAAGAGTTAAAATTATTTTAGAAATTATGGTTAAAAGATTGGGGGCATGGATTATATTGATTCAGATACCAATCCGGCACACTAGGTTGGTTAAAATTATGATATGCCGGGTTGGTAATATCCGAAAAAGAGGTTGGTGTGTAATTTGGATTACCATTAAAATTGAAAATATTATTGTTATAAGCCATATCACACAATAAAACACAAATAATGAAAAAAACAAACAAATAAGCAAACAAAAAAGAAAAAATTCTAACCTACGTTAGGGTAGACCTTTGACCTAGACGACTCCTAACTGGTTAGACTGTCTATAGGAGGTATAATGCAGACTTTGACCACAAGCTAATCAGCCAGGTCAGGGCAAGATTGGTGGGAGGTTATTCGTCCAAGACGTTTCTTAATTAAGTAACCACCAACCTTCGGGCTTTCGGCCCTTAATCCCCTTCCTAGACACTGATTTGGCAGGAGTCAAATTCCAACACCTTTCCCCCTTAGGATAATCTCCTAATTGAGTCCGAGATGTCCCTAGGGCTAACGTCTACTCATTTTTAGTTAGGTTTGGGTTAGTGAGTGAGGGGGTAATGACTTCCCCACCTTATCTTGTTTATAGGACAAGCCTTTAGACCAATTTAGTGCAGTGTACAAGAAAAGCAACACTTAAGCAACATAAACAATCCAAAAGTGTTCTTATACTAGATGCTATGCACACGTACCTATGCTCTAGCACTCTTCAACAGTAAATAGAAAATGTAATGAAATAGACACGTGCCTAAAGGCAAAGTCTAAATCATTTTAGCATTTACAATCATCATTTTACTGTTGAGGTTAGAAAGTAAATACAGTGAATCAAATAAGCAAATAAATGCTACAGATATTTAAATTGCGCAATTCAGCCAACCTGCAGAAAATACAGGTTAGTAGTTCACTCAGTTTGCCACAGGACTGTAGCAAATCTGAGGGCTTCTTGGCTCTGCTTTCTTGAGCAGAGTCCAAGGCCACTTATGTGTCCACTGCAGCAAGAATTCCTTGTTGTTAAATCTGTACAAAAAACAAAGAAGAAAGTTAATCAAAAATGTAACTTTAAAGAGAATTACTTACCGTCCCTCCTCGGCAACGGCGCCAAAATTTGATTGAGATGGACCTGCTTAAAAATACAGAATTTCAGATTTAGAATAAAGAGTGCAAGTTACTCAATTTTACAGCGATAGGAAGTGGCTATGCGGATCGTGATCCACAAGGAGGGACTAGCGATGGAAGCTTTTTTAATAAGTTTTCTTTTAAGATACAAAGGATGATTAAAATTCTTCTTGTAGGTCTTGTAAAGAAAAAGAGAAAAATTAGGTTAAAGTGAGTTAGGAAGAAGATGGTAAATTAAGAAGATGGAAAAATTAGAAATGATTTGTACAAAGAAATGAAAAAGGAATGATAAAGAAGTGATAGATTGTGATGTTCTAAACTAAAGAATAAAAGAAAAGAAAGATAACCTAAAAATTACTGGCCTCTTCAGTGCTCATATACCTTAGATCCGTTGCGACGACTTATCTTGTCTTTGAAGGCAATCAAGCATGGCGTATATGATCTTCCCTATTCTCGATCTACACTACGAATAAAAGGGCGAGCTAAACTAACAAAGAATGATTATTCATCACCATAGGACATCAAGGGCACTTGCAATGGCGAAGCAGTCTCGAGGCTATCAGATTCACTTGGATTACAAACACATCAGAGGAGAGTAAACAAAAATAAGAGTAAAGAAGAAAAAGAAACTTCGATTTGATTCTAATAACAATGAAGGAAAAGACTTACTTACACTGGTGTCACCCTCAGTACAAGCTTGATCTCCTTCCTCCATGAAACTCATTTCTCCTCTCAGTTACATAAATTAAAACTGAAAATTACATGAAAAAGAAAAACAAAAACCTACACTAAAAAATGGAAAAATGGACTAAATCCTATTTCTGCATGATTGTCCCCCTTGCCTTTGAGATTGCATGTATTTATAGAAGAAATGTAGAGGTTAGAGGAGTATGAAGATAGGAAAAGCTGGCTATTTCTGAATTTGAATCCTCCACTTATCTCCAAACTTGATTTGATATGGATATTCAGTTCTGGTCTGCAGTTTGTTGGCATGTTGATTACTGAATATCACTTATCAAATGACAGAATTAGAAACAGTGATCAACGTAAGATTGTAGCCCTGTAAGTCTTCTTTCTAGATCATCTTGAATCATCAGATTTGAGATTCGGTAGCAAAAGTTATGATTCAAATACTAAAATGTATTCAGTCAGAATCTGAGTCAAACTTGCTTCTTCTCATCCGTTGATCTTCTCTCTATCCATTTATCTCTCTGTATTTTTTATTATCCTCGGTTGATCTTTAGCTAACCAAACTGGATTTATAGAAATCTGAATTTTACTGGTTTTCATTTGGTGTTATCTTTCTGATTTGCTCTGATCTTCAGCTGAACATTTGCCCCAATCCTTGATTTGTTCTAACTAGATCTGGGATCATCCTCAGCTAACCAAATAGATCCAGTTAAATCTTATTTTAACTGATATTTATTTAGTTTAATCCTCTTTCTCTTCATTATTATCTTCTACAAAATAGATATTTAAGACAAGGAAATTAGCAGATTTATTACACGATAAATGTAGGAGTGTAATGATAAGAATACAAAATATATGTACATTCAAGACTTCAGACGCGGGTTTGAGTAACTTCGTGTCTTATGCGAGTTTGAACAACTCCGCATCTCAAGTGAGTTTGAACAACTCCGCGTCCCATTCTCAATGTAGGTCTGAGTAACTCTACGCCTCACGCTGGTCTGAGCAGCTCTGTGTTCCACTTCAAACACGGGTCTGAGCAATTTCGAGTCTTACACCTCATGCAGGTCTGATCAACTCCACATTCTGACTGAGACGTTCGTGTTTACAACAAACAACATTAGGTCTGCGCCCATCGCGGATCCACGTTTCTGTTATAACCGATCCCCATTACTGGGTCAATTAACTCCCCACGTAATGGGGAAGTTAATCCACATTATGGAGAGATTTTAGGAGACAATTATACCCCTATGGCTATCTATAAATAGCCTGAGGAGTTATGAAGAAAGGGAAAACTTTTGGGAGAAAGAAATCAGAGAAGGGAGAGAGAAACTTTTAATTAAGAGATGAGAATTCTCAACCTAAAGGCATCTTACTTTCCTCCTGCTTTTTCAGAAGTAGAAATCAGTAGACTCTAAACACTTAGTGTGTTAAAAATAGTGCTCCCTCCTGATTGATTTTTGAGAGCAAACCCAAAGAAAAGCTTGTCATTCGGTGGGTCAATAGAGAAAAAGAATTACTCTCCATCGCTGTACGAAGAACCCATCCTTAAACAAAGGAAAACACTTGAATTTTCCCCTCTTTTGTAATCAGAATTATTCCGTTATAATATTTCATGCACTCAAAGAAATTTTACTTCGTGTTATTTTTCTGACCAAACAAAGAATGGCGACTCCGCTAGGAATTTATTTCTCTACTGACGAGAACACCGTGGCGCAAGCTGGTGTCTAGCTCCTCGGGAAGATGGTAGAATCCCTCATCATTGAATTCGACTAAGAAAAGTTTGAAGAATTTCTCTCCTCATGCTTCGTCAGCCCCAAGGCAATGTGGCAGTACCGCAAAGTTTCTTCGGGGACTTGCTCTCGAATCTCTTTGGAGATTTCTTCTAAAGTGGCCCACACTACTGCTCACAATGCAAGTAATGCCTGTTGAAACTTTCAGTTTGATAGATTTTGATGATGGATAACAAAAGTAATACAGATGCATTGGAGCTCTATCTTAAGCGTTTATACTGAGTTCTGGTTTCTCAAGCTCATATAAAGATTTTGACTATTTTTTTGTATTTTTAGAATTTTTGTTAAAAGCCTTGATCACACACACAATATAGTCACATAGTCGACTTATACCCTAGTCTAGTCGACTAACTTATCTTCTAGTCGACTTGATACTTTATATAGTCAATAAGTCCTTCCACAAAAATATATCATTTCTCTTTATTGTTGTCTGTTAGCAGTATTAGTTGACTTATTCACACTGCTAGTCGACTAACTCATGTTATAGTCGACTAACCCCTTTTGCTGGTCGACTAATTATAGTTTTCAGAAACTTGTTATCCGTATCAATCTTGATATAGTCGACTTGCTTCCTTTTCAAATTGACTAACTTTGGCAAAATTGTTCTACTAGTTGACTACCCTACAGACCCTAGTCGACTAACAATAGTTTTTTACTGTTAATCAGTTATTGATTTCTGGTATTTTATCCAACGTTCTAAATTTTAAATTTGAGTTGATAACTTTCCTAACTGACCATTGATTTCACATATAAATAGGGACATGTCCTAGGATGAATTCAGCAATTCAAAACACAAATTTTCTGCCCAAAATTCTGTTCAAAAATTCTATTTTTCTGAAAACTTGCTTCTACTTTCTGCTCTTCACACAATTCCTATTCTATTGTGGAGAATTCTGAGAGTCTACCTATAAGAGACCTTATTCACAATCACGTACAAGATTCAAGGCTTATAGAATTCATTATATTCATTCAAAGAGTTGTTATCTTCTTGGTGTACAGAAGAGTTGTACAGATTTGGCAAAGGCTGTTTTGTCAAGTAGTGTACAAGGAGTTGATTTTGGGGGTATATCAAAATCAGGATAAGAAAAATCTCAAGCGTTTTACTTGGGGACTGGACGTAGGTCACAAGGACCGAAATAGGATAAAATCTCTTGTATTTGTGTTTGCATTTTCTGAGATTTTTCTGTACATTTACTTTCCTGCAAGTAATTTATTTTAAAAGTTTATAAACACTAATCACCCCCCTTTAGTGTTTGTGTTACCTTATCTATAAATCCTACACTTGATATCAGAGTAAGGATGGCAACGGAGTTTCCTTCATCACAATTCAAATAAGGACATTCTGCATAATGTCCACCATTATTTGATGGATCAAACTACAACTACTGGAAGTGTAGAATGAAAATCTACTTGCAATCACTCAACTATGAACTATGGAACATAGTGGAAGCACCATGTACCAAACTTACAACCAATTATGATGCTTGGAGTGAAAAAAACAAAAGAAGTCTGTCAACCTTGATGCCAAAACAATGAACGCGCTTTACTATGCCTTGAACAAATAAGAATTCAATCGTGTGTCAACGGCCAAATCTGCAAAATCAAATATGGCAGATCTTACAGGTAACACATGAAGGTACAAATAAGGTTAAATAATCTAAAATTTCTATTCTTGTTCAAAGGTTTGAACTCTTTAAAATGAAGGAGAATGAAACCATTGCAGAAATGGTTACAAGGTTCACCGACACTACAAATTCCTTAGTAGCCCTTGGAAAGGAATATACTCAAGTTAAAGATGTCAGAAAGATCCTTCATGCACTCTCATCAGATTGGGAGAAGAAAACCACTATAATAGAAGAAGTGAATGATCTCTCAACAATGTCATTAGAAAACCTTATTGGTAATTTATGGCATATGAAGTGCAACTTGAAGCTAGAAAGAAGGATGAACAACAACTTCAATCCAAGAAGAAAGTACTTGCCTTCTATACATCCTCAGATATGGACAATTCAGATGACGATGAAGAAGAGATGGCAATGCTCTCAAGAAAATTCAAAAAGTTCTTAAACAAGGTAAGTTTAAAAAGAATAAAGATACTAATGATAATCCTATTTATTGTAAGTGTAACAAACTAGGTCACATAAAGAAGGATTGCCCATTGATGAAATCTAAAGGAAATTTAAAGAATTTTAATAAGTTCAACAAAAAGAAAAAAGCATTCCAAGCAACTTGGGATAACAGAGATTCGTCTTCTTTTGATGAAGAAGAAACCACTGAAACCGCCAATATCTGCTTCTTGGCTCAAGAAGACGAGGTACAAGACTATGTCTAATTACTAGAAGCATTTAATGAATTTTATGATGATTTCAAAAATGAAAAGGTTAAAAATAATGTTTTAACAAAAGAAAATGACAAAATTACCAAAGAAAATTCAATTTATGTTTCTCAAATATCTTTATTAGATTCTCAAAAATCTGACTTTGAAAAGGTTATTTCATCTTTAAAAATGGATAATGAAAATTTCTTAAGAAAAAAATTCTTTGCTTAGAAAAGAAACTGTCTCTTTAAATTCTAGAATTACTATTTTAGATAAAGAAATGACTAGTTTCAAAATAAAGTATGAAGAAATTTTAAAAAATGTGACAAAATTTAATAAAGAAAAAGAAAATTTAAATGATTTATTGTCTTATCAAAAGATGTCAAATAATCATTTTGGTCTTAGATTTTCAAAAGATAAGATTGATAAACCTACACATGTTGCTCTTGAATTTTCAAAAAATAATTTTGTAAAATCTATACATTTTTATAAAAAGAATAATCATAATCCATATAATTCTTTTGTGAAAATAAATACTGATACTATTTCAAAAAGAATTAGGAATAAATATATATGAATTCCTAAAAATCTAAATATGTGGATAAAAATGCTTATATTGCATCATATATACAACATGTATGTAATTCTTGTAATTTTGTTTATACTAACAAATGAAAACTAAATTTAAATTGGGTTTGGGTTCCTAAAGGCTATTTCAGACCCTATCATGATGGGTACCACACAAAATATTTTATCTTATAGGTATCTTATAAAGAAAAGTAAATACTTGATAGTGGTTGTTCCAAACACAAGACTGGTTACATTCAACTACTGTCTTCCGTTCAAATCAAAATGGGAGGTACAGTAATATTTAGAGATAATAACAAAGGAAGGTTATTGGTATTGGCGTGGTTGGTAACATTTTGAAACCTCTTTTTGAAAATGTTCTTTCGGTAAGAGGTTTAAAACACAATCTATTAAGTATTAGTCAGCGATGTGATAAGGGTTATAAAATTATTTTTGAAAAAGATGCATGTCTTATATATGATATCAACTGAAAGATATTCTGTTTAAAGGATCTCGTAATAATAATATTTATGAGTTATCAATAACTTGTATATTATCAAATGATAACTTATGTTTACTTAATAATGACTATTTTTATGGCATAAAAGATTTTAGTCATTTAAATATGAAAACAATTTTTAAGATTTCTAAATTTGATTTAGTTAAAGGCCTTCCAAAAATAGCTTTTAAAAAGGATTATTTTTGTGATTCTTATCAATTATGAAAACAGGTTAAATCATCTTTTTTTAAATCTAAAGATTTAGTTTCTACTAATAGACCTTTAAAACTGTTGCATTTGGACTTATTTGGTGCTACTCGTGTTGCTTCCTTAAATAAAAATAGGTGTGTTTTTGTTATTGTTGATGATTATTCACGTTTTTCATGGGCAATTTTTTTAAAGAATAAAAATGAAACTTTTAATAAGTTTTCAAGTTTTTGTAAAAAAATTCAAAATCAAAATCTCTAAACAGAGTCACTATTCGAAGTGATCATGGAGGAGAATTTGAAAATGAATCTTTTGCAAATTTCTGTAATAAGTATGATATTACACATAACTTTGTGTTTCTTAGAATATCTCCTCAAAATGGTGTTATGGAGAGAAAGAATAGGTCTTTGCAAGAATGTGCTAGAACTATGCTTATGGACAGTCATTTACCAAAATATTTTTGGGCTGAAGCTGTTGCTACTGCATGTTACATTTTCAATCGTGTGCTTATTCGACCTATTTTAAACAAAACATCATATGAATTGTTTTATAATAGAATTTCAAAAGTTTCTTATTTCAAGATTTTTGGATGTAAATGTTTTATTTTAAATATAAAAGATACTTTAGATAAATTTGATGCTAGATCTAACGAAGATAATTTTGTTGGATATTCTACTCAAAGTAAAGTATATAGAATCTTTAATAAGAAAACATTTACTACATGTTAAATTTGATGAATCTTTGACTAAGCCTATTTATAATACTTCTTCTCATGATGATGATGATATCATAGATTCTCCTATTGATAATACTATTATATCTTCTGATGATACTAACATTTCTAATGTTAATGAGACTCCTACTGAGTTATCTAAAGCATATGTTAAATTAAGGAATCATCCACATGATTTGGTTATTGGAGATATAACTCAAGGCGTTCGACAAGATCCAAGTTGAACTACATGATACAAATTACTTTCATATCACTCATTGAACCGAAGAATATTAAAGAAGTATGCGCAGATAATTTTTGGACTATTGCAATGCAAGAAAAATTGAATCAATTTGTCAGAAATGATGTTTGGGATCTTGTACAACATCCTACTGATCATCCAGTCATCAGTACCAGATGGGCATTTAAGAACAAACTTGATGAATCAGGTCAAGTTATTAAGAACAAAGTAAGGTTAGTTACACAAGGATACAATCAAGAAGAAGGTATTGAATTTGATGAAACTTATGCACCAGTATCTGGACTTGAATCTATTTGTATTTTACTTACTTTTGCTTGTTTTATAAATTTCAGACTTTATCAAATGGATGATAAAAGTGCTTTTTTAAATGGTTTATTATAAAAACTGTTTATGTTGAAAAACCTCCAGGTTTTGAATATGAAAAATTTTCAAACCCTATTTTTAAACTTAAGAAAACATTATATGGTTTAAAACAAGCACCACATGCTTGGTATGATGATTAAAAAGTTTTCTTTTAAATTCTGATTTTAGGATGGGAAGAGTAGATATAACACTTTTTATTAAACATATTAATAAAGATATCTTAATTATACAAATATATGTTAATGATATTTTATTTGGATCTACTAATGATAATCTTTGTAAAGAAGTTTCTAAGACTATGCAGAGTGAATTCGAAATTAGCCACATAGGTGAACTTACTTTCTCGGTCTGCAAATAAAGTAAATGAATGATAGATTATTTTTCCCAGTACAAGTATGCCAAGGAACTTCTTAAAAGATTTGGTATGAAAAATTCTGGTAGTAAAAACACTCCCATGAGTACTAGTACATTCCTAGACAAAAATGAAAATAGTAAGAATGTTGATTAAAAACTATATCGAGGTATGATTGGCTCTTTACTATATATTACTTCAAATGGACCTGATATTATGTTCAGTGTTTACTTATGTGCTAGATATAAATCAAATCCTAAGGAATCACATCTTAAAGCAATGAAAAGGATTCTTTCATATATTAATAACACAATCAACTATGGATTATTTTATCTAAAATCTAGCACATTTGATTTACTATCATACAGTGATGCTGATTTTGCTGGATGTAAATCTGATCGGAAGAGTACTAGTGGTACTTGTCACTTTTTAGGACATTCACTAGTATCATGGTTCAGTAAAAAGCAAAATTATGTATCATTATTAACAATCGAATCAGAATATATCGCTGCTAGTGTTGCATGTGCTCAGATTTTATGGATGAAACAAAGCTTATTTGATTATGGTATGTCTATCATAAATTCACCTATTATGTGTGATAATACCAGTGCTATTAACTTATCTAAAAATCCAATTCATCATTCATGTACAAAGCATATTGATATTAGACATCATTTTTTACGTGATTATGCTTTAAAAAATGATACTTTATTAAATTTTATATCAACTAATTATCAAATTGTAGATATTTTTACAAAAACCTCTAAAGAAGATATTTTTATGAAATTTCCACGAGATTTGGGTATTTGCAATATGTTTGATATTTAAATATTTTTTCAGATGTGTTTTATGCATTTTTTCAATGTTTAGTCGACTTACCAAAGTTTATTAGTCGACTTGATAAGTCACTAGTCGACTTAACAGATGACCAGTTGACTAATGTTATCAAAAAGAAACATGATTTTTTTTGAGTTATCGACCAATTAGTAACAGGAGGATTAGTCGACTAATTATAGACCCAAGTCGACTAAACCCTATAAAAATCTGTGTCCTGTTATTAGATTTTTAGCTTTCGAACCTGACCCATTTCTTAAATTTTGGATCCAATCTCTACCTATTTTCAATCCTAACCGTTAATCTTGGTTTTTACTTCTCATATTTACCCTTTCTCCTCATAAAAACCCTTGTTTTACTCGGTTTCTCTCTAGCCCCCAGTAGCAGTCGACTACAGCAGTTGCAGCAGAGAACCCATTCCTTCTTCCTTCAAATTTCTTGGTAAAATTTGTTCTAATCTCTATCTTATACTTCCAATTCCTGCTTCCTCAACCTTAATTTCAGTTCTAATCATGTCTAGATCTAAGAAATCTAAGTTTACACTATCTTCATCTTCCTCTTAAACAAATTTTAGGGCTTTTCTTAAGAATCCTGCCCTAGAAGATGATTACTTAAGAATTTCTCAGTTAGAAATCTTTCCAAGTAGATTTGTTAAGTATGAAGACTTTCATGACTATGATATTATCTATTCAAAATTCTGATCTTTATACTATGTTTTCTACTGAATCTAGGCAAGGGTATTATCCCTTCTTAATCCACCTTTTTTATACAAATTTAACCTATGAAGACAACGATAATAATGTTCATATCTATTCTCTGGTTAAAGGTGTATATGTCAAGTTATCCCCAAAATCTTTAGATCATATTCTTTCTATTCTGTATCATGGCCTATCTTTTAATGACATTGGTATGAATGATGATGAGGTCTTATTAAATATCTTTCTTCCAGGTCAAGGACTACCAATGACTAACAATAAATTAAAACCTATTTCTCGTCTAATTGGTCGTATCCATGCCTATAATATATGCCTAAAAACCGGGAGTTATAACTATTATTCCCGTGATTTAGCAACTTGTATCTATACCATCATGGCTGGACTAGAAGTTAATTGGGCAAAGATAATTTTTGATAATTTTGTCAAGGACCATACTTTCTTCTTACCATATGGAGCCTTTTTATCTCATGTATTTCGGAAATTTCACATAGATATGCTTCCGAAACAAGTATCGTCAAAGTTTTTGAGCCTTTTGATCGTGCCATTCTCCATCGTATGAAACTTCATGACTTTCCTCAACATCCACCACAACCTCAACGTCCACCTTGTCCTCCTCCACAAAGTTCTACTCAAGTTCCTTCCTCCTCCACTCAACCTCTATTCACTGAGCCTCCTTCCTCTGAACCACCTCCTTCCTATCTCGATGCCTTCTATAACTTTATTTCTGCTGAAATCTTGACTCTACAAGCCCAACAACAATCTATGCTCAACTCTCAGTCTGCATTGCTCACAAATCAATTTCTTTTTATGGAGCACTTTATAAACATGCAACTGAAGATGGAGTCTTTTGATGCCACCCAAAAGGAAATCTGGATCTCCTCAAGACCCGTTTTCCCCCACCTCCTCCTCCCGGATCTGACATTTGATGCATATGGAGTTGATTTTGTTTTTGTCTTGCTACATGTTTTTGGAGTTCTTGCATATTTTTGTATTTTCTTTTCGCTATGACTCTTTTGTTTTTCTATTGTAATAGTTGACATTTTCTGTTATGTTATGAAAACTTTGGTTGTTAATGTCTAGCTTTATGATCTGTGATATTGCTCTTTTTGGTAATGAAAAAGGAGGAGAAAAGTTAGAAAATTAGAAGTTATATATGTGCTGATATATGTGCTATGTTTCGATTCTTGATATGATTCTTGATATCTGGATAAGATATATGACAATCGCAAAGATATATGGATACGATATATGAATATGGCTATATTTTATGTCTCATGCAGGGGGAGAACTATTATTGTCAATGTATTTGTTATAACTTGTTCACTGCAGGGGAAGTTTCTCTGCAGGGGGAGTTTTCGTACACAGGTTGTCATCATCAAAAAGGGGGAGAATCTTGAAACTTTCAGTTTGGTAGATTTTGATGATGGATAACAAAAGTGATACTGATACATTGGAGCTCTATCTTTTGTGCTTATACTGAGTTCTGTTGCTCAAGCTCATATGAAGATTTTGACTATTTTTGTATATTTTTAGAATTTTTGTTAAAAATCTTGATCACACACACAATCTAGTCATATAGTCGACTTATACCCTAGTCTAGTCGACTAACTTATCTTCTAGTCGACTTGATACTTTATATAGTCAACTAAGTCCTTCCATAAAAATATATTAGTTCTATGTATTGTTGTCTGTTAGCAGTATTAGGCGACTTACTTATACTGCTAGTCGACTAACTCATGTTATAATCGACTAACCCCTTCTGCTGGTTGACTAATTATAGTTTTCAGAAATTTGTATCCGTATCAGTCTTGATATAGTCGACTTGCTTCCTTTTTTAGTCGACTAACTTAGGCAAAAATTGTTCTACTAGTCGACTACCCTACAGACCCTCGTGACTAATAGTAGTTTTTGACTGTTAATCAGTTATTGATTTCTAGTGTTTTATCCAACGTTCTAAATTTTAAATTTGAGTTGATAACTTCCCTAACTGACCATTGATTTCACTTATAGATAGGTATGTTGTCCTAGGATGAATTCACTAATTCAAAATACAGGTTTCTGTCCAAAACTCTGTTCAAAAATTCTGTTTTTCTGAAAACTTGCTTCTACTTTCTGTTCTTCACACAATTCCTATTCTATTATGAAGAATTCTGTGAGTCCAATTATAAGAGATCTTATTCACAATCACGTACAAGATTCAAGGCTTATAGAATTCATTGTATTCATTCAAAGAGTTGTTGTCTTCTTTGTATAGAGAAGAGTTGTATAGATTTTGCAAAGTCTGTTTTGTCAAGTGGTGTACAAGGAGTTAATTTTAGGGGTGTACCAGAATTAGGATAAGAAAAATCTCAAGCGGGTTGCTTGGAGACTGGATGTAGGTCATAAGGACCAAACCAGGATAAAATCTCTTGTGTTTGCGTTTGTATTTTTCTGAGATTTTTTCTGTACATTTACTTTCCTGCATGTAATTTATTTTAAAAGTTTATAAACACATTCACTTCCCTCTAGTGTTTGTGTTGCCTTATCTATAGATCCTACAATGCCACTTCTAACAGGGTTCTGAAAACCTCTCGTTCAACCCATGTAGCCCGCGTTAACATCTCTCAAGAGACCTGCGGGCCTAATGCGTTGGTACACGATCACAATGATGGTGAAGATCAATTCCGCCATCACTCTCCTCTCCAAACTCTACAATTTTAGGTTGCCAAAGGTTACCAACAATCCTTGCGACTCAATCAGTTCTGCAGATTTTGAATGGAGGTCTATACCGCATTTCTCTCAAGCGACACGAGGACCACGTTTCTGTTGAAGTCCCGAGTTCTTTAACAACACAAGATCTGCATCCAGCGCGAGACCTGTTGGCCCAGAGGCCTTCCTCTCTAGTTTTGATGATGATTAACTCATGTAGTTATGTTTACTAATTATCTTGTGATTTTACTTACAGATCTTTTAGCAAGATATTAGTTGGTGATTGCTTCAACAAGATGAGTTTTGAAGCCTTCACATGGTGATTCCCGAGCACGAGCGTCAAGATCATTCATAGCCATGCTCGTTGGATCACGGAGTTTGGACCGAGTCGACTTGAAGATGAAGATTGTCAAGAAGACTTAGGTATCTATAGTTTAGTTTATGTGTTTTAGATTCATGTGTAAAGATAAGAATAGTTGATATGCTCAAGTGCACAATACACATACACGTTTTGGTTTTGATAAATGGTTTATATGTATAGTAGATGTATTCTTTCTATACATGCATGCTTAAACTTCTTAGACAAACTTATTTTGACTATCCTATTCATGTATTGAAAAATCAAAGTTTGATAAAATACAGTTTTGGTTTTTGATAAAATTTTCAAGACACAAAAATAGTTCAAATTGCTTGATATTTGAGTTGAAATCTTTATCACATGTTTATATATCAATGCAAAATGTTAAAACTATTGTTGGGAATTTTTATATATTTTATAAGATTCATTAAAATATTTTTAACATGATTTTCTGACCCAGAAATTGGCTGCCAGGCTTTGGCGGTCGACCGGGCAGGTCGACCGTAAGCCAGAGCCGGTCGACCGACTGGTCGACCAACGTGCACAGGTCTGTGCACGTCTGGCCAGGCAATGGGACAGTCGACCGGGGTCGATCGGACCAGAGAGCTTTGCTCTCTATATCTGGGCGGTCGATCGGGCGGTCGACCGGTAGCCCCAACGGTCATATTTATGACTGTTGGCGGTCGACCGAGCGGTCGACCGCCAGCCTGTCAGGCTGACAGATCAGCCTAACGGCTAGTTTCTTGGGGAGCCTATATATACCCCATTTCTTGGGGGTTTTGGAGAAGATTTTTAAGAGCAAAAATTCCTACTTTTCTGAAGTGTTTTTACAAGTTTTAAAAAGTGTTTTAGAGCTTAAAAGATTTCATCTTTATTGTTTTTCAAGGGTTTTGAAAAATCAAAGAAAACTAGATTTTTGGGATATTGTTTTGAATTTTCATTTCTATCATCAATAAGAGATTTCCCAAGTAGTTTTTCTTTGTTATTTGATTTCCAAAAACACCTTGATATCCACTTGAGCTATATCTTCTATTCTAATCTATTTAGAATCTTTTGTTTGTGGAAAAGATTGTGTTTGTGGTTGAGAGAGACCACTTGTTGTAAACCCTCATTATTGGTTACTCCCTCTTTGGTAGAGGTTGAGGTTGTTGATTTGGGTTGGTGTTTGCTCCCTCTTTGGTAGAGGTTGAGGATTGTGTTTGCTCCCTCTATTGTGAGGTGGAGTTTGGTTGTTGGCTACGGGCCTTATCCCTCTTCGGTAGAGATGGATTGTGGTTGTATTGCCTCGGTGGCATTGTAAGGCTGAGAGAGGAGTTCGGTACTCCTTTAGTGGATTAGAAATCCTTCTCGGTGAAGGCGGAGACGTAGAGCTAGGGGCTCGAACCTCGAAACATATCATTGTGTTTGCGTTTGATCCATTGCCTCTAAACCCTCTCTCTCTAAGCATCATTCATTCATTCATATCATACATTGCTTGTGTTATGCCTTGCATTATTTCATATTGCTATATCATTTATATGCTTGGTTTGATTGTGTGTGCCTCACTTATACTTAACCACAAGAGCTTCATATAGCACCTCAACCCTTATCTAGGGGAATCAAGAGGAGTTAGTCTAGAGCCCTTCACGGGGAATTTGGCTACAATTGTTGGTTGTATTAAGTGTGTTGTAAAATAGTTTTTAGCTTCCGCATTTAGTTTATAGATTAGCACTATCACCTATTCACCCCCCCCTCTAGGTGATTTCAAGACCCGCATTCTACCAACCCCAAAATGCGAGACCCGCTTTATGCCTATCTCAAACGCGATGCTCGCGTTTCTAATTCTAATTGCAAGGCTCGCGTTATGAGTCAAGCTCAACCAACGCTAGAGATCTGCATTTCAATACCGCGTGAGGTCAAACAAAGCAAGACCCGTGTTTAGAATGACATGTCTTCAAGACATAAAAACCCAAAAAGCCCTCACCCTAGAGGCTAGAGGCTAGTTCTTCAAACATTCCCACAGTGGACCTAAGGGACTACCTGATAAGGAAGAGGAGTATTCATCAAATCACTCCTCAATGTCACTGTGAGTGGCTCATTTTAGAAATACTTTCTGATTGCCATTGCGGCTATCAAATAACCAAGCCCTTGATTTTTAGCCGATTGTCAACGGCTTCAAATTCAGCCAAGAGACGATGATCTCGGAAGACGAAATTGTTTTTCAATGTTGAGTACTCAGAAGTGACTGCAAACATGGTGGGATCAAATTCCACACCAAGCAAGTCCAGATGAAAGCAACTGGCTATCAATTCAGAAGAATCAGATATTGATCGATCTCCAGTTTGGAGGATATTCTAGCCGAACTTGAAGGGGTCTCCCGACTCACTCGGGCTCGCACGAGAACCATTGCCCCAGTTGACTATAGTCTGTTGGCCTGGATAATTGAGGTGAATAGATGAGCACTCCGCCATCATTGAATTCCAGTCTTCAAATTCTAGTTCGGAGACAATCGCCTCTTCTTACATCGCGGGAACTCTCGAGAAAGTGGCCAGACAATTCAAAGAGCAGACCAATGTCTAAAGGAAACAACTCGATATGATTCAAGCCCAGCAAGAATCTATCAATGCCCTTAAGCATTACTGTCACAACTGCTTAAGGAGAAAGAGAAACCGAAGGGTAAAACTCCTTCCAAAATGTCTAAAGGCAAAAGGAAGGAAGGGGAGAGCTCATCTTCTGCAAACACTAAGAATGAAGAGCATTTCAACTCTGAGCCCTCCAAATTTTCATCTGAAGAGGAGAATAACTCAGAAAATGAAAACAATCATTCCAAGAGGATGAGTAAATTAGAGCAAAGTCTTGAAGTCCTAGCAAACTGAGGTGGTCTTCTAGACGTGGGGATAATCTGACCCTACCCAACAGAATGGGATACGGCTCCTTACCCTCCTAAGTTCAAAGCACCGACCCTTCATACTTTCGATGATAAAGGGTCGTTGAACTAACACATCTACTACTTCAAGTCCCAAACTGGGAATGTAGTATTGAACGATGCTATTATGACTCATTTATTCATTGGCACTCTTAAAGGGGTCACCTTTGAATGGTTCATGAAACTTCCTACCGGCTCGTTCAAGACATGCCAACCTTGAGAAGTTGTTTCTTGCTCGTTTCTTTGAAAACGATACAAAAATTTCAGTACCAACGCTTTTTACAGCCAAGCAAAAGAAAGAAGAGTCCATTAAAACTTTTGTTGAAAGATTTTGGAGCATGGCACCTGATCGAGTTGGAAACTACACACAGAAAATACAGAATTTCAGAACTTTGTAGCAGTAGTGCAAGGTACTCAATGCTACCGCAATAGTAAGTGGCTATGCGCGTCGTGGTCCACAAGGAGGGACTAGTGATGAAAGCTTTTTGCAAGTTCTCTTTTAAGTTATAAAAAATGGTTAAAGTTCTTCTTTTAGCTCTTGAAAAGAAAAAGAAAATAAGTTATGTTAAATTGTGAAAGTGGTAGATAGAAGGAGATGGTGATTTTGTACAAAGAAAGTGAAAAATAGTAGAGATTTGGTGATGGAGGTGATCTAAATTAAAGATTAAAAGAAAAGAAAGAAAACCTAAAAGAAATACTTACCTTTTTCTAGTTGATAACTTACCTGGAATCTTTGCATGTTTACCTTGATCTGGAGGTAATCAGTGCATAACTCATAAGATTAACTCAGTCCTAATTTACATTACATCATCAAGGCTTCTTCAAGCAAGTATGAAATGATACAAGCGTAGGGAAGAGTCCATCGTCATGAGCTATCGATGGTACTCGCTAAGGCAAGGCAATACCGATACTATTTGAATCATTTGGACTATCATCAAAACCGAAGAGGAAGAGTAGAAATAAGAAGAAGAAAATGAAAATAAAGAAGAACATAAAAAATACATTTTTATTGCTTGCAGAAATGATGGAAGAAAGGAGGAGCTTACATCAATATCACTCTCAACATAAATCTCTCTCTTACTTACATGATTCTTAGTCTAATCTATGCTTACAAAGAAATAGAAATTACATAAAATGAAAATAAAAACCTACACTAAAAAGAATGAAAAGCTAACCTAAGAATCTTTCTCTGCTTAATCATTCCCTGTATACTGAGAATACCAGTATTTATATGCAAAAATCAAACAAGGGAGAGCGTACGAAGATAGGGGAGCAAAACACTCCCCCAACAGCTTTAACAAAGCTGTGGATTCGCGGCTAGGGTCTGACAAATGGCCAGATCTAGGGTCTGTGGTCCGTTAATGCTTCGATACTTCCTTTTATCCAATTGGATTTTCAATATATTCTCTGGATTTGGTGATATCTCTGTTTATCCTCAAGCTATCCGAATAAAACCAAATAAATTCAATTTTAACCTATTTCTTTTTGGTATTATCTGCTCCAATTTGCTCTGATCACCTTAAATCTTCAGTCCCGATCCTTGATTTTGAATTAAGCTCATTTAAATCTGAATCCCACTTTTAGGCTCATTTTCTCTCCTTTCCCTGGGTAAAGGACTGAACAAATTAAATGGTAAAAATAATTAATTAACAGAGTTTATTTAAAATAAAATGCAGGAATGTGACAATGTATATGCAATATTAGTGACCGATCATACCCCCACACCTATCTTTTGCTCGTCCTCGAGCAAAATATCATAATTAAATCTAATAAATTATTAGACCACTTTCACAGCTCACACGATTGCACCGAGCTTGTGCAACAGGCATTTAAATCTCTAGGTTTCCCTTAGAGAATGAGTTTTGTAGCGTAAGGGTTTTCAGAGGATTACACCTACAAAATTCATAAAGAAAGATAAACAAGGTGTTAGTACTTTGAAAACACATTTTGAAAGAGAAATATATTTGAAGTATTATTGTAAGAATTAAATAATCTATAAGTTATAGTAAAATCAAACTTTTTCATTCCTAAACTTAGTCTTTATTCAAAAACTTGTTATCAATCAAGGTAAGGAGTCAAATTGTATTTCTCATCTAATCTATTATTTTACAATAAGTTATATGCATCTTTGTGGCAGTGAAATTTTGACTCGGGGTTCTTTAACTCTAACTTTTATGCCTTATTTTCTTCTTTTTTTTTTATATTTTTGGTGATATTTTTTTTTAGTTCTATTAAGCTTTCTAATCTGCTCATATAACAAGCCTTTTGTCGGTGACTCCAAAACCGAAAGGTATTAGGGCACCGGGTGAGAAAACACCCCAAGGACTTTAGGGTTCGAGCAAACAAGGCCACAAAACTACGAATTTTATTATATGGATCGCTTTTAGGCGTGAATACTTATGCTTTATGAGGCATAAATACCCAACTTAATTAGAGAATTTTTGATATATTATACATTTATATATATATATCTATTTTATTTTTATTTTTTTATTTTTTTAATAAAGTATAAGAATCTTTGTTTTTGAACCCTAAGTGTGCAAGTGTATAAAGCATATATATTTCATCAAGGTAAAAATGAAGACTAAATTATTTTTTCAAAATTTCTTTCAAACCCAGGAAATCAAACAAATAATCTTATTTTGACCAAGTATAAGAAATCCTAATTATTATTCTCCTATTATTTACAATTAACTTAATTCTTTACAAAAAAATATGTCAAAATATTGCTCTCTTTTTTTTATTTATTAAAGAAAGAAAAATGTTAATTTTTTATTTTAAATAAAAAGAAAACTTATGTTATGTTAGAACCCTCCCCCACACCTATCTCATGCATTATCCTCAATGCATGAATGAATGCACAGATGCATGAAAAAGAAGAAAGGGAAGAAAAATATTAACCTGAGGTGGTGATTCCGGTGGTGGTCGGATTAGGTCAAGCGTTGCTACCCAATCAAGATAATGTGGTGGTTTACGGAACCCACCTCTATTGACCTCTTTTTTATTTACATATTTACAGTCCCCAATATGAATTTACAGTCCCCAATATGAATAGGATCATGAAAGATCCTATCATGAAACTTATTTTCTTTACATGACCATTGTTGGAAAATTATCACAGGGTCATCATGGTCTACACCTATGTCCAACAAAAGAATGTGACTTGGTGGAATGGTTGACTTGGGCTCAAGAATGATAGGTTCAAGAATCAATACTAACTCAGAAAAATCAACTTTGAATTTGAGAGTCAGTTTTGGTTCTAGAGTCGAATCCAAATCCAAGAATTGAAAATCACATTCTTTTCCCATCAATGAAATGTAACTATCCAAAATTGGTGATTCAATTTCTGGATCTATGGGTATGAGAATAAATGTTTGCTCAAAAAATTGACCCAAATTGGATAAGAATACTGGAGTCAACATAGATTCAAAGATAGGAACTAAATCACAATGTTAGGGATCGAGTTCACATTCATAATCAAGTTCAATCTCATTAAAATGAAAACTTGCCAATTTGTTGATATTGGTCAATTTTAAAGTTTTGTGGTGAAATTGAATCTTGGTCATAATCTTCAAGATACCATGATTTTTTGTTTTCATCAATATGGCTAGAAGTGTCGGGAATAGTCAAAGATTGGGCAGGGAGAGTTTCCTTATTTCTACATATATTTTCCAATCGACTAAGTCTTACTTCTATCATATCGAGTAGATCACTTTAGAATTAAATCATGGATTCCATACTCTTTTCTAAGTCGGTATGTTCTTTTTGAAAAATAGAGTAAGGATCTGTGATCTGAAAATTTTGGCAGGATTTTGAGTCTTCTAGAATTTGAATTCATCGCTTAAGCCCTTCTAAGGCTTCCATCCTCTTTTCCCAGTCAATTAATTCTTCTAGTGGTTGCTCAGGAGAAGGAGTATATGAAGCTAGGTGTTGGTAAGTGACTCAGAAGAGTTGTATCCCCATTGGCTCTGTGAAGAGTAGTGATAATTATTTCAATCTTATTCAAAGTATTGGGACTGAGGCATGTATTGATTTGGATGTGACCAATCCGGCACACTAGGTTGGTTAAAGTTATGATATGTCGGGTTGGTAATATCCGAAAAAGAGGTCAGGGACCTTAGACCTAGACGACTCCAACTGGTTAGACTGTCCATGGGGGGTATATTGCCCAATCTGATCACAAATTAATCGATCAGGTAGGGGCAAGATTGGTGAGAGGTATCTGGGCTTAAAAGTAACGGGCCTAATTAAGCCAAATCACCAGCCTTCGGGGTTTCGCCCCTCAATCCCTAACCTTTGACACTGATTTGGTAAGAGTCAAATTCTAATCAACTTCCCCCTTAGGTCAGTCTCCTATTGAGTCCTAGATGTCCCTAGGGCCAACATCTACTCAGTTTTAGTTAAGTTTGGGTTAGTGAGTGAGGAGATTGTTTGTAGGCTAATGGAGGGTAATGACTTCCCCCTTATCTTATTTATAGGACAAGCCCTTAATTCAGTTTAGTACAGTGTACAAGTATATAGAAAAAGTAGAACTCAAGCAATATTTCATACAAGAATGAACCTTATACTAAATGCTATGCACACATACCTTGGCTCTAGCACTCTTCAACAGTAAATAGAAAATGTAACGAAATAGACACGTGCTTAAATGCAAAGTCTAAACCGTTTTAAGCATTTACAATCAACCTTTTACTGTTGAATTAGAAATGTATGTACAGTGAGTTAAACAAGAAAATAAATAGCTATAGATATTTAAACTTTACAATTCATCCAACCTGCGAAAAATACAGGTTAGTTTTTCACTCAGATTGCCACTGGAATGTAGCAAATCTGAGGGCTTTAGGCTCTACTTTCTTGAGCAGAGTCTAGGGCCACTTATATGGCTATTGCAAGAAAAATATCTTTGATATCTATCACAACATACCAAGAACAAATAAGAAAGTTTACTAAAAATATAAATTTAAAAAGAGAATTACTTACCTACACACAAAAAGTACAGAGCAACGACACCAAAATTTGATCGAGTTGGAACCTACACACAGAAAATACAGAATTTCAAAACTTTATAATAGTAGTGCAAGGTATTCAATGCTACCACAATAGTAAGTGGCTATGCGGGTCGTGATCCACAAGGAGGGACTAGCGATGGAAGTTTTTTTGCAAGTTCTCTTTTAAGTTACAAAAAATGGTTAAAATTCTTCTTTTAGTTCTTGAAAAAAAAAAGAAAATAAGTTATGTTAAATTGTGAAAGTGGTAAATAGAAAGAGATGGTGACTTTATACAAGAAAGTGAAAAATAGTAGAGATTTAGTGATGGAAGTGATCTAAACTAAAGATTAAAAAGAAAAGAAAGAAAACCTAAAAGAAATACTTACCTTTTCCGGTTGATGACTTACCTGAAATCCTTACATGTTTACCTTGATCTGGAGGTGATCAGTGCATAACTCATAAGATTAACTCAGTCCCAATTCAAATTACATGATCAAGGCTTCTTCAAACAAGTATGAAATGATACAAACATAGGGAAGAATCTATCGTCATGAGCTATCGATGGCACTCGCTATGGTAAGGCAATACCGATGCTATTTGACTCACTAGGACTATCACCAAAACTAAAAGAGAAAGAGTAGAAAGAAGAAGAAGAAAATGAAAATAAAGAACATAAAAAAATTACCTTTTTATTGTTTGCATAAACGATAGAAGAAAGGAGTAGGTTACATCGGTGTCACTCTCAACATAAATCTCTCTCTCTTGCTTACATGAATCTTAGTCTAACCTATGCTTACAAAGAAATAAAAATTACATAAAATGAAAATAAAAATCTACACTAAAGAGAATGAAAAACTAGCCTAAGAATCCTTTTCTGCTTAATCGTTCCCTGTACACTAAGAAATCCTAGTATTTATAGGCAAAAACCAAACGGGGAGAGCGTACGAAGATAGGGGAGCAAAATGCTCTCCCATCCGCATCCAGGGTCTGACCAAATGACCAGATCCGGGGTCCGAGGTCCGTTGATGCTTTGATACTTCCTTTTATCCAATTGAATTTTCAATATATTCTCTGGATTTGCTGATATCTCTGTTTATCCTCAAGCTAACCGAATAAATCCAAATAAATCCAATTTTATCCGGTTTCTATTTGGTATTATCTGCTTCGATTTGCTCTAATCACCTTAAATCTTCTGTCCCAATCCTTGATTTTGAATTAAGCTCATTTAAATCTTAATTTAAGTGGGCTTTTGGGCTCATTTTCTCTCCTATTCCCTTGGTAAAGGCCTGCACAAATTAAATAGTAAAAAATAATTAATTAGCAGAGTTTATTTAAAATAAAATGTAAGAATGTGACAATGTAAATGTAATATTAGTGACCGATCAGCACTCCATTGTCCCAGCGGCATAACCCAGTCCACGCTGGATGAGACATGTCGCCTTAATTTGCAAACTGCCCTCCTCAGTCAAATGGGAGAGGCGAAATGTTGCACTTGAAAAAGTTGGTGCTACAAGGCGAACAGGCGAAAGAAATTATCGCCAGGGTTAGAGCGGAAGAAAAAGACAGCAAGCCAAGACCTGACAAACTGACATGGCACGCCCCAGAGTTATCTTCTCAACCAAGGAGAAGAGATACTCTGGCAACGGAGTTCAAGTCACCTTCGAAGACCCAGTCAGTCAGAGGGGGTATGGCTCCCGGCCAAGCACATGCCAATAAATTATACTCCTTCAAGGATGAGCACGTGTTCTCTCTTTTCAAGTTACTCCAAAAAGCAACAACCTCAAATTGTTGGAGATTAGACATCCTGAAGAGGTGGGGAAGACTGATGATCCTAGCTACTACTTATAACAAAGGATGCTAGGACACCCTACAAGGAATTGCTACATCTTCGAGGATGTTCTTTAGGCCCTGATCAATGCGAAGGTACTTAAGCTCCGTTCACCGATTCAATTCGGTCGGGATCTCCCACCAGTACCAACCGAAGTGGCTCCCATCCTGAAAGAAAAACAAAGAGTGATCAATACTGATCCTCATAATCGGAAGGAGAAAGGTCTTATCCCTATTTATACTCCTTGAGGAGAGATAGTGTGGGTCCATCTTGATATTGTTGAGAGCCAGCAATGGACGACTGTCACAAATAGGAAGTCCAAAAGCAAGGTCAAAACATCCTCCAGCAATATGGTAGGTATCTCTACAAGAAAGACTGAAGAAGATGTTGCCTGCCTCACTAGTTCAGGAGAAGAGGAATCAGTCTTTGCTGGTGACACAGGCACACCTCACATCGAAGACTTGATTAGGCAAGCAGTACTTGAAATAGTACGGTGACCCAATAGTAAACTCCCTCCAGCCAGCTGAGAAGGCAATCGAGCAGTCCACGAGGCCATTCATGGAAAAACAAAAAGAGCTTTGGTATGTCAAAGCTCTTCAGAAAGGGGGTATAGGACCAACAATTCCCTTTCGTTTTGATGTCATGGCTCAACTAGTGAACATCCCAGCTCGAATCACTCTTTATGAGCTCCTAAAATTTTCCAAGTCTATAAGGGATGCCTTAAGAGAAGCATTAGCAGATGTAGAGGTTTTCTTCATGACTGAAATTCCTGTTTTATGTGGAGAGAAAGACAATAACTATTACCACCACACCACGAAACCGTTTCCCTGCATCACGTTCACCCCAGAAGACATGCAAGTCAAAGGGAAACATGATAGTCCCCTGTATTATACAGGGTATATTGGATCATCTAAAGTGAGCCGTATTCAGGTTGATCTGGGATCGGCGTTGAGCATTATGCCTTGCATTGTTATGCAGCATTTGAGGATCCCCACTCACCGATTAAGCGCCACTAAGACAACCATCTATGGCTTCAACGCTAGTGATATGCACCCGATGGGAAAAATTAAGCTCAAGTGTCAAATTGAGGACTTGAGATCCGAGGTGACATGTTACATCATTGTCGCTGACCCACATACAACTTGCTGCTGGGACGACCTTGAATTTGCCACAACTCAATCGTCCCATTCACTCTTCATCAAGTAATAAAATACATTGATGAAGATGGAAAAGTGAGAACATTGATTTCCAAAAGGCACCTATTCAAATAAGTCAAGAATTATTTAATGATTCCCTCTTCTATCAGGATTCTCTTAAGACTGATGAGAATCCACACTTGGAAGAACCCGACTCTAGAAACGAAGCAAATACAGAGCCAGAAGAAGATAAGTGTCTCTGGGAAATAAATCCCCTTGTAATGAGCACTGATAAGCTCTATTTCAATACCACTGCCAATATTGATGGCGAGTGATTTATCAATGAAAAATCTAGATTTAGCTTACTTTTTTGTATTTGCCTCTGATTCTGTACTATCAGCCACCAGTACTGATGTAAACAGTGACCCTTGTTCAGCAATGAATGCTCTAACATCATTGTGTGTACCAATAAAGTCATCCCTTATGGTACATGAAAACATCAAAGACGTATACAATGCTCTCTTTGGAGTACCAGCCAAGCAGCAAGGTCAAAAGCCAATTCTATTTGGAAGAAATGAGTGTGAGCCCATAGCTTATGAAAGCTCAGGGGGTAATTCTGAGTCTCCACAATTCTTTCATTATGGACAAAGTCACGTCACATGATGGAAAGAATGGGGTATGATCTTACCAAAGGATCGGGCCTTAATTTTGGTAAAAGAAAGTGAGCACTACTTCGTTCATTTGTACCAAAAGGTAAAAACTCCGATTACTATCACAAGACCCGAAGAGGACTCGATTATGTATCTACGCCAATCTCATTAGATTCTGAGTCTGAAGAAGAGGTCTATCATGCCAACACATCAGCAACAATGTCATGGGACTCAAATGTCAGCATCGACGATATCTTCAAAAGCCTCTCAGTGAATATAGTATCAACCAGCTAATTAGAAGATGAAAGAGAAGATATCTTTGAATCTGAAGAATTGATCTAGTCGGACTCTGATCCATGGATTAAACACTTAAATACTCTTTGAGATGTACATTTTGAACAACTCGAACCACCCACTGAGGATAAAGTGACTTAAATAAATCTTGGAGATGTGGCTAACCCCAAGCCCATTTTCATAAGTGAGAGCTTGTCACCTTCTGAGAAAGAAGACTTAATACATCTCATAACGAGAGTATAAAGATGTCTTCACTTGGAATTATGAGGATATGCCCAGGCTCAATCCCTAAGTTGCAATGCATCATCTCAACATTAACCTAGACGCCAAGCCAGTCAGAAGTTAAGAAGCTCACATACTATGATTTTATCAGGATAGTGCAACATCCTGATTGGGAGACCAACATAGTTCATGTTCCCAAGAAAAATGATAAGATCTAAATTTGCATCGACTATCGTGATCTAAATGCCGCTTGTCCAAAAGACGAATTCTTTCTCCCGATCACAGATGTTATGATTGATAATACGTACGATTTTGAGAGGATGTCTTTTATCGATGGCTTCTCAGGATATAATCAAATAAAGATGTACCTTAATGATGAAAAACACGCATCTTTTAGGATGCTTTTGGGAGTATACTTGTACATAGTAATGCCCTTTGGCTTGAAAAATGCTGGTGTAACCTATCAACACACCATGAATACGATCTTCAATGAGCACACCGTAAGACTATAGAATGTTGGCCCACAGGCCTTCCACTCTAGTTTTAATGATGATTAACTCATGTAGTTATAGTTTACTAATAATCTTGTGATATTTAGTTTTAGATATTTGATCAAGTTATTAGTAGGTGATTAGCTTCAAGAAAGGTGTTTTGGAGCTTTCACATGGTGATTCAAGAGCTCGAGCGTCAAGTTCATATCTAGGACTCGGTTGGAGTCAAGCTCGTTGGATCGCGTTTGGATCGAGTCAACTTGGAGATAGCGTTCTACAAGAAGACATCGGATTGTTTAGTTAAGATTTAGTTTAGATCCATTATAAAGATTAGATAGTGTGATATGCTCAAGTTCACAACACACACATGTTTTATGTTTTGGTTTTCGGTTTAACCGATCTTGGTTTTCAAGGATAGATAGAATCAAAACAAGTTTACATGGTTTAATGTATATTAGATTTGATCTATATACATATACGCTTCATCTATTTAGAAAAACTTATTTTGATGGACTCATGTGTTTTGGAAAAAGCGGATTTCCATTTCAAAAATTCTATTTTTGGAAAATATAGAATTTGGTTTAAGGCAAATTTTTCAAGTCACAAAAATGGTTCAAAATGTTTGTAACATGTTTTGATTTTTACTCAAACATGTTTGTATTTCAAAGATATAACATGAACACATTTTTTGGAATTTATGTATTTTTATGGGATTTAATTGATTATAAAAACCCAAGTTTTTTGTCCCAATTTGCTGACTGGCTTACTGCCGGTCGATTGGACCGGTAGACCGCAGCAGTAGTCGGTCGACCGGTGCGGTCGACCGACGTGCACAAGCGTGCATGCCAGCATTGGGCTGGTGGCCGATCGACCGGGACGGTCGACCGTCCAGAGAGCTCTGCTCTCTGGAAATAGCCCCGGTCGATCGCGTTGGTCGACCGGACAGAGAGTCTGCTCTCTGTTTCCAGCTCCGGTCGACCAGGCAGTCGACCGACCAGAGAGCCGTTGCTCTCTGAATCTGAGAACGGTCAACCGGGCGGTTGTCGATCGCTGTGTTCACAGTCAAAAATTTGACCGTTGGCTGGTCGACCGGCCGGTCAACTGGAAGGGCAAACTGGCCTTTTTCAGCTGCCAACGGGCAGACTTTCAAATGGGTTATAAATACCCAATTTGAGTTGGTTTTTCGACGAGAATTTTAAGATCAAAATTTCTCTCATTTATATGTGTTTTAATACAAGTTTTCAAAAGAGTTTTTAAGCCTAAAGATTTCATCTTTATTTTGTTTTAAAAGGTTGGAAAATTCAAAGAAAAAGAAAGTCTTTGGGATTATTTTTTTATCTTCATTTTATATTCATTCTAGAAGTTTTCCCAAGAGTTTTTCTTTGTGATTTTAATTTCTAAACTCTTTATTTCTCACATGTGAGCTTATCATTCTATCCTATCTATAGAATCTTTGTTTTAGTGAGAAAATTGGTTTGTGGTTGAAAGAGACCATCAAGTTGTAAACCTTCTATTGATTGTGATATCCCTCTAGTGAGAGGTGATTGAGTTTATCCCTCAAGTATGAGGTGATTGTGGAAGTGGTGTTTGACTCCCTCTAGTGAGAGGTGGAGATTGTGTTGGAATCCCTCAAGTGTGAGGTGATTGTTGTTTGAGTGGCTTTGTGCCTATCCCTCATTTGTGAGGTTGTTATTGTGTTGGCTTAGTACCTTGCCTCTAAGTGTAGAGGTTGTATTTATTAGAGAGAGGAGCTGTGTACTCCCAATTGTATTTGCCCCTAATTCTCAGTGGAGGTTCCCTGTGTGAGAAGTCCTGTGTGGATGAGTTAGTAAAAATCCTTCTGTGTGAAGGCCGGGATGTAGAGCTGTGCGCTCGAACCTCGAAACATATCTTGTTATTTGCGTTTGATCCACTTTCTCTAACTCTCTCTTATATTGTGCATTGATTCATATTGTCATATCATATACATGCTTGTATTGTTTGTGTGTGCCCATACTTGTGTTTAACCAAGAGAGCTTTACATAGCACCTCAACTCTTATTTAGAGGAATTCAGAGGAGTTAGTCTAGAGCCCTTCACTAGGAATTCGGCTACAATCGTTGGTTACACTAAGTGTGTTGCATTAAGTTTTTAATTCCGCATTATTGTTCATTAGATTAGCCTTACACCTATTCACCCCCCTCTAGGTGTACTTTCATAGAATGCTATGTTAACATTATCAGTGTGAAAAACCGTGACAAAGGCGATCATCTCGCAGACCTGAAGAAAGTGTTCAACATCATGCAGGCTTGCCAATTGAAGATGAACCCAACCAAGTCTTTCCTGGATGTACCTAGTAGCAAATTTCTTGGACTGTAATTACATCTAAAGGAATTCACCTAAATTGAGAGAAAATCCATGCCATCCAAGAGATGCAACCTCTAAGAAATTTTAAAGCACTCAGAGGCTTAAGGGATGATTGGCTTATGTCCAGAGATTTATATTGAATCTTTTCAGGGCGTTGCCAATCTTTCACCAAATTCATGAAGAAAGGAGTCTCATTCGTTTGGTGTAATGCTTGCCAAGAAGCATTCGTAGAGATCAAGGAGTCTCACACACCCACCCATTCTGGTAGCTTCAATATCAGGAAAACCTTTCCTGTTATATGTTCGAGCGATGAATCATTCCTTGGGAGCTTTACAAGCTCAAAAAAATGATAAAAACCATGAACAAGCAATCTACTATTTAAGTAGAACAATAATTGGGGCGGAGCAACATTACAACCCCATTGAGAAGGAATGCTTAGCGTTAGTTTTTGCCATCTAGAAGATCTGACACTACCTTATGGGGCAACATATTCATGTCATCTTCAGAGTTAATCCCTTGCGATTACTCATGACGAGACCATCTTCGCTAAATTACAGATTAGCAAAATGGGCCATATTGCTCTCACAATATGAGATGCGATTTATACCACAAAGGGCGATCAAAGGTCAAGCTATGATAGATTTCCTGGCCGATCATCCAGTTCCAAAAACTTACTTTATTACGATCTACCAGATGAGATTGCAGAAGTTAACTTGAGCAACGTCTCCTCAGAAAAACAAGGCTGGCAATTATTCTTCAATGGAGCATCAAGGACAAGTCCCGAGGGAAATATCATCGTAGGTCTGGGAGTAGTACTTATTTCGCCACATAATTACGTGATCCCTCATGCATTCTCATTAATTGAGCCGTGTTCCAGCAACATTTTGGAATACAATACTCTCTTGATTGGGATGTAACTTACCGAAGAGATTAGAGTCAAAAATCTCAAAACATACGTATGAATCATAGATCATCGTCAACCAAGTTCATAGGGAGTATGAAATCTGACATAAAGACTTGGTGCCCTATCACAACGCGACCATTGACATGGCATAGAAGTTTAAAAACTTCTACATTGATCATGTACTGCATTAGCAAAATGCATATTCAGATGCACTAGAGTCCCTCACTACTTCATTGGCCCTTTCACGGAGCTACAGAGAGAGTACTTGTCTATAGTCATGACTTGTATTGTTGCAAATTCACCATTGAAGACAGAAAAACTCTAAGAGGAGTGTTAAAGCCTCCAGATTGAAAGATTTTGATGATGGATAACAAAGTGATACAGATGCATTTGGAGCTCTATCTCAAGCATTTATACAGAGTTCTGGTTGCTCAAACTCATATGGAGAATTAGACTATTTATGTGTATTTTTAGAATTTTTGTTAAAAGCCATGAACACACACACAATAGTCATATAGTCAACTTGAACCCTAGTATAGTCGACTAACATATAGTCTAGTCGACTTGATTCATTATACAGTCGACTAAGGCCTTCCACAAAAATATCCTGCTCTCTGTTTGATATATGTTTAGCAGTATTAGTCGACTTACCTCTTGACCCTAATTGACTAACCCATTCTATAGTCGACTAATCTTGTTCTGCTGGTCGACTAATTACCGTTTTCAAAAACTTGTTATCCGTATCAGTCTTGATATAGTCGACTTGCCTCCTATATTAGTCAACTAACCATTGCAAAATTTGTTTTTCAAGTCGACTAACCTCCATAAGCTAGTTGACTAATAGCGGTTTCTGACTGTTAAACAATTATTGATTTCTGGTGTTTTATCCAATGTCTTAAATTTCAAATTTGAATTGATAACTTTCCTAACTGACTATAGATTTCACCTATAGGGATGTTGTCCTAGGATGAATTCACCAATTCAAAACACAAGTTTTCTGCCCAAAAACTCTGTTCAAAATTCTGTTTTTCTGAAAACTTGCTTCTACTTTTTATTTCTTTACCAATTCCTACTCTATTGTGAAGAATTCTGAAAGTGCGCCTATAAGAGACCTTGTTCACAATCACATGCAGATTCAAGGCTTATAGGATTTATTGTAATCACTCAAAGAGAAGTATTGTACAAGAGCGTCTTCTTGGTGTAGAAGAGAAGTTGTACAAGGTGTTGTTGTTTTCTTGGTATAAGAGGAGTTGTACATATTTAACAAAGGGTGTTTTGTCAAGTGGTATACAGGTGTTGGTTTTGGTTGTATCTAAATCAGGAAAGAAAAATCTCAAGCGGATTGCTTGGGGACTGGACATAGGTCACAAAGACCGAACTAAGATAAAATCTCTTGTCTTTGCGTTTGCATTTTTCTGAGTTTTATTCTGTGAATTTTACTTTCCAACACTATTCACCCCTTCTCTAGTGTTGTGTTGCTTGTTTATAGATCCTACAAGGAGACCTCCAAGTTAAAGAAGTTCTTGAGACTTCGAAAAATCTCGAACCTAGAGATTGGCAATTCACTTACATTGACTTTGTCTTGTATGTTATATAGCTTGATGACCCCAAAGAGGCAGCTGCCATCAAAAGAAAAGCTTCTCGGTTCTATTACAATGCGATTACGTGAAAATTGTATCGTCGGTCATATGATGGAAACTTTCTCCGATACCTTTCACACAAAGAGGCATAGGAGGCACTCAAAGAAGCTCATGGCTGTATGTGCAGAGCACACCAACCCGGACCCAAGCTCGGAGATCGGCTTAGAAGACTTGGCTACTATTGGCCGAAGATGATCCCTGACACCATCGCATATGCTAAGCGATGTCATGCCTGTCAGATCTATGGTGACTTCATCCATCAAGCACCAGGACATCTTCATCCAATATCTTCTTCATGGCCATTTAAGATGTGGGGAATGGATGTTATCAGACCCATCAACCCTTCCAACATCCAAAGAATATCACTTCATCTTGGCCATAACTGATTACTGCTCTAAATAGGTGAAAGTCGTTCCCCTGAAGGAAGTAAAAACATCAAACGTGATCAAGTTCATCAAGCATCACATGCTCTATCGCTTTATACCCCGATGGATTATCCATGATAATGAAGCAAAATTTGTCAGCTCAGCATTTTAGAATTCTGTAATAAATTTAGAATCCAAAGTGAATCATCAACGCCATACTATCCAGCTGCCAGCTGCCAACAGCCAACAGCCTTACAGTTGCCTTCAACAAGACTAATGAAAAGCTTCTCAAAAAATTTGTCTCAAAAAGCCAACGTGACTGGGAGGACAAAATAAGCGAATGCTTGTGGGCTTATGGCACGACTATGAGAACTCTGACAAAAGCCATGTCGTTTTCCTCGGTGTACAAATGTGAATCTATACTTTCACTGGAGATCAAATTCTATCCCTCCGAGTTGCCTTAACAACTAGGATGATGGACGAAGAGAAGCATAGATTGCGCCTCCTAGAATTGGAAGCTTTAGACGACAAACATCTGCAAGTCCAACAACAAATCGAGCTTTATCAAGCCCAAATTTTCAGAGCTTTCAATAAGAAAGACAGAGAACGGATTTTTAAGAAGGGCAACTTTATCTTAGCTGTCAGAAGACCCATGGTTATGATACATAAAACAAAAGAAAAATTCCAACCCAAATGGGAATGATCATTTGTAGTAGAGTCAATCTACACAAACGGAGCAATACCGCCTCATAACTCCAGATAGCGATGCGCTCATGATGGCAATCAATAGCAATGGCAGATTCTTAGAGAAGTACTATCCTTAGAGAGACATTTCTCATGATCAGTTAACATTACAGCTCTGATCAAAGCTCCACCCTGATCAATCAAATGGATAAGGGTTTGAACTCTAAAATCTTTAGGAGAGCGCCAAAGAAGAACTTTAGCCTTCAACGGATCACATCACTGTCTATCGATACCAAGCCGACCGAATATTATTGATATTGTGATTCATGGTGTTAATATCGAAGAAACAAAGTTAGAAACTTCAGTTTTAGTTTTGTCACTCTTCTCATGATCAGGTTAATATTACACCTCTGATCGAAGCTTTAACCTGATCAATCAGATGAAATAAGGTTTGAGATCCAAGATGCTTGGAAGAGCGTCAAAGGAAAGTTTCTTCCTTCAATGAATCACATCACGGTCGATCAACGCCAAGCCGATCGAATATTGTTGACATCATGATGCATGATATTAATATTAATGAAACAGATAAACTTTGATTTTAGCTTTATTACTCTTCTCTTGATCCGGTTACACACCTCTGATCAACGCTTCGCCTTGATCAATTAGATGAATTAGGATTTGAGATCCAAGAAGTTTGGAAGTGCGTCAAAGAAGAGCTTCTTCCTTCTATGGATCACATCACGGTCGATCGACGCCATGCCGATCAAACATTATTGACATCGTGATGCATGATGTTAATATCAAAAAATAAAATTAGAAACTTTGGTTTTAGCTTTGTCACTCTTCTCATGATCAGCTTAGCATTGCACCTCTGATCAAAGCTTCACCCAGATCAATCAGATGAATTAAGATTTGAAATCCAAGATGTTTGGAAGAGCGCCAAAGAAGAGCTTCTTCCTTTAACGAATCACATCACAGTCGATCAACACCAAGCAGACCGAACATTGTTGACATCGTGATGTATGATGTTAATATCAAAAAATAAAGTTATAAACTTTAGTTTTAGATTTGTCACTCTTCTCATGATTAGGTTAACATTAACCTCTGATTGAAACTTTATCCTGATCAATCAGATGAATTAGGGTTTGAGATCCAAGATGTTTGGAAGAGCGCCAAAGAAGAGCTTCTTCCCTCACCAGATCACATCATGGTCGATCGATACCAAACTGATCGAACATTGTTAACATCTTGATGCATGATGTTAATATCGAAGAAATAGGGTTAGAACCTTCAGTTTTAACTTTATCACTCTTCTCATGATCAGGTTAACATTATACCTCTGATCGAAGCTTTACCCTGATCAATCAGATGAATTAGGGTTTGAGATCCAAGATGTTTGGAAGAGCGACAAAGAAGAACTTCCTTGTTCAATGGATCACATCACGATTGATCGACACTAAGCTGACCGAACATTATTGACATCGTGATGCATGATGTTAATATCAAAGAAACAAAGTTAGAAACTTTGATTTTAACTTTGTCACTCTTCTCATGATCAGTTAACATTACACCTTTGATCAAAGCTTTCATCTGATCAATTAGATGGATTAGGGTTTGAGATCCAAGATATTTGAAGAGTGCCAAAGAAGAGCTTCCTCCCTCACCAGATCACATCATGGTCAATCGATGCCGAGCCAGCCGAATAGCGGTGACATTATGATACATAATGTAAACATTAGAGAAAAGATAAAGGCAAAATATCAAGTTTGTAGCCTTATCACTCTTCTCTAGTATATAGACACGCACCTATCTTCAACTTAAAAGAATAGGTCATATTTTGAAGTCGAGCATGCCTAAACAATAGTTTAGGCACTCTTCTTTATGATCATTCTTTTCTATCCAGAAGGATGGCTTATTTAGCCTAACTTTTTCATATATAATGGTGGCATATCTCCCTGCTCTTGTTTGATCGATCGAAGCTCGACCCAATGACAAAGGATCTAATCAATCAAGTGAACTTGAATGAGTTTATCGATGGCTTATCAAGCCAAGCTCATTGAAAAAGGTTCGTGATGCATCTTTGTAAAACCTTTACACTGTTTTCACATTTATATTAAGATGTGATAACCGATCGAATGGTAGATCAAATAACTTTATCTGATGGCTTTCAAGCAAAACTTATTGAAGAAGGTTTGTGACGCATCTCTGCAGAACCTTTCTATTGTTTCCACATTAATATCAAAATGAGGATCAAAGAGGACTCCATGAGGAAGCTAATCTCCAGACAAACCCCCCTTAGAATTCATATATACCTCTTTGGCCTCCAGCTTGTTTGCAGGAGGCACACTATACTACATCCAATGCCTCCAATGGCTAAAGGATAGAGAAAATATTTGGCATTTAAGCCTAACGAAAAATCTTTGATAACTCATCATACTGAGAGAATAGCATGGCTAGCCCAACTCAAATGGTGGTTGGTAAAGGAATATCAAATCCATTGATAGTTGAGGGTTTGCTAAAAATTCTGATGGACCTGATCCCGTCTTCCCCTACAAAATTCTTTACCAATTCCTGTCCATGGAATGGTAAGACAACAATAAAGGCTGTAATTGTTTTCCCAGGGAGATAATCACAAAGCAAAACTGTCATGTTAATATTATACCTTTCACATACCCCGCTGTTAGGTTAATATTATACGTCTAACAATGATGTCCTTCAAAGTTCCTAAAAGACAAAAAATTTCAACTTGTCAATTCTCTTCAATAGAATGACGAGCTACTAAGATTGCTCATTCGCAAATTTCTTGGTCAAGATAAATACTAGACCTCTGACCAAGATTACTCATATCATAATCAAAGTCACTGTTTGGTTAATATTATACCTCTAATGGCGATTTTCCTCAATTTCTTTAGTGGATAAAATTTTAACTTGTCAATTCTCTTTAATAGAATGACGAATCTACTATGATTGCTCAAATCGCAAATTTCTCGGTCAAGTAAATACTACACCTTTGACTAAGATTACTTATATCGCAATCGAAATCACTATTAGGTTAATATTATACCTCTCAAAGTGATTTTTCTTAATTTTTTCAGCGGATAAAATTTCAACTTGTCAATTCTCTTTAATAGAATGACGGGTCCACTAAATTTCTCAAATCGCCTAATCTCTCGGTCACGTTAAACATTACACCTCTAACCAAAATTACTCAATCGCAATATAAATCCCTGTTAAGTTAATATTATACCTATGACATAGATGTTCTCAATTTTTCTAATGGAAACGAGAAGTCTGATGCTTAGTTAATATCACACCTTTAGTATCCATTTTATTGTTAAATTAAATACTACACTTATGATAATAATCTTTCCTCGAGCTTTCTATTGAAACCGAGATGTCAAATGCTAAGTTAATATCGCATCTCTGGCATTTATCTCTCTATCAAGTTAGGACTAAATCTATGGCAGTGATTTTCTCAGTTTTCTTAAACGAAAATGAGATCTCCTTGATGTTAAGTTAATATCATACCTCTAAGCACATATATCCTTGTTAAGTTAATATCACACCTCTGACATCTCAATTTACTTCCAACTGCAAATCCAAACCCATTATGTTAACATTATACTACTGACGATAAAAATCTCCATAAATTTCTAGTGGATCAAACTCCACTTATTATTCTCATCAATAGAATAGCAAGCCAAAAAAAATCATTAAAATCACGAATTCAATTCCTATCAAGTTAAACATCACACCTCTGACAGTAACCTTTTCAAATTCCTTAATGGAGTTAACAAACTTTGAGTTGCTATATTAATCATCACCTCTAAAAATTAAATTCAATCGCTTTCATTTGTCTATTTTTCAAACACAAAAAGAAAATAAAGACAAGATAAAGGTAAAATTATCACTTTTATTTATATCAAAATTATAAAAATGATACAAATACTCTTTTATTCATAAGATAGAGTGATGCAAAAAGAAAAGAAAAGAACACAATGTTAATACTTAGAAAACAATGAAATTACACCAAGTATTAGAGTTCAAACGCGGGGCTCAAAATATGAGAACCACGTTCTATAACTAAAACACGAGGCTCACATGAAGCTCGCGTCTATACTCCACACTTAGAAAAATTTCTAAATCTTGAGACTCAAACGTGAATCTCACAGATGAGACCTACGTTCAGAAGTCTCAATACGTGGAGTCCGTTGGACTCGCGTTCAATTCGCAGAAACGAAGCTCGCGTTGATAATGCCAAAAAATGCCAAGATCACCAAAACTGCGTTCTGTTCATCAACGCGAGAACCACGTCTACAAATTAAATGTGGTCCAGTGAAATTCGCTTCAACTGTTCAACTTCAACAAAAGTTTTAAAACTTCAAAAGGAAGTTAAGAGACAATGTTTCTTCATGTTTTTAATGACGGAAACCATTATACTTACGAGAAATTGAGGCTTCCTGAGAAGAAGAACCACCCATAGTGGTCAACACGGTGGCAGCGCTTGAAGAAGCAGAAGTTTGCTTAAGTTTTGGGGCCATCTTGACGGTGAAAATTGATCGTACGCATATTTTGCATTCTTTTCATTACACTCCTACATTTATCGTGTAATAAATCTGCTAATTTTCTTCTCTTAAATGTCTATTTTGCAGAAGATAATAATGATGAGAAAGAGGATTAAACTAATAAATACCAGTTAAAATTAGATTTAACTAGATCTATTTGGTTAAATGAGGATGATCTAAGATCTAGTTAGAACAAATCAAGGATTGGGGCAAATGTTCGGCTGAAGATCAGAGCAAAACAGAAAGATAACACCAAATGAAAATCGGTAAAATTCAGATTTCTATAAATCCATTTTGGTTAGCTAACAATCAACTGAGGATAACATTAAATACAGAGTCTAAATTCAAAACCCAAAGGGATAAATGGATAAAGAGAAGATCAACAGATGAGATGAAGTAATTTTGAATCGGATTCTGACTGGATAATTCTAGTATTTGAATCATAATGTTTGCTACTGAATCTCAAATATAATGATTCAAGATGATCCAGAAAGAAGATTTAAAGGGCTACAACTCTTAAGTTGATTACTATTTTTAATTTTGTCATTTAATAAGTTATATTTAGCAATCAATACGCCAACAAGTTACGGATCAGAACTGAATATCACATCAAATCTAGTTGGGAGATAAGGGGAGGATTCAAATTTAGAAATAGCCAGCTCCCTCTATCTTTTAACTCATTTTCTTATCCATTTCTATGCTATAAATACTCCACACATCAGAGGCAGAGGAACGATGAAGCAGAGATAGATTTTTAAGCCAGATTTTCATTCTTTTTAGTATAGATTTTTATTTTTTTCTTTCATGTAATTTTTACTTTTCTTTATGTAACTAAGAGGAGAGATGAGTTTCATGGAGGAATGAGAGCAAGGTTGTACTGAGGGTGACACCGGTGTAAGTCTTTTCTTTCATTGTTATTTGAATCGAATCGAAGTTTCTTTTTCTTCTTTACTCTTGTTTTCATTTACCTTCCTCTGATGTGTTGCAATCCAAGTAAATCCAATAGTCTCGAGACTGCTTTGCCATTATAAGTGCCTTTGATGGCCTATGGTGACGAACAACCATTCTTTTGTTAGTTTAACTTGCCCTTTTATTCATAGTGTAGATCAGGAATGGGAAGATCTTACACGCCATGCTTGATTGTCTCAAAGACTAGGTAAGTCGTAGCTCAGATCCAAGGAGGTATATGAGCACTGAAGAGGTAAGTAAATATTAGTTTCTTTCTTTTAATTCTTTAGTTTAGATCACCATAATCTCCTAACTATTTTGTCACTTTTTTTTAATTTCTTTGTATAAACCCTTTTTCTATTTTCTCTCCCTTCTCAATCTATCGCTTTCTTCTTTACGTAACAATAACTTATTTTTTTTCTTTTCTTTTAAAGAACAAAAGAAGAACTGTAACCATTTTTTGTAACTTAAAAGAGAACTTACTAAAAAGATTCCATCTCTAGTCCCTCCTTATGGATCATGACCCGCATAGCCACTTGCTATAGTGGTAGAATTGAGTACTTGCACATTCTATTCTTAAGTTCTGAAATTATGTATTCTTGTGTGCAGGCAATAATTCAATCAAATTTTGGTGCCATTGTCGGGTGTAGGCTGTCTAAAAATCACTGTAGAAAAGTCATCAAAAAGGATAATCCAAACCCTAGAGCAAGGCTAATCATCGCCACCAGCGCCGCACCAAGACGCGAGGGTTGAAACCCACGTCTCAACATCACTACAATGACCAAGATGCGGAGTATGAAAGCCGTGTCTCAGCATTATTGCAGTAGCATCACTACAGTACCAAGACGCGAGGGTCAAAACCCGTGTCTCTACTTTACCACAACGACCAAGACGTAGAGCCCAGAGCCCGCGTGTAACCCTCGGTTCCCGATATACGTATGTCAATACTAGTGTCTGGTGATGATTTAATCATCCTGGTAGTCGGATTGAGGCAATTTCAACTTAAGATATTACTTCCCATTATTTATAATTTTTCTAGAATTTTGGAATCTTTTTGGGAATTATTGGAGAGATTTCACTCTTCGTGAGTATCTATTGGCCATCGTCACGTACCCGTATTCCATTTTTGGGAAGCGGGGCGTGACATGGTTTTGTTGATATCAGAGCCTAGTTAGTTATATGCCATATATGCAATCGGGACACATATATGATACTCATCCACAAAATTATCTGAGTGAGTAGTCATTGACTCCCTTCTCTGACTCCATACTTGTACGATCGATCCCCAGAAATCCTTGAACCATCAGCCTAATATGACTCTTCCATCCATGTAGTCTTCATACCTAGTCTGTCCCGCTTGATCATGTCTGGTTAGATTATTCTTGGTTTAGATTGAGGATAGATGTATTGAGAACTTGACCTGATTATTTGGACGAAGAAGAATAAATGAAGTGGATCATTATCGAATTATCTAGCAGTTAATTTTATGAGAAATTTTAGATCTGGAACTTTTTGAGATATATGTCTACAAGAGAATCATAGTGAGAGGTTAGACTTAAGATAATAATCATGCCTAGATTAAATAAAGATCAAATCACGTCCATACCTATTGGATTTAGTGCATGGATCTTGGAGTGATAATCAGATCAATAAATGGAACTATTGCCTTGGGCAAAATATGACTATACCTTGGATCAGATTGATTGGATTAGTTCTGAGGTTAGGATCTTAAAGTTTCCATATCTAAGTAATGCTTTAAGAATATCTATCATAGTTTGAGGTTGTTGAGTTAATCTTATGACCCTTAAGAACATTGTAATTGGAATACCTTGATAATTTTGTGATCTTCTGTTTGAGAATCATAGATGAAAGGAGAAAATAGATATATCTGAATTCTTATGAAGATTAATGAATTTAAAACTCAATTTTATAATTATCACTTGTTATAACTGGTTACATTATATTCATTATCTGTCACTGATGATTCTTCAATAGTGACGGTGAGATCTGAGATTTGTTTTACTATGATACTAATGACCTTAAGGGTTTAATCTATAAATGGTTGGAGTAACCTTATCAGATGAACATGACTATAGTGGATCGGGAGACTAAAATTATATGATCGATTATGAACTCTGGAAAGTCAATTCGATCCTCGAACTTATGGTGATGAATATGTAAGATCATGACTCATGGTTGACTTGGTATTAGGTTATATCATATTGAAATGACTATGGATCTGGGATAACCCTATCTCTTGCAGATGCAGCTTTGATTCATATGTCGATGTCTGGCCGAATTTCGAGGACGAAATTTTTTTATAAGGTGGGTAGGATTGTAACCCTCGGTTCTCGATATATGTATGTCAATACTGGTATCTGGTGATGATTTAATCATCTTGGTAGTCGGATTGAGGCAATTTCAACTCAAGATATTATTTTCCATTATTTATAATTTTTCTAGAATTTTGGAATTTTTTTGGGAATTATTGGAGAGGAATCTTAATTTGGGGTCGATCGGTGACATAGGCTGACTCTGAGATTTTTTAATTAACAATCGGGGATGAATTTTGAAAATCTGACTTCACAACAATGTTCAGGATGACATCTTCTATTTTTTAGAATTTTTGAGGATTTTTCTGAATTAATAGAGTTTAATCCAATAAAATAATATTTAAATATTATTCAAAAAAGAATGAAATTAAAATTAAAATAAAATTAGAAATTCCACATCTGAGACAGGTTTCGAACCCAAGCCCAGCAATATGAATTGAATGCTCTAACCACATGGCCAATTTCGCATTGATTGTAAAAGAAAGGTAATCATTTTATTTAACGTTGATTTCTTTAACCTTTAATTATTCTAAATATGAATATAACCAAACTCCTCCATTGCTCCAAGTTTCGAAACCGTGACTCTCTCCCAAGCATCCTAACGCCCAGACCAGCATGCCACTTTGGCGTGTGGTACAGGGTTAGCTCATTTATTATTAAACCATCGGGTACTTCATCTTCTTCTCCACCACGCGACCTGCTCCCTCTTTTTCTCCCCACGTTCTCCACTTCTCCTCCCAACTGCACCCACGTCCCCCACGACCTCCACCTGAGTCTTTCCCCCTCTCTCACGTTCCCTCAATCCCTCACATCTCTCACTCACATTTTCTTTCCCCCCTCTATATAAACCCCAAACCTCCTCCTCCATGCATCACTCCATGGTTTCCCCTCTTCCTCTCCCTTTGGCTTGCACCATTGTCAGAGCGCCAGCAACTCCTCAGGCTGAGCTATGGCTGTCCACACTCCGCCAGCAAGCGCGAGGAGACCTACATTATTTCTGGCGAGCTTTATGGGCCATCATCATCCTCCGCGAGCTACACTGTCGACGGCAGCCCCCTCAGCCGAGTCGAACCCCCGGAGCTCTATCTCCCCACCGACGAGCGCGAGATCCCGAGCACCGCATCTTCTCCGTCGTGAACCCCTCTCTCCAGTCTCCTTGATCTCCGACAGCAGCCGATCCTCTCCGGCGAGCCTCCGTCGTCGTCCGCGAGATCCGCCGTCGACGGCCGCGCATGACCCCACGGCGGCGCACACACCTTGCGTGGGCATGGGCACCTTCTTTCCCAAGACTCTAAGGTGCTGGAAGAAGATTCAAACTGAAGGGAAGCGTTCCGGGTAAGTTACTTTGCGTTGTCGTCGATTTTTCTTATTGCTGGCATTTCATCGAACACGTAACATGCACTAGTTTAATCACTATTTCACCATGACAATCTTATTTTAAAATTCTAATAAAAATATATAGGGACACTCAATACATGTCTCCTAATTATCATATTTTTTAATATTTTTAAAATTTATTTTAACCAAAAAAAGGTGGGGAAACTCTCGGCCTCGGGCCAAGAGCAGCAGCAGCTGCTGCTGCTACTCTCGGCCAGGACCTGGCCGAGAGCAGCCAGGCCAGGACCTGGCCGAGCCAGGCCAAGACCTGGCCTGGTCTGGCCAGGCCAGCTAGACCTGGCCCAGGCCAGGTCTGGTCAGGCCAGGCCAGCGGGTCTGGCCAACAGACCCAGGTTCGGGTCTGTTTTACAGACCCGACCTGACCCTATTTATTAAATAAAAAAGAAAAAAGAAAAAGAGAAAAAGAAAGAAAGGAAAAGGAAAAGGAAAAAGAAAAGAAATGGATAAATAAAAATATGTAGAAAATAAAATGTGTAGAATATTACTGTAGCAAACTAGACCCAAACCCATTACTGTAGCAACAGACCCGTTAAGCCTTTTATTTATTTTTATTGATTTTTAGGTTTATTTTAATTTAGAAATTTACAGAAAATTCACAGAAAATTCCAGAAAATTCACAGAAAATCATAAACTAAATTTGAAACTCTATAAAATTATTTTGATGTAATATTAATTAGAATATCATGAAATTAAATATCTTTGTCATTACTATTCAATGATAATTTATTTAAAAAATGATCAATAAATTACTAAATAGCACAAAAAAATATGAAATTCATAATTCAGTAAAATGTAAACATTATACATCAATTTATTATTTTATGTATATATTTTATCATGAAAATATATTTTTAAATAGTTGTTATAAATTCAGAAATTGAATTATTTGGAAATTAATCAACCAAAATTATAATAAATAGTAAAAATTACTTTCTTATATAACTTATCACTGAATAAGAATATATCAAGTCTCTAATTAATTCACGCAATATTTAGGCCGCGAATTTTACCCAGAGCCGGTTGCAGTTATGGGAATTCAGACTCCAACGACATCAGGCAAGTGTACACGATTCTCCTCTCGTTGACTTTTATCTTGATCTTAATTCTTCCTCTTAAATATAAATCATGGTTATCATATCGTATGATCGTTAATACTATCCTGTGATCATATTTACATATCAGCTTTTCTCTTCCGATTATATGATAATTATTCTTGTATTCTTCATATTATTACCTGTACCGTCTCGTGATCATGTTACATTGCCTTCCATATCATATTCTCATCTCGTTCCTGTACAAACTGCATTCAACTTAAAATTACATGATTGCTTGTATGTGGTAGACTAATTTATTGACGTGAAATTTACACTGATCATGACAAATACTGTGATTTGGATTTTGAGGATAACTGGATAATAATAAAGAAGGATTGATAGTCAAAGATTGTACATCGATTGATATTGTGATCCTGATATTACTGAAAATTAATCAAGAAAATTAACCATTATATTCTGAGTAATTATTCGAGGATATCTTATTGTATTATGGACACATGATCATGACTATTTTACTTTGACATTTAGATTACAGGTCACGACATTACTTGCACTACTCTGCATGCATCTGGTATCACTTGCACAACTATATATTTATCACTTGATATTGTCACTATCTACATCGTCCCATGATTTTGATACACATTGTGTTCACCATCTAATGTTGATATTCTTGGTACCGATTCATGATCATGTAACACTGAGTAACACATTGTTTGCATTTGCATTTAATTAATAAAATTAACCAAGCCGGGGTTATTGGGGAGACTGTAGCAGGGGAAATTCAGAGAGGTGTGCTTGGACGGGCGACCCTTATGGGTTTGGATGCCACACGTGATCTTGTTATTTATGCGCGCTCTTGTTATTACATATTACATGATTCCTGAGTACAGTGAATTGTTTCTCCCTACTATCAGGATCCACTAACGCATCACTTGTTTGATATGCAGTTGTCCTGTGGGATGGGACACAGGATGATTGCATTAGTTAGGGTAATAAAACATGTTAGACATATACACTTGCATCATATCCTTCATTGTCTTCAGTGATCTAGTACCTGACACGTATTTTCAAGATACTGACATTTGAGACTGATGTGACATGCATTATCTTGACTATATGACATTCCTGGACTTGCCATATGATTTTTATTTTGTGATCTCGAGTTCTTGTGATCTTGTGATTATGTTACACGACAGTTACTTGTCCAGAACATCTCATGTTCATTATATACATGTCACACCATGCATGCACGATCTTATTGTACATGATCTATCTTCCTGATTATTCCTATTACTGTTATTACTTTTAGTTCTCGATACTACCAAACATATTGTGCTTATGTCCTACTTATTATTACTATATTTTTATATTCTCTCTTTTATCGTTCTTTTTCCTTCGTGTACCCTTGCTGGTCCGCTTCTGACGGACCTTTATATTATTTTTCAGTATTTAGATCAGGAAGCTGGTATAGAGAGTTGTTCGTAGATCATATTCTGGTTTCGCTATTCTCCGGTGAGTTCAGTTTTCTTCTTGACTTGTTTTATTCAAATATAGTGGATGATATTGTTTATGATTCAGTTTTTCATATATGTGATTTTATCCCTGTGCTTGGTTGTATGTGCATATATGTGTGCTATCCCGCTTGTTATTGACAGCCTAAGGTACTCATGGAAGAGATTTCACTCTTCGTGAGTATCTACTGGCCATCGTCACGTACCCGTGTTCCGTTTTTGGGAAGCAGGGTGTGACACCGCGTCTCACACAAAGCTTGATGCAGAATTTGAAGCTTGCATTTCTTAAGCATCACCTCAATGGCAAAATGCGAGGCCCATAGCCCACGTCTCAGTTATAACTGCCCTCATTACTAGGTTAATTACTGGCCACGTAATGAGGGAGTTAACTCCCATTATGGAGTATTTTTTGGGGACACTTATACCCCCTGAAGCCTCTATAAATAGCCCAGTTTGCTATGAAAAAGGGGTCGAAAAGATCTCTGGTCAGAAGAACTTCGGTTGTAAGTTGTAGAAGGACCAAGATCTCCAGCTAAAAGAAAGAGAGAATTCAACTCTTCTAACAACTTGCTGCGTAAGAGTTTGTTCTTGCCTAAAGTCTCTTTGAGATTCTAGTTGGACAGAAGATGTGTTACTTCGTTCACCATCCCAAGAGAAGATTCTCAAGAAGTCTTGACGTTCACCCGGTCAACGAAAAACAAGATTCACTTTCCTTCGCCACATCAAGAACTTGGCATTAAATAAAGGGGAGATTTGAGCTTGAATATCTCCCTCTCTTGTAAAAAGATTATTAATCCGCTGTAATTTTCTTTACCATCAAATAAAGAATTTACACCTCGATTTCAATTTTCCCATCAAATAAGAGATGGCGACTCCGCTGGGGATTATTTTCTCTACTGATGAACAAGTTATGGTGCAAGGTGATGTCACCTACATGAGAAAAATAGTCGAATCACTCATTGTCGAGTTCGACTAGGCAAAATATGAAGAGTTCATCTCTTTCGGCTCCAAGAGCCCTAGAGTGCGGCAATATCGCAAAGTCTCCTTGGGCACCCGCTCTCCAGTTCACTCTGAGATCCCTTCAGATACGACTGACAAGAAGAGCGCAATGGCTAATCATATCACACGTAACACCCGCGTCAACATCTCCCATGAGATCCGCGAGGTTAGCGTTACTGATATTCAGCCCGTTCGTGCCCATCCTCTTCCTCAGTTCCAGGTCACCGGGGGTTCCTAGCAAAACGTATGGCATAACCGGAACGCTGAATGATGACAGAGATGATGTGTGCGTCAACTACAAGCGCGAGAAGCTGGAACAGTTATCTGTCCAGCAGATATAGAACATGAGGCTTAAGCCCGCGTCTCTCCTGAACCACGTTAGACACACGAAGCCTACGTTTCTAAAGCTCCACTTCCCAAACGTGACATTCAGCAGGGCGAGGTCCGTACCTCTTCTCAGAGACACAAGACCCGCGTCTCCCAATCAGACGTGAAATTGAGAAAATCAAAGTATCTCAACCATCGCTAGCTAAACGCGACAACCAGCAACGCTGGGTCTGCATCCCTTCTCAGCAGAGACGCAAGGCCTGTGTTCTCAAGCCAAAATACGAGAGTCGCGTCTATCTTACAGGACGTGAGCTACGCATCTCAGAACCCTGCATCTCAGCTTTGCAACGCAAGGATAGCTCTCAGAAGCTGAAAAGCCCTCGACAACCCAAGGCTGATCTCTTTGGTCCTCCTCTAAAAGATCTAAGAGATTATTTGACAAAGAAAAGGAGTGCTAATCAGATCAGTCTATCTTGTTGCTGTGAACAGCTCATCACGATAATGCTCTCTGAATGCCGTTGCAGCTCACATACAAGTAAACAATCGGTGTTCAGATGATTGACCTCAACCTCTCGATCAGCCAAGAAGTGTCGCTCTCACAGAAAGGGAGCCTTCTCTGATATGGAGTACCCTGAAGTCACTGCAAACATGGTAAGTAGATGTAAGGAAAAATAACCGGCGGTCAGCTCTAATGAGTCTGACACGGAACCAGAAGGAGTGTATTGGCATATTCGCACTCAGACTGGTACGGTCGCCCTAATCAACTACAGTGTCGTATCTCAGGGCATTGAAGTAAATGAATCACATTCCGCCATTGCAGAATCGTAGGCCTCGAACTCTTCCATAGAGAGGGAAGCCTTTGCGTACATGACAAATTCTCCCGAGGAGACGGCCAGGCGCTTTGAACAGCAAGCCCAGGTCCAGAGGGAACAATTCAATATGATTCGTGCTAACCAAGAATCGATTGATACCCTTAAGCAGATGCTTACACAATTGCTTGAAAACAAGAGGAAGTCAATCGACAAAACTTCTTCTAAGAAGTGTGAAGGCAAATGGAAAGAAAGAGAAAGCTCATCTTCTGTACATATCAAGGAAAAGGTGCAATCTAATTCTGAGTCATTTAAATCCTCGTCTAAAGAAGAAGACAGCCCGGAGAATGGCGGCATTCATTCCAAAAGAATGAGTCAATTGGAGCAGCGTCTGCAAGCCCTTACCAACCGGAAAGGCCTCCAAGAAGCAGGAGTGGTCCGCCCATATCCGGCCAAGTAGGACCTTGTCCCATACCCTCCTAAGTTCAAAACTCCGACCTTACAGGCTTTCGATGGCAAAGGGTCACCGAACCAACACATCTACTACTTACAAGTCTCAGACAGGAAATATGGTAGATAATGATGCCATCTTGGCACGTTTGTTCATTGGCACTCTAAAAGGGCTTGTCTTTGAATGGTTCATGAAACTCCCAAAAGGCTCCATTAAAAACTGGGATGATTTGGAGAAGCTCTTCCTGACATACTTCTTTGAAGATGACTGGAGATTACAATGCCCACTCTTCTAGTCATGAAACAACGAAAGGGAGAGTCAGTCAAAACATTTGTGGAAAGATTTTGGAATATGTCCCAGCGGTATGACCCAGGCCACCCTGATAGAAACATGCTGCCATAATCTGTAAACTTCACTCTTAGTTCAAATAGGAGTTGTTGAAAGCCGCACTTGGAAGCAATTAGTCTAGGAAGGTGAACAGGGTGAAGAAATTGCCGCCAAAGTCGGGGCAGAATAAAACAAATCCAGACCCAAAAAGTCGACAAGGCGCATGCCAGTAACATCTTTTCAATCAAAAAGAAAAGATAATTTGGCGACGAGACAAAATTCCCCATCAAACTTCAGCCGGTTAGGGAAGGTGGTTTTTCAAGTCAGCCACGCGCCAGCAAGCAGTATTCCTTTAAAGACGAGCATGTCGATTCATTGTTCAAGTTACTCAACAAGAGCAACAGATTGAAGCTTCCTGAAGCTAGACACCCTGAAGAAGTCGGCAAGTCCGATAATCTAACTAGTGCCTGTATCATAGGATGCTAGGGCACTCTACAAGGAGCTATTACGTCTTCAAAGACATCCTCAAACGTTGATCGATGCAGAAGTACTAAAGCTCCATCCAGAGCAGAAGAAAGTGACGGCTAATATGACATCATTTCTTCAGTTTGAAAAAAAGCCTTCAGCACCGTCCGGAGTAGTTCCCATCCCAAGAGGAGAACTAAGAATGATCAATACAGACCTGCGTCACCAACAAGAGAAAGGTCTTGTGCCTATCCCCATACCTTAGTGAGAAATTATGTGGGTTCATCCTGACCTTATGGAAGGCCAACAGTGAACTACTATTACCAACAGAAAGTCCATAGGCAAAGCGAAATTTCCATCCTGCAACGTGGTGTGCGCTTCTTCCCGGGAAGCAGAAACCGATGTTCCCTCACTAACTGATTCAAAAGAGGACAATCGTCCTTGCCGCAGAACTCAATAAACCGCTCGTGGCAGAAACTCGTTCAGGTCAGTCATATTTAAAGAAGAATGATGAGATGGCGGCAAGCCCTGCTAAACCTACTGCAGAGTCAGCCAAGCCCTCCGCGAAGCAACCGGTGGAGAAGCAGAAAGAGCTTCGGTTTTCCAAGGCTCTCCCAAAAGACAACGCGGAAGGATCCACAACACCTTACCGCTTTGACGTCCTGGCTCAACTGGCCAATATCCTAGCCAGAATCACCCTTTATGAGCTCCTGAGACCATCAAAGCCAACAAGAGAATCTCTGAGGGAAGCCTTAGCTGATGCTGAGATCTTCATACCCCAGATCCCGGCTGGAACACAGGAGGAAGATGTAGAGGATGCCTCCATGCCTCCCAAAATGCCCCTTGCATTACCATCACGACAGATCATATGCAGGTTAAGGGGAAGCATGATCGGCCCTTGTACTTCATAGGATATATTGGATCGTCTGAAGTAAGCCGCATTTAGGTAGATCTAGGGTCCGCGTTGAGCATCATGCCTCGCCGGGTCATGCAGCACTTAGAAATTCCCACGCACAGATTGAGCGACACCCAAACTACCATCTATAGTTTTAACGTCAATGGACGCACCCAATGGGGAAGATCAAGCTAAAATCTCAGATCGGGGACCTAAAGTCTGAAGTGACGTGCTATGTAATCGACACCGATACTTCATACAATTTGCCACTAGGACGACCGTGGATTCATTGTAATTCCATCGTCCCCTCCACTCTCCATCAAGTTATAAAGTACATTGACGGAAGTGGGAAAGTTCGAACGTTGATTGCCGAAAGGCATCCGTTCAAGGGGGTAGAGAACTATTTCACAGACTCCCTCCTGTACCAAGACTCTCTGAAAACAAATGAGAACCTAAAGCCAGAGGAACTAGAGTCTGGTAACGAAGCTGACACTGAGCCAGAGGTGGAAGAAGAGTGCATGTGGGAATTAAATCAACTTGTAACGAGCATTAATAAGCTTGATGTTAATAACACCGCCGATGATGTAGGCGAGTGGTATATTAATGAAGAGTTGAATTTGGCTTACTTTTCTATGTTTGCTTCTGATTCAGTGTCATCAGACACTAGTACCGAGGTGGGTGATGACCCCTGATCGACAATGGATGCTCTGACATCATTACATGTACCAATGCAGTCATCCCTCAAAACGTACCAAGATGTTGGTGATGCGCAGGAATTAGTATTCATAGTTCCCGCAAGATGCAGAGGCCAAAAACCAATTCTTTTTGGAAGAATTGAGTCTGAATTGATGTCTCACAAAGACTCAGAAAGCGAGAACGAATCTCCTCAGTTCTCTCATTATGAGCCAAGTGTACTCAGAATCATCGAGAGGATGGGGGATGATCTAATAAATGGTCCTGGTTTGAACTTCGGCAAAGGAAGAAGAACACTACTTCGATCTTTCATTCTGAAAGGGAAGACCCCTGACTATTACCATTGAACTTGCAGGGTTTTGGGCTATGTGTCAACTCCAACTCTGTCGGCCTCTGAGTGCGAAGAGTCATTATACCATAATCACTCGTCTGGCACGTCATCGTGGGAGTCGGACGTTAGTGTGGACAACCTCTTCGGAGAACTTTCAGTAAACATGGTGTCAACAAGCCACCTGAAAAACGGAGATGAAGAAACGATCTAGTCTGATACAGATCCTTAAATCAAACACCTAAATACTCTCTGGGATGTTCACTTTGAACAACGCGAACCACCCACGGAGGATAAAGTTACCCAGATTAATCTGGGAGATGAGGCTAATCCTAAGCCCATCTTTATAAGCGAAAACATATCATCCTCTGAGAAAGAAGGTTTAATATCTCTTGTGCGGGAGTATATAGACGTTTGCGCGCTTGGAAATACGAGGACGTGCCTGGGCTTGATCCTCGAGTGGCTATGCATCGCCTTAACATTAATTCAGACGTGAAGCCAGTCAAATAGCAACAACGACGGTTTCGTCCAGAAATAATGGAAGCAACCCAGTCAGAAGTCAAGAAGATTATAGACTCTGGCTTCATTTGGGAGGAGCAACACCCTGATTGGGTAGCCAATATCGTCCCCGTTACCAAGAAAAATGAGAAGATTTGGATTTGCATTAATTTTCGCGATCTAAATGAGGCCTGTCCCAAAGATGAATTCCCTCTGCCAATCACGGATGTCATGATTGAAAATACGTCCGGGTCTGAACGAATATCCTTTATGGATGGATTCTTAGGGTACAATCAAATCAAAATATACCATAATGATGAAAATCATACCTCTTTCAGGACACCACTGAGGTATATTGCTATACTGTCATGCCCTTCGGATTGAAAAATACTGGGATAACATATCAGAGAGCTATGAATGTAATTTTCTGTGAACACATGCGTAAAACAGTGGAATGCTACGTGGACGACATTGCAGTAAAAAGTCGCGCCAAGGGCGACCACATAGCAGATCTGAAGACAGTTTTTGAAATCATGCGGGCACATCAATTGAAGATGAACCCCACCAAATCTTTCCTGGGGGTAGCCAATAGTAAATTCCTAAGGTTTGTTGTGACATCCAAAGGAATTCACTTAGACCCAGAAAAAGTCCGCGCTGTTCAGAAGATGCAACCTCTAAGAAATCTCAGGGAGCTTAGAGGATTGCAAGGGCGACTAGCGTACATCCGGAGGTTTATCTCAAATTTCGCCGGAAGATGCCAACCCTTCACCAGATTGATGAAGAAGGGTGTTTCGTTCATCTGGGATGATGCTTACCAACAAGCGTTCGAGGAAATCAAATGATACCTCACGCAATCATCCGTACTTACAGCTTCGGTTTCAGGAAAACCTTTCTTGCTATATGTCCGAACGATGGATCATTCCTTAGGAGCTTTACTAGCCTAGAATAATGATCAGGGACATAAGCAGGCAATCTACTATCTGAGCAGAACTATGATCAAAGCCGAGCATCCGTACAACCCGTTCGAAAAGGAATGTTTGGCGTTGGTGTTCGCTGTCCAGAAAATGTGACACTACTTGATGGGCTAGACTATAAATGTCATATCAAAAGTCAACCCTTTAAGGTTGCTCATGATGAAGCCATCATCACTAAATGGTCGACTGGCAAAATGGGCCATACTGTTATCCCAATATGAGATGCACTTTCAACCACAAAAAGCCGTGAAGGGACAAGCGGTGGCCGATTTCCTGGCTGAGCATCCAGATCCGAGAGCAATCAAACTTTACGAGGTTCTCTCAGACGAAGTCGCTGAAGTTTGTACGGCCCAGACATCTTTTGAAAGACAGGTGTGGCAACTCTTCTTCGATGGGCATCGAGAATAGGTCCGTAAGGGCATGTCATAGCAGGAGTGGGGGTAGTACTGGTCTCCCCACAGAACTATGTGATCCCTCGAGTGTTCTCATTAACTGGCCCTGTTCCAACAATGAAGTGGAATACAATGCCCTCTTAATTAGGATGCAAATCACCGATGAGATTGGCATTAAAATCTCGAAGCATACGATGACTCTAAACTCATTGTTAACCAAGTTCACGGGGACGTCGAAGTCAGACATGAAGATTTAGTACCCTATTACAACACAACTATTCACATGGCCATGAGGTTCAAAAACTTTTACATCGACCATGTACCATGCCAGCAAAATGCGCACGCAGATGCACTAGCATCTCTCGCTGCCTCTTTAGTCCTTTCAGCTGGGATAGTAGAGAAAATACTTATCTACAGCCACGACTTGTATTGCTCGAGGGTCATTTTTGAAGATCACCAAAAGCCGACAAGAGACTGTCAAGCCAAAGGAGCTCTAGAAACTTCAACAGGAGTAGAGCTTAGGGATTGGCGATTCCCCTACATCGACTATGCATTGTATAACATCCTGCCTGATGATCCCAAAGAGGTGGATGCCATTAGAAGGAAAGCCCACAAATTCTACTATAATGCAATCACGTGAATACTGTATCTCTGTGAAATCACCTAGAGGGGGGGTGAATAGGTGATGGCTATATGTAAATGGCACAAATGCAGAATTTAAAATTCAACTATCACAATTAGCTCAAATAAAAGACTTGCAATAAATGAAGCAATCAATAGTGCAAGAATTAAAGAGTTTAGAGTTTAGAGAGATTTGAGCAAACGCAAACACGCAGATATGTTTCCGAGGTTCGAGCCACGCTCTACGTCCCCGCCTTCACACTTGAAGGATTTTCACTATTGAAGATCCCACTGGATCACCAATACAAGGACACACTTGTCCTATCTCTCGTGATGCCGCAACACCACCCGGAGCACACTAGCTCGCTTGAGGCCGATGCCTCTACAACTTCACTCAAGAAGAAAATGATCACACTTGATCAAAAATTCGCTCACTTGCACAATCCTAGAACCAATATGTAGATGAGGAATTATGGGATTGTGTAGTGCAAAAGCTATAGAGAAGTAGAGGTAAAGACTTCAAATGGGTGTCTAGAAATTTAGGGCTTTTGGAGAGAAAATCTTTTCTAAATGAAAGCCTTTTGAAAACTTGTAAATCTTTTGAAAATCTCTTGTAAAAATGTTCTTGATTTTTTTTTATTATCATGTTGAAGTGACCTCCTATTTATAGGGGTCAAAAACAGCTCCAGAGATTCGTTGGGATCAAATCCCAAAAGAAAAACTGTCAGAAAATAGAGCTGTTGGAGTCTGTCAGGAGTTCTGACAGCAGCCGGTCGACCGGGCCGGTCGACCGCCAACGGTCAAAAATCCGACCGTTGGGGATCAGCGGTCGACCGCCCGGTCGACCCAATTTACCCGAGAGCACTGCACAGTGCTCGGTCGACCGAGGCGGTCGACTGACACGCACATGCACAGAATTGTGCGCGTCGGTCGACCGGGACGGTCGACCGGTTTCTGTCATTTCTGAAATATTAGAACTTCCAGAAACCAGAAATTGGGGTTTTTGGAATTGGTCTTGGATTTGAAGTTTTGTATCTTGTAAAACTTAGAGTGTGAGCCTATGTCACTACTCTAACAAGTTTGAAACATTTTTATAAAAACTTCTTTGATAAAACTTGTTTTTCCAAATAAATGTTTTTCCAAAAACTTAAACTATTTTCCAAAAACTTAATCTAAACATGTTAACTCTAAATTGAAAATAGAAATAAAAAAATCCTTTTTGAAGTCATGAACCAAATTAAAATGTGTGTGTAGGTAGTAATCCCATAACTCTACTTCTAACATCTAGGTTTTGACAAAATATCTAAAATAAAAATCAAAATACAAATCTTGGAATTCTTCATAGTCTTGATCTTGACTTGGTCTTTTCTTCATTGTCTTATTCCCGAAGCTTTCTATTGTGCTTGGCTTGGGAATGCAAATCTTTGGCGAACTCCAAACTTGTGAGTCTTGATTGTGGAGCCGTCAAATCAACCTGTTTTAACCTGAAATGCTTTTAAACAAAAATTGTTAAATACATAACTAGATATGGTTTGTTATCATCAAAATATCCATCAAGATATAGGGCTAATGGCCTTTGGGCCAACACTTTGATCACAGGATGGGATCCTCCTCTGCTGTCTGTCACAAAAGGAGGCACTGGAAGTACTTAAAGAAGCACATGATGGAATTTGTGGAGCTCATCAGCCCGGTCCGAAGCTTGGGGATCGATTCCGAAGACTGGGATATTATTGGCCTAAGATGATCCCAGACGCCATCACTTACGCTAAATAATGTCACGCCTGTTAGGTCCATGGTGACTTCAACCATCAAGCACCAGGATATCTTTGCTCTACAACCTCAACCTGGCCATTTGAGATGTGGGGAATGGACGTGGTCGGCCCTATCAGCCCATCTTCATCCAAAGGACATTGGTTCATCTTAGCTATAACTGATTACTTCTCTAAATGGGCTGAAGCTATTCCCTTGAGGGAGGTAAAAGCATCTGACGTGATCAAATTCGTTAAACATCACGTCATTTACCATTTTGGTGTACCATGATGGACTGTTCATAATAATGGGCCCCAGTTCGTCAGCCAGGCTTTTCAGAGGTTCTGCAACAAGTTCAGAATCCAGAGTGTGTCCTCAACGGCATACTACCCAGTCGCTAATGGCCTCACAGAAGCTTTCAACAAAACTATTGCGAAACTTCTTAAGAAAATCGTCTCAAAAAGCCAAAGTGACTGGGGCGACAAGTTAGGTGAATGCTTATGGGCCTATCGCATGACGGTTCAAACCCTGACGAAGGCTACACCTTTCTCATTGGTATATGGGTGTGAAGCCGTACTCCCATTAGAAATTCAAATCTTATCTCTACGTGTCGCCTTGACAATAAAGATAACAAATGAGGAGAAGCATCAACTGTGACTCCAAGAGCTGGAGGCTTTGGACGATAAACGCTTGCTAGCTCAATAGCAAATCGAGCTCTATCAAGCTCGAACTACCAGAGCTTTCAATAAAAGTCAAGGAGCGAACTTTCAAGAAAGGTGACCTTGTCTTAGCCGTCAGAAGACCTATGGTGATGACGCATAAGACCAAAGGAAAATTTCAGCCCAAATGGGAAGGACCATTTGTAGTAGAGTCGGTCTACTCAAATGGAGCATTTCGCCTTATAACATCAGATGGTGATACGCTCATGATGCCAATCAACGACAAGTTTTTGAAGAAATACTATCATTGATAGCACTCTTCTCCTGATCAAGTTAATACTACACCTGTGATCAAAACTCCAGATCCAAGAAAAGCTTCTTTCCATCATTGGATCACATCACGGGTGACTAGTGTCAAGTTGGTCAAGCAATGGTCACATCATGTTGCATGATGTAAATATTAAGGAAGAGACAAAATGCAAGACTTCAGTTTCAGCTTAGTTACTCTTCTATTAACATCCTATGCCTCCAATGGCCAAGGATAGAGGAAAATGTTGGCTTTCAAGTCCAACATAAGTTTTTGATAACTCATCATGCTGAGGGGAATAGCATGGCTAGCCCAACTCAAACGGTAGTGGGTAAAGGTACACTAAATCTGTTGATAGCTGCGGGTTTGCTAAAAATCCTAATGGACTTGGTCCCATCCTCTCTTCCAAAATCTCTTACCAATTCTCACCTACAGAATGGTAGGGCCACAAAAATACCTGTGTTCATCTTCTTAATGAAATGAACTGGGATTTGTCAAGTTAATATTAAACCTCTGACAAACCAGATCTTCCAATCCCCAGTAGATTCAGTCAAGTTAATGATAAACCTCTGACAACAAAACTCATTAGAAATCATCCCTGTTAAGTTTAATACTATACCTCTAATGACAAATTTCTCATGTCTCAGGAAACCAACGATTGTCACGTTAATATTAAACCTCTGACAGTTCATTTTACTCTCCACCCAAAATCCCCTACCAATTCTCTTCCATAGAAGGGTAGGTCCACAAATGCAATCATTGCTATGTTAGCACTATACCTCTAACAATGAAAAATTCCAGTACTCCCCAATGAGTGCAAACTTCACTTGTCTCTCCTCTGTCACAAGTCTTTAAATCCTTGTCAAGTTAAAATTAAACCTCTGACATTCCAAACTTCATTTGTCAATCTCATCAATAGAATGACAAGTCTTTAAAATTTCTCATATTACAAATCAACCACTGTCAAGTTAACACTACACCTCTGACATTCCAAACTTCACTTGTCAATTCTCATTAATAAAATGACAAGTCCTCAAAATTGCTCATATGATAAATCAATCACTATCAGGTTAACATCACACCTCTGACAAATTACTGTTAAGTTTCACACTATACCTCTAACAGTGATTAAGTTGCTACCAAGTTTAATATTAAACCTCTGACAGTCATTTTCCCTCAGACTTTCATATCGAAGTTGAGATGAGCGATGTTAAGTTTAACATCACAGCTCTAGCGTCCAGTTCATTGCTAAGTTCAATAATACACCTATGACAATGACTTTCCCTCGAACTTGCCTATCAAAGTCGAGATGACCGATGCCAAGTTCAAAATTACACCTCTAGCATTACCTTCACTGTCAAGTTTAACATTACACCTATGACAGTGATGTTTTCAGTCTTCCCAAGTGAAGCTAAAATTCCCGTCAAGGTCAAGCTAATAACACACCTCTGACCCACATTCCTGTCAAGTTAATATCACACCTCTGACAGTAATCTTGAATTTTCGAAATGGAATTTTTCCAACTTTGACTTGTTAAGTTAATTATCGCATTTCTAGCAAATCAAGAGTCCCTACTTCTATGTGTCTGATTTTAAAAAAAATAAGAAATTCAAGACATATAAGAAGATAAGAAAAAGTGTCACTTTTATTAATATTCAAACATATAAAAGTGATACAAGACGCTCTCTTATACAATAAAATTCAGTGTTACAATAAAGGAGTACAAAGAAGTCCCTCTCTCTCCGTGAAAGGTTGCACTCACTCCTCAAGATATCTTCACCACTCCAAATACAAGATGTTTGGAAGAGCGCCAAAGAAAGTTTCTTCTCCTCTCCCACTGATGCTGGTCATCATGATGCATGATGTAAACATTGAAGAAGCTCACTGCTCACCGAGAACAATGGTGTTTCTTGAGGTCGGAATAAAGAAGAACATTCTGATTCCACCGACCAACTGGTGTGGGCCATAATCCTTCGTTGATGAACATCTCCACCACCAAAAAGTCATCTAATGAGCATGGGTTTTTCCTCGATATATCTTCTAGCAGTAAGATTGGTGAAGAGAGGATCTGAAACCTTACAAGTGATATCCTCTTTCTCGTGACCTGCAAGAGGACCATACCCACCACCATACCCACTGTGACTATGACAAACCCGGGGCATTGCTGGTGCGTCATGTCCAATAAGGCCTTGACGGATGTCATCAACTGCGCGAATCCTCCTCGACCATGAACAGGAGTTCTGATTCCCGAGTGCTTGCCAATCGAACAAGCTCGCTGGTTGAAATATTCTCCTTAGAGCCCAGCAAAAACGCAGAAGACTGACTGAAACTGCCAGAACCTATAAGAAGTAAGAAACCAAAGAGTTAAAATTCTGTTAAGGCAGGAAAGTAAAAGCTAAAGGGCAGACGCAGTTAAAGCTGTGAACTTCAAATGCGGAGTTGACCAGTGCACATCTGAACGCAGTCTGGTTTAGACCCGTGTCTGAGATATAAGAAGCGAAGTAATTCAGACGTAGAGGTCACCACATCCGCGTATGAGAAACAGGGGTTACCATATCTAAGTCCAGAGATCTTAAAAGAATTAAAATTCTTTAAGTCAAGAACTTCAAACGCGGGCTTTATGTACAAAGTTCGCGTCTTGAGATCCAAGTACAGAGTTTATCACACCAGTGTCAAAGGATTTGTGAGTTAGAGTTCAAAGTCAATGAGCTCGCGCTTCAACAAGAAGGTTGAAAGACGCGACTTCCGAACACGGGCGCATCAGTCAGATTTCAAGAGAAGGTTAAGAGATCAAAATTCTTCAATGTACAGGAAGACAAAATCTCAGTAGGACTGAGAATTTCATGGCGACCATGGCGACAACTGGTTCCTACCCAGAGAAGAATTCTCTAGAAGTTAAACTTTATGCATCAAGGTGCGGCCGTAAAAAGCACTTAATGTGATGATTTTTGATCTTGAAATCACTTGGCAGTGATAATCTTCAGAGAAGACGGAGGAAAAGCATGGAAGCTTTGAGTTCTTACTGTTCAATGGAACACATCCCCTTGAAGGGAAGATAGACAAATCAAGACGAAGACCCTCAGAGCGCATGCTCTCAAGGGAAACAGTCTAAATAATAGACTGTTAGGGGGGTGAGGCCTATTTATAGGCAAGCCATAAGGCTTATAATTAATGACATAAAAATCAAAGCCATCAGCCTTAATTCCCACACGAACATCAAGTCCAATAAGGAGCTGACGCGTGGATTGCCACTTCAGGAAACATTGAAGGACACAAGTCCCCAATCGTCAACGCCGACCTGGCATTAAAAGATCCAACAAGATCTTTAAGATGGACTGCATGTAACGCTTAGGAACCGGCGTCAGGCGCAGACTCAAAGGTCGTGTCCACAAGTCCGCGACCTTTCATAAACCTGAGGGTTGTGTTCCTTTCATTCCTACTAAAGAGTCCACAACCGCGTCTCTTTTATCAAGAATACAGGTTCGCGCTTCAAGGTTGCACTCTCTCAAAGGACCAGATTCGCGTCTCTGTTGAGTCAGAGCCGCATCCTTATCAACCAGCTGAGACTCGCATGTCATTCTTGACCGGCCCAAAATCGTGTCTCCACTACAGATGACATTAGCATCTTAATCATGAACTCAGTATAGCCTGAGTTTGCTCCCTCTCAAAGGACCAGAGTCGCATCTCTGTTGAGTCAGAACCGCGTCCTTATCAACCCGCTGAGACTCGCGCGTCATTCTTGAGGAGCCCAAAATCGCGTCTCTATTGCAGATGAAAGTCGCGTCTCAATCATGAACTCAGTACAGTCTGATTTTATTATTCATGACCGTACCCTGTCAAAATGACTATGGACTGCGTTTCCACAAATAGTCAAGGAGTACGACTATAAAATTGAGTTCACCCAGGCAGTAAAAGAGTCTGAAAGGATAAAGACGAGATAAAAATTGAACAATTTTATTATTTGACTCGAAAATAATAAAAGTAGTACAAACACTCTTATTTAACAATAGGAGTGCTACAAAATGGAGAAGGAGGCTAATAATCCTGCTTCGCCAAGGAACGGATTTGTTCCTGGAGGCGATGTATCTCGTGCTGACGCGCCCTTTCAGCTTCCACCAGAGCTTGGACCCTCAACTCTTCCTTGGACAAAAAATCTCTTCGTAGTCAGTCGTACCTGAAGAGACTCCAACCTGGAGGAATGAGTGGCAAGATCATCTTGGTCCTGCTTCTTGGTAGCCTCCGAATCTTTCAGTCTTTTTCGGGCAGCAGCAAGTTTCTGCTCGTTGACTTCAATCAAGGCTTGCGCCTTAGCAATAGTAATTTGGGCAGTGGCAATAATTTGCTCCGCACTTTGGATGACGACTTTAGATTCCTTTTGATCGCCAACCCATCTTTGGTAATCGTTTGGAAGTGCTTGATATGGCGAGCTTCTTTAGCCATTTGTTCCTCTATCTTTTTTCGCTCGTGTTCTTGAGCGGCGAGGAGCTTACTCAGTGTTGACCGAGCCTCTTCCATTGAGCCAGCATTCTCTAGGGTCTTGAGCTCCTTCAGGTGGCTCCCAAGCTGTTCAACCAGCATCAGACACGCCCTAGCCTGCGAAGGACTCTCAGTGTGACTGATATTCTCAATCTGATTCTCGAGAAGCATTCGGGCAAACTCAAAGGAACTACTCTCGGAAAAGACTAAGTCGATACAGGACCTCATGGAACTAAAAAATTGTTGCACCATTTAACGTGCTATCTCTTTCATGATGTCATTAGCTGGAGATAACCCTGCTAACGTACTCCCGGACCCCCTTTCCATGACAGAACGAGAGGCGGGAATCAGGTCAACTTGTGTAGAGGTGAGGTCGACAACAAGCTCGTCAGACACTAAGGTAGTCACCAATACCTCCGGGACAGTTATTGTTGTAGCAGCTTCCACTGCAACAGAAGCAACAACAAACTCTACAGTACAAGATTCCCCGGCCAAAATTTGAACTGTGCTATCTTCTGCGCCAATGCTTGTCGTAGGATCCTCTACTTGAGCTATCCCAATGCTCTCTGCAAATCACAATGCTAAATGTCAATGGTAATGATAAAAAATAGTATCCAACACGTCAGTATTCTCTTACCAAGTTGAGGATCCGAAGATGGCAAATCCATGGATAAGCTACTCGGGGATGAAGTGTAACCCCCTGATCCCTGATGTACGTATCATAGTATCAGTGCTCGATACGGCGTATAAAGTTGATTTGATCTTTCTGCAAGTCAGACTGAGCCGATGTCAGTTCAGATATTATTTTTCAATATTTTAGATTTATTTCAAAATTTTCTGTAATTTTTCTGGATTAGTTTGAATATCTCCGTAGTCGATATCAACCGATACCAATAATCGACTATACAATTTTTAATTCGCAAATGGAGTAGAATTTTGGGACTCTATTTTCACATTATGTCTTAGAATCTAGCTACGTTTATGGTATTTTGGGGATTTGTCTGCATTTATCAAAAATCCGGCCAAACCGGTGTCGCCCATTATCGGGCGATACATTCCAAGATTTTTAACTTGCAGACCGGACTTTATTTCATGAATCTGATTTCACATTCCCCCTCCATGTAATATTCTCTATTTTAAAGAATTTTTGGGAACCGTTCGGGACTAGTCGATTTTTGAACCGAATTAAATAATATTAATTTAATCAATTAAATTCTTTTCTTTTTCTTTCTCTTTCTTTCCCCTTCCTCCGTTCTCTTGATTTTTCTTTTTCCACCGCCTTCCACCACCGCCTTCTCTCTCTTCCCCACTTAAAATCTCTCTCCTCTCTCTTAATTCTCCCCCCTCTCTACTCTCTTTCTCTCTCTCAAGCTCTTTCTCTCTCTTCCCACTCTCTCTCTCTCTCTGTGTGTGGGTTCCGTGGGGGCACCACGGCTGACGCGCTGCCGGCGCCCCCGGCCAAGTGCCACCGCATCTCCCCTCTCCGGGCGCCGCCACCCCTCCTTCTCTTCTTCTCCTTCTTCTCCATTTCTTTTTCTTCTTATTTTTCTTCTTCTTCTTCTTCTTCTTCTTCTTCATGTTTTTCTTCTCTTTCTCTCTCCTCCGCCGCCGGCGACCAGATCCGCCGCCGGCGGGTCTCCCTCGCCGCCTGCCAGCTTGGTTGGCCGACCGGCTAGCAGGCGGCAGCAGTAGAGACAGCTGCTGCTGCTGTTGTCGTTTCTTGTTGGGTTCGGGTATGAACCCGAACCCATTAACCCTATTGGGTTTGTTTTGAAACCCATAAAATCATTAACCCAATCACTTAAGTTTTGGATCGATTTATTGGATCTAAACCCGACCTGTTAGCCACCCAAACCCGCATCCACAACTAATAAAGGTAAGTTTCCATAACCCCCTGTTAAATAATACATAGTACATTTTAATTCTGATTTATTACATATTTAATCCATTGCTATTACTTTTAGTGTTCGGGCGATATCTGGAGCATCCGGACTCCGATTTGGACGATCCTGGAACCGTTGCGATCGTGGGAAAGAGAGCTACCGTCCATGGCTATTTGTGTGTGTTTTTGTTTCATAAATTGTATTTTTATCATGTTGAGTGAAATTGGTTACTTTATTTAAATAAAACATGATTACCAGTAAATCCCCGTTATTAATATTTAATAAATTGTAAATATTGTTAAAACACTATAATAAATACTGTAATTAGAATATACCTGACTGCTCTTTAAACATTCTTAATAAGAAATCATTCTTTTTCTTGATTGATTATTTGTAACTTAATCATTGATAAAAGAAAACCCAGATTTATAGTTAAATATAGTAGCTTATGTAATTGTATGTTGATCATGTTCATAATCTTAAACACATTAGAACAAAATAATAATAAGCTGATACAAATCATGTCCTCTTGATACTGGCACCAGTAGACTGGATATTATGCTTCTTGTATACACTTATTCACAAAACACTGTCATTCCATATACTTGTATCATGCTACACATATATTGCTACACAGGATATCTATTATTTCATGTTCATGTACCACTGACATTTTGGCCACTATTACAGCATGTTCCTGGACACTATTATTTCATGTGCTATATCAATGTTACACGGTTACAGTTCTTACACGTATTAGTACTAGCGTTACATGGATATTCTAGGACACGGGACACTGTTATCACATGTGGATACTTGTGATACTGAATATTATTATTTCATGTACTTGTAGACTTGTTACACTATGCATCGACACTATTATTTTATTTATATCTACTGTTACATAGATTAACTTGCATGCATACGATTGTCATTGTATTCTCATTATATTGAACTCTGTTCAAGTTATATGGATTATAGTTACATGAGTATGCCTGTATTCTCGTTACATGATTATTTCTCCTTACTGTTACTGATATTCCTATTACTGGACATGTGAGCTGTTGATATGTGTAGTATCCCACATCTATTGTTTCTCGTTTGCCGTTATCTTGTTTTATGCTATCAACATAGCTCATGTCCTATTATCATGTTACATGTACCATGTACTGTTCTTGTTCCTGATACTCTGTGTATATTAAATGTGTTACATATAACATCGGGTTAGGGGAGACTTGACGGTTGACTCGATCTTGTCAAGTGGACGTCTGAATCGATTGTTTGTCCCACTGCAGGTGACAGGGTAGTGCTGGCTACCCACCGTTATAGCTCATGAGCTCCTGTTTCCAGTTATGTTATTAGCTCATGGAGCTCCCGTTTTCTATTACTTGTTTCACCCTAGCGGGTTGGCCGTGGTCTCAGCAGCCAGGGAGTCTTGGTAAGGCCGTGATCCCGGGTATGCACGGGATACATACACCCGATTAAAACTCCTTGACCATTGGGTTTTCAAGTAACATAATAAAATGGTATAAACACTAGTGACGTCGGGAACACTTGTTATTTGGTCACTCTCTCGTTTGGATAATGCTACCCGTATGCCATGTCCGGATGGGTTCGACTGGAGTACGGGCTCCAGTATGAACTACCAGTGGTATGAGACACTGAAAGAGATTGATTAACATACCAGGTGGTACTGATTGTTATTATTGTATAAAGAACATGACTTACTTGATACATGTATACTATTGTTTCGTTGTACTGGTTACTGTTCCTGATATGCTATCCACGATCATGTTACATGTATACGTTGTTACATTGCCTGATACAGGTTACACTTTCTGTTATAGCACACTACTCTACATACCATGTATTGTTATGTTCCATATATTCTTTGTGCATACACCATGCTTGTATACTCATGACACTATAACAAGATTATTCATGTTTCACACTGACACCATCAAGTTACTATTATGGTATCACAATCATGTCACCTATATACCTTATTACACTTCTTGATATTTGTTACACTCCATGTGGTAACACACTCATGTATATGTATACTCTGCATTGCATATATTTTGCTTTATGTATACGTTGTAGCTTTCATTACTGTATATGAACAACACAGTAGTATGATTGTGTTGCATACTGCACATCTGCATGTTCATTTCCATCACGTCATCACTATACAACGGTATGTATTATATAAAACTGGAGACTACTTAGACTTAACCCGATGATAACATGCTAGTTGATGACACCATACTAGTAGACATGTACATATACATGATGGTATTAACATATGACATTTTATGTTTCTACTGATTATTAAATTCCTATTATATGGTATCGCTGACATAAACATGTATTATATATTATTATCGTGCTTGTATTACAATAGTACATATTACTACCTCCTTCATTTTACCACTCACTAGGTCGCTTACCCTAGGTTTGCGTGCCTAGGTTGGAGATCTGAGTTATCGTCCGGTTAGATATGTCATTGGATTCACATAGGAGACTCATCATCGAGACCATTCATAGGTATCTTTGTGATTTGTTTCTATTACCTTATTTATCCCTGTTTTCATATCTGTTATGGTCACTAACACTTTTCTGTAGGTATCCTTGTACTTATTTAATGTTGGAACTCTTGTACATATGGAGGCCATATCCTGTACTGAGGCTTAGCGCACGTACGCGAGAGTATCTCCACCCTACGTATGTACGTCACCATAACGTCCCCGTACCTGCGGGAACGGGGAGTTACATGAAGGTTCCCCGACCTCAGCGGTTGCACCATCATGAGACATCCTGGTAGCGGGGGCTTCAAGGCCCTCCTACTGGGCCAGCTCTTGGATCATCTCCTCAATAGGAGAATTAGTCGTCGCTTCACTACCGGCAGCCAGCCCTGTAGAAGAAAGTCAAATGGAAATGTCAGAACTCTTTCCTAGCTTGATGAGGAACCAGTTCAGGAGGATAAAGAAAATACCTTCAGTAGCAGCAATCCTTGCTATCAACGGAACCATCATAGGGACGCACCCCTGTATCTCTTCCTCCGAGATATGCGAGAATTTGCTCATATCAGGAAGAGCAGGTTCATCGTCGAAATTGACTTCTTCGCCAAAATAATATCCATATTCTTCAGACGATAAAGATGACAGTTCAACACAAGAGGTCTCAGCGATCGAGACCTTACCACTCAGTATCCCAGTAGCAGGGCTGGGTTCAATAACCCGCAAGGTGGACGCCAATATATTGGGAGACCCAGGCTGCTGCACCTCCACTCTTCTCTCATGAGCTGAAGAAGGTCCAAGCTAAGTCGAGACTCCTAGAATTTCAACATCATCCTTCCTCACCAAGTCGACTTCGGGTCGCTCGACCTCTTCAGCCATGATGGGTTCATCCGCGAACTCTCCCTCCTCTAGGATCAGGGGACCCCTGCTACGCAGACCACGGGAGCGAAGGATGGGGACTTCTTCCTTCTCTTCTTCTTCCTCCCCTGCTCTTCAATACCAGGAGGAACTACTTTGGGCATCGAAGCTTCAGCCTCCGATTCCCTCCTAGCCTTCTTTGGAATAGGCTCACCCTTAGAAGCAGAGCCACGGGAACGTTTGGACACAGCCTGCCAACTCTTTTTAACAGGTTGATCCTTAGGTGCTACTGACCTTGGTCCTATCCCTACTTCCTCTCCTGTTCCCCTCTCGGCTGTCTGATACTCGTCCACACCTCATATACATTTGTTGGACTCTAACTTGGTTTCATAAGATGCCTGATGCTCTTAATGCAAGAAGTATTTATTCCAAAATCAGGCATCCTACTAGCCAGGGAATACCAGGTGCAGAAACTGAGGCTGGTATGACAATTAGGCGTCTTGTGAGGCAAGCTGAAAACAGCTTTTGTCCCTCTAGCTACAGTGTAGTATCACGCCCGGGCGCCATCAAATAAATTTTCGCTGAAGCAGAGGCCGGCATTGGGGTTGCCGACATATAACTAATCATAACCAAACTGCCGAGCAAAACGACTGGGCATGTAAGGCTCAATCGTACATGAATTTTCTTGCCGGAAGATCAAATATCCAGGCCGAATGTTGATCAGCCACCAGAAGACTCCTGATGGCAACCTTGTGAAATCATCTGGCCCTGCAAGGTCGGCAAACTTATCCCTGTAAAACGCATCAGCAATCTCAGGGAGCAACAGTCGAGCTGATAATTCAAAATGTTCAGAATGGATTTTCGAACAAAGAATATATAATAGTGAGTTCAACTCGAATTCTCTAACTTCTGCACGAAGGGAACAAAACCTGCAGAAAGAGGCACCGCTATCACCAGTGAAGGGCAGTGCATAATGTACCAGGCCATCGGTATGTATATCGAAGCTTGATCCTGGGGTTAGGGGTCTTCACTCTCGACCTTCCCTCCGAATCGACCACTGGTCTACCCTCAGAATCTACAATGGCCTCCACATGGCATAGGCTTTTAACCAGAGCCCGTAAACCGCTCTGTATTCCGGCTACCATCACTGGAAGGAGAGTGATAGACTTCCCGTAGGCAAGCAAGACTGCCGGGTATACCACATCAGCAACGATTACTTCATGCGGCAGCGTTAGCACCACACAACGCTTTAGCCATAGCATGAGAAAGCCCACCATAGAGCTCATCCAGAAATGGGAACTCGGGCCTAGTGATGAAAACTTTCAAAAACTATATCGGGTTTGAAAGTATCCTCATTCGACTCAGTGTTGCAAGAGCTTTTGGAGGCATTGATCCTCTCAGTAATCTCCTCGTCAGTGCAAGGGGCCAGACTAGTCACTGAGCTATCCTTCTCATTTATGCCATTGAATAGATAGCTCGCCCAGGACATCTGCTTAACACCCCTGTTCCTCCAGGAGGATATCTGCCCGCAGATGTGAAAGTGGCACAACACTTCCCAGTATGTCTCGTACACCTGAGGGTCCTCTTTCCTCAAAAGGTGAAGCTCCTCAAAAGTCGGGATGTATTCTTCATAAGGGGCATCTCCAATAACTAGCCCCGAGACTTCATATAACTCATCAAGAGCAAGCCCCATCTCTCCGACTGGGGTAAAAAATGTACCCGTCGGAGGATTATAATGCTCCATGATGCCATAAAAATTGTGGGAATTCTGCAGGAGGCCATATTGGACGACCCTGACCGAGTGATATAACCTCACCTGCTATAGCAGAGCCCCGAGCTCGACAAAATAAATCCAACCATTCTACCCCACCATGATTTGTCGGTAGAATGGACCCACCTGAGCAGATGAAAGTCAACGGTAAAATCACCCTTAACTTTCAAAAACTGATTGATGAAGGTGGCGCCAAGCTGAGGGGTTTCTCCTTTCGGATATTTAGGCCTAACTAACCCGAAAAATAAACCGAAGATAACTTTCCCATGGCCAGCAGAGTATACTTCTTTGGCACTTAATCTGCCGAGAGAGACGCTGGAGACAAATCAGAAAAGATCCCAATCCATCGTACAATGAATGGACATATGTTGAAGATAGGATAAGAAATACATCCTATCCATATTGGGAAGTGAGAACCTCCTGTCCCCTATCTAACGGAGCCACTTATAATCTCCGTCATGCAGAATCCTATCATCCTCGTCAATGGCGTCACCAAAGAAGAAAGCAGGCTTCTGTAACGGAGTGTGGGAATCCGTCTCAAACAGCCCATCAGAGATGATCTCCCGAAGGGTCACCATACTGGCCGTAGAGATCCTCTCCTTTCGCTCCTTTGACTTACCGGTAGTCACAGGGGCAGTCCTCTAAAGCACGAAGGTCAGATTACGATCAGCGCCACCTACGTGCCCAAAGTGGCACTTCTTGGACAAGGGGTTGGAAGAGTATCGCACTGCAAAGAATACAACACTTAGTCAGGAATCTAAAAGAAAATAGCTAGATGCTTGAAATTCAAACGCAGGAATGAATCCAGATGCAGAAATCAGCAAAATCTGTGTCTAGATTCAAATATGCGAGGCTTACGTGAAGCCCGCATTTCAAAATCCATAACTTAGAAAAATTTCTAAGTATTGGACTCAGATGCGAGACTCAGTAAAACTTGCGCCTAATCTTAAAAGACACGAGAATCATAGGAAGTCTGCGTCTGAACTCCCCACACTTAGAAATATTCTGAGCATTGAGTCCAAAACGCAAGGCTCAATGAGACCCGCGTTCAACAAACAGATGCGGACTTAAGTTGATGAAGCAAAGACGCGGAGGTCGTCAAACCCGCGTCTTGCCTTCCAATTTAAGAGCCGCGTCTGAAAATCAAACACGAGCATAAGCCTCGCGTTAACGGTTCACATTCAAAAGAGACTTAAGAGTTAAGAGAACTCTTTAAACCCCTTTAATGGTAGAACCAAATCAGATGGTTTTACTACCTGAAATGGGGGCCTCTTGCGTGGAAGGACCACCTATTTGAATCTCTGAATTAACAGCGCTCGAGGACGAGGAAGCAGGTTTGGTCTTCGGTGCCATTTTGACCGTGAGATCGGTGTTGAGACGGTGAAAATGAAAAAAGCTTCAAGCTTTTCTTAACCCTAGATATAATGCTCAGCGAAGAAGAAGAAGAGTCTAATGATGACTCTTGAAAGACTGTTGTCTTTTATAGGCACAGTGAACCGCAGAGATATACGGCGCATGTCTCGAGGCCTAATTCCCGCCCGACGCGTGGCGTGCGTCTTAAATGTGACGCGAATTTCGCGTATCAAAGGAAAGATGTCCCCTCAACTACGCCGGACATGTGGCAATGCGCCCAAAACGCGGGACTTGTGTTTAACAAAAATCGCGTCCCTCCAAAAGTCGCGTCTCTTCAGCAAGGCCAAAACTACGCCTAGTCAACAGGGCAAAAGCTGCATCTTGACTTCAAAGATCACGTCCCTCCAGAGGCCGCGTTTCTTCAAGCGAATTAATAGATGTGTCCCCTAAAGCAACATGACCCCTGTGTCTACAAGATTTGCATCCAGTCTTTGCTTCTTCAATCAGTTCAACAGTACACTGGCACAAGCAGACGACTATTTACCCCTGATTCAACAGTACACCAACAACCAGCTCAGAGCACTGAGGAGGTCTGGACTGCATATCTAGACACTCACCACGATCATCTTTGGTGGCTTCAAAGGGTTTTACAGTACACTCACGAAGACCATACTCTAGACAAGATCGAGCTCAGAGTATCTCAAACGATTGTCAGTCTAATCATGAGAAGTATGAATTCAACCAGAGTCCAAAGTATTTTAAAATCTGTCCCAGTCAATTGTAGAATATCAAAAACTTTAGAGGGGGTTCTGTAGGCTGTCTAAAAATTACTGAAGATAAGTCATCAAAAGGCAGAATCTAAACTCCAGACGTAAGGCTAATTATCGCCACCAATGCAACACCAAGATGCGAGGGTTAAAACCCGCGTCTCAACATCACTGCAATGACCAAGATGCAGAGCATGAAAGTCACATCTCAGCATTACTGCAGTAGCATCACTACAGTGCCAAGACGCGAGGGTCAAAATCTGCGTCTCTACTTTACCATAACGACCAAGACGCAGAGCCCAGAGCCTGCGTCTCACACAAAGCTTGACGCAGAATTTGAAGCTCGCGTTTCTCAAGCATTACCTCAATGGAAAAACGCGAGGCCCATAGCCCACGTCACGGTTATAACTGCCCTCATTACTGGGTCAATTACTGCCCACGTAATGAGGGAGTTACCCCCATTATGGAGTATTTTTAGGGGACATTTTTACCCCCTGAAGCCTCTATAAATAGCCCAGTTTGCTATGAAAGAGGGGTCGAAAAAATCTCTGGTTAGAAGAACTTCGGTTGTAAGCCATAGAAGGACCAAGATCTCTAGATAAAAGAAACAGAGAGCTCAACTCTTCTAAAAACTTGTTGTATAAGAGTTTGTTCTTTCCTAAAGTCTCTTTGAGATTCTTATTGGACAGTAGCTGTGTTACTTTGTTCACCATCCAAAGAGAAGATTCCCAAGAAGTCTTGACGTTCACCCGGTCAACGAAAAACAAGATTCACTTTTCATCGCCACATCAAGAACCCGGCATCAAACAAAAGGGAGATTTGAACTTGAATATCTCCTCTCTCTTGTAAAAGGATTATTGATCCGCTGTAATTTTCTTTACCATCAAATAAAGATTTACACCTCGATCTTCGATTTTCCCACCAAACACTGGGGAGGGACGATAAGTTATTCTCTTTTTAGATTTACATTTTTGATTAACTTTCTTCTTTATTCTTGGTGTACAGGTTTAACAACAAAAAATTTTTGCTGCAGTAGACATATAAGTGGCCCTGACTCTGCTCTAGAAAGTAAAGCCCAGAAGCTCTCAGATTTGCTACATTCCAGTGGCAATCAGAGTGAACTACTAACCTGTATTTTTGTAGGTTGGCTGAATTGTAAAGCTAAATTTCTGTAGCTATTAATTTCCTTATTTGTCTTAGTGTACATACTTTCTAACCTCAACAGTAATATGATATTTGTTAAATACTAAAAACAGTTTAGACTTTGCATTTAAAATTTCATCGGTAAAAACCATGCACAAAAATAAATAAAGGAATGTGGGTCGATGTTATTGCGTTTACGATTCTTCCGTACTAGCAAAGTGGTTATAAGGGTCGTATCCACAAGGAGGGAAAGCGATAAAAGCTTGATGCGGCATCTTTGTTCAAGAAAAGAGAAAGTTCTTTGTTTCAAATTAAGAATTTGAAAATAAAAACAAGTTGGTTTCAAGAATTGTTTAGAATGATTTGATGGTTTGTAAAAGTGATTTTTCTTAATGGTAAAAATGCATGGCTAACTTTCTACTAAGTGCTCCCACAAATCCCTAACTTCTTGGATATGTAGCCTCACGATGGATTATTGGCAAGCATAACCTTTATGCATAAGAACTATTCACGTTGGAGACCGAATGAAAGTCCTTCCTTTAACTTAGCTTTACTCGGAAAAACTCGGACATTCCCTTATCAAGATCCAATTGAAGGCGAGAATAGGGGAAGAAACAAGTGCACTAATGGTACGGCAAAGTTAATAGGAATATCTCTAACTTACTAAAACAAGTAAAGTTTACAATCCATAAATCATCAAAAACCCGTTAACCATGAAATATAAGACAGCGAATACTTGTGAGTAAGTTAGAGTTAGAACCCTCATTTTAAGATATCATAGCTCTTGTTTACACAAGGCTTATTTGACACTATTAACTTATTTGGGTTTATCAATCAAGTTGTTAGAGATTAGTGGGTTAGTAGTTAGTTAGCCATGAATAAAATAGTTAGTTAGACATGGTAGTAAAAGAAACAACAAGAGAGAAGTGATAAGGAGAAAGCGTGTTACACTAAAACAAAGAGATAGAAGCAAATGAAAACACCAAGTAAATGGAAAGAAGAACGAGAAGTAATTACTTATATAAGCTTGTCACCTTAAAATATAACTTTTACACACACTCTCTTTCACTCTAATGGCTAAACTAATTAGAAGAAGAAGCAAACATAAAAATAACTACAATCCTAGAAACAAACTAACAACAATATTCTATACTCTGGATATCTCCTCTGCAGAACCCCAAGGGGGTATTTATAGGTACCAGAAGAAAAGAGACCAGGGGCAACCCCTGGCCCAAGACACTGGCGCGGCCGCGCCAGTAGGGCCGCGGAAACGCGGCTCGCTGTGTTTTCGCGGCTGTACTGAAGCGGCGCGCGCAGCGCCGCTTGCTGTGCAGCGCCACCTCGGCCCTTTATAAGGTATACCTTTAAGATTTCTAATTTGATCCCCTCTAGTCTGACAGAATCACATCCTATGGTCAATGGCTACTTTTTAGCTTTTAATCATCAATTAAATGGTGATTTAGGGTCTTTTTCATTATTGCACACTATGAACCTAGGATCACAAAAGCAAACCATTATTAACAGTATTTTATATGAAATAAATATGCAGATATGATAAAAATTATGCAATATTATAGACTAATCACACCCCCACACTTATGTTTTTGCTCATCTGAGCAAAACAAAAGTAAGAGAATTATTACACCACTTTTGCAGGTGACACGATTGCACTGATAGTGTGACAAAATTTTAAACTTCTAGGTTTTCCCTAGAGGAGGAGTGTTGTCTCCTGAGGGTTTTCAGTGGATTGCACTCACAAAATCTGATACATGAAGAAAAATGTTAATTGTCAGCAAACCTCTTTCAAGAAAAAGAACTTTCAATCATTTAAGTAAAAATGACCGAATGATATAAAAATTAGGTTCAACCCTCATAAGTCCTCCTATACTTCATAAAAGAAGAAATTATGATTTTTCTTTGAATTTAGAAAGGATCTTGTACTTCTAACTCATTCTGTGATTTTGCTTTAGATAGATATGCATAATGTATAAGTGTGATGTGTTTAGGATTTCTCAACTCAATTTTGAATGTCATTTAATTTTATTAATGTTTATCTAGATATTTATTCTTACTTTCTTTAGGCTTTCTACTTTGCTCATGTAACACATATCAAACCAATAACTCCCAAACCAGATGGTTTGAGGGCACCAGGTGGAAAAATACCCCTCAGGTCAAATATGCAAGTAAAGTAGGCGACAATATCAAGATTTACTTATATATATGCACCAGGTGGAAAAACACCCCTCAGGTCAAATATGCAAGTAAAGTAGGCCACGAAATCAAGATTTACTTATATATATGTGTGTATTTATATATATATATATGGCTTGAGTAATTATGCTTCTTGATGCACAATTATCCTGCCTTTTTTTTAATTCAAAGTTGTGTCTCTAAATCCCAAGTGTGTGTGTGGTTTATGCATATTATATTAAGGCTAAATAAAAGGTATGAGTTATTTTCCTTTTCCCTCCCATCTTTTAGTCAAACCAATGTTTCCTTTTTTTATTTAGGCTAAAATAAAGATTCTTTAATAAAGTTCCCTTAATTTTTACAACCTTTTGGTATTTTTATAAAGATTATAAAAGTTCTTTTTTCTTTCATTATTTTTTTTAGAGTAAAAAGAAAAGAAAGAATATTAGCACCCCCTCACCTGTCTAATGCATTGTCCTCAATGCGAGTCATGTAAATGTAAATACAATAAATAGGGGGAAGAAAAGATATCACCGTCTTCGTCGACTCGGGCCGGCCAAGTGCGAATAAGCTAAGGGAGAGAAAGAAGAAGAAATTTCCAAAAAGGGTATTTACAAGCATATAAGGGGTGAGCATATGAACAATAAGTATAAAGAACCCCTAAAAGTTATTTTTTGTTTTTTTTGGTGGTGTGTGGATGGCTATGGTCAGGTGTATGATGGAGTGAAAAGACTCAGCATAATTTCAGCTTGGGACGCAGGCTCAGTGGTCAAAAATGAATTCAGTCTTTACCCATTTACTTTGGATTCCGTATTACTCTTAGGATCAACAATAACCACAGTACCGTATGGGAAGACGGTGTGCACAATGAATGGTCCAGACAAATGAGTTTTCTGCTTCCCCGTAAAAATGTGAAGCCTCGAGTTGTATAACAGAACCTTGTCTCCCGGGGTAAAGTTTTTCGGTTAATGATCTGGTCATGAAAAATTTTAGTTCTACTTTTTGTAATCATGCGTTCACGTAAGCCTCATTCTGTATTTCCTCCAACTCAGAGATCTGCAATCTCCTTAGTTCACCGGCTTTGGTCAGATCAAAATTGAGTTGCTTAATAGCCCACAGGGTTCAGTGTTCTAACTCGACTGCAGATGACAGGCTTTTCTAAAAATGATTCTATATGGAGACATCCCCAGGACCATCTTAAAGCCAGTTCGGTAAGCCCATAATGCATCGTTTAGCTTGACCGACCATTCCTTTTAGTTTTGTCCAACAGTCTTTTTTAAAATGAGCTTGATTTGTCGATTGGTCAATTCGACTTGCCCATTTGTTTGGGGATGATACGGAGTGGATAACTTGTGATTGATGGAATATTTTCGCATCAGAGCTTCAAAAACTCTATTATAGAAATGCGACCCATTACCACTAATTATCGCTCTGGGGGTGCCAAAACGGGAGAAGATATTTTTCTTGAGAAAATTGACAACCACTTTGTTATCGTTGGTCTTAGTTGGCATAGCTTCTACCTATTTATAGACGTAATTCACAGCAACCAAGATGAACTGGTTGCCGAAGGAATTTAAGAATGGTCCATGAAGTCGATACCCTAAACATAAAAAATTTTGACTTCAAGAATCGGGTTCAGGGGCATCATGTCTCTTCTCGAAATTTTCCCAATTTTCTAACAATTAGCACATGACTTGCAAAAGTGGAATGTGTCTTTGAACAAAGTGGGCTAGTAAAATCCACTTTGTAAAACTTTCTCTACGATTTTGCGAGGATCGAAGTGTCCTCCACATGCAAGTTCATGGCAAAAAATAAGCACACTCCTCTATTCTTCTTCTGGTATGCATCATCGAATAATCTGATCAGAACAATACATAAAAAGATACGGCTCTTCCCAGAAGAAGTATCGTGCTTGGGCAAATAAGTGACACTGGTCTTGCTTTGTTCAGTCAGCGGGTAATTATCCAGTGGCCAGGTAATTGACTATGTCCGCATACCATGGTTCCTTAAAAATGGCCAGGATGTGATCATCTGGGAAATACTCGTTGATCGAGCTTGTATTATCAGTGCATTTGGAATTCTTGATAGATAATCAGCTACCACATTTTCTGTACCTCTTTTATCTCAGATCTCTAGGTCAAATTCTTGAAGCAGAAGGATCTACCGAATCAATCAGACTTTTGCTTCCTTCTTAGTCATGAGGTATTTCAATACCGAGTGATCCGTGAAAATCATCATCTTTGATCCTAACAAGTAGGGGCGGAACTTTTCTAACGCAAAGACAATGGCCAAGAATTCCTTCTCGGTCGTTGTATAATTCTGCTGGGCGTCATTCAGGGTCCTACTCGAGTAGTAGATCATGTGCTGCCTATTGTCGATGCTCTGTCTAAGAACAGCGCTGATAACAAAATCAGAGGCATCGCACATGATTTCAAACGGCTGTGCCCAATCTGGAGCAGAAATAATAGGCGCAGATACAAGGTCTTGCTTAAGCTTCTCCCATGATTTGAAACATACTTCGTTAAAATCAAAAGGAACGTCCTTTGCGAGTAGGTTGGTTAAGGGCCTACCAATTTTGCTAAAGTCCTTAATGAACAGTCAGTAGAACCCAGCATGCCCTGGAAAGGATCTGATATCCTTGATGCTTTTGGGTGGTGGAAGCTTAGCGGTCACTTCTATTTTTGCCTTATCCACTTCAATTCCTTTCCTAGAAATCTCATGGCCTAAGACAATCTCCTGTTTCACCATGAAATGACATTTCTCTCAGTTAAGAGTTAGATTCTTTTCCTTGCATCTTTGTAGAACTAACACCAGATGATGAAGACATTGATCAAATGAATCTCCGTAGATGGAGTAGTTATTCATAAAAATCTCAAGAAAACGTTCCACCATGTCGGAGAACAAACTGAGCATGCACCGTTGGAATATCGCGGGAGCATTACATAATCCAAAGGGCATGCGTCGGTAGGCGAAGGTTTCGAATAGGCAAGTGAACGTAGTCTTCTCCTGGTGTTCTGCCGTAATAGGGATCTGATTGTATCCTGAGCACCCATCTAGGAAATAATAGTACTCATGTCCAGCCAATCGTTCAAGCATTTGGTCGATGAAGGGTAGGGGGAAGTGGTCTTTACGAGTGGCGGCATTCAACTTTCTATAGTCAATACAAACACGAACCTTGGTAGGCAGCCTTATTTGTACCAACTCTTTCTGCTCATTCTCTACCACCGTAAAACCAGCTTTCTTGGGGACTGCACGAACCGGGCTAACCCATTGGCTACCAGAAATGGGATAAATGATCCCATTGCCTAATAGTTTCAAAATTTCTATTTTTACAGCCTCTTGCATAAGTGGGTTAAACCTGCGCTGTGGGTCACTCCTAGGAACCGCTTCATCGGTTAAGTAAATTCGATGTTGAACTATTGCTGGACTTATCCCCTTGATATCTTTCATTATCTATCCAATTGCTTCCCTGTGTCTCTTCAAAATAGACATCAAGCTCCTCTTGTTACTCAGCTTGATGGGATGCTATGATGACTGGCAGGGTTTCTCTTCTGCCAAATAAGCGTACTTGAAGTGTTCAAGTAAGGCTTTTAACTCTAGGAATGGAGTTGATTCATTGGATGTGAAATCTGAAATTTTGGTCCTGGGATGAGGTACATGTGGCGCCCCGATCCCGGCGGGTACGGAGACGCCACTGCGACGTACATACGCAGGGCGATGGAACCATCCCGTATGTACGCTAAGCATCAATACATCACAATACAGGGATCAGAGTGCGGAAATACGTGATATTATACATTCCAATACCAAAACAGTACAAGTACTTAGTTATCACCAATTGTGACATAATATTACATCACCAGGTACTACAAAAGTAAGACTGTACAGAAATACAAAAGATAAACTCACGAGCTGGAAGAGTGAGAATCTCGTGAGCGGAAAAGACTAGGCGGAACTACTGCTGATCTGCCTGCTCCTCGAGGTAGGCCTGATCCTCAGCTGATGGGTCCACCTCAGTCCAACCTGACAAATCTGAACATACAAATCCAGGGTTGTTAGTGGGCAACCCAGCGAGTGCATAATGAAGCCAAGTGGCAAATAAAAGTAAGTGCATCATGCCAAGTATATGTACTAAGATCAATAAACATGGAATAATCATAATAAATAGTGAATCATGAAATAAAGCATGTGTAGCAGGTCATGTAATCAAGTTAGCAAGCATGGGGTAACTAAATGGTAAGTAACAATAGTCATGTAGCCATAAGTCAATTATCAAGTTATTATTATTAAGACTCGTTCAATTTGTATGTTTCGGTATATGACCGGTGCCATATACTTCCGCATACAAATCAAGCAAGACTAGTTATTGGAAATTGATGGGGAACGACGAACCATGTTTAGAATGGGTCCCGTGCATGCCCGGGACAACGGTCCAGGAGTATCCGGTACTGAGCCGGAACGTACCGCTAGGTACCGGGATTTACTATATGCCCGAAGGTCTTATAATACACCCGAACAGGAATAGAGTGTCACCGTTCCCCACAGGATATACCTAGGGGATTATAGCACACCCGGACAGGCAGGCAGGGGGGTAGGGGTGCCAGTACACCCCTCGGAAGCGCCTGGTGGCCTACCAGGTCGAATCCTACAGGAAGTTGTACAACATATTTATGGCCACCATAAACACAGAAGCTATATCGATACCCATCAATTTCCCCCATCCCGGTGTAAGTTATTTAAATATGACAGAGTTTCATATAATAATGTTTACAGGGTATTCACAAATTTACAATATCCATGGTTATCCTATTACAGGGATCAACAGGAGTATAATATCAGGAGTAATATCAAGAGTCTCCCTATTTCAGGGGTCCAAGTATACAGGAGTACAGGAGTTCAGGAGTACCAAATATCTGGCAATTAATAATATAATAATCATGTCATGTCCCCGTAAAAGTGATAGTCATGGATATGTCATATAATCAGGCATCAGGGGTGGTAGTGTCCGGTCAAGAGTCATGAGGTCAAGTCCATATATTTGTACCGCATGAAAACATATCATAAACTATGTGTCAGGTACGGGTGTCAAGTATGTCATATCTCGAATACCGGGTCCATATATCGAGTACCGGTGTAAATACTAAGTGCCACAGTCAAATGTCACGGGTCAAGTGTAGCATGGCAAATATCGGTGTCAACTATAGCAGGGTAAATACCGGTGTCAAATATAGCATGAAAATTATCGGAATTAATGTAGCATGGTAATTATTAGAATTGCATATAGCATGAAATTATCAGAATTAAATATGACAATTATCGAATTTAAATATAGCATGGCAAATGTTGGGATTAAATATAGCATGGTAATTATCGGAATTAATTATAACAATTATCGGAATTAAATATAACAAGGCAATTATTTACTAAAAATTATAATAGCAAGTATTAGGCATATTAAAGTATCCACATGTCAATATCATGTTGCAAATACCAAGGTAATTATTTTTAATTTAGTAAATAGCACTCGCCTGAAACCGGGACGAAAATACCGATTAAAGTCCAGAAAATCGGCGACCCGCACGAGAATCCACTAGTCCGAATTTATATATATTAAAATATATATTTATAAATATTTATAAAAATTATTAGAGAGGGAATGAGAGAGGAGAGAGAGGATTGTAGGAAAAAGAGAGAGAATATGGTGTTTTAAAAGGAAATTAGAAATAAATATGGAAGGGGGTAGAGTTGAAATAAGAGGGAAGTAATAAAGGAATAAAGAGGGGGGTATTTTTGGAATGAGGGAAATTTGTGGTTATTTAGGGAATGTTTGAATTTAGAGTGAAGGAAATAAAGAAAGAAAAGATGAAAGAAAGAAAGAAAAGAAAAGAGAAGAAGGAGGGGGTTCGGCTCCCACCGCCGGCGGTGGCCGGCCGGTGCGGCGGCGGCGGCGGCGGCGGCGGCGAGCAGGGCGCGCGCGCGGGTTGGGGGGAGGAGGATGTGGTGTTGCTTGTTGTTGATGTTGTTGTTGTTTGGTGGTGGAGGTGGTGATGGTGGTAGTGGTAGTTGTGGTGGTGGTGGTGGTGATTTGAGGTGATGGGGAGGTAGAGGAGGAGGAGGAGGTGTTATTGGGTTGGTTGGAGTGGAGATTTTGGTGGTGGTGATGGAGAATTTTGGAGATGGAGTTGTGTAATGGAGGTGGGTTTATGGTGAAATTGGAGAAGGAGATGGGGATTTTGAGGTTGTTGGAGGTGGGGAAGTGGAGAGGAGGTGTGGAGGAGGAGATGGCCGGCCCTAGGGACGGCCGGTGGTGACGGTGGATGCGGCGGTGGAAGTGGGTTGCGTGAGTTGGTGTCGTGGAGAAGATGAAGATGAGGTATTTCTTTTGGTTTTTGATTGGAATTTTGTGTTGGAAAAATGAAGGATGAAGTGTTTAATAGGATGAGAGGAATGGGTTGGATTGATGGTATAGGGGTGGTGTAGGGCTGCGGCAGGCCATGGTTGTCGGGCGGCTGCGGGCGGCAACGGCGTGGGTTTAGCCGTTGATTAAGGGGAGAAGAATTAATGATAATAAATGAAAAGGAAATAAAAGAAAGGAAATTAAAAAAATATATAAGAAAAAGAAATAAAATATTTTAAAAAATTTTATTATTATCTATTTTATTCGTTAAAATTTTTGGTAGCATAAAGTAGGAGAGTAGAGGAAGAAAAAGCCAGAAAAGAAATCGCCGGTAAAAATATTATTATTTAAATAAGGCGAAAATTTGACTGTTTCAGAAACATACCGAAAAATTCTCAAAAATAGCAAATATTATTCTAAGATACACGGTGAAATCGTATTTGAGAAATTCGATTTAGTTTTCAAATTAAAAATCATGGAATCTTCCGGCAATACCGGCCGACACCAGGATCGGTCAAATTTTGATAAATTTTAAAAAATCCCAAAAAATGTTTTTAGCTAGAAAATGATATTCTAAGATATACTGTGAAAGCCGTTTTTGAAAATTCATTCCCATTTGAAAATTAAAAATCCAGGAATTAGTCAGCGATACCGACCGACACCGGTTTTGGAGATTTTGCAGAAATTTCAGAAAATTCCAGAAAATCATGAAAAATTTAAAATATTAGAAAACAGTCTCTGAAACTGAAAACGGTCCAATTAAACTACCAGAAAATCAAATCGGGCTACTGGCTGGTATCGGGTTCCTGGTCCGGGTCAGGGTTACTCTCGATCTGAGAATCCAGATCTTATACTCAATAAACTAAGAAATTACAACACATGAACACATATAAGAAGAAAATTGAGAAATATGGTCGAAAAATTTTGGGACACGTATCTGGGTACGTATCCTGGGTACAGGGTGCTACAATCTACCCACCTAACAAAAATTTCGTCCTCGAAATTTCTATAAGGAAAGAGATGAACATGGAAATAATGAATTGATAAGACAAGAATGGAGTACAAGAGAATATTACCACTCAAGGCTCAAACAGATGCGGGTAACGGTCACGAATGACGTCCTCCCGCTCCCAAGTTGCTTCTCCCGGACTATGCCTGTTCCATGAAACAAGCACCAATGGGATGGTCCGGTTCTTCAGGGTCTTGACACTTCTGTCCACAATAGCCATTGGTTGCTCAATATATGACAAATCCGGCTGCAACTCCAATTCTGAATAATCCAATACATGGCCCTCATCCCTGATGTATCTTCTCAGCTGTGACACATGAAACACATTGTGCACTCCTTCCAGTGATGGTGGTAACGCCAATCTGTAGGCCACTTCTCCAACTCGCTCCAATATCTCAAACGGGCCTATATACCTTGGACTCAGCTTCCCACGTGCACCAAATCTGATCACTCCCTTGGTCGGAGATATCTTCAGAAATACATGCTCTCCTGCCTGAAACTCCAACGGTCTTCTATGGGAATCTGCCCAACTCTTCTGTCTGTCTTGTGCTGCCCGAAGGTGCTCTTGGATGGTCCTGATCTTGTCCACTGCCTGTACTATCACATCCGGTCCCAAATGCCTTCTCTCACCAACTTCATCCCAACATAATGGTGATCTGCATCTTCTGCCGTAAAGGGCTTCGAATGGAGCCATCTTGATGCTCGCCTGATAGCTATTATTGTAGGAAAACTCTGCCAAATGTAGGTGGTCTTCCCACGATCCCTTGAAGTCTATCATACAAGCCCTCAACATGTCTTCTAGGATCTGAATGGTCCGTTCAGACTGTCCGTCTGTCTCTGGATGATAAGATGTGCTGAACTTCAGACGGGTCCCCAGACTCTCTTGAAGGCTCTCCCAGAAGCGAGATCTGAACCTCGTGTCCCTGTCCGACACGATACTCACAGGAACTCCATGCAATCGAACAATCTCCTTCATGTACTTGTCTGCTAGAAGCTCCGTAGATTGCCCCACTCTGAATGGTATGAAATGTGCTGACTTAGTGAGACGGTCAACAACTACCCATACTGCATTGTTCCCCTTTGGACTGCGGGGTAGAGCGGTGACAAAATCCATAGTAACATGCTCCAACTTCCATTCTGGTATTGGCAAAGGTTGTAGTAATCCAGCTGGTCTCTGGTGTTCAGCCTTCACTTGCTGACACACTAGACACTTCGCCACAAATTGTGCGATCTCCCTCTTCATCGCATTCCACCAGAAATGTTGCTTCAGATCCTGATACATCTTAGTTCCTCCAGGGTGTATAGAGTAAGCTGAGCTGTGGGCCTCAGCCAATATCTTCTGTCTAATCTCCCCCTGAGGCACACAAATTCTGCCCCTGAAATAGAGTGCACCATCAGGATGTATGCAGACATCTGACCTCAGTCCTGCCTCCACTTGCTCTCTGAACTTCAGCAATCTAGGATCTTCTTTCTGAGCTTCTCTGATCTCCTCCATCAGTGTCGGCTGGATCTGAAATGCCATCAACTGCACGGATCCACTGGTCCTCCGAATCACCATCAAATCTAGCCGCCTCATCTCCTTGAGTAGCTCCTTCTGCTGAGTGAGCAACATAACTATGTTGGCTTCAGGTCTTCTGCTCAGGGCATCTGGCACAACATTAACCTTGCCAGGATGATACTGCAGATCTATATCATAATCTGCCACCAACTCAAGCCATCGCCTCTGCCTCATGTTCAACTCCTTCTGAGTGAAGATGTACTTCAAGCTCTTATGATCAGTGTAAATCAACACTCGGTCACCAAGCAAGTAATGTCTCCATATCTTCAACGCAAAGATCACAGCTGCCAACTCTAGATCATGCGTTGGGTAGTTCTTCTCATGAGGCTTTAACTGCCTGGATGCATAAGCCACCACATGTCCATGCTGCATCAATACGCATCCAAGGCCCTTCCCTGAGGCATCACAATACACAACCATACCTCCTGTCCCTGAAGGAGTCTTCAAGATTGGAGCCGAAATCAACTTGTTCTTCAACTCCTCAAAAGCAGACGCACACTCCTCAGTCCATAAGTACTTCTCTTCTTTCCTGGTCAGCTTGGTCAATGGAGCTGCAATCTTCGAGAAGTCCTGTACGAACCTCCGATAATATCCAGCTAGTCCGATGAAGCTCCTGATCTCTGTCACGGACTTCGGAGTCGGCCAATCCTTCACCGCCTGAATCTTGCTGGGATCCACCGAGATTCCTTCCTTAGAAACAATATGGCCCAAGAATGCTATACTCTCCAGCCAGAACTCACACTTACTAAGTTTGGCATGAAGCTGCTCCAGTCGGAGAGTCTGTAGCACAATCCTCAGATGCTCCGCATGCTCCTCTTTATTCTTAGAATAGACCAAAATATCATCAATGAATACCAATACAAATTTGTCCAGATAGGGAGATAAGATCCTATTCATCAAGTCCATGAAGACTGCTGGGGCATTTGTAACTCCAAAAGGCATAACTAAGAACTCGTAATGACCATAACGAGTCCTAAATGCCGTCTTCTGGATGTCTTCCTTCTTCACCTTCAACTGATGGTACCCCGACTGCAAATCTAACTTCGAGAACACTTGGGCTCCATGAAGTTGATCAAATAGATCATCAATTCTCGGCAAAGGGTATTTGTTCTTGATGGTGACTTTGTTCAACTCTCTGTAATCAATGCATAATCTCTTGCCACCATCCTTCTTGTTTGCCAACAATACTGGTGCTCCCCAAGGTGAAGTACTCGGTCTAATCAGACCCTTGCTCGAATACTCCTGCAGTTGCTCCTTCAATATAGCTAATTCAGTTGGTGCCATCCGATACGGTGCTTTAGAGATGGGAGTCGCTCCTGGAATAAGGTCAATAGAGAACTCCACAACTCTGTCAGGTGGGAGTCCTGATATCTCCTCAAAGACATCTAGGAATTCATTCCACACTGACACCGTCTTCTTCTTGTCTTCTGTAGTGGCACAATCCAGTTGATCTTCCTTCCGAAGAGGCTTGCGTTCTCCAAAGAACTGAAACTCCGGTTGGTGTGGAATCTTGAAGATCACCTTCTTGTTCCGACAGTCGATCACCGCATGATACTTGCTGAGCCAAGTCATGCCTAGGATCACATCGTACCCTCCAGTGTCTAGTACGAACATGTCGGCTTCTAACTTCCTACCACATAACTCCACAATGCACGCCTTGCAGATCTTGTTAGTAGTGACTACCCCATTCCCCGTACTAATTTCCCATTGGTCACCCAAACATACTAGGGGTATAGAGTGCAAGGCAATAAATCTACTGGATATGAAGCAATGTGATGCACCAGAGTCAAAAAGTGATAAGACTGGAACTGAGTGGACCAAAATGGTACCTGCCACCACTTCTCCAGATGCCTCAGCTTCCTCTGCTGTCAAGTTGAAAGCTTGGCCTCTCCCACGGCCTACTCCGGTCCTGGGTCCCCTCTGAGCCTGACCCAGAGTCCGACGCTGGGGAGGAAGTGGAGCTCCTCTGCCTGCAGGTCCAGGATTCCTCCTCATTGGTGGTGCTGAAAGTGCTGGGGGAGCTGCTCGAGCTGGAGGTGCTGGAGGTGCTGCTCGTACTGGAAGTGCTGGTGGAGCTGGAGCTGCATTCCAGTTCTTCTTGAATGGACACTCTCCCACCGAGTGATTGCCGGATCCGCATGCCAAACACAGTCCATTGGCCATACGGCAGTTCCGCTGATGGTGTCCGGGTTTCTGGCAGTACCCACACACGAGTTGCTGGGAAGGAGGCTGAAATGGTCGTTTGGCTGCTGGGGCACCAAAGGATCTGACTGGGTTCCCCTTGTGCACCTGCTGGAACTGGCGCTTCATAGGTTTCTGCTGCAGCTCAACTCTCCTCTTCTTCTCCAATCCTTGCTCCACATCACGAGCAATAGAAAGAACTTGAGAGTATGACTTCAGCTGGTGGGGGTATAAGCAACATCTGAATATCCACCCTCAGTCCTTGCTGAAATCGGCTAGCCCTCTTCTCCTCGTCAGCCACCATATATGGTGCAAACCGACTAAGCCTCAGAAATTCAGCGGCATATTCATCCACTGACCGATTCCACTGTTGCAGTCTGATGAACTGCTCCTCCATCTCCTTCTGAGCAGTTGCAGGGAAAAATCTCTCATAGAAGCCCTTCGAAAACTGATTCCAAGAGATAGGCTTCTCCAGCCTCGCCTCCTCGGCTAGCCACCAAGTCCTCGCCACATCTTTCAGCTGGATCTTGGCCACTTCCACCTGGTTATCAGCAGGAATTCTGGCCGCCTTCAGAAGGTCGGTCATGTCTATCAACCATTGTTCGGCATCCAAGGGCTTCTCTGTTCCTGAAAATTCTGCTGGCTGCAATCTCCGAAAATCTGAAATAGTACCCGGCCTCTGCTCCCGAGGCGCAGTCAGCAATCCTTGCCGCAGAAGCTCTACCTGCTGCTGCTGGCTATCCATCATCCCCTGGAGTAGCCTCATCATGTCGTTCTCCCCGTTCGGACTTTCACGGGAAGTACTGGGACCGTTCCGTGTCCCCCGCCTTTCCATATTCGAGCCGACTGAAAAGGTGATGAAATAAGGAACTTCATGAGATTTCAGAAATCAAGGGATGGATTTCAAGGAAAGAATAGATAACTTTGTACTTGTAATTGGAATGTATAATAAGGACTCGTGTGACTCAGTCGCAAATTAACACAACATTAATTTGCAGACTGGCTGTATTGAAGGTGTGAGAGCCTAGGCTCTGATACCAACCTGTGGCGCCCCGATCCCGGCGGGTACGGAGACGCCACTGCGACGTACATACGCAGGGCGATGGAACCATCCCGTATGTACGCTAAGCATCAATACATCACAATACAGGGATCAGAGTGCGGAAATACGTGATATTATACATTCCATTACCAAAACAGTACAAGTACTTAGTTATCACCAATTGTGACATAATATTACATCACCAGGTACTACAAAAGTAGGACTGTACAGAAATACAAAAGATAAACTCACGAGCTGGAAGAGTGAGAATCTCGTGAGCGGAAAAGACTAGGCGGAACTACTGCTGATCTGCCTGCTCCTCGAGGTAGGCCTGATCCTCAGCTGATGGGTCCACCTCAGTCCAACCTGACAAATCTGAACATACAAATCCAGGGTTGTTAGTGGGCAACCCAGCGAGTGCATAATGAAGCCAAGTGGCAAATAAAAGTAAGTGCATCATGCCAAGTATATGTACTAAGATCAATAAACATGGAATAATCATAATAAATAGTGAATCATGAAATAAAGCATGTGTAGCAGGTCATGTAATCAAGTTAGCAAGCATGGGGTAACTAAATGGTAAGTAACAATAGTCATGTAGCCATAAGTCAATTATCAAGTTATTATTATTAAGACTCGTTCAATTTGTATGTTTCGGTATATGACCGGTGCCATATACTTCCGCATACAAATCAAGCAAGACTAGTTATTGGAAATTGATGGGGAACGACGAACCATGTTTAGAATGGGTCCCGTGCATGCCCGGGACAACGGTCCAGGAGTATCCGGTACTGAGCCGGAACGTACCGCTAGGTACCGGGATTTACTATATGCCCGAAGGTCTTATAATACACCCGAACAGGAATAGAGTGTCACCGTTCCCCACAGGATATACCTAGGGGATTATAGCACACCCGGACAGGCAGGCAGGGGGGTAGGGGTGCCAGTACACCCCTCGGAAGCGCCTGGTGGCCTACCAGGTCGAATCCTACAGGAAGTTGTACAACATATTTATGGCCACCATAAACACAAAAGCTATATCGATACCCATCAATTTCCCCCATCCCGGTATAAGTTATTTAAATATGACAGAGTTTCATATAATAAAGTTTACAGGGTATTCACAAATTTACAATATCCATGGTTATCCTATTACGGGGATCAACAGGAGTATAATATCAGGAGTAATATCAAGAGTCTCCCTATTTCAGGGGTCCAAGTATACAGGAGTACAGGAGTTCAGGAGTACCAAATATCTGGCAATTAATAATATAATAATCATGTCATGTCCCCGTAAAAGTGATAGTCATGGATATGTCATATAATCAGGCATCAGGGGTGGTAGTGTCCGGTCAAGAGTCATGAGGTCAAGTCCATATATTTGTACCGCATGAAAACATATCATAAACTATGTGTCAGGTACGGGTGTCAAGTATGTCATATCTCGAATACCGGGTCCATATATCGAGTACCGGTGTAAATACTAAGTGCCACAGTCAAATGTCACGGGTCAAGTGTAGCATGGCAAATATCGGTGTCAACTATAGCAGGGTAAATACCAGTGTCAAATATAGCATGAAAATTATCGGAATTAATGTAGCATGGTAATTATTAGAATTGCATATAGCATGAAAATTATCAGAATTAAATATGACAATTATCGAATTTAAATATAGCATGGCAAATGTTGGGATTAAATATAGCATGGTATTTATCGGAATTAATTATAACAATTATCGGAATTAAATATAACAAGGCAATTATTTACTAAAAATTATAATAGCAAGTATTAGGCATATTAAAGTATCCACATGTCAATATCATGTTGCAAATACCAAGGTAATTATTTTTAATTTAGTAAATAGCACTCGCCTGAAACCGGGACGAAAATACCGATTAAAGTCCAGAAAATCGGCGACCCACACGAGAATCCACTAGCCCGAATTTATATATATTAAAATATATATTTATAAATATTTATAAAAATTATTAGAGAGGGAATGAGAGAGGAGAGAGAGGATTGTAGGAAAAAGAGAGAGAATATGGTGTTTTAAAAGGAAATTAGAAATAAATATGGAAGGGGGTAGAGTTGAAATAAGAGGGAAGTAATAAAGGAATAAAGAGGGGGGTATTTTTGGAATGAGGGAAATTTGTGGTTATTTAGGGAATGTTTGAATTTAGAGTGAAGGAAATAAAGAAAGAAAAGATGAAAGAAAGAAAGAAAAGAAAAGAGAAGAAGGAGGGGGTTCGGCTCCCACCGCCGGCGGCGGCGGCGGCGGCGGCGGCGGCGGCGGCGAGCAGGGCGCGCGCGGGTTGGGGGAAGGAGGATGTGGTGTTGCTTGTTGTTGATGTTGTTGTTGTTTGGTGGTGGAGGTGGTGATGGTGGTGGTGGTAGTTGTGGTGGTGGTGGTGGTGATTTGAGGTGATGGGGAGGTAGAGGAGGAGGAGGAGGTGTTATTGGGTTGGTTGGAGTGGAGATTTTGGTGGTGGTGATGGAGAATTTTGGAGATGGAGTTGTGTAATGGAGGTGGGTTTATGGTGAAATTGGAGAAGGAGATGGGGATTTTGAGGTTGTTGGAGGTGAGGAAGTGGAGAGGAGGTGTGGAGGAGGAGATGGCCGGCCCTAGGGACGGCCGGTGGTGACAGTGGATGCGGCGGTGGAAGTGGGTTGCGTGAGTTGGTGTCGTGGAGAAGATGAAGATGAGGTATTTCTTTTGATTTTTGATTGGAATTTTGTGTTGGAAAAATGAAGGATGAAGTGTTTAATAGGATGAGAGGAATGGGTTGGATTGATGGTATAGGGGTGGTGTAGGGCTGCGGCAGGCCATGGTTGTCGGGCGGCTGCGGGCGGCAACGGCGTGGGTTTAGCCGTTGATTAAGGGGAGAAGAATTAATGATAATAAATGAAAAGGAAATAAAAGAAAGGAAATTAAAAAAATATAAGAAAAAGAAATAAAATATTTTAAAAAATTTATTATTATCTATTTTATTCGTTAAAATTTTTGGTAGCATAAAGTAGGAGAGTAGAGGAAGAAAAAGCCAGAAAAGAAATCGCCGGTAAAAATATTATTATTTAAATAAGGCGAAAATTTGACTGTTTCAGAAACATACCGAAAAATTCTCAAAAATAGCAAATATTATTCTAAGATACACGGTGAAATCGTATTTGAGAAATTCGATGTAGTTTTCAAATTAAAAATCATGGAATCTTCCGGCAATACCGGCCGACACCAGGATCGGTCAAATTTTGATAAATTTTAAAAAATCCCAAAAAATGTTTTTAGCTAGAAAATGATATTCTAAGATATACTGTGAAAGCCGTTTTTGAAAATTCATTCCCATTTGAAAATTAAAAATCCAGGAATTAGTCAGCGATACCGACCGACACCGGTTTTGGAGATTTTGCAGAAATTTCAGAAAATTCCAGAAAATCATGAAAAATTTAAAATATTAGAAAACAATCTCTGAAACTGAAAACGGTCCAATTAAACTACCAGAAAATCAAATCGGGCTACTGGCTGGTATCGGGTTCCTGGTCCGGGTCAGGGGTTACTCTCGGTCTGAGAATCCAGATCTTATACTCAATAAACTAAGAAATTACAACACATGAACACATATAAGAAGAAAATTGAGCAATATGGTCGAAAAATTTTGGGACACGTATCTGGGTACGTATCCTGGGTACAGGGTGCTACAGTACACGTGGGCTTGATGCCCAGTGCATTGTTGAGTCTACGATCTGAACCAGCTTGAAATCCTCAGACTCCAAATCAAACTCACTCTTTGTTTCCATCTCTATACTTTCTTCATGCTCACTGGTCAAATTTTCAATGGAATTGACCTCAAAAGTCTGATCATTTATATCCCTGAGTTGTCTTCCAAGATTGAAGACATTGACTTCCTTTGTCATGTCTCCAAAGGTCAATCGCATGGCCCGTTCCTACAGTTGATTATGGAATTAGCTGTAGCAAAGAATGGGCGCCCTAAGATGACCGGAGTTTGAGATTACAGATTTGACACAGGTTGGGTCTCAAGTACAATAAAGTCAACGGGGTAGATGAAATCCCCGACTCGAATAAGGACATCTGTGATTTCCCTATTCGAGATTTTCACAGATCGGTCAGCTAACTGAATGGTGACTTGAGTTGGACTCAGCTCCCCCAACCCAAGTTGTTGATATACTGAGAGAGGTAGCAAGTTGATACTTGCTCCCAGGTCAAGGAGTGCTCTGTTGATTTCTGTTTGTCCTATGGTGTAAGAAATTATAGGACATCCGGGATCTTTGTATTTCACCAGAGTAGGACCAGACAGAATTTCGCTTATGTTTGTTGCCAAGAACACTTTCTTGGGCACATTCGTCTTTCTCTTCTTCGTACACATATCCTTAAGAAATTTGGCATAGGCTGGGACTTGTTGGATAGCATAAAGAAGAGGAACATTTTTTGACCTGATTAAACATCTCAAGTATTTTATCCATATGCATGTTCTTATTATTGCTCCTAAGCCTATTGGGGAAGGATGCTACAGACTTATGAACTTTTCAGCAGCTACGTCTTTGTCAAACATTTGAGGAGCAGATTGGGGAGAGCTAACAGATGTGGAATCAGGAGCAGGATCAATATGAGTGAGATTTTTGTGCTGGTAGACCTGATTGTCCACATTCTTTCCTGATCAAAGAGTATGAACAACATTGCACTCGTTAATTGAAGGATCCTTAATTTCGTACGCTTGATTGGAGCTCTTAGGGTTAACTAGCGGCTGACTAGGTAAACTACCCTTCAGTTTTTCACTTAGAGAGTTAGCTAATTGGCTCATTTGTATTTTCAATCTCGATATAGCCTGTGAATGGTTGCTCAATGTTTGTCCTTGATTTTGCATGAAGGCGGCTTGAGACTTCATAAAAGCTTCCATATTCTCTTCCAATTTACTGAATTTCTTTTCTATTGGTGAACTTTGGAAGGAGGAAAATGGAGCTTGACTGGGAAAGTTTGGTTGATGATTGGGATTGTGGAGATCATTAGGGAAATTTGGCCTAGGAGAATTGTTCTAGGCCCAAGAGAAATTTGGGTGATTTCTCCAACCAGGATTGTAAATTTGCTAGTATGGATTGTGTTGCGATTATCAGTAGGCCGCATTCATGTGTTCCATCGGTACTTGCTGAGTCTAGAAAACATGGCACTCTTCGAAAACATGATTCGGTGCCTGATAGTATGAACAACCCGGATTGTGAATTGGTGGTGGGTTGATTTGGTTGACATTGGCTGGCTCTTTTGTTTCTAGAGCCTCTATTCTCCTCATCAGAGTAGCAATCTTAGCTTCTGCAGTTATGGATGATTCTAAGGATAGGAACCCTCCTTTTGAAGCTATGGACTATGAATTCCTTGGTTTTTTTGAGGTTGGCTCCCATCGTAGGGTTTTCTTAGCTAAATCCACAAACAAATCCCCACCTTAATTTTCATCCTTTTGCAAGAACCCTCCCTAATACATGGTTTCTAATATGGTTTTCGTTTGATAATCCAAACCATCATAGAGAATCTGACACTGATGCCATTTCTCTATACCATGATGAGGGCATTGAGCTAGGAGATCTTTGAATCGCTCAAAGTATCTCCAAAATGGTTCGCTCTGTTTTGCCTGAACTGCATGATATTCTTTCTAATGAGGGCAGTTTTGTAGATTGGGTAATATTTCTTCAAGAAGGCCTTGACGAAATCGTCCCATGTTGTAACTAAATCTATAGCCAAACAGTACAACCATTTTTTAGCTAGGTCCTTTAGGGAGAAGGGAATGAAACGTAACCTAACGGCATCATCTCCTAGCTAGGGAATGCTCATCATGAGATATACTTCTTCAAATTTCCAAACAAAGAAGTATGCATATTCTGATTCTAAACCACGAAATTTTGGGAGAGTGTTTATAAATTGAGGCTTTAACTCAAAGTAATTTCCATTCGCCTCAGGAAGTTTTATACAAAATGAAAGTGAGGCTCTGATGGGGTAAAACCTGTCCTATAGCGATGCCATCACCGGTTCTAGATGCAAGGGTAGAGAAGTATTTTTAATTAATCTGGAAGTTATAGGATCTCTCACCTACTCTTACATGAAGCACACCACAACCAACATATAGACAACAAACAATCGAAAAGAATAAAAAATAAACAAAAGAAAGAAAAATAACCACAAAGCCTTAGTCTAAGATACTTGGACCTAGACGACTCCTAACTGGTCGATTCTCCAGGGGAGCTTGTTGCAGGGACTCGACTACAAGCTAATCAGCCAGGAACGGGCAAAACTCGGTGGGAGGTATTCGGGCGTGAGCCTCGGGCCTTAATTACGCCAAACCACGGAGATTTCGAGGCTTAACCTCTCAATTCACTTTCCTTAGACATTGATTTTATAGGAGTATAGTTCTTAAAATTTTCACCCTCGGTTAATCTCTTAGTGAGTCAGAGATGTCCCTAAGGCCACCGTCTATCAATTTTTAGTTAAGGCTTAAGTTGTATGAGTGCACTTGAACATGATTTTTGGGCTAAAGAAGGGTGATGAAATCCCCACCTTATCTTATTTATTTAGAGTTTTGCCCTTAATGTCAATTGTATAAGTGTACAATATATTCACAACAAGATAACACTCAAAGCGATAAATCACTCCAAAATGTTGGTCCTATTCTATATGAATGCATACGTATCTTTTCTCCAGCACTCTTCAACAGAAATTGAAATAAATTGAAATAGACACATGCCCTAAATGCAAGAGTCTAATCTAAAGCAACAAATGAATTTCTATTGAATTATTACAAGTATATAAGGTGAAGCATACAAGGGAACTAAAAATTTTGAGAAAGCAATTTGACCGATTTTTAGCAACCCTGCAGAAGAGCTTTTATTAGTACTTCAACGGAGAAATTCGCTTTTACACAAATTTTCCAAGGGGAAATAAATTCCTCGTGCAATGCTTTGGCCACCACTCTTGTTTTCGTAGTAGTTAGCTTTGGCACTTCTCTTACACACAAAAACAAAGAAAAATCTTTAGTATTGAATAATAAAGCCGTTCCCTCCCCGGCAACGGCGCCAAAATTTGATCGGCAAAAAGCAAGCATAAAAATAAGTAAAGAAATGTGGGTCGATGTTACTGCTTTTGAGATTCTTCCGTACTAGCAAAGTGGCTATACAGGTCGTATCTAGAAGGAGGGAGAGTGATGAAAGCTTGATGCGGCTTCTTTATTCAAGAAAAGAGAAAGTTCTTTGTTTCAAATTAAGAATATAAAAATAAAAACAAGTTAGTTTCAAGAATTGTTTAGAATGGTTTGATGGTTCGTAAAAGTGATTTTTCTTAATGGTAAAAATGCATGGATAACTTTCTACTAACTGCTCCCAGTAATCCCTAACTTCTTGGAGATGTAGCCTCACGATGGATTATAGGCAAGCATAACCTTTATGCATAGGAACTATTCACGTTGGAGACCGAATGAAAATCCTTCCTTTAACTTAGCTTTACTCGGCAAAACTCGGACATTCCCTTATCAAGATCCAATTGAAGGCGAGAATAAGGGAAGAAACAAGTGCACTAATGGTATCGACAAAGTTAATAGGAATATCTCTAACTTACTAAAACAAGTAAAGTTTACAATCCATAAATCATCAAAAACCCGTTAAGCATGACATATAAGAAAGAGAATACTTGTGAGTAAGTTAGAGTTAGAACCCTCATTTTAAGATATCATAGCTCTTGTTTGCACAAGGCTTGTTTGACACCATTAACTCATTTGGGTTTATCAATCAAGTTGTTAGAGATTAGTGGGTTAGTAGTTAGTTAGCCATGCAATAAGAAAGTTAGTTAGATATGGTAGTAAAAGAAACAACAAGAGAGAAGAGTTAAAGAGAAAGGGTGTTACACTAAAATAAAGAGGTAGAAGCAAGTGAAAACACCAAGTAAATGAAAAGAAGAAAGAGAAGTAATTACTTGTATAAGCTTATCCCCTTCAAATACAACTTTTACACACTCTCTCTCTCTCTTTCACTCTAATAGCTAAACTAATTAAAAAAGAAACAAACATAAAAAAACTATAATCCTAGAAACAAACTAACAACAATACTCTAAACTCTGGATATCTCCTCTGCAGAACCCCAAGGGGGCATTTATAGGCACTAGGAGAAAGGGGCAAGGGGGCAACCCTTGGCCCAAGACACTGGTGCGACCGCGCCAGTATGGTCGCGGAAATGCGGCCAGAGCCGTGTTTCAGCGGCTGTACTGAAGCGGCGCACACAGTGCCGCTTGCTGTGCAATGTCGCCTCGGCCTCCTGTCAGGTGTACCTTCTGGATTTCTAATTTTATCCCCTCTGGTCTGACAGAATCATCTCCTATGATGAATGGCTAACTTTTAGGCCTTTAATCATCCATTAAATGGTAATCATGCACACTTTGCACAATCAACCTTAAGGGCTTGTCTTATAAACAAGATAAGGAGAAAAAGTCATTACCCTCCCTTAGCCCACAGACAATCTCCTCATTCACTAACCCAAGCCTAACTAAAACTGAATAGACGTTGGCCCTAGGGACATCTAGGACTCATATAGGAGACTGACCTAAGGGGAAAGTTGATTTGAATCGGACTCTTGCCAAATCGGTGTCTAACGTTGGATTGAGGGGCGAAACCTCGAAGGTTGGTAGTTTAGCATAATTAGGCCCGTTGCTTAGGTGCAGATACCTCCCACTGATCTTGCCCCTACCTGGCTGATGAACTTGTGGTCAGATTCGGCAATATACCCCCTGTGGACAGTCTAACCAGTTAGGAGTCGTCTAGGTATAAGGTTTACCCTAACTTAGATTAGATTTTTTTCTTTTTGTTTGTTTACTTGTTTGTTTCTCCTTGTTTGATTTTCATAATTCTTGTGTGATATGGCTTATAATAATAATTTTTCTAATTTTAATGGTAATCTATATTTCACCTTATTTGACTCAGATAATTCCAACCAGATTTTTTACAATATGAACCAACCAAATACACGGGGTTGGACTTATCCGAATCAATACAACTTATGCCCCCAATCTTATGACCATAATTTCTAAAATAATTTCAACTCTTCATAGGGTCAATGGGGCTTCACCTCCCTCGAGTCCAATTTTCAACCAACTTGTTCTCCTTATCCATCTTTTCCACAATTTTCACAATATTTTTTCTCTGATTTTGCTTCCTATACTCCTTTTCTATACCAACCCATTGAAGAAAAATAGGAGTTAGAAAAGAGTATAGAAGCCATGCAGGTGGCCGAACGAAAATTTCAGGCCTCCCTAATTTCACAATTTTTCTAAGACTCATATTCAGTTCCACTAGTTCAAAATAGAAAACCATCAATCTTGGAAATAGGTATGCGTGAGTCCGAGCAACAATCACAAAATCTGATGGACTCACGATTTAACGACAAATTTCAAAATAAAACTTCATCTTTTCAAGTCCAATCGCAACAAAATGATGAACCAATCGGTTATGAAAAGCTGCTTGAAGCCATGACTCAGGCTCAAATCACTCATAATCACGACATAGATATAATGGTCAAAACTCTCCATTCTCACCCTTTGACCATTCCTGATGTCGCTAATTTTTTGGTTAGAGCTAAATAATCATGTTGTTTTGGAAAACAAGATTTCATTTTAGCACACTCATTTGAATTTGCCCAAACTCTAAATTTTGAAAATCACATTGACATTTTGGCAAGTTATCCCTTTACTAAAATTGAACTTGAGAATGAATATGATCCTGAACCTCAACTTGGTATTTAAATTCTACTTTCTGATTCAATAATGGCTCCGGTATATTCACCTAATTTCAATCCTTCTCCAGAGTCCACATTGGATCCTGTGCCTGTCCATCAAGAAATTAAATCACCAATCTTTTATGATCATCATATTGAACTTGACCAATTTCATACGTTTGAAAGTCCTATTGACAAATTGGCAAGTTCTCATGTTTATGAAATTGAACTCAATGAGGAATATGACCTTGAGTCTTAAATTTGTGATCCCCTTCAAATTTTTGAATCAATATTGACTCCTATTTTGCGACCTGATTTGAGCAATATTTAGAGTCTGTTTTAATTCCCATACCTGTCATTCTTGAACTTGAATCACCAATCTTTAGAAAGTCACATTCCATTGTGGGGAAATGAATATGAACTTGAGTTTTAACTTCTTGATTTGGACCATTTTCTGAACAAATTTTGCCTCCTGAACCTTTACTTGACTTCAGTCATTTTCTTGAATTGATTGTAGTTCATGCCCTTCCTGATTCCAGATTAATCATTCCATCTTTTCATTCTCTATTTTGGGACAGAGGTGTTGATAATAATGACTCTGAAATTAGTTTGAAAATTTGAAAATTAGATGGGATAAAATTCTTAATAAAAATCATTCATATATACATCATTTTAGTGGGTTATATTAGAGAGGTTTTTGGTGGGATCCTCTGAACTCCACGCAAATTAGATTGGGTCGCATTTCGTGGACCAATCAGACCACCACCAGAACCACCACCTTAAGGTAATATTTTCATTCCCTTTCTTCTTTTTCATGCATCTATGCATTAATTCATATATTGAGGACAATGCATGAGATAGGTGTGGGGGAGGGTTCTAACATAATTTAGGTTTTCTTTATATTATTAAAAAAATTATTATTAACATTTTCTTTACTTTTAAAAACTTTTGAAAATAGAAATAATATTTTGACATATTTTTTGTAAGAAATTAAGTCAATTTTAAGGAATAGGAGAATCATAATTAAGATTTCTTATACTTGGTCAAAATAAGATTATTTGTTTGATTTTCAAGGTTAGGAAGATAATTTGAAAAAATAATTTAGTCTTGATTTTTACCTTGATGATATATGTGTTGGCCCAAGGTTACAATCACCCTTGTTTAGTGTGTTTTGATGATTACAAAATATATTAGTTATTTATACTAATATTGTTTATTGGTTAAGTGTGTTTCAGGGATCTAACTCATCTAGAAGGTTTATTCCCTATAAGCAAATGTTGTGGACTCAAGTCAACTCAAATTGGGCTCAAGGATCAAGTGTTGAAGACCTTATGGTGAAAAGCCCTCTTGAAGCACTTGTAGTACCTAGAACAAATGTAAGAATAGAATGTTAAAGTTTGAGTGTTGGATATTGGCTCTAGGATACACATGCACAATTTGGTTTTGTTAAAATGTGAGTCTTGTATTTAAGTTTTCATGCTTTAAAATTTGGTTTCATGCCTTAGTAGATATTTACATGACCCTAAGTTTTACAAAATAAATATCATGTTTAGATCATGTTTATATACTCCTACTAGCATGTTACTTAAGGTTGTTCAAACCCAAAACTATTTTACAAAATTTTTCTAAGTCAAAAAAAAAATAATGTTTTTCCTGTTTCAGGCTGACCGGCCGACCGGCCCGGTCGACCGGCGCCAGTGCCAGGACGTGCACATTTGTGCACGTCTGTCGGTCAACCGCCCCGGTCGACCGACTGTGAGCAGTTGCTCTCGGGTTTTCTGGGTCGACCGGGCCGGTCCACCGCCAGAAGACCCGAGCCAACGGCTCTTTGCTTGCCAGCTGAGTTGGCGGTCGACCGGCCCGGTCGACCGTCAAGCCTGCACATGCCCAACGGCTCTTTCCTCTTTTGTGCAATTCTGAAATCTGTTTTTCAGATTGTTTTTTGGCAGACTTTTTCAGGGTTTTCCAGTTCTTTTTCAGAGCAAATAAACTCTAAATAAATTGTTTTAAACCTATTTTTCTCCTTATAAATAGAGGAGAAGACTCTCTTGCAAAATAAATCCTCAAGTTTTCAAAGTTTTCAAAAGAGAAAAGAAAAGTGTTTAAGCTCTCCATTTCCAATTCTTTCTTGAGCTAGTTTTTCAGTTGTGTTCCCTTGCAAAAATCATCTCTACAACTGAGTTTTTCTCACTACACTTCATAGAGCCAAAAATCCCTAACTCATTCTATAGTGAAGTTGTAAAAAGAGTGAGAGTGTTGTAAAAGAGTTTGGTGATCTTGTTGTGATCACTTTTGTTCTTATGACTTTCTTGTTCTTGTGGAGACACCACTTCGGTAGAGGTTATTGTACTTGGTGGAGCTCGGTGCTCGGGTCTTCGGTAGACCGTTGTAATCGTCCTCGGTGGATAGTGGAAACCCTTCACGGAGGTGAAGGCGGGGAGTAGAGCGGTGGCTCGAACCTCGAAATAAATACTTGTGTTTGCGATTGTCTTTTGCTCTTGCTCTCCATTTTGCTTTTAATTTCTATTGCACTCTATTGCTTTTAATTACTTGCTTGTGATCTTGTTTCTTTCCTTGTGCTATTACTTCAAGCTTGTAATACTTGTGATATCTTGTGTGCATTTCATCATTGCATTTTATTCATACTTTGTTCGATCAATTCTCATACAACAAGGTTGCATTACGCACCTCTAACCCATTCAAGGGGAATTGGGAGGAAGGAGTTCAGAACCTCTCACGGGGTATTCGGCTCTTAGTCTTGTTTTGAGAGATCGTTGCATCATTCATTCATCTTAGTTTTAAAAAGGTTGTTAGATTAGCAATAACACCTATTCACCCCCCCTCTAGGTGTTTTTCAATTGGTATCAGAGCTTGGACTCTAGGATTTGGCTTAACAACCTTAGAGAGATCCTAATTTTGCTAATCATTTCATTCATACTCACTTAGTAAAAATGGCCGATGGAATTAAAACCCCTCATAAGTTTGATGGACTTAACTTTCCCATATGGAAGGTTAAGATGACCGTTTTCTTGCAATCTCTAGGTAGTCGAGTTGCAAAGGCCATGACCAAACCCTTTAGTGCACCCCCCGGTGATGAATCCACTTGGTCCGAAATAGAGACCAAAGAATTTGATGCCAATGCTAGGGCTCACTATGCACTACTTCAAGCCCTTAATGATGATGACATAGCTAGAGTTATTCATTGCAAGTCCGCATATGAAATTTGGACACATTTGCTAGTTACACATGAAGGGACCTCACAAGTGAAGAGGGCTAAGATTGACCTTCTTCGGTCCCAATATGAGAATTTTTGCATGCAAGAAAATGAAACCATAGATGATATAGTTAAAAGATTTACAAAGATTACTAATGGACTTTCTTCTCTAGGTGATGCTGTTGATAATGATCAAAGAGTTAGAAAGATCATCCGGGCTCTTCCTCCTTCATGGGAAGTAAAAGCAACAACCTTGAAGGAACTCAATGACAAGGAAGAGATGGAATTGATTGGTCTCATTGGGAACCTCAAAACCCATGAGATGGAGAGGAAAGTGAGGGAGGACATGGCTCCTTCCAAGAAGAAGACAATAGCCTTCAAAAGTCAATCCACACACTCCGACGAAGACGATGAAGAAGAAGATGACGAAGAGCTCTCACTTCTTGTGAAGAACGTCCGGAGGATGTACAACAAGGCTAAATTTCAAGGAAGGAAGAGATGGCAGAAGGCAAAGAAGAAAGAAAGATCATTTGCTTCAATTGCCAAAGGCCGGGACACATAGTGGCGGAGTGTCCGGATAAAGTGAAGCCCTCCACCTCAAAGAATCCTCACAAGAAGAAGGCAATGAAAGCTACATGGGATTCCGAGAGCGAATCCGAGGAGGAAATTGACACCGCCAACATGTGCTTCATGGCCAATGAAAGCACAAGCAAGGTAACCCCTTCCACTTCTCCAAATGATGAACTTTCCATGGATGAATTAGGAGAAGCTTTTGTAGAATTATCACATAACTATGATTTTCTTAAGAAAAAGTATTTAAAAATGAAAAAAGAAAATGAATCTCTTAATCTTCAAGTCTTTACTATTTCTAAAGAAAAGGATGAATTACTTTCCACTCTTGTTTCCACTCAAAAAGATTTTGACAAGTATAAGATTTCTTGTAAAGGCAAGTCCCCACAAATTGATTCTAATGAGATTACTTTGCTTAAAGAAAGAATAGACTCGTTAGGAATTGTTTTAAAAAATTGTGAGTTTGATAAGAAGAAGCTAGAGGCCATGTTTCCTAAGAAACAAGCCCCTAAGAAAAATGTTCACCATGCTCATGTTCATACCACACAACCTTTACATCGTGGCAAACCCCCAAGGCATGCTCACACTTCACACACACATCATGCATTCATGTATGGAAGAGTGTTCTCATGTTCACATTGTGGGCGGAAAGGACATTTAGCCAATTTTTGCTATGATAGACTAAGTGCATCTTATCATAATGTTTGGGTTCGCAACACTAACTTTCAAGGACCCAAGAAAATTTGGGTACCAAAGTCAACTATTTTGCTAAATGATGTAGGTACCATCAAAGGCCCAAAGACATAGAGGATTGTAGTATCTTGATAGTGGTTGCTCAAGGCACATGACTTGGGACATCAACAACTTTGCAACCCTATCAAGATACCATGAAGGTTGCACCGTCACCTTCGGAGATGATGCCAAGGGTAAAATCATCGGTATTGGTAATGTAAAACTCGGCACATCCCCTTTAATTGAGAATGTAATTTTAGTTGATGGACTCAAGCATAACCTCTTGAGTGTTAGTCAACTTTGTGATAAAGGTTTTGATGTTATTTTTGATCATATAGCTTGTAAATTAATTGATAGAATTTCTAATACTTGTGTGTTTTCCGGTTTTCGTGAAAGTAATGTTTATATGATAGATATGTCTAATATGTCTTGTAATATTACTTGTTTAAAAGCCCTCGATGATGACTCTTGGTTGTGGCATAGAAGATTAGGCCACATTTCTTTTGACCATATATCTAGATTAAATACAAAGGAAATGGTGAAAGGTATTCCTTGTTTGAATTTTGAAAAGGACCGAGTTTGTGACGTATGTCAATTTGGGAAACAAACTAAGTCTTCTTTCAAGTCAATTAAGGATATCATGACATCACGTCCTTTGGAGTTAATCCATATGGATCTATTTGGCCCTACACAAACCAAAAGTTTAAGTGGGAATAGATTTGCATTTATTTTGGTTGATGACTTTTCACGATTTACTTGGGTTTTCTTTCTTGAACACAAAAATCAAGCATTTTCATATTTCCAAACTTTTAAGAAAAGAGTTGAAAAAGAAAAAGATGTTTCAATTTTAAGGATAAGAAGTGATAGAGGAGGTGAGTTCATTAACCTACCCTTTACCACTTTTTGTGAAGAACATGGAATTAAGCATGAACTTTCTTGTCCTAGAACTCCACAACAAAATGGAGTAGTTGAACGGAAAAATCGAACTTTACAAGAGATGGCTAGGACAATGCTAAGTGAATATGGTCTACCACATTATTTGTGGGCCGAGGCCGTTAATACATCATGCTATATATCAAATCGTGTTTTCTTGTATAAAAATACTTCAAAAACTTCTTTTGAAATGTACTTTTCTAGAAAACCAAATGTTTCATATTTCAAGGTTTTTGGATGTAAATGTTTTGTTTTAAATACCAAAGATAATTTAGGCAAATTTGATGCTAAAGCTTATGAGGCAATTTTTGTTGGTTATTCTAATACAAGTAAGGCTTATAGAATCTTCAATAAATCATCTTTGACTATTGAGGAATCTATACATGTTAAGTTTGAAGAATCTAACTTGTTTGTTAAGAATGTTGTAGAAATAGATGCTTTGGATAAAGGCTTGGAGAAAGTGACCTTGGAGGATACTACTACTATGGGAGACAAGCCAAAGGATGATGAAAGAAGTGAAGCTAAGGTAGAAGAGGCTCAAGGAAATGAAAATCAAACAAATGAAGTGGAGCCTACTCAACAACTTCCAAAGGGTTGGAGATACAATCCTCATCATCCCAAGGACCTCGTCATAGGTGAAGTATCAAAATGGGTAACCACTCGCTCTAAACTTCATGATTATTGTGGTCATTATGCATTCATTTCTCATGTTGAACCCAAGAACGTCCTCGAAGCCGAGGCCGATTCATATTGGTTGCTAGCTATGCAAGAGGAACTCAATCAATTTGAGCGCAACCAAGTTTGGCACCTTATTCCTAGGCCCCACGATAGACCAACAATTGGTACTAAGTGGATCTTTAAGAACAAGTTGGATGAATCGGGTAATGTTGTTAGGAATAAAGTTAGGTTAGTTGCCCAAGGTTACACTCAAATCGAAGGAATCAATTTTGAAGAAACCTTTGCACCCGTAGCACGGCTTAAAGCCATACGGATGACACTAGCATTTGCCTCATATAAAGATTTTAAATTGTTTCAAATGGATGTTAAAAGTGCTTTTCTAAATGGTTTTATTGAAGAGGAGGTGTATGTTGAACAACCCCCCGGGTTTGTTGATCCTACACATCCGAATTTTGTGTTTAAATTAGATAAAGCTCTTTATGGTTTAAAACAAGCCCCTAGGGCTTGGTATGAAAGACTTTCTTCATTTTTGATTTCAAATGGTTTTAAGAAAGGTAAAATTGACACCACTTTGTTTACAAAACATGTAGAAAATGACATTCTTATTGTGCAAATTTATGTAGATGATATTATTTTTGGTTCTACTAATGAATCTCTTTGCCAAGCTTTTGAATCATGCATGAAGGATGAATTTGAAATATCTATGATGGGGGAGCTCAACTATTTCCTTGGACTCCAAATCAAGCAAAGGAAGGATGGGATCTTCATCAATCAAGCCAAGTACACAAAGGAACTCATCAAAAGGTTCGGGCTTGAAGGATCTAAAGTGAGCAAAACTCCCATGGAAACAACTACTAAGCTTGACAAGGATGAACAAGGTAAAAGTGTAGACATTAAGCTTTATCGTAGCATGGTAGGTAGTTTATTGTATTTGACTGCTAGTAGGCCGGATATTATGTTTTCCGTTTGTCTTTGTGCACGTTTTCAATCTTGTCCTAAAGAGTCTCACATAATTGCGGTTAAACACATAATTAGATACCTTAAGGGCACTATTGAAATGGGTTTGTGGTATCCGAAAACCGGCCAATTTTCAATGACGAGTTTTTCGGATGCCGACTATGCGGGTTGTAGGGTAGATAGGAAGAGCACAAGTGGAACATGTCAATTCTTAGGTAATTTTCTTGTATCTTGGTCTTCCAAAAAGCAAAATTCGGTAGCCCTTTCAACCGCCGAGGCGGAGTATGTTGCGGCCGGAGCTTGTTGTGCACAAGTTCTTTGGATGAAACATACTCTCCTTGACTATGATTTACACTTTGATCATGTTAAAATATTTTGTGATAATACTAGTACTATTCACATGACAAAGAATGCAAATCAACATAGTAAAACCAAACACATTAACATTAGGTATCACTTTCTTAGAGATCATTATGAGAAAGGTGATATTGATATAGATTATGTTTCTACCGATTTTCAACTTGCCGATATTTTTACTAAACCGCTAGATTATGCTAGATTTTCATTTATTTGTGGTGAGTTGAATGTTTGCATTATGGATTCTTAAAGAAAATTTTTTTTTGTTTGTTTAACCCTTTTTGATGTATGACAAAAAGGGGGAGAAAAAGTATGAGTTTGTTTGTTGTTGTGTTTGTTTATTATGTATATTTTGATGAATTTGAGATGCATTTGAGTTTTTGACAAAACTATGTGTTTTCAATGCCTTATGTGTTTTTCAATGCCTTATGTATTTAGCTCTTCATTGACATTTTTGATACATAGCATTATTTGAGGGGGAGCTTTCCAAGCTCTTCTTCCATTTTTTTGTTTAAATAACCTATATGTTTTGTCATCATCAAAAAGGGGGAGATTGTTGGCCCAAGGTTACAATCACCCTTGTTTAGTGTGTTTTGATGATTACAAAACATATTAGTTATTTGTACTAATATTGTTTATTGGTTAAGTGTGTTTCAAGGATCTAACTCATCTAGAAGGTTTATTCCCTATAAGCAAATGTTTTGGACTCAAGTCAACTCAAATTGGGCTCAAGGATCAAGTGTTGAAGACCTTATGGTGAAAATCCCTCTTGAAGCACTTGTAGTACCTAGAACAAATGTAAGAATAGAATGTTAAAGTTTGAGTGTTGGATATTGGCTCTAGGATACACATACACAATTTAGTTTTGTTAAAATGTGAGTCTTGTATTTAAGTTTTCATGCTTTAAAATTTGGTTTCATGCCTTAGTAGATATTTACATGACCCTAAGTTTTACAAAATAAATATCATGTTTAGATCATGTTTATATACTCCTACTAGCATGTTACTTAAGGTTGTTCAAACCCAAAACTATTTTACAAAATTTTTCTAAGTCAAAAATAAATACTGTTTTTCCTGTTTCAGGCTGACCGGCCGACCGCCCCGGTCGACCGGCACCAGTGCCAGGACGTGCACATTTGTGCACGTCTGTCGGTCGACCGCCCCGGTCGACCGACTGTGAGCAGTTGCTCTCAGGTTTTCTGGGTCGACCGGGCCGGTCGACCGCCAGAAGACCCGAGCCAACGGCTCTTTGCCAGCTGAGCTGGCGGTCGACCGGCCCGGTCGACCGCCAAGCCTGCACATGCCCAACGGCTCTTTCCTCTTTTGTTCAATTCTGAAATCTGTTTTTCAGATTGTTTTTTGGCAGACTTTTTCAGGGTTTCCAGTTCTTTTTCAGAGCAAATAAACTCTAAATAAATTGTTTTAAACCTATTTTTCTCCCTATAAATAGAGGAGAAGACTCTCTTGCAAAATACCAAGAAAAATCCTCAAGTTTTCAAAGTTTTCAAAAGAGAAAAGAAAAGTGTTTAAGCTCTCCATTTCCAATTCTTTCTTGAGCTAGTTTTTCAGTTGTGTTCCCTTGCAAAAATCATCTCTACAACTGAGTTTTTCTCACTACACTTCATAGAGCCAAAAATCCCTAACTCATTCTATAGTGAAGTTGTAAAAAGAGTGAGAGTGTTATAAAAGAGTTTGGTGATCTTGTTGTGATCACTTTTGTTCTTGTGACTTTCTTGTTCTTGTGGAGACACCTCTTCGGTAGAGGTTATTGTACTTGGTGGAGCTCGGTGCTCGGGTCTTCGGTAGATCGTTGTAATCGTCCTCGGTGGATAGTGGAAACCCTTCACGGAGGTGAAGGCGGGGAGTAGAGCGGTGGCTCGAACCTCGAAACAAATACTTGTGTTTGCGATTGTCTTTTGCTCTTGCTCTCCATTTTGCTTTTAATTTCTATTGCACTCTATTGCTTTTAATTACTTGCTTGTGATCTTGTTTCTTTCCTTGTGCTATTACTTCAAGTTTGTAATACTTGTGATATCTTGTGTGCATTTCATCATTGCATTTTATTCATACTTTGTTCGATCAATTCTCATACAACAAGGTTGCATTGCGCACCTCTAACCCATTCAAGGGGAATTGGGAGGAAGGAGTTCAGAACCTCTCACGGGGTATTCGGCTCTTAGTCTTGTTTTGAGAGATCGTTGCATCATTCATTCATCTTAGTTTTAAAAAGGTTGTTAGATTAGCAATAACACCTATTCACCCCCCCCTCTAGGTGTTTTTCAATATGCATATTTTATACACTTATACACCTAGGGTTCAAAAACAAAAATTCTTATGCCTTATTAAAAAAAGAGAAAGAAAAAGAAAAAAATATAAATAAATTTTTTTTGATTAAGCTGGGTATTTGTGCCTTATAAATCATAAGTATTCATACCTAAAAGTGATTTATATAATAAAATGCTTAGTTTTATGGCCTTGTTTACTCGAGTTCTTAAGTTCTTGGGGTGTTCTCTCACCCGGGCCATAAGACCGTTTAGTTTGGGAGTCACCGATTAAAGGCTCGTTACATGGGCAGATTAAAAAGCCTAATAGAACTAAGGAATAATATCACCTAAAATTAGAAAAATAAAAAGAAATATATAAATAAATAAATATATATATATATATAATAAGGCATAAGAGTTAGAGTTAAAGAACCCCGAGTCAAAAATTTCAAGGTCGCAAAGGTGCATATAACTTAGGGTAAAATAATAGACTAAATGAGAAATACTGTTTGACTCTTTGCCTTGATTGATAACAAGTTTTTGAATTAAGACAAAGTTTAAGAATGAAAATTATAGTTCTCCTATAACTTATAGATTACTTAACTCTTACAATAATATTTCAAATTTTTCCTCTTTCCAAATGAGTTTTCAAAATACTAACACTTTGTTTCTCTTTCTTTATGGATTTTGTGTGTGTAATCCACTGAAAACCTTCACGAGACAAAACTCGTCCTCTAGGGGAAACCTAGAAGTTTAACGGCTTGTTGCACATGCTCAGTGCAATCACGTAACCTGCCAAAGCGGTCTAATAATCTATGGTTTAGTTTTGTTATTTTGCTCGAGGACGAGCAAAAGATAGGTGTGGGGGTTGAAAGATCACCTAGAGGGGGGGTGAATAGGTGATTATGCTAATCTAGTCAACTCAATGCGGAATTTAAAAAAACTTAATGCAATACACTCAAGTGCAATCAACAAGTAATGCACACACAACCAAGCCAAGCAATTATGAATGCACAATATGAATATTTGCAAGGCACAAAGTAAAGAGAGAGATAGAGAGAGTCAATGGATCAAGCGCAAACAACAAGATATGTTTCGAGGTTCGAGCACCCAGCTCTACATCCCCGCCTTCGACACACGAAGGATTTTCAATCCACTAGCTAGTCCACAAAGGACTCTCACAAGGAGTACCCAACTCCTCTCTTTACAACCACAACCTCCTCCTTGAGGCAAGCTCCAATCCAACAAAACAATCACCTCACAACCCGAGGGATTAGCAGAAAGCAAACACAAGGATCACCTCACAACTTGAGGGATACAACCCAAGGCACAAAGCCAAACAAAGATTGGGTTTTTAACTTTGTGGTCTAAACAACAACCACAAACAACTTCTTTCTACTTAGTGGTTTCAAGCAACAACCACAAACAATCTCTTTCTCCCACACAAAAATCCTATAGAAAAGATAGTAGATTTTAGCTCAAGTGTGGAGAAAACCAATGGGATGGAAATCAAAAATCACAAAGAAAATCCTTGGGAAAAACTGAAACAAAGATATAGAAGATGAATCAAAATCTTTTTCCCAAAAACCCTTTTCTTTGATTTTCCAAACCCTAACAAAAACTCCAAATAGATTGTTCAATTTGAATCCAAAAACTTCTTTTGATTGCTGTGAAAACACCAGAGAGTAGGGAAAAATTCGCACAAAAAATCTTAGAGAAAAACTCTTGCCAAAGGGGTATTTATAGGCAAATCTGGAAACTAGCCGTTGGCAGCAGTTTTTGCCAAAATAACCCTGCCGGTCGACCGGCCGGTCGACCGTCCAACGGTCAAATTTTGCCCGTTTCCAGCTACCGGTCGACCGCCCCGGTCGACCCAAACAAACAGAGAGCTCTGCTCTCTGACCCGGTCGACTGATTAGACTAGAAAGGTGTATTTAAATGTATCGATGTATCCTTTCCTATCTCCGTTATAGCATAAGGCTATACCGAGTCGATTCTCAGGGAGAGCTAGCGATGGAAGCGTTACGAATCGTAGTGAAGAAATGTAAACGAGAATTCTTCTATGCTAATAAAAATAGTGAATCAAATGAAAAAGAAACTAAAGAAAAGGTGGTTATGTTCATGGTGGAAAAGTCGGAAAAGAATTCAAGAGTGAGATTTGGTATTCACAAGAAAAGAAAAGGAAACTTAAAGAAGAAGCAAACCATGACTAGCTTACCTTACTACCTTACCAATACTTACTAAACTCCGTGATAGTGAACGCTTGCCTCATGTTGTCACTCCATCGGCATGGATTCGTCTCACGTGTTGATCTAATTACTTTCTCATTTGAAGAATGGGTGGTTTAACCCATCGGAGAAGAGAAGACCATACAACTTGCAAGATGAAATAAAGCAATCACCCATGAGTTAGTGAAGATGGCAAGGCTAGTGGTTAGCTAGTACATGGTAGAGAAATTAGCTACAAGCCATTAATGAAGAAAAACAAAGCATGAAGTAAATTGCAAGGAATTAAAGAAAGCAATAAAGAAAGCACATAAAGAAAGCAAGTAAACTAGAACCAAGCTCAAGTAGAGGAAGGAGAATGGATCAATCCTTGTTGCTTCAAGTTGTCACCCTTGATTACACAAGCTCTCTCTCTCACAATCTCTCTCTTTTACAATGAATTCTAGGGAAGAAGAAGAGGGATCTAAAGAATTAAAACCTAGAGAGAAATCCTACTAAAAATTACAACAACATACTAATTTTCCTCTCTTCTCCATTCTCTCTCTTTTACAATGAATTCTAGGGAAGAAGAAGAGGGATCTAAAGAACTAAAACCTAGAGAGAAATCCTACTAAAAATTACAACAACATACTAATTTTCCTCTCTTCTCCATTCAGTCTTTTCTCGCAGGTCTTTGTGGAGTATTTATAGCACCCAGGTGAAGGATCCAGAACCTAGTTTGTTGGCGCAAAATCCGAGATCCAACGGCCTCAAAACCGCCGCAGATCCTCAAGGATCTCCCAGATTTCACCGCAAAATCTGGGCCGTTGAGCCCAGATTTTCTGTTGGGATCTTCTTGTTAGGTGGTTATCCACGTGGACTATCTGGATTCTTCATTTGGCTCGCGAATCTTTCTGGATCTGGGATTCAAATTTGGCTTTATCTTGATCTTTGAATAAATCACTTTAATTATTGCTAATTAAAGTGATTAATTGGCTATCTCTCCTTTAGAGTGTGTACCTGCAAATATATAGAGAAGATGAGTAAAAATCATATATTTATTAACTAAATGCTTGGGAATTATGAGGTAAAATATGCAATATTGAGTTACAATCACACCCCCACACTTATTCTTTTGCTCGTCCCGAGCAAAACAAAGAAAAAGAAAAGAAAATCTATACTACCAGTTTATTACACCACTTTCGCAGGTGACGCGATTGCACTGAGCGTGTGCAACAAGCCGTTAAACCTCTAGGTTACCCTAGAGGAGGAGTGTTGTCTCCTGAGGGTTTTCAGCGGATTACACCCACAAAATCCATAAAGAAAGAAGACAAATGTTAGTGTTTTGAAAATCCATTTTGAAAGAGAGACATGTTTTCGAACTATTTTTGTAAAAATATAAGTGATCCTAGGTCATAAGTCCACCTATAATCATTCTTCCTTAAACTTAGTCTCCATGCAAGATCTTGTTCTTAATTAAAGTAAGAATTCAAAATTGGATTGAATATTTTATCTTTCATAAAACCTAGATAGTATGCACACCATGTTTAGTGAAAATTTCTGGGATTTCAACTCTAACCATAAAGCCATTTATTTATTCTTTTTTTTTTCTTCTTCCCTTAGTTTTCTTAGGCTTTCTATTTCACCCATGTAGCGAGCCTATAACCGATGACTCCCAAACCAGATGGTTCTAGGGCACCAGATGAGAAAACATCCCTCGGGTTAAAGGACTCGAGTGAAAAAGGCCACAAAACTAAAGGGATTATTTATTTTATCACCGTTAGGCGTGAATAATCATGCTTCTTGAGGCACATTTATCCAGCTTAATAAGTGAGATCACCGTTAGGCGTGAGTAACCATGCTTCTTGAGGCACAATTCTCCAGCTTAATAGATGATGTTTTATTCTTCTTTTTTTTTTTTTTTTTATGGCATTTTAGGTCTTTGTTTCCATCCCAAAAATTGTGTAAGTGTGAAGTGCTTACTATCTAAGGCTTAATTCAAGATAAAAATATCTCCCCAATTTTACTTACTTATCCTATAATTTCAAACAAGATCTATTATTTCAACTAGGTTTAAGATGTCATAATTAAGGCTTTCTTAATTTCTAAGATACATCTTAATTTTCTTAAAAATAGATCTAAACTTTGTCTCTTATTTCAAAAAGTTTTTTTTTTTATATATATTTTCTAAAAGAAAATAAAATCTAACAAAAAAATAGAAAATCTACAAAGAAAAGTAAAAACCTAAAAAGAAAATGAAAAATCCTAAAAATAAAATGAAAAATCCTATGTCAGTATCTACCCCCCCATACCTATCTCATGCATTGTCCTCAATGTATGCGATATGAAATGATGCATAAAATAGGTAAAGGACAAAACTACTCCCTCTGTCGTTTGGGACCCGCGGTGGTGCTAGGTCCAGCCGACTGTGTTCTCCTCAACATCGCCTCCATCCCATCTAAACGAGAGGATTGCTCCTCTACCTTCTTCCTAAGCCTGACTTGTCCCCGAAATATCCTCTTCATGCCTTTCCAGATAGTAGACATGAAGGCTTTTGGTTCCGTTGGGGGTTCCTGTCTCCAGAACTGGGGCTCATCTATCCTCTCTAAACTTTCCTCTGAAGAGGACTCCACAGGTACAGCCTCAGGCAAGGCACTGGTTGTCCAGAGCGCCTGCAAGCAACTATTGTATGAGCTTGTGGGTCTCTCTAGCGTAATCGTCACTCGGTCAAATGTAGAAAAAACAGCGTCTGGCATGAAATATTGACACAGACGTGTAATTAATATAGGATGAGAATACTTTGCACCCCGAGTGCGAGAGGAATTTTCAATAATTGAACGGAAGATAGTCCGATTCAAACAGACCGTGTGGTGCTGTGTCATCAAGTCATGAATAATCTGTAACACAGGTCTATTGAAGGAAGAGGTGTGTTCTAGCCCTAGAATGTTTCGTTGGATCCAACGTCCAACGCAATGAATATTTCTGAATGTAGATTGAACTTTGAGCCCACGATCCTGGACTGTGCAACGTACACCCATGATGGTTAAGTAATCGATTAATGGCAAGGGGTCGCTAGGATGGGGATAAATGGGGGCATGAGTGATCTGTGCAAGAAGTGGAAGTGTGACCAAAATGTCACCAAATGGCATGTGAGATACAAATTGGTATGGGTCATGATTCACAGATGCATAATCTATTGAATTGTAAAAAGTGTTGACAAGATCGGGGCAATAAAATGCTTCATGCTCATTGTGATCAAACACCAAAGTGTACCAATTCCAAGCGCGGATTCGATCCACAAAAATATGCCCATACCCCCCACTTTCATTAAAGAGTGCAGAAAAATCCCTCTCCACATATAAATTGGGGGCCATAATTGCTAAAGAAAGTAAAGCAAAGGATTTGTGAACGGAAAATGCAAACCACCCCCGGAAATCGTGGGGGGAAATCCAAAACAGTAGTGCAGAAGGCACCCAAGATGTAGATTGGAAGAAATCACTCGGGATCTACCACCAGCAGAGAAAATCAGCCGCGCAGAAGTTTTCTGAGCACCAGAGAAGGCTGAATAGCCGCAGATCGGCGGCTGGAAAGGGCTTTTTGCGGCTGATCTGGGGATTCAGGTGAAGGGGAAAATAGACAGAAGTCGGCTCTGGAAGAGGGTTCTCAGATCTGAGAAAATATTGGCTGTTGAGGGAGAAGAGTTGATAAAGAGGATATTTATAGGGGTAGGTAAAAAAAAATGTCCAAATTTATCCCTAGGTCAAAGTTATAATTACAACCCTAGGTCAAAGGATTTTGAATATGAATGGAATCCTAGGGAAGAAAGAGAATCCTAGGGATGTGAAATTCTTTTCATGCTCAACAATCCCAAAAAATTTTTATTTTTTTTATTTTTTTTTATATTTTTTTATTTACAAAAAGTGTAAAAGAAAAATATTAACAAGTGTGGTCCCTAAAATGATATTCAGGAGAATGCATGGGAAACTATACAAATGAAAATGTCACAAATAAACTGGGTCGTAAAGACCCAATTCGTGAATGTCGTGTGACAAGGAATCCGTGGTAAAAAATGGCTTGAGACGTTGACCGTTTACAGTAAATGTGTTGCCATTAGTTGGGTCAAGAATCTCGATTGCTCCGTGGGAAAAAACATTCTGAACAATGAAAGGCCCTGACCACCTGGTTCGCAGTTTACCAGGGAAAAGGTGGAGTCGAGAATTATACAACAGAACCTTTTGTCCGACAACAAAAATCTTCCTGTGAATGGATTTGTCGTGAAAAAGCTTGGTTCTGTGCTTCGTGATCCGAGCGTTATCGTATACCTCGTTTCGTAACTCTTCAAGCTCGGATAGCTGCAGCTTCCTTAGAACACCGGCTTTATCCAAATCTAGATTCAGCTGCTTTAAAGCCCATAGTGCACGGTGTTCTAATTCAACGGGCAAGTAACATGGTTTTTCAAATATAACTCGGTATGGGGACATACCGAGGACAGTCTTGTAAGCGGTCCTGTATGCCCATAAGGCATCAGTCAGTTTGATGGACCAATCCTTACGATTCTGTCCTACAGTCTTCTCCAGAATGAGTTTTATCTGTCTGTTTGTTACCTCAACTTGCCCATTGGTTTGAGGATGATAAGCCGTGGATAGTTTATGAGTAATAGAGTATTTTCGCATCAAGGCTTCAAAAGCCCTATTGCAGAAATGACTCCCATTGTCGCTCAGTATCGCACGGGGGGCTCCGAAACGCGAAATGATGTTCTCTCTTAAAAACTTAATGACAACTTGGTTGTCATTTGTCCGTGTAGGAATTGCTTCAGCCCATTTAGAAACATAATCTACGGCTACCAAGATGTATTGGTTACCGTAGGACAGAGGAAAGGGTCCCATAAAATCGATGCCCCAGAGGTCGAAAATTTCGACTTCCAAGATGGGTGTGAGGGGCATCATGTTTCTTTGTGTAATACGACCCGTCATTTGACATCTATCACAAAGCTTGCAAAAGGTATAGGCATCCTTAAAGAGAGTGGGCCAATAGAATCCACTCTGAAGCACTTTTTCCGCAGTTTTCCGTGGACCAAAGTGTCCACCGCAAGCTAACTTGTGACAGAATGTCAAAACACTCTGATGTTCATCCTCTGGAAGGCATCTACGTATGATTTGGTCAGGACAGTATTTGAATAAATACGGTTCATCCCAGAAGAAGAACCGCATTTGTCTCAGAAAACGGTGCTTTTCTTGTCCTGACCAATGGGAAGGAATTTGCCTGGTAGCAAGGTAGTTCACTATATCGGCATACCAGGGTTCTCCACGTATCTCCAAAATATGCTCGTCAGGAAAATCTTCATTAATCGGTATTTTCTCATGAGGTGCATTCGGGATTCTTGACAAGTGATCCGCAACCACGTTCTCAACGCTCTTTTTATCTTTGATCTCCAAGTCAAACTCTTGCAAAAGAAGGATCCATCGAATCAATCTTGCCTTAGCGTCCTTCTTTTGCATCAAGTACCTCAGGGCGGAGTGATCAGTAAAAATTATGGTCCTAGACCCTAGCAGATATTGTCGAAATTTTTCCAATGCAAATACAACCGCTAAAAATTCCTTTTCAGTAGTCGTGTAATTGAGTTGGGCATCGTTTAGCGTTCTGCTAGCATAATAGATTACGTGCTGCCTATTATCAATACGCTGTCCTAAAACAGCGCCTATAGCAAAATCTGAGGCATCGCACATAATCTCAAATGGTTTGGTCCAGTCTGGTGCAGATATTATCGGCGCAGAGACAAGTCTATTCTTATGCTCTTTCCACGATTTTCGACATTCCTCATCAAAGATATAGGATACATCTTTTCCTAAGAGATTTGTCAAAGGTCCCGCAATGTTGCTAAACTCTTGAATGAATCTCCTATAGAAACCAGCGTGCCCTAAGAAAGATCTAATGTCCTTTAAACATTGTGGTTCAGTGAGCTTTGTAATAACCTCCACCTTAGACTTGTCTACCTCGATTCCTATTCTTGATATCTTGTGCCCAAGTACAATTCCGTGCTTGACCATGAAATGACACTTTTCCCAATTAAGTGTCAAATTCTTTTCCGTGCATCGTTGTAAAACCAGCTTCAGATGGTACAAGCATTGCTCAAATGTATCCCCATAGATTGAAAAGTCATCCATAAAAATTTCCAAAAATTTCTCCACCATGTCCGAGAACAGGCTCAACATGCAACGTTGAAACGTTGCTGGAGCATTGCAAAGGCCGAAGGGCATCCTACGGTATGCAAATGTTCCAAACGGACAGGTGAAGGTTGTCTTATCTTGGTCCTCGGGAGCAATTGGGATCTGATTATATCCTGAATATCCATCCAGGAAACAATAATACTCGTGTCCCGCCAATCTTTCCAGCATCTGATCAATAAACGGAAGTGGGAAGTGGTCTTTACGTGTGGCGGTGTTTAACTTCCTGTAATCAATACAAACTCGAATCTTCGTTGGAAGACGTGTTTGTATTAATTCTCTATTCTCATTCTCCACAACAGTAAAGCCAGCTTTCTTAGGCACAGCGTGAACAGGACTTACCCATTGACTATCAGATATGGGATAAATAATCCCATTGTCTAATAGTTTCAATATCTCAGCTCTAACAGCTTCTTGCATAATAGGGTTAAGTCGACGCTGTGGGTCTCGTTTAGGCTTGGCATCTTCCGTTAAGTGAATCCTATGTTGGACAATAGTAGGACTAATCCCCTTAATATCAGCCATGGTCCAACCAATGGCTTCTTTATTTTCCCTTAACACAGTCAAAAGGTCCTCTTCCTGTTGTTCCGTAAGATTGGATGCAATTATTACCGGAAAGGATTCTTTTTCATCCAAGTACTTGTACTTGAGATGACCAGGAAGAACCTTAAGCTCAGCAGAAGGGACTGGATCTATAACTGGTTGCTCATGGTGCAAGGGAAGAATAGGGGTGGAATTAGTAGTCCTTTCAACATTTGATCCAACAATTTGATCAAGAGTTAGGTCATCAGATTCTAACTCAAATTCCTCTTCAGATTCATATTCCATCTCCTCCACGTGTTCGCTGGTTAACCCTTCTATCAAGTTAACATCAAAAGAGTCATTCTCCACATCCCTTGGCTGCTTCCCCAGATGGAAGACATTCACCTCCTTCGTCATATCTCCGAACGTCAGCCGCATCGATCCATTTCGGCAGTTGATGATCGCATTCGCGGTGGCTAAGAAAGGACGTCCTAGAATGACAGGTGTTTGCGCTCTGTGATTATGTACGGGTTGTGTTTCAAGAACAACAAAGTCAACGGGGTAAATGAATTCCCCCACCCGTATTAAAACATCCGTAATTTCCCCCTTGGGAATCTTAACAGAGCGGTCAGCCAATTGAATAGTCATCTGGGTTGGACGAAGGTTGCCTAACCCTAACTGCTGGTACACTGAAAAGGGAAGAAGATTGATGCTTGCGCCCAAGTCTAGCAAAGCCCTATTTACAGTTGTCTGCCCTATGATACAAGAAATGGTTGGGCTCCCTGGATCTTTGTACTTCACAGGGATTGGACCATTAAGCAATTCACTTAGGTTGGAAGCCAAGAAGACTTTCTTAGGGACATTTGCTTTTCTCTTTTTAGTACACATCTCTTTCAGAAATTTGGCGTATGATGGGACCTGTTGAATAGCATCTAAGAGAGGGACATTGATTTGTACTTGGTTAAATATCTCTCTTATCTTCTCCATGTGAACATTATTCTTATGATTTGTAAGCCTATTTGGGAATGGGACAACAGGCTTATAAGTTTGCTCATCAATTTTCCCTTTTCCTTTTGACTGAGAAGTGGATGGTTGTGAACTTGATGAAGGACTATCTTGCACAGGTTGAACTGGAACAGAAGGTGATGGTTTTGACACAGGTTTTGGAGACTGATTTGAGACCTTGTTGTCTACTTGTTTTCCAGACCTAAGGATTTGAATGGCTTGGCATTGGCTGGGTCCCAAGTCTTCAACTTCATGCAGAGGAAAATGAGCTTTGGGATTAGGCACAGGTTGGCTAGGCAGCATTCCTTTTTGCCTTTCAGTTAGGGAATTAGCCAACTGTCCTATTTGGATTTGTAATTTATTCATATCCTGCTGCTGATTGTTCATCATTGCAGCTTGGGTCTTAGACAAGGTTTCAATCATTTTCTCCAATTTGGAAATTTTCTTATCTGAAGGATTGGGTGGTTGATGCTGTTGTTGTTGTTGATACTGGGGTTGAAAATTAGCTTGATATGGCACAGAATTTTGATATGGTTGGAATCTGGGTGGACTCTGATATGAATTGAAATTTGGTGGGTTTTGGTGGTAAGTCGGTGGATGAGACTGAGACTGAGCAGGGTATTGTTGTGGAAATGGTTGTCTCTGCTGCTCAGTACTAGACTGACTCCAAGAAAAGTTCAGATGGTTTCGCCATCCCGGATTATAGGTTTTGGAGTAAGGATTGTAAGTGGGTCTGGTGTACATGGCATTCGTATTCTCCTGAAAATTTTGAGAGTAATACACTGGACACTCTTCCAACACATGATTCAAATCATGGCAGTAAGTACAACCCGGGTGGACTATAGGTGCAGGGCTAGCCATAGGTGATGGGCTAGCTACTGATGATGGGTTGACTTGACTAACAACAGAATTTTCCCTGGATTCTAGCAATTCAATCCTCTTCATCAACTGAGTTATCTTAGCTTCTGCAGCTATCGAGGATCCTATAGAATGTAAACCAGTTCTGGAAGTTGTGGGTGTGGGTTTCTCAGGACATGACTCCCACTGGATTGTCTTTTCAGCTAAAGCCTCAAAAAGATCCCAACCCTGATCTTCATCCTTCTTTAAGATTCTCCTTGACACATGGTTTCAAGGAGAGTCTTAGTCTGATAATCAAGCCCATCATATAAAATCTGGCACTGGCGCCATTTTTCTATACCGTGATGGGGACACAGGGCTACTAAGTCTTTGAAGCGCTCAAAATACTTCCAAAATGGTTCATTGGCTTCTTGTTTGAATTGCATTATATTCTTCCTCATAATGGCTGTCTTATGAATAGGATAGAACTTTTTAAGAAAGACCTTAACGAAATCATCCCAAGAAGAAATTGAGCTGACAGGAAGATTGTACAGCCACTTCTTAGCGATATCCTTTAGTGCAAAGGGGATGAATCTAAGTCTGACAGCATCATCGGTAAGCTGGGAAATCCTCATCATAAGGCATACTTCTTCAAACTCTCGGATGAAGAAGTATGCATCCTCAGATTCAAGGCCATGGAATCGTCGAAGTGTGTTTATGAACTGGGGCTTCAACTCAAAATTACTTCCATTTGTGTTCGGGAGGAGAATACAAGATGGCAGTGATGTGCGAATAGGATAGAACTTGTCCTGCAACGACACGTTGTTCGTCATGGCTGGAATTGTGTCAAGTGGTGGTGTATGTGGCAGTGTAGAAACTCTCACAAGCCTAGCAGAATCTGGGTCCCGAAACCACTATTGCATACACAATCACAGTCAACGTGCACCTTTCAGTCAAGCGGAAAATGAAAAATAACAATCAAGAAAAAAAAAAATCAATCCAAGCTTTCTAGATTTCCTGGACCTAGACGACTCCTAACGATAGATCGTCCGCAGGAGGTTTGGTGTGGACTTTGACTATAAGCAAATCGGCCAGGGAAGGGTAAAGTTGTTGGGAGGTTTTCCGTCAGAGACGTTCCTTAATTAAGTAACCAACAACCTTCGGGCTTTCGGCCCTCAACCCCTTTCCTAGACACCGATTTTACAAAAGTCACTTTCCAACACTTTTCCTCCTTAGGATAATCTCCTAAGTGAGTCCGGATGTCCCTAGGGCCAACGTCTAGCAATTTTTATTTAGAAGCTTAGGATTGTGAGTACGTGGGGAAAATGGTTTGTGGGCTAAGGAAGGGGTGATAAAATCCCCACCTTATCTTTTTATGGGATTTGCCCTTAGAATCAATTAGTGCAAGTGTACGATATCAACAAACAAGGTTCACTCAAAGCGTAATTTAAATCAAACAATGAGTGAGTCCTAGTCTATATGCTATGCTTACGTACCTTGTCCCACGCACTCTTCAACAGTAAAAGTAAAGGAATTGAAAGACACGTGCCTAGAGATGCAAATATCTAAACAATTTTTAACTTTTGCAACAAATTTTTTTACTGTTGATTATCAGATATCAGGTGAAGAAAACAAGATTTAAAATATAGCAGCAGCTGTATTTTGCAGAGAAGCAAGCCCTGCAGAAAAATGGTCAGTAGTGAACTCCTCTTTGCCGCAAATCTGCGGCAAAAGCCCAGAAATTGCAGCAATTTGGAGGGATCCTGGTCTCTGCTTTCGAGAGCAGAGGCCCAGGTCCACTTATATGTCACTGCTATGCAAATTTTTCTGTTTCTTCAACCTGTAACCTGCAACAGAGAAGAGACTTCGTATTAGTTCTTCACTTTTCAACCATAAACCGTTGCTCTCCCCGGCAACGACGCCAAAAATTGATTGATAAAAAACAAGGTATATGAAGTTCTTGCACAAGAATTAGGTAGAAAAGATAAGGTTTAGAGTTAACCTTTGGTTCTTGTTCACTTCAAATATGTATTTGATATACCTTGTCCAATCTTCGCTATAGCATATAGCTATACCGAGTCGAACCACGAGGAGAGCTAGCGTTAGAAGCGTTACGATGTGAGTGAGAAAAGGAAACGAGATTTCTTCTTTGTTAATTACACAAGTGCAAGAAATGTAGAAGAGATGGTGGATTGGTGCATTGTGGGAAAAGAAATTAAAAGAATGAAGTGTGTTGTAAGGAAAAGAATGCTAAAAGAAAGTGTTGTAAAAACTTTTGATAAGAAGATGCATGGCTAGCCTAACTTCACCTCATTGCTAACTTACTAACTCTATGTTGATTGCAAGATTGCCTCATATTGAATCATAGGCAATTTAAAGATAACTTGCATGTTCAAGTGTTGTTTCCCTTTTGAAGCCTAGTGTTCCTTTGTTGTTAACTTGAAGCCTCATCTTGAATCATAGGCTCTCTTAATAGATGTTCATTGAGGAACTCTAGGATTAGTACTCAATTAGTGCTAAGTTTAGAAGAATCAAAACTCTTTTGAACATTCAAAGCTTAACTACAAAGTTAGCTTGAAGTAAATGAGTTGATCTTGTTATACAAGTAACACATCCTTGGTGATCCATCCTTATGTTCCATCAAAGGCTCTTGTTCTTGACAAGGCTCTTATTAGAGGCACACATAATTCATGTGGAGTTCTAACAAGCCATTACCAAAGGAGACAACTATACTTTCTTGGAATTCACAAGAAACTAGAATTATGCAAAAATTGAAATAGACAATCACCAAAAGAGATAGTAATAGCTAGGTGAGTCTTAGCTAGCCATGAAACAAGAACTTAGCCCTCCATTAAACTAACAACAAAGCTACAATTCTTTATAGAAAGCAAAGATCTAAAGCAATTCAATTAAAACTAGAATCAAATGCAAGGAATTAAAGCAAATGAAAGAAAAGCATACTCAAGTCTTGCAAAGAGATGATGAAAGCTCCATTGATTAATCCTTGACACAAGAGTGTCACTCCCCTGGTACAAGCTCTCAAACTGAACTCTCTCTCTCTTTGTCTAGAACTCAAGGAGGAAGGAGATGAAGTCTAAAAAAAAACTAGAAGAAAGCTAAACAAAATTACAACAATTCCCTATTTTCTTCTCTCTCTTCACTAGATCTCGTGCAGACCCTTGGCCACCTATTTATAGGCATTTCTGGGAAGCCTCTGGAGCCATAACCGTTGGCGCAAAATCCGAGGCCCAACCGTTTCAAAACGGCCGCAGATCCTCAAGATCTCCCAGATCCGGCGGCAGAATCTGGGCCGTTGAGCCCAGATTTTCTGGTGGGATTTGGTAGTTGAGTAGTTAGCCACGTGGACTATCTGGATTCTCCAATTGGCGCGCAGATCTTGGTGAAATCTAATTTGAAATCTTGGCTCTTTTTGATTTAACCCCTTTAATTATCACTAATTAAAGTGATTAATGACTTCTTCTCTTTAAGGTGTGGATCTGCAAAAATAGAGAAAATAGGGATTAAAAATCACATTTAATATACAATATGCATGGTATGAAGGTGGTATAAAATGCAAATATGTGTAACAATCTCCCCGGCAACGGCGCCAAAAATTGATTAGACTAGAAAGGTGTATTTAAATGTATCGATGTATCCTTTCCTATCTCCGTTATAGCATAAGGCTATACCGAGTCGATTCTCAGGGAGAGCTAGCGATGGAAGCGTTACGAATCGTAGTGAAGAAATGTAAACAAGAATTCTTCTATGCTAATAAAAATAGTGAATCAAATGAAAAAGAAACTAAAGAAAAGGTGGTTATGTTCATGGTGGAAAAGTCGGAAAAGAATTCAAGAGTGAGATTTGGTATTCACAAGAAAAGAAAAGGAAACTTAAAGAAGAAGCAAACCATGACTAGCTTACCTTACTACCTTACCAATACTTACTAAACTCCGTGATAGTGAACGCTTGCCTCATGTTGTCACTCCATCGGCGTGGATTCGTCTCACGTGTTGATCTAATTACTTTCTCATTTGAAGAATGGGTGGTTTAACCCATCGGAGAAGAGAAGACCATACAACTTGCAAGATGAAATAAAGCAATCACCCATGAGTTAGTGAAGATGGCAAGGCTAGTGGTTAGCTAGTACATGGTAGAGAAATTAGCTACAAGCCATTAATGAAGAAAAACAAAGCATGAAGTAAATTGCAAGGAATTAAAGAAAGCAATACAGAAAGTACATAAAGAAAGCAAGTAAACTAGAACCAAGCTCAAGTAGAGGAAGGAGAATGGATCAATCCTTGTTGCTTCAAGTTGTCACCCTTGATTACACAAGCTCTCTCTCTCACAATCTCTCTCTTTTACAATGAATTCTAGGGAAGAAGAAGAGGGATCTAAAGAACTAAAACCTAGAGAGAAATCCTACTAAAAATTACAACAACATACTAATTTTCCTCTCTTCTCCATTCTCTCTCTTTTACAATGAATTCTAGGGAAGAAGAAGAGGGATCTAAAGAACTAAAACCTAGAGAGAAATCCTACTAAAAATTACAACAACATACTAATTTTCCTCTCTTCTCCATTCAGTCTTTTCTCGCAGGTCTTTGTGGAGTATTTATAGCACCCAGGTGAAGGATCCAGAACCTAGTTTGTTGGCGCAAAATCCGAGATCCAACGGCCTCAAAACCGCCGCAGATCCTCAAGGATCTCCCAGATTCCACCGCAAAATCTGGGCCGTTGAGCCCAGATTTTCTGTTGGGATCTTCTTGTTAGGTGGTTATCCACGTGGACTATCTGGATTCTTCATTTGGCTCGCGAATCTTTCTGGATCTGGGATTCAAATTTGGCTTTATCTTGATCTTTGAATAAATCACTTTAATTATTGCTAATTAAAGTGATTAATTGGCTATCTCTCCTTTAGAGTGTGTACCTGCAAATATATAGAGAAGATGAGTAAAAATCATATATATATTAACTAAATGCATGGGAATTATGAGGTAAAATATGCAATATTGAGTTACAATCATCGACCAGGACGGTCGACCGTCCCAAGTCTGCCAAACGTGCACAATTCTGTGCACGTCGGTCGACCGACCCGGTCGACCGACTTCAGCCAAGTCGACTTGGTCAGAAGACTAGTCGACTGGTGAAGCCTGGAACAGAAAACTGGGTTAGAAATATTTTTAAAAATTCTTTTATCTTTTCTAAAAATCACCAAAAATAATTTTATCATTTTGCATTGATATATAAACATTTGGTAAAAGGTTTAGCTCAAATATCAATCAATATGAACTATTTTTGTGTCTTATCATTTTTACCAAAAACCAAAAACTGTATTTTCTAAAACTTGGATTTTGAATAGAAAATACGTTTTGTCCAAAACTCTTTCAAATACAAAAACATGATATTTAAACACTTTGAAGCATGATGCATATGGATAGAAATCCAATATATATGTAATATATATATATATATATATCATAGTTTTTGTCATTAATTCCAAAATATGTTTTGACAAATATACCAAAACATAAAACACATGAATGTGAAAGTCAAAACTAAGTTTGTCTAGGAATTTAAAACATGCATGTATATAGAACAAATCATATATACATTAAACCATGTAAACTTGTTTTGATCAATCTATTCATGAAAACCAAGATCGGTTAAACCTAAAACCGAAAAAACCGAAAACCAATATGAAACGTGTGTGTTGTGAACTTGAGCATTATCATACTATTCTAATCTTTACAATTTTTGGATCTAAACACAAAATTAAACTATGGTACCGAAGTCTTCTTGTAGAGCGCAAACTCCAAGCCGACTCGATCCAAAACTCTTTGATCCACCGAGCAATAGCTATATATGATCTTTGACGCTCGGGCTCTTGAATCAACATGTGAAAGATGTGTGGAAGCTTTCACCTACTAATAACTTGATTAATGATCTGAAACTAAAATCACAAGATTATTAGTACACATAACTACATGAGTTAATCATCATCAAAACTAGAGTGGAAGGCCTTTGGGCCAACAGGGGTGTGATCGTACGCATATTTTGCATTCTTTTCATTACACTCCTACATTTATCGTGTAATAAATCTGCTAATTTCTTTATCTTAAATGTCTATTTTGCAGAAAATAATAATGAAGAGAAAGAGGATTAAAGCAAATAAATATTAGTTAAAATCAGATTTAACTGGATCTATTTGGTTAGCTGAGGATGATCCCAGATCTAGTTAGAAAAAATCAAGGATTGGGGCAAATGTTCAGCTCAAGATCGAGCAAAACAAAAAGATAACACCAAATGAAAATCATTAAATTCAGATTTTTATAAATCTATTTTGATTAGTGATTGAAGCAAAACCTGCACAAAAAATACGAGATTATAGAACTTAAAAAGAGAATGTGCAAGTGCTCAATTCTTCCGCTATAGCAAGTGGCTATGCGGGTCGTGATCCACAAGGAGGGTTTGCGATGGAAGCTTTTACGGTTCTTTTATTGAAATCGTTATCAAAACCAAACGAGAGTTCTTCTCGGTTTTTAAAGTTAAGAAAAAGAAAAAAGAAAGTTATAGTTAAAGTTAGAAGAAAGTGAAAGATTGAAGAAGGTGGAAAATCAGAAAACAAGAAAAGCGACTATGTACAATGAAGTGGAGAAGAAAGAGTTGGAGGAGGTGGTGTTGATCTATACTAAAGAAAGAAAAGAAAAGAAAGGAAAGAAAAGGAAAGAGATACTTACCGAGGTTGAGTGATGACTTACCTGGAAACCGTTGCATGTTTTACCTTTGCTTTGGAGGCGTTCAACGCATAGATCATAAGCTCGAGCTCAGTCCCCGTGCACATTATATCGTCACGCCTAGCGAGAACGAAGTGATGCGGATCTTGGAAGAGGAGAACGTCTTCATGGACTATCGCTGGCTCTCACGTAGCTTGGTTTTACTTGCTTTGGAATTCACTTGTACACTCAACACATACAACCAAGGTAGAGTAGAAGAGGAAGAGGAAAGCAAAACAAATGTAAAGTAAAGCAGAAATAGAAAACAAACAAAGCATTTACCTTTATTACTTGCTGAAATAATGAAAGAAAGGAGTAGGGTACATCGTCGGTGTCACTCTCAACATCAGCCCCTCTCTCTTACTTACATGAATCTTCTTCTACCCTAAGTTACATACAAATTACATACATAAAAAGAAAGACTAAAAACCTAAACTAAGGATTGAAAACTAAGCTAAATCCTATTATGCCTTCACGTCCTTTTTTCAGCGAAAGTACAGGCCTTTTATAGGCAAATACCCAACAACCAAGATCCCGGGGAGATCGGGGGAGCAAACGCTCCCCGTAACTCCCCAAGATTGCCGCGGAAACGCGGCAAAAGCCGCGTTTCCGCGGCAAGGGTGTGGCCAGGTGGCCACACCCTGTTGGTGGGTCTCCCCAGTTTCTCCCTCTGACTTTATCTGGAGTTGGTTTTGCAGTTTGGCTCCGAGATTTTGAAGAAATGGCCTTGGATTCTTGGCTTTAACCTATCGATCCTGAGAGGATTCTTCTCAACCGGTTTCAACCTCTTGATTTTGCCCTGATTTTGTGTGTGCGAATTTATTCTGATTTAATTCAGAATTCTGGTGGGCTTTTGGGCTCATTTCTCTTCATCTCCTTAAGGATTGGGCCTGCAAATAAATTAAACAAATAATTTGGACAATGCAGGCTTTTATTCTAAAATAAGTATGGAAATGTGACATTAAATATGCAACATTAGCAACCAATCACACCCCCATACCTATCTTTTGCTCGTCCTCGAGCAAAACAACTAAATTATACTAAGGATTATTAGACCACTTTCGCAGGTCGCGCGATTGCACTGAGCATGTGCAACAAGCCGTTAAACCTCTAGGTTCCCCCTAGAGGACGAGTTTTGTCTCGTGAGGGTTTTCAGCGGATTGCACCCACAAAATCCATAAAGAAAGAGAAATAAAGAGTTAGTATTTTCGAAAAGTATTTTGAAAGAGAAAAATATTTGAAATATGATTGTAAGATCTAAGCAATCTATAAGTTATAGGAAAGCCAAATTTTTCATTCCTAAACTTAGTCTCTATTCAAAAATTTGTTATCAATCAAAGTAAGAAGTCAAATTGTACTTCTCATCTAGTCTATTACTTTACCCTAAGTCATATGCACCTTGTGACTGTGAAAATTTTGACTAAGGGCTCATTAACTCTAACTCTTATGCCTTATTTTATTTGTGTATATATATATATATTTTTAGTGGTATTATTCCTTAGTTTAGGCTTTCTAATCTGCCCATGTAACGAGCCTTTAATCGATGACTCCCAAACCAGACGGTCTTAGGGCACCAGGTGAGAAGACACCCCTAGGACTTATGACTCGAGCAAACAAGGCCACAAAACTAAGGATTTTATTATATGATGTACCCCTTTTAGGCGTGAATACTTATGCTTTATTAGGCACAAATACCCAGCTTAATTAGAGGATCTTTCTTTTCAAACTTATCTAATCATCTTTCGCAAAAATACTAAGGCTTGCTTAGGCCAAAGCACCTAGCTAATCAATAATTAGACTTGTTTTTTTTTCTCTTTTTTCTTTTCTTTTTTTTTTTTTCAAACTCATCTAATTATCTTTTGCATAAATACTAAGGCTTTCTTAGGCCAAAGCACCTAGCTAATCAATAATTAGATTTGTTTATATATATATATATATATATATATATATATATATATATATATATATATATATTTAATAAGGCATAAGAATCTTTGTTTTTGAAACCTAAGTGTGTAAGTGTATGAAGTGTGCATATTTCATCAAGGTAAAGTTCAAGACCAAATTACTTTGACAAATTATCTTCCTAACTCTATAAATCAAACAAATAATCTATTTTGACCAAGTATAAGAAATCCTAATTTGGATTTTCCTATTCCTTAAAATTAACTTAATTTCTTACAAAAATAAGTCAAAATATTGTTTCTATTTTTCAAAAAGTTTTTAAAAGTAAAGAAAAAATGTAAATTTTTTATTTTTTTTATACTTTAAAGAAAAAGAAAAGTTATGTTAGACCCTCCCCCACACCTATCTCATGCATTGTCCTCAATGTATGAATTAATGCATAGATGCATGAAAAAGACGACAGGGAAGGAAAAGGTTATCTTAAGGTGGTGGTTCCGGTGGTGGTCTGATTGGTCCACGAAACATGGCCCAATCAACTTTTCTTGGGTCTCGAAGGAACCCACCAGCACTATCTTTAATATGACCCACTAAAAAGATAAATCCAATAAGAATTTTTATTAAAAATTTAACCCCATCTAATTTCTAAATTCCATAATTGATTTCGGAGTCAAATTTGTCAACCACCTCGTCCCAGAATGGAGTATGAAATGATAGAACAGTTGACTTGGACTCAGGAAGGACAGGAACTAATACCGACTCAGGAAGGTGACTTAAGTCAAGTAAAGGTTCAGGAGTCGAAATAGGTTCAGAAATTGGGTCCAAGTCAAGAAATTGAAACTCCAGTCCACATGTATTTTCCAACAATGGGATGTGACCTAATATGGGTGATTCCAGTTCAGGAATGATAGGTGGGGGAATCAAAACTGACTCTAGAATATTATTCAAGTTTGGTAATAAAACAGGAGTCAATATTGATTCAAAAAGTTGAACTGGATCACATATGTGAGAATCTAGGTCACATATCTCATTGAGTTCAATATCAAAAATTGGAGAACTTGCCAATTTATCCATGGGATTTTCAAAATTGTAAAGTTGGTCAAGTTCAACATGATCCTTAAAGATGGGTGATTCAATTTCTTTATGAATTGGTACAGGATCCAATGTTGACTCCGAGAAAAGATTAAAGTCAGGTGGAGATACCGGAGTCATAATCGAATCAGGAAATAGAATTGAATCACTAAGTTGGGGTTCAGGATCATAATCATTTTCAAGTTCTATTTTAGGAAAAGGAAAACTAGCCAAACTATCAATATCATTTGGAGTTTGGGTAAGTTCACATGGTTGTACTGAAATGGAATCTTGATTTCCAAAATTACATGACTCTTCTGCTCTAACAGAATGGTAAGTGACATCAGGACGGTGGGAACGTAGAGATTCGACCATCATATCTTTGTCACGATTTCTAGCATTTTGAGCATGAGTCATGGCTTCTAGCATCTTTTCATAATTGATGGGTTCATTGTCTTGTTGAAAAGATGAAGAGTTGTTTTGGAAGTGATAATGAAATTGTGAGTCCATCAGATTTTGTGATTGTTGTTTGGACTCACGTATACTCCGTTCCAAAATTGATGGTTTTCTATTTTGGACTGGTGGAACTGAGTATGACTCTTGAAAATATTGTGGACTAGGTGGAGAAGGAGGAAAAGTTGGTTGATAATTATGCTCGGGGGAGGTGAATCCCCACTGACTCGGTGAAGAGTTGAAATCATTATGGAAATTATAGTTATTAGATGGGGGGTATGGGTCATATTGATTCGGATAAGACCAATCTGGCACACTAGGTTGGTTAAAGTCATGATATGCCGGGTTGGTAATATCCGAAAAAGAGTTTGATGTGTAATATGGATTATTATTATAGTTGAAAAAATTATTATTATAGTCCATATCACACAATAGAATACAAACAAAGAAAAACAAACAAATAAACAAACAAAAAGAAAAAAAATTCTAGCCTAGGTTAGGGTAGACTTAGGATCTAGACGACTCCTAACTGGTTAGACTGTCCACGGGAGGTCTAATGTAGACTTTAACCACAAGCTAATCAGCCAGGTCAGGGCAAGGTTGGTGGGAGGTTTTCCGTCAAAGACGTTCCTTAATTAAATAACCACCAACCTTTGGGCTTTCGGCCCTCAATCCCTTTCCTAGACACTGATTTTGCAGGAGTTAGATTCCAACATTTTTCCCCCTTAGGATAATCTCCTAATTGAGTCCGAGATGTCCCTAGGGCCAACGTCTACTCAATTTTAGTTAGGCTTGGGTTAGTGAGTGCTTGGAATCTGATTTTGGGCTAAGGAAGGGTGATTAAATCCCCACCTTATCTTGTTATGGGTTAGTGCCCTTAGAATTGATTCGTGTAAGTATGCAAGATATAGGAAAGTAGCATTCAAAAGCAAAATCACCCAAGAATGTTTCCTAAACTATATGCTATGCATACATACCTTGCTCCAGCACTCTTCAACAGTAAAAGTAAATGAATTGAAAATACGCGTGCCTAAAATGCAAACGTCTAGTCAATTTTTTAACTTTTGCAACAAACTTTTTACTGTTGATTATTAGCAGGTTTTTGTGATGGCATATAAGAAATAAATAATTGCAGCAAACTAGAATTTGCAAAACTAGAAGCCCTGCAAAAACCTGTTAGTAGTAAACTCTTTATTGCCGCGAATCCGCGGCTTTTGCCATGGAAACACGGCAATGCAGAGGGCAATGGGTCTCTGCTTTCTAGAGCAGAGGCCCAATACCACTTGTATGTCACTGCAAACTTATTTTCCTACTTTGCTTGCCCTGTAACCTGCAACAGAGAAGAAAATTCGTTTAGTTCTAGAAAAGATTAAAAAAAATTCAGATTTCAATAAAAACCGTTTTACCCTTCCCGGCAACGGCGCCAAAATTTGATTGAAGCAAAACCTGCACAAAAAATACGAGATTATAGAACTTAAAAAGAGAATGTGCAAGTGCTCAATTCTTCCGCTATAGCAAGTGGCTATGCGGGTCGTGATCCACAAGGAGGGTTTGCGATGGAAGCTTTTACGGTTCTTTTATTGAAATCGTTATCAAAACCAAACGAGAGTTCTTCTCGGTTTTTAAAGTTAAGAAAAAGAAAAAAGAAAGTTATAGTTAAAGTTAGAAGAAAGTGAAAGATTGAAGAAGGTGGAAAATCAGAAAACAAGAAAAGTGACTATGTACAATGAAGTGGAGAAGAAAGAGTTGGAGGAGGTGGTTTTGATCTATACTAAAGAAAGAAAAGAAAAGAAAGGAAAGAAAAGGAAAGAGATACTTACCGAGGTTGAGTGATGACTTACCTGGAAACCGTTGCATGTTTTACCTTTGCTTTGGAGGCGTTCAACGCATAGATCATAAGCTCGAGCTCAGTCCCCGTGCACATTATATCGTCACGCCTAGCGAGAACGAAGTGATGCGGATCTTGGAAGAGGAGAACGTCTTCATGGACTATCGCTGGCTCTCACGTAGCTTGGTTTTACTTGCTTTGGAATTCACTTGTACACTCAACACATACAACCAAGGTAAAGTAGAAGAGGAAGAGGAAAGAAAAACAAATGTAAAGTAAAGCAGAAATAGAAAACAAACAAAGCATTTACCTTTATTACTTGCTGAAATAATGAAAGAAAGGAGTAGGGTACATCGTCGGTGTCACTCTCAACATCAGCCCCTCTCTCTTACTTACATGAATCTTCTTCTACCCTAAGTTACATACAAATTACATACATAAAAAGAAAGACTAAAAATCTAAACTAAGGATTGAAAACTAAGCTAAATCCTATTATGCCTTTACGTCCTTTTTTCAGCGAAAGTACAGGCCTTTTATAGGCAAATACCCAACAACCAAGATCCCGGGGAGATCGGGGGAGCAAACGCTCCCCGTAACTCCCCAAGATTGCCGCGGAAACGCGGCAAAAGCCGCGTTTCCGCGGCAAGGGTGTGGCCAGGTGGCCACACCCTGTTGGTGGGTCTCCCCGGTTTCTCCCTCTGACTTTATCTGGAGTTGGTTTTGCAGTTTGGCTCCGAAATTTTGAAGAAATGGCCTTGGATTCTTGGCTTTAACCGATCGATCCTGAGAGGATTCTTCTCAACCGGTTTCAACCTCTTGATTTTGCCCTGATTTTGTGTGTGCGAATTTATTCTGATTTAATTCAGAATTCTGGTGGGCTTTTGGCTCATTTCTCTTCATCTCCTTAAGGATTGGGCCTGCAAATAAATTAAACAAATAATTAGGACATTGCAGGCTTTTATTCTAAAATAAGTATGGAAATGTGACATTAAATATGCAACATTAGCAACCAATCAATTAGCTAAAGATCAATCGAGGATTTCTGGCAGTACACCAACAACCAGCTCAGAGCACCAAGGAGATCTGGACTACGTATCTAGACACTCACCACGATCATTTCTGGCAGCTTCAAAAGGTTTTACAGTACACTCACGAAGGCCACATTCCAGACAGGATCAAGCTCAGAGTATCTCAAATGATTGTCAATCTAATTATGAGAATTCAACTAGAGTCCAAAGTATTTAAAAATCCGTCCCAATCAACAATGGAATATCGAAAACTTTGGAGGGGGTTCAGTAGATTGTCCAAAAATCACTGAGGACAAGTCATCAAAAAGCAGAGTCCAAAATTTAGACGCAAGGTTAATCATAGTCATTAGTGCAGTATCAAGACGTAGAGCTTGAAAGCCGCATCTCAGCATCACTGCAGTACCAAGACGTAAAGCTTGAAAGTCGCGTCTCAGCATCACTATAGTACCAAGACGCGAGGGTCGAAACCCGCGTCTCTACTGCACCGCAATGACCAAGATGCAGGGCCCGAAGACCGCGTCTCACATAAAGCTTGACAGAGAACTTGAAGCTCACATTTCAACCAAATGCGAAGCTCAAGCGCTACCTCAATGGCTGAACACGAGGCTCGAAGCCCACGTTTCAACTACAGAGGAACCCTGCATCTCTGTTATAACTGCCCTCATTACTGGGTCAATTACTGTCCACGTAATGAGGGAGTTAACCCCCATTATGGAGGGTCTCTAGGGGACAGTTTTACCCCTGAAACCCCTATAAATAGCTCAGTTTGCTACTGAAGAGGGGTCGATTGGGGAGGATCTTGATCAGAGCTTCTAGCTGAGAAATTCTTAAGAGTTCAACTCTTCTAACAACTAAGTACAAGTTTGCTTTTGCCTCAAATTTCCTTGAGATTTTATTAGACAGGAGCAGTGCTACTCCATCCATAGTCCGAAGAGAAGATTCCTAGAAGACTGTGGCACTCACCCGGTCAACAAAAAATAAGATTCACTTTCCATTGCCATATCAAGAACCCAGCATTAAACAAAGAGAAGATTTGAGTTTGAATATCTGCTCTCTCTTGTAATCGGAAGTTTTGATTGTTGTTGTCACTTTCTTTACAGTTATATAAAGAATTTACATGCTCTTTCAAATTTTCCCGAGCAAACACATTTGCCAATAGATTATACTCCTTCAAGGATGAATACATGGTCTCTTTATTTAAGTTACTCCAAAATAGTAACAAACTCAAATTGTCGAAGGTCAGACATCCTGAAGAGTGGGGAATACTGATGATCCTGGCTAGTGTTTATATCACAGGATGTTGGGACACCTTACCAAGAATTGCTACATCTTCAAGGATATTTTTCAGGCTCCGATTGACAAGAGGTACTTAAGCTTCGGCCAGAGCAAAAGGTGATTGCCAAAATGACAGCTATATCACCAATTCAATTTGGCCAGGATCTCCCGCCAATACCAACCAGAGTGGTTTCCATTCCAAAAGGGGAATTAAGAGCGGTCAATATTGATCCTCATAACCAGAAAGAGAAAGGTCTTATCTTTATTCCTACTCCTCGGGGAGAGACAATATGGGTCCATCCTGGCATTGTTGAAATCCAACAGTGGATGACTTTCACAAACAGGAAGCCCAAAGGCAAGGCGAAGGCGTCCTCCAGCAAGGTGGTGGGTATGTCTACAAGAAAAATCGAAGAAGATGTCGCCTCTCTCACTAGTTCAGAAGAAGAGAAGAGTCAGCCTTTGCTGCTGACACAGGCGCACCTCCCACATCAAAGACTCGACTTGGCAAGCAGTACTTGAAACAGTATGGTGAGCCCATGGTAGCCTCTCTCTAGCCAGCTAAGGAGACAATTGAGCAGTCCACAAAACCATCTGTGGAAAATTAGAAAGAGCTTTGTTATGTTAAAGCTCTCCAAAAAGGTGGTATGGGACCATCATCTCCCTTCTGTTTTGATGTCATGGCTCAACTAGCCAACATGTCTACTTGAACCACTCTTTATGAGAGCCTGAGGCTTTTCAAGTCTACAAGGGATGCCTTAAGAGAAGCATTATAAGATACGGAGATTTTCATGACCCAAATTCCTGCTATATGTGGAGAGGAAGACGGCAACCATTGTCACTACACCTCCAAACAGTTTCCTGCATCACCTTCACCCCAAAAGACATGCAAGATAAAGGAAAACATGATAGGTGCCTATTATGTAGGGTATATTGGATCATTTAAAATGAGTCGTATTCAGGTTGATTCGGGATTCGCATTGAGCATTATGCCCTGCATGGTCATGCAGCATTTGGGGATCCCCACCCACTGATTAAGTGCTACTCAGATGACCATCTTTGATTTCAACGCCAATGGTATGCGCCCGATAGGAAAAATCAAGCTCAGATGTCAAAATGGGGACCTGAGATCCGAGATAACACGCCATGTCATTGACCCTGACACTACATACAACTTGTTGCTTGGACGACCTTGGATTCACCGCAACTCCATCTTCCTATTAACTCTTCATCAAGTGATGAAATATGTTAATGAAGATTAAAAAGTGAGAATGTTGATTGTCAAAAGGCATCCTTTCAAAAAAGTTGAGAATTACTTCATTGATTCCCTCCTTTCAAAAAAGTTGAGAATTACTTCATTGATTCCCTCCTTTGTCAAGATTCTCTTTAGACTGATGAAGATCCACACCAACAAGAACACGAACTCTGGCAACGAAGCTTATACAGAGCTAGAAGAAGAAGAAGAAGAGTGTCTCTGGGAATAAATCCCCTTGTAATGAGCATTGATAAGCTCGATTTCAATACCACCGCTAATGTTGAAGGAGAGTGGTTTTTTAATGAAAATTTTTATTTGGCTTACTTTTCTGCGTTTATTTCTGATTCTATGCTGTCAGACACTAGTACTGATGTAGGCACTGACCCTTGATCAGCAATGAATTGTTGGCCCAAAGGCCTTTCATCTTAGTTTTAATGATGACTAACTTATGAAGGTTAGTTTACTAATAATCTTATGTTTATATAGTTTCAGTTATTGATCAAGATCTTAGTACGTGTTTATCTTCAACAAAGGATTCAAAGCCAGTTTTAGAGCTAACACATGATGATTCAAGAGCTCGCGTGTCAAGATCGCATCTAGCACTCGGATGGAGTCAAGCTTTTTGGATCACGTTTGGATCGAGTCGTCTTGAAGATGTAGATCAACAAGAAGATCTTGGTCTCGGTTTATTTTTAGTTTTGTTTAGATCTTGTGTAAAGATAGACTAATGTTGATATGCTCAAGTATTCACACACACAAAAAAAAAAAAAAAAAGTTTATAAGTTTATTGGTTTCGGTTTAACCGGTTTTGGAATTTCAAGTATATATCTTTTGTTTTCATGAATAGATAGAATCAAAAGAAGTTTTACATGATTTTATGTATGTTGGATTTCTTTCATATAGTTGATGATTCATAATGTCTAAAAACTTATTTTGATTAATATCTAGTTCATGGTTTCAAGTTTTGTTTATAACAAAACTTAGTTTTGGGATTTAAATGTCAAAAACATAGATATATTATTTATATGTGTATTGGATTCTATCCAAAAACACTACGCTTCAAATTGAGTTTAAATATCATATTATTGTATCTATACAAGTTTTAGAGAAATCAATTTTTTTATTTCAAAATCTAAGTTTTGGAAAATACCATTTTTGTTTAAAGCTAATATTTCCATAACTCAAAAATAGTTCAAATAGTTTGTAATATGTGTTGATTTTTATCACACATATTTGTATTCCAAAGTATTGATAAGAACTTATTTTTGTAGATTTTATGTCATTTTATGAGATTTTATAGGAAATTAAAGGCTAAATTTTTTAGACCAATAATCCCAGCCTGCGCCCGCTGGCGGTCGACCGGACCAGAGCTCGATCGACCGGTCGGTCGACTGATGTGCACAGACGTGCACAGCTACCTTGGCCAATGGGCCAGTCGATCACATGGTTGACCGATTCAACGAGTTTGCTCTCTGGATCTGGCCCCGGTCGACTGGTCGGTCGACCGAGTCAGAGAGTTTGCTCTCTGATTCTATCGTCGGTCAATCGGGCAGTTGACCGTTAGGCAAGTTTGCCTGGGGTGTTCGACCGAGAGGTTGACCAACGGTGCCAAACGGTGAAAAATTTGACCGTTGGCTGGTGACTGACAGCTCATTTCTGACCTGTTCTGGACCCTAACGGTTATATTTTCAGACCCCTATAAAATTGGGTCTTTGGGGGCTATTTCTTTTAAGATTTTTGAGAGCCAAAATTTTCATCTTCTCTGGAGTTTTAGCAACAAGTTTTAAACAAGTTTTTTTGTGCCATAAATCTCTATCTTTATTTTGCTTTCAAAGTTTTGTAAAATCAAAGAAAAGTTAGACTTTGGAAATTTGTTTTGTTCTTTATATTACAAATCGATCAAGAAGTTTTTTCAAAGTATTTTCTTTGTGATTTTTGTTTTCCAAACACTTTGTTTTCTCACTCTTGAGCTATCAATTTTATATCTATCTTTAGGATCTTGTTTTTGTGAGAAAATTTTTTGTGATCTTTCAAGATCTCCAAGAGAGATTGTAGGTGTTCTTTGTGATCACCAAGTGCATTTTCCTTTACTTTGTGCTTAGCTTAGTGCCCACCTCTTGTGTAGAGGTTTGTGTTTGAGAGAGGAGTTGTGTACTCCCAGTGTTGAGTTGTAATTCCTAGTTGGAGGTCCCTTTGTGGAAGGCCCTGTGTGGACATAGTGAAAATCCTTCTGTGTGAAAGTAAGGACGTAGAGCAGTGGCTCGAACCTCGAAACATATCTTTGTATTTACAATTGATCCACTGTCTCTCAACTCTATCTCTCTTATATCTTGCATTGCTTTACATCGTTCATATTCATATACATGCTCGATATTTCTCGTGTGCCCACACTTGTGTTAAACTGATTAGTCTCTAATATTGCATATTTCATTCCACACTTTCACACTTATTCTTTATAAAATTCTACTAAATAATAGTTTTCTTGTGTGTTCCTAGGTTCATAGTGTGGGATGAAGAAGAAGATCAAAAATCTCATTTATTTGGTGATTTTTAGATCCTAATAGAGTCATTGACTTTGGAACCCATTCTGTTGCTGCAGGGAGTAGAAAATAAGGAAGTAGCAGCTCATACCCTGACATCAGAGCAACCATGACCTGCAGACTTTGGTGATATGCTCCTGGGAACAGTATGGCCGTGGAAACATGGCCATCGTCGCGTTTTCACGGCCATATTGTGGAGTCGTGCGTCGAGTTTTGACGCACGACCCCGTACAGCTCCCCTGGTGCCCCCTTGGCCTATAAATACCCTGGGATTTCCTGAGCTCAGGAAGGAGAGTTTTTTTGGTGTGATTTTCTTCTCTTTAGGATAATTTTCTCTCTTTAGTTTAGATTAGTTTTTCCTTTTCTTCTTTTTTTTGTATTTTCATTTCTTGCAGATCTTGTAATAGGGAAGAGAGTGGTACATAGGATAAAAGTAAAGAGTGCTTGTAATGGAGGGTGACACTCTATGAAAGATTCTCTCTTTATCTCTACTTGTTTCCACCTCTATAACTGTTACATGCTTAACTAATTTTCTTCTCATGGCAACTAACTACTAGTCACTAACTATGCTAACTCCTTACTTGATAACCCATATGAATTTAATAGCCTCTACTTGGCCTTGTTCTTGTAAGAGCAATTGATGGCTCATGATGATAGATTCTAACACTCTAACATCTAACTCTCTAACAGCTAACATTACTTTATTGCATGCTTGCTCTAATTAGTTTTGATGGTTTAAGTGTAGGTTGCACTTGTTTGTTGAGTTTGGATGTAAAAGTGATCTTATGAGTCATACTTTGTAAAGCTCTTGAACCAAGAACTAGTGATGGCCAATGATACATGTGAGGTAACTATTACTAAGAGGTTAGCATATTATTGGAGCCATTAGCAGATAGTACTCATGAGTTTTCTTGTATCTCTTTTTATCTTTTCTTTTTATCTTGTTTCAAAAACTCAAAATTCATAACAACTCTTCTATGTTTCTGATTTCTTTGTTTTCATCGTATTCTTCTCATTTTTTTTTTTTTTTTAATTCTTTAAAATAAAGGAGAATTGTTAACACACACGTGAGTAAACTGGTAAAGCTTCTATCACTTCCTGTTCTTGTGGATTTGACCCGTTTAGCCTTTATGCTATAACGGAAGTATCAAGGAAACCAAAGCATGCATTTTTAACTCGTGATTTCAAAACATACATTTTTCGTGCATGACTTTCCCACGATCATGAACCAAGAGAGCTTCTAATAGCACCTCAACTCTTAGTTTAGAGGAATCTCGAGGAATAGTTTCAGAGCCTTGACGGGGATTCAGGCTCACTCTTAGTTACACATAGTGTGTTTCCAATTTAGTTTTAATTCCGCATCATTTGCCCTGGATTAGCTAGTACACCTATTCACTCCCCTCTGGGTGCACTTTCAATTGGTATCAGAGCCTCCACTCCTGATATTCAGTTCATTCACCTAGGAGTGTGATCCTTAGATAGCTAATCTAGATTTGCATTTGCACACATATAGTTTATACACTCATGATTTTTCTTATGCTTCTCATGTATGATGTTTCCAACATCGATATGTGAAAGTTTAAGATGAGTGTAAATCTTAAAGCCCTAGGATTGCTTGTTTACCTTGCCACTACCAATAAATCTTATCTTGGTATAACAAGCATATAGACGCTAATGCACAAGCCTTAGAGGCACTTAGGCACATACTTAGTAAAGATGATCTTTTCTTTGATTTCTCATTGTGATTCCACTTTTGTAGTGTGGAACACTTTGACTTCTCCTAAGGTACAAACAGGACATGTTTTGGAGAAGAAATCTAGTGGAGATGAGTCCGATCAAGATTGCTTCATGGTCGAAGGGAATCACTCCCTTGAGGTAATTTCGGACACTCAATTAGATGATAGTTCTAGCTCTTCATGTAATGAAAATAATTTTGATGCACATGCATTAAATGAAGAACTATCCACGTTTTGTGAAAACTTGCTTTCAAAGTATAAAACTTTGAAAAGCAAGAATTTTGAATTAAAAAGGAAAAATGAAAATTTGTTTTTAAAACTTGATATGGTTTTGCAAGTGAAGGTTGAGGTTTTAAGTGAAAGAAATTCCTTGAAAACCCAACTTGACTTTGCCTTGAAAGAAAATGAATTTTTAAAAAATAAAAATAATTTTGATATTCTTTTGAAGAAAAATGAAGTTTTATCTTCAAAACTTGAATTTGTTTTAAAAGAAATGATTCTTTAAAAAACAAAATTGTTTTAATTTTAAAGAGTTAGAACATATATCTTTAGAAAATGTTTCTTTGAAAAATGCTTTTGATTTTCATGTTTACCATACTTCCATTGCTTCAACTTCATATAATAAACATATTGCATACTCCACTTCTTCTTCAATTATTAAAAATAATATTTGTATTTTGAATAAGAGTGTAGATTGTTTGTGCTCCACTTTGAGCCAATGTTCCATGAACCACACACGGTTAGAATATATAATTTGAAAGAAATATGCTCCACTTATTCATGCACACAAAATATGGCATACACATGCTCAGCATGCTCACACACATGATTTATATGCTAATGTGTACACTTGTACACATTGTGGTCGCACGGGCGACCTTGCAAAATTTTGTTACGATAGGATTAATTTTCAAATATTGCAAATAAATTTGTTTGGGTTAGGAAAGGTGCTAACTCCCATGGACCCAAGAAAGTGTCGGTACAAAAATTCACTCCTACTTTATTTGACGTAGGTGTGGGCTCTCACAAAATGTAAGAGTATTGGTACCTTGATGGCGGATGCGTTCCGAGCTAAATGGTGACACTTTTGATTATGTTACTTTCAAAAGAAGTTTGGTGGAAGGACCACCATGTTTCGGAGACCTAGAGATTGGTTTATTAGTCTTGATAACTATCTCTAACTCCTATTTTACTTTACATGCTTTATTATTGATGTTTTTAGCATGCTTTAGTTTTAATGCTCATTATATTAAATGCAATGTGTGATATACATAGATAGTTTTTGAGATACACCTATATTTATATGGACTTACATTTTTGTGTTCTCACTATAGTTTAGTTACTATGTATATGCTAGTTTTAAAAACACGTGCATTTAGCCTAATGATCATGTTTGTTTATGTTTTAGCACTTCGTGTTTTGATTACTTGTTTAGATGTAATTTTTATTAAAATTTATGTCTATACTTGTACAACTAGTGAGCCACATTTGATTATTATGTGTTTATGCCTTATTATGAAAAACACCTAGAGGGGGGTTAATAGGTATTAATGCTAATCTAATGATCTTTTTAAACAAGTATGAAAGAATGATGCAAACGGTCACTCAAAATAAGAAATTGAAGCCGAATTTTCCGTGAAAGGCTCTAGAACTTCTCCTCTTTGATTTCTCTAGATTATGAGTTGAGGTGCGTAATTGCTTTCTTGTTGAGATGAGTAAAGACTGAAAAATGCAAGTAATGAAATGGATGCAATAATAAAGTGCAAGCAAGAAGTATCATAAGATATAAATGTTAAGTAATGAAAAACAATAAGGAAATGTTGACTGAGTTTTCCTGCACACAAAAATATAGTATTTAGAATATGATGTGCAAGTCTCAGTTCTAATCCGCGGTAGCAGGGCTATGCGGGTCGTGATCCTCAAGGAGGGACTGCGATGGAAGCGTTAAGAAAGTTATCTCTAAAAATTATCTTTTTATTATTAAATAGTTAGAAAGGAAGTGGTATTTACAATGGGTGGTAGAAAAGAATATGGAGAAGTTGGGATTTAATCTACAAAAAGAAAAGAAAAGAAAGAAACTTACCTCTTTAGTCTGCTTACCGTTTGAACCGTTGCGATGATTTACCTTTTCTTGGAAGGCGTACAAGCACGGCTTATGGGATCGTCCGCCTTCTTAATCTACTCTACGAAATGAAAAAACAAGCTATGAAGACCTGTTCATCGTCATGGGTCGTCAAGGTTCCTTCTTCGGCTAGGTATTCTCGAAGCAGTTGGATCTCATGGTGGGCAAGACATTAGAGAACAAATAGAAGGAAGTAAATACTGAGATACACAAGATTAAATAAGAAGAAAACAATACAAAAATAAAAGCAAACCTCGATTTGATTATTAAACAATGGTGGAAAAATAGAACTTACACCGACTGTCACCATCAGTACAAGTAGATCCCTTCCTCCATGAATACATCATCTCCTCTCAGTTTTTACAAAAAGAAAATAGAAATTTACAGAGGAAAGAAAATCTAACCTAAAACCTAAAACCCTAGCTTTTGGCCCTTGGCTCTTCGCTGGACGACTCTGTACGTTGCACTGCAGGAGATATTTATAGGTGCAGAAGGCCGAGGAGTCCTGGATGAACTTGCCCACGAAATCTGGGATTCTAACTCATCCAGAATGCCGCGCTTTTGCCGCGGGTCCGCGGCACTTTAGTGGCTTCTGGTCATGCGCTTTGGTGCGTGGCCTCTCCTGATCCGTCCATCTGGGCGCCTGCTTCTGGAAGTTCGATCCTGGCTCTAAATATTGGGATATGGATATAACTTGGAAATCAAGTTATCTAGACTTTGTATTCTCCCAATCTCTTTTAAACGAATTTCCTTCTCATCTTTGGCTTTTATGCACATCCTGCAAGAGTTTAGGGTTGGGTAGAATTCTATCCTTCCCTCATCTTTGATATTTGCAACTTTTAGCCCTTGTATTTGTATTTTGACTTCTTGTAATTGCGCTTTTTCACCTGGGCTTCAAACATGGGCTTGGATCTGGGCTTTTGGGCTCTTTAAGCTTTATTTATTATTAAAATAATAATTCGAGGCCTGCACACATTAAATAACAAAATATGTGCATTATAATATGAATAAATGTGCGAATGTGATGGTAAATATGATGACAATTATGCAATTTTTCACTACTATCACACCCCCACACTTATCTTTTTGCTCGTCCTCGAGTAAAAATCAAAAAGAAAAGGAAAATCTAACCTAGCTAACTCACTTTCGTAGGAATCACGGTTGCACTTAGCATGTGCAACAAGCCGTTAAACCTCTAGGTTACCCTAGAGGACGAGTGTTGTCTCGTGAGGGTTTTCAGCGGATTGCACCCACAAAATCCATAAAAAGGAAAATATTTGAATTATTATTGAAGAGACTAAGTAGTCTATAAGTTTTAGGATCCTCATTTTTATTCATTCTTCAAACTTAGTCTTTATAAAGTCAATTGTTATTCATTTTAGGTAAGGATTAAAATTGAATTTCTAATATAGTCTTTTTCGTTACCAAAAGTCATACGCACCCTTATGAATCTTGGAATTCCTTAACTTGGACTCTCATGCCTCTTTATTATTTTTATAACATCATCTAATTTTCTTTCGTGTAAGTATCAAGGCTTCTTGAGGCCCTCATACCTAACTAATTGACTATTAGATGTGTTAATATAATTTTTTTTTTTTTTTAGCATGTATAACATCATCTAATTTTCTTTCGTGTAAGTATCAAGGCTTCTTGAGGCCCTCATACCTAACTAATTGATTATTAGATGTGTTAATACATATATTATATTTCTTAGTTTTCTTAGGCTTTCTAATCCACCCATGTAGCGAACTTAAAGTCGATGACTCCCAAACGGTTGGCTTTAGGGCACCAGGTGAGAAAACACCCCGCGGACTCAAATTCGAGTGAACTAGGCCCCAAAACTAAGGACTTTATTTTATTTACTCACCTTTAGGCATGAATACTTATGCTTCTTGAGGCACATGTATCAGCTTAATTGGTGATTTTTTCTTCTTCTTTTTTTTTTCTTTTTTTTTTTTATGAGGCACAAGGTCTTTGTCTTAGAATCCTAGATATGCATTTGGTATGCATACTTCATTAAGATAAAAATCAAGACTAATTAATTATTCAATTTCTTCTCCTATACCTAAAAATTAAACAATTTATTTATTTTGACTAAGTTTTTAGAAATCCTAATCATGATTTTCCTAATCCTTAAAACTAACTTAGATTTCTTTCAAAAAATAAGTCAAAATATTTCCTTTTTATAACATTTTTTTTTAAAAATTTTTTTTAGAATTTTTTTTTTTAGCAAATTTTTTGTTAGTTTTACCTATGTTAGTATGTTAGTAAAGCCCACCCCCACACTTATCTCATGCATTGTCCTCAATGTATGAATGAATGCATATATGCATGAAACAGAACAAGGGAAGGCGGAAGTTACCTTAGGGTGGTGGTTCCGGAGGTGGTCTAATTGGTCCACGAAATGCGGCCCAATCAAGATAACAGATAATTTGGTGGAACCCACCAGAAACTTTCCTTACATAACCCACTAAAATATATGTATAATCAGTTTTTAGTATTTCCACCCCATCAAATTTCCAATTTTCATAATAAATTTCAGAGTTAATTGTCTCAACCTCCTTGTCCCAAAATGGAGTATGAAAAGATGAAATTATTGACTTGGACATTATAGGTACGGGAACGAATACCGACTCAAGGAAGATGCTCAAATCAAGTAAGGGCTCAGGAGTCGGGCTAGGTTCAAGAATTGAGTCCAAGTCAAGAAATTGAAACTCAAGTCCACAATCTTCTTCCAACAATGGAATGTGACCTAATATGGGTAATATCTCTTTACTTCCAATATTAAGGAATTCTAGCTCATCGCCATACAATTCTTCAAAACTAAGGTCAACATCTTCCGTCAGAATTGTACAATCAGTTTCAGAAGTAAAGAGATTGTGAGAATCTAGGTCGCATACCTCATTGGGTTCAATGTAATAAAAAGAACTTCCCAATTTATCCATAGGATTTTCAAAATTGCACAATTGGTCAAGTTCAATATGATCATCTAAAATGGGTGATTCAATTTCATTATGAATTGGAATAGGATCTAATGTTGACTCGGGAAAAGTGAAATCAGGTGGAGACACTGGAGTCATTATTGGATCAGGAAATAAAATTGAAACATCGAGTGCAAGATGATGATCATATTCATGCTCAAGTTCTATTTCAGGAAAGGAGAAACTTGCCAAATTATCAAGAATTGGAGTTTCGGCAAGTTCAAATGATGGCACTGAAATAGAATCTTGTTGTCCAAAGCAACTTGGTTCGTCGGCTCTAAGAGAGTGGTCAGCAAAAGCAGAAATGGCCGAACGGTGAGAACGTAATGATTGAACCATCAGATCTATGTCACGATCACGGGCTAATCTAGCCTGAGTCATGGCAGCAAGCATCCTTTCATAGTCGATAGGTGCATCATGTTCTGATTGGACTTGAAAATAGGAAGGGTAATCGTGATGAAGTTGTGAGTCGGTGGACTCACGCATCATCATGTCTAAGATTGATGGTGAATGTTGCTTGGACTCATTCATACTTATCATTTCCCCGATAGATGGTAATCTATTCTGAATAGGTGGATCTGAGTATGAATCATTGAAAGAGTGTGGACTAGATGAATATGAAGGACAATTTGGTTGATAATTAGACTCGGGGGACTCGAAACCCCATGAACTCTGTGACGAGTTGAAATTATTATGGAAATTATAGTCATAAGATGGAGGGTGTGGGTTATAGTCATTCGGATAAGACAATTCCGGCACACTAGGTTGGTCAAAGTTATGATATGCCGGGTTGGTAATATCCGAATAATAGTTAGGTGTGTAATATGGATTAAAATAGGAATTATTATTATATGCCATATCACACCAACACAAACAAAACAAACAAATAAACAAACAAAAAAAGAAAAATTCTAACCTAAGTTAGGGTAGACCTATGACCTAGACGACTCCTAACTGGTTAGACTGTCCACGGGAGGTAGGGTGCAGACTTTGACCACAAGTTAATCAGCCAGGTCAGGGCAAGAGTGGTGGGAGGTTTTCCGTCAAAGACGTTCCTTAATTAAATAACCACCAATCTTCGGGCTTTCGGCCCTCAATCCCTTTCCTAGACACTGATTTGGTAAGAGTCAACTTCCAACACTGTTCCCCCTTAGGATAATCTCCTATTGAGTCCGAGATGTCCCTAGGGCCAGCGTCTACTAATTTTTAAGTTAGGCTTGGGTTAGTGAGTGCTTTGGATATGATTTTTGGGCTAAGGAAGGGTGATGAAATCCCCACCTTATCTTGTTAATGGGTTATGCCCTTAAGATGAATTAGTGCAAGTGTACAAGATAAATAGATAAGATTCACTCAAAGCAGAAATTCAACCAAGAGATGAGTCCTATTCTACATGCAATGCGTACGTACCTTGCTCCAGCACTCTTCAACAGTAAAATAAATGAATTGAAAAGACACGTGCCTAATATGCAAATGTCTAATCAATTTTTATCTTTAACAACAATTTTTTTACTGTTGAATTAATTAGCAGTAAACAGGTTTATCACAGAACAAAACTAACAAAGCAGAAAACAGATATTGCAATTTGTAGCAATCTGCAGAAAACTGAGTCAGTAATTCACTGCTACTGCCGCGGATCCGCGGCTATTGCCGCGTTTCTGCGGCAAAGTAGCAGGCTCTGGTGCTCTGCCTTCGAGGGCAGAGGCACAGAGTAGCTATATGTCCACTGCTCCTGCTGTTTTTCTGTTTCCTGTTCTCCAAACCTGCAAACAGAAAAGAATAAAAGAATAATTAGTTAATAAAATTTTTTTTATTAGAGAAAAACTTACCGTCCCTCCCCGGCAACGGCGCCAATTTGTTGACTGAGTTTTCCTGCACACAAAAATATAGTATTTTAGAATATGATGTGCAAGTCTCAGTTCTAATCCGCGGTAGCAGGGCTATGCGGGTCGTGATCCTCAAGGAGGGACTGCGATGGAAGCGTTAAGAAAGTTATCTCTAAAAATTATCTTTTTATTATTAAATAGTTAGAAAGGAAGTGGTATTTACAATGGGTGGTAGAAAAGAATATGGAGAAGTTGGGATTTAATCTACAAAAAGAAAAGAAAAGAAAAGAAACTTACCTCTTTAGTCTGCTTACCGTTTGAACCGTTGCGATGATTTACCTTTTCTTGGAAGGCGTACAAGCACGGCTTATGGGATCGTCCGCCTTCTTAATCTACTCTACGAAATGAAAAAACAAGCTATGAAGACCTGTTCATCGTCATGGGTCGTCAAGGTTCCTTCTTCGGCTAGGTATTCTCGAAGCAGTTGGATCTCATGGTGGGCAAGACATTAGAGAACAAATAGAAGGAAGTAAATACTGAGATACACAAGATTAAATAAGAAGAAAACAATACAAAAATAAAAGCAAACCTCGATTTGATTATTAAACAATGGTGGAAAAATAGAACTTACACCGACTGTCACCATCAGTACAAGTAGATCCCTTCCTCCATGAATACATCATCTCCTCTCAGTTTTTACAAAAAGAAAATAGAAATTTACAGAGGAAAGAAAATCTAACCTAAAACCTAAAACCCTAGCTTTTGGCCCTTGGCTCTTCGCTGGACGACTCTGTACGTTGCACTGCAGGAGATATTTATAGGTGCAGAAGGCCGAGGAGTCCTGGATGAACTTGACCACGAAATCTGGGATTCTAACTCATCCAGAATGCCGCGCTTTTGCCGCGGGTCCGCGGCACTTTAGTGGCTTCTGATCATGCGCTTTGGCGCGTGGCCTCTCCTGGTCCGTCCATCTGGGCGCCTGCTTCTGGAAGTTCGATCCTGGCTCTAAATATTGGGATATGGATATAACTTGGAAATCAAGTTATCTAGACTTTGTATTCTCCCAATCTCTTTTAAACGAATTTCCTTCTCATCTTTGGCTTTTATGCACATCCTGCAAGAGTTTAGGGTTGGGTAGAATTCTATCCTTCCCTCATCTTTGATATTTGCAACTTTTAGCCCTTGTATTTGTATTTTGACTTCTTGTAATTGCGCTTTTTCACCTGGGCTTCAAACATGGGCTTGGATCTGGGCTTTTGGGCTCTTTAAGCTTTATTTATTATTAAAATAATAATTCGAGGCCTGCACACATTAAATAACAAAATATGTGCATTATAATATGAATAAATGTGCGAATGTGATGGTAAATATGATGACAATTATGCAATTTTTCACTACTATCAGGAAACCAATCGCAAACCCTAGGAATTTATTTTGAGGTTCGAGCCACCGCTCTACGTCCCCGCCTTCACCACCGTGAAGGATTTTCACTAAATCCACCGAGGAAATTACAAGAGGTTTATACAAGACCGGAGTACCGAACTCCCACCAATCCAATCCTCTTCATAAGAGGGATCTCAACACAAAGAACAACAAGTAACAAGGTGATCAAAAAGACCACAAACTTCTCTCTTACAACTCCTTATAGAATGGAATGATTTTTGACTCAAGAAGTGTAGTGAGAAAAATTCAGTTGAAAAGAGTAAGAAAAATCTTTAAAACAACTGAAAAACTTTGACCAAGAATGCACTTTAGAATTGAGAGCTTTGAAAAACTTTTCTTCTCTTTTTGAAACACAAAACATTGGGTATTTTTCTTGATTTTCACAAGTGACCAATGCCATCTATTTATAGGGATTAGAAGAGATCTAATCATCATTATAACTAGTTTAATAGGTCAGGAAATAGCCCCCAAAAATTCAGAGATAGCTGACTAAAACATCACAATTAAATCCAAAACACAAAACTCAGAAAACTAGCCGTTGGGGCTGCTGGCGACTGTCAGTCGATCAACCCGGTCGACCGGCAGTCAATCTTGGCAACTAGCCGTTAGACTTGGTCGACCGGTCGGTCGACCGGAGGCTAATCAAAAACAAAACTTTGTTCTGTTGGTCGACTGGTCCGGTCGACCGACAAAACCCGAGAGCAAGGGTCTGTCAGTCGGTCGATCAGTCCGATCGACCGGCAGACATGAACAAAACGTGCACGCCAAAAACACAAGGCCCGGTCGACCGGTGCGGTCGACCGATCAGGCCTGAACTGGATCCGGTCGACCGTCCGGTCGACCGTTGAGCCTGAAATAGGATTTTATAGGAAAAATTTTGAACTTTGAAAAAATTTTAAAATAATTTTGTAAGGCTATATGATTAAGTAGCATGCTATAAGGTTTGGTATACATGATATAAATAAGATGTAAAAATAAAGAATAATTTGAGTCATGTATAAGAAACAAGACATGCACCTAAATCAATTAACCAAAACAAAAACCGTATTTTGAAAAATGAAAGTGTGTGTGTGTGTTTTCTTGAGCCAACTTATCATAACCTCATTTTTTAACAAACTAATTCTTACAAAGGTTCTAGGTGACTACAAGGTCTTCAAATGGGCTCCTTCATATGCGATGTTGAAATAGCTTGAATTCTTGAACCCGAAATGAATCAATCTTGAGTCAAAAATACCTTCCTTTAGGGAAGAAGAAATCTTGAATCCATAACCCTAAAACACACTTAAACACTAAAACATGATTACTACAAATAACTATATATGTTTTGTAATCATCAAAACTCAAAAACCGGGTGATTGTAACCTTGGGCCAACAATCTCCCCCTTTTTGATGATGACAAAACATATGAGTTATTTAACAAAAACATGGGAAAGGAGCTTGGAAGCTTCCCCTCAAATCATGCTATATAAATGAATGGCTATATACATGAAAAGTAGAAACTAAGAACTTTGGCATAAGAGAGACATAGGAATTCAAAACATATTGCTCAAAACTCATAATTCAAAAACTAACCTTTTATAACTCAAAATCCAAAACTCAAAATTCAAAACTAACATGTTATAACTTAAAACTCAAAACTCAAAACTAACTTTTTATAATTCAAAACTCAAAACTCAAAACTAACTTGTTATAACTTAAAACTCAAAACTCAAAATAACTCTTCAAAACTCAAAACTCAAAATAAGCTAACTTTTTCTCCCCCTTTTTCTCATACATCAAAAAAGGGTAAACATTGTTTAAAAATTTTTCATGATTCCATAACACAAACATTCAATTCACCACAAATAAAGGAAAATCTAGCATAGTCTAGTGGTTTTGTAAAATATCGGCAAGTTGAAAATCGGTAGAAACATATTAAATTTCAATATCACCTTTCTCATAATGATCTCGAAGAAAGTGATATCGAATGTCAATGTGCTTAGTCTTACAATGTTGATTTACATTTTTAGTCATATGAATAGTACTAGTATTATCACAAAATATTTTAATATGGTCAAAATGCAAATCATAGTCAAGGGGAGTATGTTTCATCCAAAGGACTTGTGCATAACAAGCTCCAGCCGCAACATACTCCGTCTGGTGGTAGAGAGGGCTACCGAATTTTGCTTTTTGGAAGACCATGAAACAAGACAATTACCAAGAAATTGACATATTTCACTTGTACTCTTCCTATCCACTCTTCAACCCGCATAGTCGGCATCCGAAAAACTCGTCATGGAAAATTGTCTGGTCTTCGGATACCACAAACCCATTTCAATTGTGCACTTAAGGTATCTAATAATGCGTTTTACCGCAATCAAATGGGACTCTTTAGGACACGATTAAAATCGAGCACAAAGACATACACAAAACATAATGTCCGGCCTACTAGCCGTTAAATACAACAAACTACCAATCATTCTATGATAAAGCTTAATGTTTACACTTGTACCTTGTTCATCCTTGTCAAGCTTTGTGGTAGTAGCCATGCGAGTTTTGCTTATCTTAGCCCCTTCAAGCCCAAATCTCTTGATAAGTTCCTTCGTATACTTGGCTTGATTGATGAAGATCCCATCCTTCCTTTGCTTGATTTGGAGACCAAGAAAATAGTTAAGCTCGCCCATCATAGACATCTCAAATTCCTCCTTCATGCATGATTCAAAAACTTTGCAAAGATTTTCATTAGTAGAACCAAATATGATATTATCAACATATATTTGAACTATGAATATATCATTTTCAATATGTTTTGTAAACAAAGTAGTATCTATTTTTCATTTATTAAAATCACTAGAAATTAGAAATGAAGAAAGTCTTTCATACCAAGCCCTAGGGGCTTGCTTTAAACTATAAAGAGCTTTGTCAAGTTTGAAAACAAAATCTGGATGTGTAGGATCAACAAACCCGGGGGGTTGTTCAACATACACTTCCTTTTCAATAAATCCATTTAAGAAAGCACTTTTTACATCCATTTGAAAAAGTTTAAAATCTTTATAAGAAGCAAATGCAAGTGTCATCTGTATGGCTTCAAGCCGTGCTACGAGTGCAAAGGTTTCCTCAAAATCGATACCTTCGACTTGAGTGTAACCTTGGGCCACTAACCTAGCTTTATTCCTAACAACATTTTCCGACTCATCCAACTTGTTCCTAAAGATCCACTTAGTACCAATTGTTGTCTACCGTGGGGCCTAGGAACAAGATGCCAAACTTGGTTGCGCTCGAATTGATTGAGCTCCTCTTGCATAGCTAGCAACCAATATGAGTCGCCCTCGGCTTCAAAGATGTTCTTTAGTTCAAAGTGAGAAATAAATGCATAGTGCCCACAAAGATCATGAAGTTTAGAACGAGTAGTTACCCCTTTTGATACTTCACCTATAATAAGGTCCTTGGGATGATGTGGATTGTATCTCCAATCTTTTGGAAGTGGTTGAGTAGTCTCCACTTCAACTTCTTGAATTTCATTTCCTTGAACCTCATTTTCTTGAACTTCATTTCCTTCATCATCCTTTTGTTGGCCCAAAAGGTTACACTCTCCATTTGTTTAGAGTTTTGATGATAACAAAACAAATAAGAGCTATTTGGTACTAATTAGTTTGTTCAAGATAAGTTTCAGGTTAGTACCATGTTTGGAGGGCATTGCTTAGCTTTTGCAAGAATTTCTAGATTCATGGAGCAAATAAGGTATATGGCACAACAAGGAAGGAACATAGAAGAGAAGGCTCTTGCAAGGCATTGCAAGAATCAAAACTCAAGAAGACTTCATTAGATTTGTTTTTAGTTTTATAGTTTTGTTAAAGAATAGTGAATTGGTTTGAAGCTCTATAATCCAACACACACGTTTTTGCGCACATGTCTTTCCAAAAAAATATTTCCTATAAATATGTACAAAATATTTTTAAATACAATCTTTTGCCTACAAACTCTATTTTATGTTTTATATATATCTCTAATCAAAACTATTTTGGTAAAATTTTAAATCACCTCCAAAATCCTGTTTCAATCTCAGTTTTTGGCCTGTGCCGATCGACCGACCGGTCGACCGACACTAGTTCAGGTCAGAACGGTCGACCGCTCAGTCGACCGGAGTTCTGACACTGGGTGCGTGCATGTGTGCACGTTTTTCCGGTCGACCGGGCGGTCGACCGGAGCCCTTCGGTCGACCGGGCGGCTGGCCGACTGAAGTGCAGTTGCTCTCTGTTTCTGCCCAGTTGACCGGGCGGTCGACCGATAGCCTATAACGGCTCTTTTATTTGAACCCCGGTCGACCGAGAGAGTCATTTCAACAGTAACGGCTACTTTTTAAACATGTTTTATTTTTGTTTTTTTCTTTCCTAAAAGTGTTTAAATGATATTTTCTGAACCTAATACTTCCTAATTAGCATTAAGTGGGTTTACTCCTTAATCCCTAGCCCTCTCCTATAAATAGGGGTGATTAGGGAGAAGTTTGTATACAACAAATATTAGCAAAAATTTCAAAAGTTTAAGGCATTCAAAAGAGCTTTGTTTCTTGATTTTTGTGCTGAAATTCTCTCTCATTTTCTAAAGTGTTTTTCAAAACTCTCTGATTTAGTTTTCTTTTTCCACTTACAAACAAGAGCTTTAATCCTACTCATTGTTCTATAAGGATTTTGTAAGGGAAGAGATTTTTTCAAGAGAGAGTTTGTGGTCTTCTAATCACCAAGAGATACTTGTACTTGAGATTGTGGAGTTGGGTACTCCGGTGTATTTGTAACATCTTTGTGAAGTTATAGTGGTTAGAAATCCTTCTGGGGAAGGCGGGGTCGTAGAGCTGGGTGCTCGAACCTTGAAAAAATTCTCGGTGTTTGCGTTTGGTTTACTTGCTCTTGCTTCTTACTTTACTTTCATTGCTTCTATTACTTGCTCTCTATTTTCATTGCAATACTCTCTTGTTTCATATTCATTTTGTCAATCACTAGCTCATACAATAAGATTGCATTGTGCACCTCTAACTCATATCTAGAGGAATCACGAGGAAGGAGTTCAGAGCCCTTTGTGGGGAATTCGGCTTCTAGTCTTGTTTTGGGCGATAGTTGCATCATTATTTTTAAATTGTGCATTGATTAGCATTATCACCTATTCACCCCCCCTCTAGGTGATTTCAATTGGTATCAGAGCTTGGACTCTAGGTTTGGCTTAACATCCTTAGAGAGATCCTTAAAATTTGCTAATCATCAATTGCATTCCTTCATTCATACACTAGTAAACATGGCCGACAACATCAAAACCCCTCCTAAATTTGATGGACTTAATTTCCCTATTTGGAAGGTTAGGATGACTATTTTCTTACAATCTTTAGGTAGCTTAGTTGCAAAATCCTTGACCAAGCCCTATGTTATACCCGATAGTGAGGAAAGCACTTGGTCCGACTTTACCTTTAGAGAATATGAGGCTAACTCCAAGGCCCAAAATTCCCTCCTAACCGCCTTGAATGAGGATGACCTTACACGGGTAATACATTGCCAATCCGCCTATGAGATTTGGCAACATTTGTTGGTCACACACGAGGGGACATCACAAGTAAAGAGAGCTAAGATAGATCTCTTGAGGTCCCAATATGAAAGCTTTAAAATGATTGATGATGAATCTATTGATTGCATGATTACAAGGTTTACTAAAATCACCAATGCTCTTTCCTCTTTAGGTGATGATATTAGTAATGACCAAAAGGTGCTGAAAGTGATTCGGGCTCTTCCTTCATCATGGGAGATAAAGGCCACCACCTTGAAAGAGTTGAATGACAAGGATGAAATGGATCTCATAAGTCTCATTGGAAACTTGAAGACTCATGAGATGGAAAAGAAGGCAAGAGAAGAAGCGGCTCCTCAAAAGAAGAAATCCATAGCTTTCAAGTCTTCCTCCACTCTTGAAGATAATGAAGAAGATGAAGAAGAAGATGAGGAGCTATCCCTCCTTGTGCGAAATGTGAAGAGGATGTACCGCAAGAACAAGCTCAACTTTAGAAAGAGATTGGAAGGTAAAGAGGAGAGAAGAATCATTTGCTATAATTGCCGAAAGCCCGGACACATCATGGCCGATTGCCCGGAGTTCAAGAAGAAGATGACTTCCTCCTTCAAGCAAAAGAAGCTGGTGGAAAAGAAAGCTTACAAAGCCACTTGGGATTCGGAAAGCGAGTCCGAAGATGAGGTGGACACGGCGAACATGTGTTTCATGGCAAACACACCCAAGGTAACCACTCAACCTCTTGATGAAGAAGATGAATTGAGTAAAGAAATGCTTGTACATGTTTTTGTTGAACTTTCGGAAACCTATGATGTTAAAAAGGTAGAATGATCAAAATTGAAAAAGGAAGTTGCTTTTCTTAAAAATAACTTGCTATTGTTTCAAAACAAAGGGATGAAATTTCTTCTAATCTTGTTTCTACTCAAAAAGAATTTAATGCTTACAAAGTTGCTTGTAAAGCAAAATTTCTTAAGATTGATGAAAAAGAAATTTCTTTGTTAAAAACTAGAATTGTTGATTTTGAAAAAGTTTTGAAGGATTGTGCTTTTAATACTAAGAAACTTGAGGATATGTTTTCTAAGAAGCACACTTCTCATGCTAAAGCTTCTCATGTTAAAAATACTCATGCTCATCATGTTCACACTCCACATAACACTCATGCTAAATCCACACATGCTCACAAGTCACACACTCACTATGCATTTAAATATGGTAGAGTTTATAGATGTACTTATTGTGGTAAGAATGGACATTTAGCTAAGTTTTGTTATGACCAAATAAAAAGAACAAACAATCTTGTATGGGTTCATGACACTAGCTCTTAGGACCCAAGAAAATGTGGGTACCAAAATCAAGTCCTAAATTATTTGATGTAGGTACACACCAAGGCTCCAAGACGTAAGGAGTGGTGGTACCTTGATAGTGGTTGTTCAAGACACATGACATGGGATATCAACAACTTTACAACCCTATCAAGGTACGTTGAAGGTGGCACCGTCACCTTCGGAGATGACCCCAAGGGCACTATAATCGGTATAGGTAACATTCAAATTGGTGCATCTCCTATTATAGAAAATGTTGTTCTTGTTGATGGTTTGAAACATAACTTGCTTAGCATTAGTCAACTTTGTGACCGTGGACTTAAAATTATTTTTGATGATTCTTCTTGCAAGATTTTTGATTGTAAAACGAATGATTGTATTCTCACCGGATTTCGTGATAATAATGTTTATATTGAAGGTTCACCTAGAGGGGGGCTGAATAGGTGATGGCTAATCTAATGGTCACTTAATGCCAAATGATGCGAATAATGCGGAAGCTAAAAACAATTATGACCAAATAAAAACTTTTACACTAAACACTATGTATAACACAAGAGTGTTGCCGAATTCCCCGTGAAGGCCTCTGGACAAACTCCTCTAGATTCCCCTTGAATGGGTTGAGGTGCCACGTTGGCTCTCTTGGTTGAATACAAGTGTTAGCAAACAAACCCAAGCAAGTATATCAATTTAAACACACAAGTATATCAAGCATATAAAGATTAACACTATAATTGAATGCAAGATATAAGTAAGGGGGGGAGAGAGAGAGAGAGAGAGAGAGAGAGAGAGAGAGGCAATCGCAAACACAAAGGTATGTTTCGAGGTTCGAGCACACTTGCTCTATATCCCCGCCTTCGACACACAAAGGATTTCCACTATGCAAGATCCCAATGGATCTCTCCTCGGTGCCGCAACACCTACAAGCCCTCGGACTCCCTAGTCCCGTACACACCGCAAGCTTACTAGCTCGCCAAGGCCGCACCTCAAACCACCGAGTTCACACAAGAACTCTAAACCACCGCGAACACACTTGTCCGCCTCTTCAAAGAACAAAGAAGAAATCTCTTGGTGATCTAAAACACTTTGATCACCAATTACAAACTCTCACAACACAATCCTATGGATAGATAAGGCAATGGATAGCTCAAGTGATTGTGAGAAAGCAAGGATTGAATCTATGGTGAAAAACTCAAGAAATCACTTTTATACTCTTGATAAAATCTTCCCTTTTGATTAGAAGTATTTGCACTCAAATATGTGGAGAAAACTCTTTTAAAAAGGATAGGAAAAACTGGCTCAAAGCTCTCCTAAAATCTTCTTTCAAAACAATGACAAGACCCTCAAATTTATAGGCCAGAAAAATATAGCCGTTGGGGTCTGTCAGAGCTGCCGGTCGACCCGTACGGTCGACCACCAACGGTCAGAAATCCGACCGTTGGAGCCACGGTCGACCGCCCGGGTCGACCGACCCACTGGAGCAGAGAGTACAACTCTCTGTCGGTCGACCCGTACGGTCGGCCGAGATTTCCAGAGAGCAGAGCTCTCTGGAGCGGTCGACCCGTACGGTCGGCTGTCCTCCAGTGCACAAAGGCATGCACTTCTGTGCAGGTCGGTCGACCGAGCCGGTCGACCGACTTCAGGATTAGTCGACTATAAAGGAAGCAAGTCGACTTATCTGAAGCCTGAAACAGTTTTCTGGGATTAAAAAGTTAGTCTTTTTGGCTCAAATAAAATCCCATAAAATACATAAAAATCTACAAAAATAGTTTAACTAATATACTTTGATAATCAAATATGCTTGCTCAAAATCAAGGCATGTTATAGAAGATTGGACTATTTTTGTAAGTGGAAAATTTTGGCTCATGATAAAAACTGTATTTTCCAAAACATGTTTTCTAAACTTTATTTTTCCAAAACATCTTCAAATACAAAAACAAGATATCATAATTCATTTTAAGGCATAGTGTGTATGGATATGATCCACTACACAATCAAGATGAAATATCTATGTTTTTGACATTAAGCTCTAAACTTGATTTTGGATAAAAGATATGTATACATGAAAACCAAAATCCAAATAGTATTTTGTCACAAAGAAAAATCTTTTCTAAATTAAAAAATCTTTTATGAAAACATATCTATCAAGAGTGTGTGTGTATATGTACTTGAGCAATCCACCAACTACTCTATCCTTTACATTTTTAACTAAAACAAAAACAAAATCTTATACCTAGACACAAGTCTTCATCTTCTTGAAGTCTTCACTTGAAGGCTTCTCATCTTCTTGACTTGGTCCGAGCTTGATCCAAAAGCTTCTTGGATCACACCGTGCTAGCTCCAAATCTTGACATTTTATTCTTTGTTGAGCTATGCACCTACTAAGATCTTGATAATGAATCTGTCTTTAATTAAACATAAGATCATTAGTAAACTAACTTCATGAGTTGATCATCATCAAAACTAGAGTGATGGGCCTTTGGGCCAACAATCTCCCCCTTTTTGATGATGACAAAACTCATGAAGTTATATATGCATGGATTAAAGTAAAGCTTCAAAGAAGCTCCCCCTTAACTCATGCATAGACATAAATAATAATATATGACAATGAAGCTCATAAACATGTATGCAAATGAATGGAGATAAAACAAAATAAATCTTTTTCTCCTAATTGCAAAACAAACAAAATATATATGCATAAACATAAATATTACTCAACATGCATATAAACCTCAAATTCTTCTCCCCCTTTTTGTCAATCATCAACAAAGGGGTAAAACAAAATCATCAAATTTTTCTCCCCCTTTTTGTCATAAACAAAGAGATCAAAAAGGGTTAAAGCAAAACAATCAATAATAGGTTATATGCGATATACATTCATGAAGAGGAAGACGCTAAGTTAGCTTCCCTACACATATACATTACATGAAAGAGGGATGACAAGCCCTAATTCACATAACGTATAATATGTAATGCATAAGAGGAGATGTGAAGCTCCCCCTACACACGTGTATCACATAAAGAAGAGTTGTCAAGCTCCTCAATATACAATACACTCAACATGAACCTATATGTAGAAGAGATGTTAAGCTCTCCTTGCATATAGGCAATACAAATCAAAAATTTTGAACTTTCAAACTTTTGAAATTTTCTTAATAAAACAAATTTTGAGATATCTTAGTAAACCAAATTTAAGATATCATATAACAAAATTTTAAAGGTATCAGAGCTCTTGTAAAATAATCAATTTTTTATTAAGATACCAAATGTAAATAATCATTATTGTAAAAACATGTTGATACCAATTGAAATTTATAACATTTTCGAAATTGAAGCATATTGATACCAATTTAAAATAATGATCAATTTTTTTTATTTTTCATAAACATTATGCTTTTAAATATGAATACCAATTGTAAAGTAAGCACTAAAAACATCATATATATATGTATGATAATAGAAATTGACATTAAAGGCATACATATATATATAAAAACAAACTTATGAGTATACAAAATATATTAATTGAGATACCAAATGAAATTATGATACCAACTGAAATCATGAAGTGAAAATAGTGTATAACTCATAACCTATACCTTCCCTTTATATGCACAAGATAAAGGATTTGTTAATTAAGCTCACAAGGCATACACGCCCATCCATCCGCCCATCGAAGGTAGGGGTTTTCAAAAATAGATTTGAAAAATAAGCTTTGTTTGAAAAACTCTACCAAATGAAGAGCAATTAACTAGTTAAAATAATTTTTGAAAAACTAGTTAAAGATCCTTCAAAACATGAAATCAAAGCATATATATTTCATGAATCAAGACTAAATACACAAAGTTTTACACTCACGATCGATTAAGCTCATAAAAGTGTTCATGAATCAAAGTCATGACAAAATAAATAAAGTGTGAGTGTTCAAAAGTCATGTAAGTAGCATTATCATGAAAAAGGTCATTGAAGCTCAATAAGATGAATAACATTTTATAAAACATGAAAATTTATTTTTCTTAAAAAAATAATACACTTCTAGGCATATGTATAATTTATCCAATCCTAACAATACACATACACATCCCAAACATAAAAGAGTCTATTAAGGTATTTGCATGAAGGCAAGAGACTCACGGGTATACATGTATTTTATTAGATTTGAATTAAAAATACATATACATGAAGTAAAAACATGAAAATTGGCAAAACATGTATAAATGAAAGAATCATCAAAACTAGCCTATACATGTGCATAAAGTGGGTACAAATGAGCATGAAGTGCAAACATATATAAATCAAATGTAACTCACTATTTGTACATGTATATATGTAAGCTTTGATAAAATCTACATTTAAACTAGTTCATACCACATGAAGCACAAAAATATGAACATGCTATATGATGTCAAAAAAATGAATAAGCATGTAAATAAAAGTGAGAGTTTAGAGATTGTTACCAACTCCAAAACTCCAAACATGGTGGTTGTCCCACCAAAGCTCCTTGATAGCGATGCATCTATATATGTGTCCATCAAGTCCAAGTGCATCCACTACGAAGGCATCAAATCTCTCACGTCTTGAGAGATCCCTCACCTACATCAAAAATATGGGGTGGGGGTTTTGGTACCCATTTTCTTTTGGGTCCTTTAGGGTTAGACTTGTAAGGAATATTATAATTTGCAAAATGTTTGGGTTCCTTGACAAGCTTTAAAACATTTTTATTAGCAAAATTAACATGATGCATCTTATCAAAACAAAATTTTGCTAGATGGCCTTTGCTGCCACAATGTGTACAAGTGTACACCTTAGGATGCTTATGTGAATGTGTATGATCGTGACGTGCAACATAAGCATATGCATGATGAGAATGATGTGCATGAATGTGTGGAGTTTGTTTCTTTGAAAACAAGGACTCCAATTTCTTATGATTAAATGCACAATTGCTCAAAGTTGAGCTCAAACAATTAATCCTATTTTTCAAAACATTTATTTCATTTTGATCAATAGAAGTGGTGGCATGTAAAGCATGATCAAAAGTCCTTTTCTTTTTAGAAACTTTTTCTTGTTCTTTTTCTTTTTCAAAAATTTTTCTTTTTAAACAAGAGTTTTCTTGAAAAACAACTTCTTTTTGTTTTTCCACCAAAACAATTTCATTTTTCAAATCTTTATTTTCTTTTTCTAAGCATGCAATGTTAGATTTAAAAGAATCTTGTTCTATATGCATGCAATCAACTTTCTTTTTCAAATTTTTATTTTCCTTTTTAATCATGTCATATTTCTCAAGCAATAGTTGACAAAAAGTAGATAGCTCATCATATGACATGTTATTATCCTCATCCTCGGATTCGGAAGTTACCTCAAGGAGGTTATCCCCTTGGACCATATAGCACAAGTTGGAGGTGTTGCTTCCAACGTCCGAATCGCTCCTTGCATAGTATTGATCTTTTTCGCCAAGGGAGATGAGGGTATTCCATACTACAAAAGCCGAATCAAAGTTAGAAACTCTAGATAAATAAACATCATCTAGGGTTGACTTTAAAGCATGAAAAAGGGAGATGAGGGTATTCCATACTATAAAAGCCGAATCAAAGTTAGAAACTCTAGATAAATAAACATCATCTAGGGTTGACTTTAAAGCATTAAGGGCTTTTGCATTAGCCTCAAAATTCTTACAATCTAAACAATATGCATTATTAGTAGTGGCAAGATAAACATTATAACCTAAGGCTTTGAGGTACAAGGACATCTTCACCTTCCATATATGGATGTTAATAATGTCAAACATGGGTGGTGACATGAAGTCCATGGTGTGTGTACAAAATATGTGATTAGTCTAAAAATGAGGATCTTTAACTCTAGGTTGTTAGACCCAAATCAGAGTACCAAGCTCTGATACCAATTGAAGGTTCACCTAGAGGGGGGGTGAATAGGTGATGGCTAATCTAATGGTCACTTAATGCCAAATGATGCGAATAATGCGGAAGCTAAAAATAATTATGACCAAATAAAACTTTTACACTAAACACTATGTATAATACAAGAGTGTTGTCGAATTCCCCGTGAAGGGCTATGGACAAACTCCTCTAGATTCCCCTTGAATGGGTTGAGGTGCCGCGTTGGCTCTCTTGGTTGAATACAAGTGTTAGCAAACAAACCCAAGCAAGTATATCAATTTAAGCACACAAGTATATCAAGCATATAAAGATTAACACTATAATTGAATGAAAGATATAAGTAAGGGGGAGAGAGAGAGAGAGAAAAGGCAATCGCAAACACAAAGGTATGTTTCGAGGTTCGAGCACACTTGCTCTACATCCCCGCCTTCGACACACGAAGGATTTCCCCTATGCAAGATCCCAATGGATCTCTCCTCGGTGCCGGAACACCTACAAGCCCTCGGACTCCCTAGTCCCGTACACACCGCAAGCTCACTAGCTCGCCGAGGCCGCACTTCAAACCACCGAGTTCACACAAGAACTCTAAACCACCGTGAACACACTTGTCCGCCTCCTCAAAGAACAAAGAAGAAATCTCTTGGTGATCTAAAACACTTTGATCACCAATTACAAACTCTCACAACACAATCCTATGGATAGATAAGGCAATGGATAGCTCAAGTGATTGTGAGAAAGTAAGGATTGAATCTATGGTGAAAAACTCAAGAAATCACTTTTATACTCTTGATAAAATCTTCCCTTTTAATTGGAAGTATTTGCATTCAAATATGTGGAGAAAACTCTTTTAAAAAGGATGGGAAAAACTGGCTCAAAGCTCTCCTAAAATCTTCTTTCAAAACAATGACAAGACCCTCAAATTTATAGGCCAGAAAAATATAGCCGTTGGGGTCTGTCAGAGCTGCCGGTCGACCAGTACGGTCGACCGCCAACGGTCAGAAATCCGACCGTTGGAGCCACGGTCGACCGCCCGGGTCGACCGACCCACTGGAGCAGAGAGTACAACTCTCTGTCGGTCGACCCGTACGGTCGGCCGAGATTTCCAGAGAGCAGAGCTCTCTGGAGCGGTCGACCCGTACGGTCGGCCGTCCTCCAGTGCACAAAGGCATGCACTTCTGTGCACGTCGGTCGACCGAGCCGGTCGACCGACTTCAGGATTAGTCGACTATAAAGGAAGCAAGTCGACTTATCTGAAGCCTGAAACAGTTTTCTGGGATTAAAAAGTTAGTCTTTTTGGCTCAAATAAAATCCCATAAAATACATAAAAATCTATAAAAATAGTTTAACCAATATACTTTGATAATCAAACATGCTTGCACAAAATCAAGGCATGTTATAGAAGATTGGACTATTTTTGTAAGTGGAAAATTTTGGCTCATGATAAAAACTGTATTTTTCAAAACATGTTTTCTAAACTTTATTTTTTCAAAACATCTTCAAATACAAAAACAAGATATCATAATTCATTTTAAGGCATAGTATGTATGGATATGATCCACTACACAATCAAGATGAAATATCTATGTTTTTGACATTAAGCTCTAAACTTGATTTTGGATAAAAGATATGTATACATGAAAACCAAAATCCAAATAGTATTTTGTCACAAAGAAAAATCTTTTCTAAATTAAAAAATCTTTTATGAAAACATATCTATCAAGAGTGAGTGTGTATATGTACTTGAGCAATCCACCAACTACTCTATCCTTTACATTTTTAACTAAAACAAAAACAAAATCTTATATCTAGACACAAGTCTTCATCTTCTTGAAGTCTTCACTTGAAGGCTTCTCATCTTATTGACTTGGTCCAAGCTTGATCCAAAAGCTCCTTGGATCACACCGTGCTAGCTCCAAATCTTGACATTTTATCCTTTGTTGAGCTATGCACCTACTAAGATCTTGATAATGAATCTGTCACTAATTAAACACAAGATCATTAGTAAACATAACTTCATGAGTTGATCATCATCAAAACTAGAGTGATGGGCCTTTGGGCCAATATATATCATTGACATGCTTAATTTAGATTGTTCTACTAAATGCTTGAATGCTTTTGATGAGAATTCTTGGCTTTGGCATAGAAGATTAGGACATGCATCTTTTGACCATCTTTCTAGGATTAATTCTAAGGAATTGGTGAAGTGTATTCCTTGCTTGAAGTTTAAGAAAGACCGCATTTGTGGTGCGTGTCAACTTGGGAAACAAACCAAGTCTTCCTTTAAACCAATCAAGGATATCATGTCAACTAGGCCATTAGAATTAATTCATATGGATCTTTTTGGACCAACTAAAACTAAAAGCTTAAATGGTAGTAGGTTTGCATTTGTTTTAGTTGATGATTTTTCTCGTTTCACTTGGGTTTTCTTTTTGGAACACAAAGATCAAACTTTTTCTCATTTCAAGATTTTTCGAAAAAGGGTTGAAAAAGAAAAAGGTTTTTCGATTTTGAAAGTAAGGAGTGATAGAGGTGGTGAGTTTGTTAACCAACTCTTCATGACTTATTGTGATGAAAAGGGAATAAAGCATGAAATGTCATGTCCTAGAACTCCACAACAAAATAGAGTTATAGAAAGAAAGAATAGAACACTTCAAGAGATGGCTAGGACCATGATAAGTGAATATGACTTCCCTCAATATCTATGGGCCGAGGCCGTAAATACCGCATGCTATATTTCAAATCGTATTTATTTGTGTAAAAATTCTTCCAAAACATCTTTTGAAATGTATCATTCTAGAAAACCTAATGTTTCATATTTCAAAGTTTTTGGATGCAAGTGTTTTGTTTTGAATACTAGAGATAACATGGGTAAATTTGATGCTAAGGCTTATGAAGCTATCTTTGTTGGAAACTCTACTACTAGTAAAGCTTATAGAGTATTCAATAGATCTTCCCCTTACAATTGAAGAATTCATGCATGTTAAATTTGAAGAATCTAATGTGGTTGTTGAGAATGTAGAGATTGACCCATTAGGTGAAGACATGGAGAGACTATCCTTGAAGGACTCACCCGCTCAAGAAGAAAAGCAAGAACCCATTGGTGATGTTCAAGAGGATAAAGAGGAAAGCTCTCAACCGCTTCCTAAAGATTGGAGATACGCCACAAATCACCCCAAGGAACTCATTTTAGGTGATGTCTCTAAAGGGGTAACAACTCGCTCCAAACTCCATGACTTATGTTGTAACTTTGCATTCATTTCTCATTTTGAACCCAAAAACATCCTCGAAGCCGAGGGGGACTCATATTGGTTGCTAGCCATGCAAGAGGAACTCAATCAATTTGAGCGCAACCAAGTTTGGCACCTTGTTCCTAGGCCTCACGATAGACCAATAATTGGTACTAAGTGGATCTTTAGGAACAAGATGGATGAGTCCGAAAATGTCATTAGGAATAAAGCTAGGTTAGTGGCCCAAGGTTACACTCAAGTTGGGGGAATTGACTTTGAGGAGATCTTTGCACCCGTAGCACGGCTTGAAGCCATACAGATGACACTAGCTTTTGCATCTTTTAAAAATTTTAAACTTTTTCAAATGGATGTGAAAAGTGCATTTTTGAATGATTTTATAAATGAAGAAGTTTATGTTGAACAACCTCCCGGTTTTGTTGATCATGTTCATCCCAATTTTGTTTTTAACTTGATAAAGCTTTGTATGGATTGAAACAAGCTCCAAGAGCTTGGTATGAAAGGCTTTCTAGTTTTCTCATTTCAAATGATTTTGTTAAAGGTAAAGTAGACACAACATTATTCACTAAGCATGTTGATAATGACATTTTAATTGTGCAAATTTATGTCGATGATATAATTTTTGGTTCTACTAATGAATTTTTATGCGAAGAATTTGAAAAAGTTATGCAATGTGAGTTTGAAATGTCTTCCATGGGTGAGTTAAATTTCTTTCTTAGACTCCAAATCAAGCAATTGCAAGATAGGAATTTCATATGTCAAGCCAAATATGCAAAGGAACTCGTAAAGAAGTTTGGACTTGAAGGCTCAAAAGTTTGCAACACTCCCATAGCAACTACAACCAAGCTTGATAAGGATGACCAAGGTAAATATGTTGATATTAAGTTATATAGAAGCATGATAGGAAGTTTGTTGTATTTGACGGCAAGTAGGCCGGACATCATGTTTAGTGTGTGTCTTTGTGCTAGATTCCAATCGTGTCCTAAAGAGTCCCATCTTATTGCGGTAAAACGCATTATTCGTTATATTAAGGGCACAATTGGAATAGGTCTTTGGTATCCGAAAAGCGGAGATTTCTCAATGACGAGTTATTCGGATGCCGACATGCGGGTTGTAGAGTAGATAGAAAGAGTACTAGTGGGATATGTCAATTTCTTGGTAATTGTCTTGTTTCATGGTCCTCTAGGAAATAAAATTCCGTAGCTCTCTCAACTACCGAGGCGGAGTATGTTGCCGCGGGGGCTTGTTGTGCACAAGTCCTTTGGATAAAACATACTCTCCTTGATTATGATTTGCATTATAACCATATAAAAATATTTTGTGATAATACTAGTACTATACATATGACAAAGAATGCAAATCAACATAGTAAGACCAAGCACATTGAGATTAGATATCACTTTCTTAGAGATCATTTTGAGAAAGGTGATATAGATATTGATTATGTTTCCACGGATTTGCAACTTGCCGATATTTTCACTAAACCACTTGATTTTGCTAGATTTTCCTTCATTTGTGGTGAACTTAATGTTTGTGTTATTGAATAAAAATGTTTATCTTATCCCTTTTTGATGTATAACAAAAAGGGGGAGAATGAGTTTTTATGTGGAAATATGAGTTCATATGATTTTGGTTCCATATGAGTTTATATATGTTTTTGTTTTTTTTTTATGTGTTTAGTTTAAGTGTTTTGCAAGTGTTTTATATCTCATGGTTTTTAGTCTTATGGTTTTTGCTTGCTATTCAAATTGTTTTTCTTTGTTTAATATAGCATAATTTGAGGGGGAGCTTTCTTCTGCCCCATATTTTTGTTCATAGTCTATTTGTTTTGTCATCATCAAAAAGGGGGAGATTGTTGGCCCAAAAGGTTACACTCTCTATTTGTTTAGAGTTTTGATGATAACAAAACAAATAAGAGCTATTTACTAATTAGTTTGTTCAAGATAAGTTTCAGGTTAGTACCATGTTTGGAGGGCATTGCTTAGCTTTTGCAAGAATTTCTAGGTTCATGGAGCACATAAGGCATATGGCACAACAAGGAAGGAACATAGAAGAGAAGGCTCTAGCAAGGCATTGCGAGGCTCAAGACTGAAGAAGACTTCATTAGATTTGTTTTTAGTTTTATAGTTTTGTTAAAGAGTAGTGAATAGGTTTGAAGCTCTATAATCCAACACACACGTTTTTGCGCACATGTCTTTCCAAAAAATATTTCCTATAAATATGTACAAAATATTTTTAAATACAATCTTTTGCCTACAAACTCTATTTTATGTTTTATATATATCTCTAATCAAAACTATTTTTGTAAAATTTTAAATCTCCTCCAAAATCCTGTTTCAATCTCAGTTTTTGGCCTGTGCCGGTTGACCGACCGGTCGACCGACACTAGTTCAGGTCTGAACGGTCGACCGCTCAGTCGATCGGAGTTCTGACACTGGGTGCGTGCATGTGTGCACATTTTCCCGGTCGACCGGGCGGTCGACCGGAGCCCTTCGGTCGACCGGGCGGCTGGCCGACTGAAGTACAGTTGCTCTCTGTTTCTTCCCAGTTGACCGGGCAGTCGACCGATAGCCTATAACGGCTCTTTTATTTGAACCCCGGTCGACCGAGAGAGTCGTTTCAACAGTAACGGCTACTTTTTAAACATGTTTTATTTTTGTCTTTTTCTTTCCTAAAAGTGTTTAAATGATATTTTTTGAACCTAATACTTCCTAATTAGCATTAAGTGGGTTTACTCCTTAATCCCTAGCCCTCTCCTATAAATAGGGGTGATTAGGGAGAAGTTTGTATACAACAAATATTAGCAAAATTTTCAAAAGTTTAAGGCATTCAAAAGAGCTTTGTTTCTTGGTTTTTGTGCTGAAATTCTCTCTCATTTTCTAAAGTGTTTTTCAAAACTCTCTGATTTAGTTTTCTTTTTCCACTTACAAACAAGAGCTTCAATCCTACTCATTGTTCTATAAGAATTTTGTAAGGGAAGAGATTTTTTCAAGAGAGAGTTTGTGGTCTTCTGATCACCAAGAGATACTTGCACTTGAGATTGTGGAGTTGGGACTCTGGTGTATTTGTAACATCTTTGTGAAGTTATAGTGGTCAGAAATCCTTCTGGGGAAGGCGGGGACGTAGAGCTGGGTGCTCGAACCTCGGAAAAATTCTCGGTGTTTGCGTTTGGTTTACTTGCTCTTGCTTCTTACTTTACTTTCATTGCTTCTATTACTTGCTCTATATTTTCATTGCAATACTCTCTTGTTTCATATTCATTTTGTCAATCACTAGCTCATACAACAAGATTGCATTGTGCACCTCCAACTCATATCTAGAGGAATCACGAGGAAGGAGTTCAGAGCCCTCTGTGGGGAATTCGGCTTCTAGTCTTGTTTTGGGCGATTGTTGCATCATTATTTTTAAATTGTGCATTGATTAGATTATCACCTATTCACCCCCTAGGTGATTTCACCTTTGGCATGTCTTCAAGAGTAGGTAAGTCCTTCAAAGTAGTTCTCTCTATGTCTTCATTTAGGGAATCTATTTCTATAACATTCTTAACAAACACATTAGATTCCTCAAACTTTACATGTATAGATTCTTCAATAGTCAAGAATGACTTATTGAAAACTCTATAAGTTTTACTAGCATTAGAGTAACCAATAAAAATTGCTTCATAAGACTTTGCCTCAAATTTACCTAAATTATCTTTAGTATTCAAAATAAAACATTTACAACCAAAAACTTTAAAGTATGAAACATTTGGCTTTCTAGAAAAATAGATCTCAAAAGATGTTTTTGAAGTGTTTTTGCATAAGAAAACTCTATTTGATATGTAGCAAGATGTGTTAACGGTCTCAGGCCATAGATAATGAGGGAGACCATATTCATTTATCATTGTCCTAACCATCTCTTGTAATGTATGATTTTTCCTCTCAACGACTCCATTTTGTTGTGGAGTTCTAGGACAAGATAGTTCATGCTTAATTCCATGTTCTTCACAAAAAGTGGTAAAGGGTTGGTTATTGAATTCACCACCTCTATCACTTCTTATTCTTAAAATAGAAGAATCTTTTTCCTTTTCAACTCTTTTCTTAAAGGCTTGAAAATATGAAAAGGCTTGATTTTTGTGTTCTAAAAAGAAAACCCAAGTAAAACGCGAGAAATCATCAACTAAAACGAAAGCAAAACGATTCCCACTAAGACTTTTGGTTTGAGTAGGACCAAACAAATCCATATGGATCAACTCCAAGGGTCGTGATGTCATGATATTCTTGATTGACTTGAAAGAGGACTTGGTTTGTTTTCCAAGTTGGCACGCATTGCAAATGCGGTCCTTTTCAAAGTTCAAGCAAGGAATACCTTTCACCATTTCCTTGTTGTTTAATCTAGATAGATGGTCAAAAGAAATGTGACCTAATCTCCTATGCCACAACTAAGAGTCATCATTGAGGGCTTTCAAACAAATAGCATTGCATAGCATATTAGACATGTCAATCATGTATACATTGTTTTCACGAAATCCGGAAAATATTCATGCATTTGATTGTCTATCAATAACTCTACATGCTAGGTTATCAAAAACAACATCAAAACCTTTGTTAAAAAATTCACTAACACTCAAGAGATTATGCTTGAGGCCATCAACTAAAACAACATTTTCTATTAAAGGAGATGTACCAAGTTTAACATTACCAATACCAATGATTTTTTCTTTGGCGTCATCTCCGAAGGTGACGGTGCCACCTTCATGGTATCTTGATAGGGTTGCAAAGTTGTTGATATCCCAAGTCATGTGCCTTGAGCAACCACTATCAAGATACCACAATCCTTTACGTCATTGGGCCTTGGAATGTACCTATATCATTTAACAAATTTGTTGATTTTGGTACCCAAACTTTCTGGGTCCTTGAAAGTTAGTATCCCGAACCCAAACATGATTATGCGATGCATTAATCCTATCATAGCAAAATTTAACCTTTACGGCCACAATATGTGCATGAAAAGACTTTACCATACATGAATGCATGATGTGTGTGTGGGGTGTGGGCATGTTTAGGGTGCTTGGCATGATGTAAAGGTTGTGATTTATGAACATGAGCATGAATAGCATGTGAATGTTTCTTTGGGACATGTTTCTTGGGAAACATAGCCTCTAGTCTATTTTTATCAAATTCACATTTCTTCAAAATAATTCCTAATGAATCAATTTTCTCTTTTAGCATGAAAATTTCATTTTCATCAATTTGTGAAAATTTACCTTTGCAAGAAATTTTATAGTTATCAAAATCCTTTTGTGTAGAAACAAGAGTAGAAAACAATTCATCCTTTTCTTTTGTAAGAGTGAAGATTTTGTGATTGAGAGATTCATTTTCCTTTTTCATTTTCAAGTATTTCTTTTTAAGAAAATCATAGTTATGAGATAGTTCTTCAAAAGTTTCTCCTAGTTCATCTATAGAAAGCTCACAATCAATAGATATATTGGGAGTTACCTTGCTTGTGCTTTCATTTGCCATGAAGCACATGTTGGCGGTGTCGACTTCCTCATCGGATTCACTCTCCGAATCCCAAGTAGCCTTTAAAGCTATATTTTTGTACGGCTTCTTGGAGGTGGAGGGTTTGCTTTTGTTTTCTGGGCATTCCGCAACAATATGTCCCGGTTTCCGGCAATTAAAGCAAATGATTTTCTTCTCTTCTTTACCTTGCCATCTCCTTCTATTTTGAAACTTTGCCTTGTTGTACATTCTCCGAACATTCTTTACAAGAAGAGAAAAATCTTCATCATCCTCTTTTTCATCATCGTCGTCGGAGTAGGTGGAAGAACTCTTGAAGGCAATAGCTCTCTTCTTGGGTGGAGCCATCTCTTCTCTTGCTTTTCTTTCCATCTCATGGGTATTGAGACTCCCAATGAGACCGATAAGCTCCATTTCTTCTTTGTCATTGAGTTCCTTCAAAGTTGTGGCTTTGACTTCCCAAGATGGAGGGAGTGCACAGATGATCTTCCTCACCTTTTGGTCGTTGTCAATAGCATCACCTAAAGAAGAAAGTCTATTAGTAATCTTTGTAAATTTAGTAACTATATCATCTATGGTTTCATTCTCTTGCATAGAAAAAATTTCATATTGGGAACAAAGAAGGTCGATTTTTGCCCTCTTTACTTGTGAAGTTCCCTCATGAGTGATAAGTAAGTGAGTCCAAATCTCACATGCGGATTTGCAATGAATGACTCTTGAAATATCATCATCATTAAGAGCTTGAAGCAAGGCATAGTGTGCCCTAGCATTAGCATCAAACTCCTTCGTGGCAATATTGGACCAAGTGTCCTCATCACCAAGGGGTGCACTAAATGGTTTGCTCATCGCCTTTGCAACCCGGCTTCCTAAGGATTGCAAAAACACGGTCATCTTAACCTTCCATACGGGAAAGTTAAGGCCATCAAACTTGGGTGGGGTCTTAATTCCTTCGGCCATTTTTACTAAGTGTATAAGGATGAAAAATGAATAAAGTGATTAGCAATATAGGATCTCTCTAAGGTTGTTAAGCCAAGAGCCTAGAGACCAAAGCTCTGATACCAATTGAAAAACACCTAGAGGGGGAGTGAATAGGTGTTAATGCTAATCTAATGATCTTTTTAAACAAGTATGAAAGAATGATGCAGACGGTCACTCAAAACAAGAAATTGAAGCCGAATTCCCCGTGAAGGGCTCTAGAACTTCTCCTCTTTGATTTCTCTAGATTATGAGTTGAGGCGCGTAATTTCTTTCGTGTTGAGATGAGTAAAGACCGAAAAATGCAAGTAATGAAATGGATGCAATAATAAAGTGCAAGCAAGAAGTATCACAAGATATAAATGTAAAGCAATGAAAAATAATAAGGAAACCAGTCGCAAACGCTAGGAATTTGTTTCGAGGTTCGAGCCACTGCTCTACGTCCCTGCCTTCACCACCGTGAAGGATTTTCACTATATCCACCGAGAAAATTACAAGAGGTTTACACAAGACCGGAGTACCAAACTCCCACCAATCCAATCCTCTTCACAAGAGGGATCTCAACACAAAGAACAACAAGTAACAAGGTGATCAAAAAGACCACAAACTTCTCTCTTATAACTCCTTATAGAATGGAATGATTTTTGGCTCAAGAAGTGTAGTGAGAAAAATTCAGTTGAAAAGAGTAAGAAAAATCTTTAAAACAACTGAAAAACTTTGACCAAGAATGCACTTTAGAATTGAGAGCTTTAAAAAACTTTTCTTCTCTTTTTGAAACACAAAACAATGGGTATTTTTCTTAATTTTCACAAGTGACCAATGCCATCTATTTATAGGGATTAGAAGAGATCTAATCATCATTATAACTAGTTTAATAGGTCAGGAAATAGCCCCCAAAAATTTAGAGATAGCTGACTAAAACATCACAATCAAATCCAAAACACAAAACTCAAAAAACTAGCCGTTGGGGCTGCTGGCGGCTGCCGGTCGACCGGCCCGGTCGACCGGCAGTCAATCTTGGCAACTAGCCGTTAGACTCGGTCGACCGATCGGTCGACCGGAGGCTAATCAAAAACAAAACTTTATTCTGTCAGTCGATTGGCCTGGTCGACCGACAAAACCCGAGAGCAAGGGTCTGTCAGTCGGTCGACTGGTCCGGTCGACCGGCAGACATGCACAAAACGTGCACGCCAAAAACACAAGGCCCGGTCGACTGGTGCGGTCGACCGATCAGGCCTGACCTGGATCCGGTCGACCGCCCGGTCGACCATTGGGCCTGAAACAGGATTTTTATAGGAAAATTTTTGAACTTTGAAAATTTTTAAAATAATTTTGTAAGGCTATATGATTAAGTAGCATGCTATAAGGGTTGGTATACATGATATAAACAAGATGTAAAAATAAAAATAATTTGAGTCATGCATAACAAACAAGACATGCACCTAAATCAATTAACCAAAACAAAAACCGTAATTTGAAAAATGAAAGTGTGTGTGTGTTTTCTTGAGCCAACTTATCATAATCTCATTCTTTAACAAACTAATTCTTACAAAGGTTCTAGGTGACTACAAGATCTTCAAATGGGCTCCTCCATATGCGATGTTGAAATAGCTTGAATTCTTGAACCCGAAATGAATCAATCTTGAGTCAAAAATATCTTCCTTTAGGGAAGAAGAAATCTTGAATCCATAGAACCCTGAAACACACTTAAACACTAAAACATGATTAGTACAAATAACTATATATGTTTTGTAATCATCAAAACACAAAAACCGGGTGATTGTAACCTTGGGCCAACATATTGCTCATTTATACCCATTAAATGTACTTGTATAACCTTGTTTTGATGTTTTTTGCATCTTTACTTGTTTTTCCTATTTTTGTATATATTTTCATAAAAATTATGTTTAGCTTTAGGTATTTGTTAATTTTGTCTAAAACTAATAAATGTATATGTATATCCTAGAGTCACTTGCTTTTCATGAAAAATTCTGTTATGGACTCATTTATGTTTGAGATATGCATGTATACTTTCAGTTTCGATAAAACACACATATACCTTGAGGCTTATTTTATTTTTGATAAAAATATAATTTCTTGAGTTTTGATGATTTTTTATTTTTAATTAAAGAAATTTTAATATTGAGTTTAATTGTCATATTTCCACGTATACGTTTCTTACAAGATTCTTACACTCTACATCATCTTATTTACTCATAATTTTGAATTCATGAGAAACTTTTGTGCCTTATAGACATTGAGTGTCAATTATTGTGTATCTAGCACTCTTTCAAGGAATATACATTTGTTTTTTTCTTGCTTGAAGGATTTCGAACAAATTTTGAAAATTACTTTAAATTAGTTCATTTATTCTTCAATTTGATAGAGTTTTCAAATATGTTAAAATATTTTCAAATTCTATTTTTTTAAAATTCTTACCATCAAAGGGCGTTTGGATGGGCGATCATGCCTTGTATACTCTTATTAAATATCTTTCTTAATATGTGCATGAAAGGGAGGTAGATATGAGATGTACATAATTTTTAATGAAAATTTATTTTGTAAACTCATATTTTCTATATATGTATGGATCATATCTAAATTGACATTATATTGCTCTGATACATATATATGATTTTGATTATACTTATTTTACATTGATATTCATGTTTAAAGCACTAATTATTTTTTACTAAGCTTTATTTAGTCCTAAATGTCAATTGTTTTTCAATTGGTATCATATACAACCTTATGCATTATTTTTATTGGTATTTGAGAGAAAAGCTTTTATTTTATCTTTCAATTGATTTTATATTCAATTAGTATCTTACTCCTACTCTTTATGATGAAAAATATTTTGTTTTGGTATATGCTAATATTTTTAATATTGTTATCAATAATCTTAAATTGCTATTATTCTCAATTTGGTATCTATATTGCAAAATGGTTTTAGTATTTACCTAAAAAAAAATTGATTTTTACTTTCAATTGACATCATGTCCTTCTATTGGTATCAATTTATTAAAAGATTGTTTCCTTTCAATTGGTAAAAGGAATGTTTAATTTTCAATTAATAAAAAAATTGTTTCTTTTAATTGGTTCTTTCAATTGATTGTTTTTATTGGTATCAAAATTTTTGTTTTAAAATAAGTTTATTGGTATTATTTTTTTGTCTTCACCCCTTTGTTGATGAGTGATAAAAAGGGAGAGAAGAATTTAGGATTATATATGTATGTTTTATTAAGTGTTTATGCGCACGCACACACACATATATTGTTTTTATTCGATATCTTGAGCCTATATTGCATATCTTTATTGTTTTATTCATATGCATGGTTAAGGGGAAGCTTCTATGAAGCCTATCTTTAATCAATACATATATAACCTTATAAATTTTGTCATCATTAAAAAAGGGGAGATTGTTGGCCAAGAAGCCTTTCATCTTGATGACTAACTTATAAAGATTAGTTTGCAAATGATCTTGTGTTTATATAGTTTTAGTTATTGATTAAGATCTTAGTAGGTGTTTAGCTTCAACAAAGAATTCAAAACCAGCTTTGGAGCTAACACACGATGATTCAAGAGCTCGCGCATCAAGATCGCATCTAGCACTCGGATAGAGTCAAGCTCTTTGGATCATGTTTGGATCGCATCGTCTTGAAGATGGAGATCGACAAGAAGACCTTGTTTAGATCTTGTGTAAAGATAGACTGGTGTTGATATACTCAAGTTTTCACACACACACACAAAAGCTTATACGTTTATTGGTTTCAGTTTAACTAATTTTAGAATTTCAAGTATATATCTTTTGTTTTCATGAATAGATAGAATCAAAAGAAGTTTTACATGATTTTATTTATGTTGGATTTCTTCCATATACATTGATGATTCATAATGTCTAAAAACTTATTTTGATGTATATCTAGCTCATGGTTTCAAGTTTTATTTTTAACAAAACTTAGTTTTAGGATTTAAATGTTAAAAACATAGATATATCATTTATATGTGTATTGGATTCTATCCATACACACTATGCTTCAATTGAATTTAAATATCATGTTTTTGTATCTATACAAGTTTTAGAGAAATCGGCTTTTTCATTTCAAAATCTAAGTTATAAAAAATATTGCTTTTGTTTAAAGCTAACATTTCCATGCCTCAAAAATAGTTCAAATAGTTTATAATATGTGTTAATTTTTTATCACACATATTTGTATCTCAATGTATTGATAAGAACTTATTTTTTGTGAATTTTATGTGATTTTATAGAAAATTAAAAGCCAAATTTTTCAGACCTATAATCCCAGCCTGAGCACGCTAGGAGCCAACCGACCGGTCGATCGGACCAGAGCTCAGTCGATCAGTCGGTTGACCGATGTGCACAGATGTGCATAGCTGCTTTGTCCAATGGGCCGGTCGACTGCACGATCGACCGATCCAGAGAGTTTGCTCTCTGGATCTGGCCCCGGTAGACTGGTCGATCAACTAAGCCAGAGAGTTCACTCTCTAGTTCTGGCCTCGGTCGACCGGGCGGTCGACCGTTGGGCAAGTTTGCCTAGGGGGTTGGCCGTTGGCTGATCGACCAGGCGGTCAACCGATAGGTCATTTTTGACCTGTTCTGTATCCCAACGGCTATATTTTCAGGCCCCTATAAAAATGGGTCTTTGGTGGCTGTTACTTCTAAGATTTTTGAGAGCCAAATTTTCATCTTCTATAGAGTTTTAGTAACAGGTTTTAAACAAGTTTTTGTGCTAGAAATCTTTATCTTTATTTTGTTTTCAAAGTTTTGGAAAATCAAAGAGAAGCTAGATTTGGAAAATTTGTTTTGTTTTTCATTTCACATATCTATCAAGAAATTTTTCTCAAAGTATTTTCTTTGTGATTTTTGTTTTCCAAACATTTTGTTTTCTTACTTTTGAGCTATCGATTCTAAATCTATCTTTAGGATATTATTTTTGTGAGAAAATTATTTGTGATCTTTCAAGATCACCAAGAGAGATTGTTTGTGATCTTTGTGATCACCAAGTGTATTTTTCTTTACTTTATGCTTAGCTAAGTACCCACCTCTTGTATAGAGGTTTGTGTTTGAGAGAGGAGTTGTGTACTCCTAGTGTTGAGTTATAATTACTCGATGGAGGTCCCTTTGTGGAAGGTCCTGTGTGGACATAATGAAAATCCTTTTGTGTTAAGGCAGGGACGTAGAGCAGTGACTCGAACCTCGAAAATAATCTTTGTGTTTGCGTTTGATCCACTGTCTCTCAACTCTATCTCTCTTATATCTTGCATTGCTCTACATAGTTCATATTCATATACATGCTTGATATTGTTTGTGTGCCTATACTTGTGTTGAACCAAGAGAGCATCTAATAGCACCTCAACTCTTAGTTTAGAGGAATCTCAAAGAGTAATTCCAAAGCCCTTCAGGGAAATTTGGGTTCACTCTTAATTACACATAGTGTGTTTGCAATTTAGTTTTTAATTCCGCATCATTTGCCCTAGATTAGCTAGTACAACTATTCACCCCCCTCTAGGTGTTCTTTCATGAATGCCCTGATATTATTGCGTGCACCAATAAAGTCATCCCTTATAGTGCGCAAAAGGATTAGAGACATGTACAAAGCTCTCTTTGAAGTACCAACCAAACAGGAAGGTCAAAAGCTAACTTTATTTGAAAGAGTTGAGTCTGAGCCCATAGCTTGTGAAAGCTCAGGGGATAATTCTGAGTTTCCATAATTCTTCCATTATGGGCAAAAGTTGCATCACATGATGAAAAGAATGGGTATGATTTTACCAAAAGATCGGACCTTAATTTTGGCAAAGGACAGGGAGCAATACTTTGTTTGTTCGTGCCAAAAGGAAAAGACCCCAACGACTATCACAAGACCCGAAGAGGACTTGATTATATATCTACGCCAATCTCGTCAGATTCTAAGTCTGAAGAAGAGGTCTAGCATGACATCTTATCAACAATATCATCATGGGACTATGATGTCAGTGTCAATGATATCTTTGAATGTCTCTTAGTGAACATGGTAACAACTAGTCATTTAGAAGATGACAGAGAAGATACCTTTAAATCTGAAGAATTGATCCAAGCAGACTCGAATTCATGATTAAACACTTAGGTACACTTTGGAATATACACTTGAACAACAAGATCCACCCACTGAGGATAAAGTGACTCAGATAAATCCCTATTTTCATAAGCGAGAGCTTGTCATATTCTGAGAAAGAAGACTTAATACATCTCATACGAGAGATAAACATGTCTTCACTTGGAATTATGAGGACATGCCTAGGCTCTATCCCCAGATTGCTATACATCACCTCAAAATCAATCCGGATGTCAAGCCAATCAAACAATGACTAATCTATAAATGTGCATATTTCATACCATATCTTCACCGTTATTTTATATTAAAATGTTGCTAATAATGGTTTTCTTGTATATTCCTAGGTCCATGATGTGAAATGAAGAAGAAGATCAAAAATCTCATTTATTTGATGAATTTTAGATCCTAGAAGTAGCCATTGACTTTAGAGCCTATTCTGCTAAATTTGGGAACAAGAAACTGGAAACAAGCAGGGGGACCAACAGGAGGACAAGGTAGAAGGCTACAGCAGCGCTCATATTGCTATGAAAACGTGGCAATACGGAGGAGCCGCGTCGAGATTCCACTCACAGCCCTATATACATCCCCTGGTGCCCCTTAGCCTATAAATACACCAGGTTTTCAGAATAGAAAGGGAGGAGAAGTTTTAGGGTAGATTTCTCTCGTTTGTGTAGTTTAGTATAGTTTTCTTTTTTTCTTTTATTTTTCAATTCTATTGTAGATCATGTAATAGGGAAGTAAGAGGTGCATAGGAAGAAAGTTAGAGTTCTTGTAATGGAAGGTGATAATCTATGAAATGTTCTCTCTTTATCTTTACTTGTTTTCTTCTCTCTAACTCTTTATATGCTTAGCTTTTTCTCTTATGGCAACTAACCACTAATCGCTAACTTGCTAACTCCTTACTTGATAATCCACATAAATTTATTAGCCTCTACTTGGCCTTGCTCTTGTAAGAATCATTGCTGGCTAATGATGATGAATTCTAACAACATCTAACTCTCTAACAAGTTACTGTTTCTTTATTCCATACTTGCTCTAGTTAGTTTTGATGGTTTAAGTGTAGCTTGCTCTTGTTTGTTGAGTTTGGATGTTGATAGTGATCTTATGGGTTGCTTTGTAAAGCTCTTGAACCAAGGATCAGAGATGGCCAAGGATACATGTGAGGCAACTATCACTAAGAGGTTAGCATATTGGTGGAGAAATTAGTAGTTAGTAGCCATGAGTTTTCTTTCCTTTTTTATTTTGTTTTAGAAATAATATCAAAAAGCATAACTACATTCTTTTCAATCTTTCTATCTTTATTTCCATCGTACACTTCTCTTTTCATTCTTTATGTTCTTTTCTTTTCATTCTTTGAAAAATAAAAAAACCTTTAACACACACGTGAACATACCGGTTCCCTCCCTGTGAATTCGACCCGTTTAGTCTCTATGCTATAATGGAAGTATCAAGGAAGCCAAAGTACACACACTTTAATTAGTGATTTCAAACGACAATTTTGTGCAGGGTTTTCCCCCAATCAAATTTTGGCGTCGTTGCCGGGGATGGGAACAGTTTGATTTCATGTTTTTGTTAACTTTTCTTCTTTATTTTTGGTGTGCATGTCAAAATTTTCAGAAATTTAGCTTCGCAGAAATCCACACTTGCTTTTGTGTGGTGGGTAAATTCTTATATATTGATATATTCTGCTGCTAGTTTCTATTACCTATACATTGCAATAATTTAAGAACTAAAATATGACAATTGGATGTTTTAAAACGATTTAGATATTTGCATCTATGCACGTGTCAATTTTCATTCCAATATACTATGTTTTATTCTTCCGTTGTTGTGATCTGGTCCGAGGTGTACATAATACATTGCATATATTCCTTTATGTGTTCATGCTTATCTATATTGCACACTTGCACGAATCGAAAAGTAAGAGCAAATTCCAATACAACATAAGATGGGGAAGTCATTACCCTACCTTAGCCCAAAAATTACCTCCCCACTCACACAACCATACCTAAGTAAAACTTGCTAGACGTTGGGCCCTAGGGACATCTCCGAGTCATTTAGGATATTGACCTAAAGGGAAAATTGTTAGAGTTTAACTCTTGTTAAATCGGTGTCAAAGGCTGGGGATTGAGAGGCGAAACCTCGAAGAATAGTGATTTGGCATAATTAGGCCCGTTGCTCTGGCACGGATATCTCCCACTGGTCTTGCCCCTACCTAGCTGATTAACTTGTGATCAGATTTTTTATAAGGTATTCCCCGTGGACAGTCTAACCAGTTAGGAGTCGTCTAGGTCACCCTAGCATAGGCTTATTTTTCTTTTTTTTCTTTATTTGCTTCTTTGTTTGTTTATTTTTCGTTTTTGTAAATTGTGATATGGATTTCAATAACAATAATTTTTTCAATCTTAATATGAATCCATATTTCACCCCGACCTCATTTGGCTCGGATAATTCCAACCCAGTTATGTACAACATGAACCAACTACATAGGCCGGATTGGACTTATCCAACTCAATATGACCCATACCCCCAATCCTATAACCATAATTTTTAAAATAATTTTTACTCTTCACAGAGTCAGTGGCGATTCACCTTCCCTGAGTTAAATTATCAATCACCTTGTCCACCATCTTCTTTCCCACATTCTGCTTCATATACTCCTCTTCTTAAACCACCAATTGAAGAAAAATCAGAGTTATAAAAGACTATAGAAGCTATGTTAGAGGCCCAAAAATAATTTAAAATCATGATGGCCTCATCATATCCACAAAATTTCCAAACCCCATTTAGTTCTTTTCCAGAACCACCATTAGAAAAATCATTGTTGGAAAGGACTATGAAATTCGTGTAGGAGTCAGAGTGACAAATTCACAACATGTTCGACTTCCAATGTCCACCAAATTTTCAGGATTCATACTCTCCCAACCCATCTCCCCAAGAAGAAATATCCGAATTGAAAAGTTATAGAATGCCTGCAGGACATGATGCAAAATCATGAAAATCTTGCTTCCCAGCTATTAATAGGTTCGAATCAAAACGGAGTCAATTGGCCAACTTCTATAGGAATAAGGAAACTCTCTCTTATCAATCATTGGCCATTTCTGATATCTTCAACTCTACTGATATGACTAAAAAATCATGTGTTAGCCCAAGATTACAATCACCCGGTTTTATAGTTTTGATGATAACAAAACATATGTGATCATTTAGTACCAATCAAGTTTAAGTGTTTAAGTATATTTCAAGATTCTAAGGATTCAAGAAGTTTTCTTTCTCTAACAGAAGGTGTTGAAGACTCAAGGATAGTCAAGTATGGGATTGAAGCTCAATGCACTCGATGTCGCTAAAGGAGAAGCCCGCTTGAAGATTTTGTTGTCACCTAGAGCCTTGTAAGATATTAGTTTGTTAAAGTGTAGAATATAGTTGTGATGCTTAAGAAGTAACACATACAAAATACACGATTTTGAAATATACAAGTTTTGATAGCATTGATATTTTGCATGTTTGGTTTTGATGCATGTCTCATAATCTTTCCAAATGTTTATAACAATTTTAGGACATGTATTTCGTCACCTATACATTACTACATTACCTATAAATCAATACAAAATATTTTGAATAATGTTTGACTCAAAAACTATCTAGAATACTGTTTCAGGCCAAGTCGCTCAACCAGACGGTCAACCAGTGCCCATTTCAGGCCAAAACGATCGAGGCCCGGTCGACCGGGCCGTTGCCCAAGGGGTGTGCACATTTGCGCACGTTGTCGGTCGACAGATTGATCGACCGACGAGGGACCCTAACTCTCGGTTAGGGTCGATTGACCCAGTCGACCGACCTTTTGTATTTTTCCTTTTAACTGAAGGCCGGTCGACCGGAGCTAACGACTCTTCTTTGGATGAGCTGGCGGTCGACCGGCCGGTCGACCGACAGCTTGCCAGTTGTCTATAACGGCTAGTTTTTAAATTTGTTTTGTTTTTAATAGATTCCAATGGGCATATTTGGTTTCCAAGTGTCTAAACACACCCCAAATGACCTGGCATGATTAACAAATGATATTTATTTATTTCTTATATATATGAGTCATTGGTTTTGATTTTTATACAATAATATAACACAAGTTTACAAGTTTTCAAGTTTGTTTCAAAAGAAAAGTTTTTCTAGCTTCCAATTTTCAAGTTCTTTCTTTCCAAAGCTAATTTCAGTTGGTCTTAAAACTCTCTTCTATTCTGTCTAACTGAATTTTATTTCTCACTTAACTTCTTGTGCTACACTTCATATTCTATTCTATAGGAAGTTGTAAGAGAGAGTGTTTGTGATCTTGTTGGATCACCAAGAGCTTTGTAACCTCAATTGGCTTTGTGCCACCTCTTGTGTAGAGGGTTGAGTTGGTGGAGTTGTGTACTCTGATTTTGTGTAGACCAAGTTATAATTCCTTTGTATAAGGTCCCTTTGTGAAAGATCTCTCAGAGAATAGTGAAATCCTTCATAGTGATGAAGGCAGGGACGTAGAGTGGTGGCTCGAACCTTGGAACAAATCCTCTGTGTTTGCGTTTGCTTGTTTCTTGCTCTCTACTGCTTTTGCTTTTCATACTTGCGTGGTTATTCATCTTACTTAATATCATTGTTTGCATATCATCCATTACTTTCGCTATCAGTCAATACTCATCTCAATGAGGAAGCAATTGAGCACCTCAACTCATTATCTAGAGGATCCAAGAGGAGAAGTTCTAGAGCCCTTCACGGGGAATTCGGCTTCAATTCTTATTTTGCCTGACCATTTGCATAATTCATCATAAGCAGTTTTAAAATTGCATTTAATTAGCATAACACCTATTCACCCCCCTCTAGGTGTATTTCAATTGGTATCAAAGTGTTGGTCTCTAGATTTTGGTTTACAACCTTGAGAGATCCAAATTGCTAATCACTTCTTTCACAATTTCATCTTCATCCACTTTAGTAAAAATGGCGGAAGGTATTAAGACCCCTCCCAAGTTTGATGGCCTTAATTTTCCCATATGGAAGGTGAAGATACCGTATTTTTGCAATCCTTAGGAAGTCGGGTTATAAAAGCAGTGACTAAACCTTTTAATGTACCCATTGGTGATGAGGATACTTGATCTGACATTGCCATTAAGGAATTGATCCAAATGCTAAGGCATACTATGCCTTGCTTCATGCTTTGAATGATGACAATATTGTTAGGTTCATCCATTGCAAATCTGTCTACGAGATTTGGATGCACCTAGTAGTCACACACGAGGGAACGTTACAAGTCAAGAGAACAAAAATTAATCTCTTGTGTTCCCAATATGAAAATTTCACCATGCACGATAATGACACCACTGATGATATGGTAACAAGATTTACTAAAATAACTAATGGTCTTGCTTCTTTAAGTGATGCCATTGACAATGATCAAAAAGTAAGGAAGGTCATTGGTGCATAAGAAGTGAAGGCTTCTACATTGAATTGAAAAGATAATTTGATCTTGTATTATTTGCCTTAAATATATGTACTTCACACTTACACAATTTTTTTGGGATTGAAACAAAGATTGAAAATGTTAGAAAAAATATATATAAAAATATATATATATGATGATAATAAAATTCACTTATTGAAGTTGGGTAATTATGCCTCAGGAAACATGATTATTTACGTCTAAAATGGTAGAACAAAACAAAATAATCTCCTTTAGTTTTATGGCCTTGTTTACTCAAGTCCTCAAGCTAGAGGGATGTTTTCCCATCTGGATCCCTAAAACCATCTGGATTAGGAGTAACCGGTTAAAGTCTCACTATCCAGGTAAGCTAGAAAACCTAAAAAAAACTAAGAAAAGAAGAAAAAATTTGATATAAATAAATAGCATGAAAATTAGAGTTGATATCCCAAAAAACTTCACAGCTCACAAGGTGCATATTTTCTAAGAGTTCTTATGAAAGATCAAAGAATTAATTCAATTTAAAATTCTTATATTTAATTTATAACAAGATTTTGCACTTAGACTTAGTTTAAGGAGGAATAATTTTCAGTTAACCTATGACATTGATCACTTAAATTTTCGCAAAAATATTTCAACACTTTTCTCTTTTTCAAAATGCGTTTTCAAAATACTAACATTTGATTTCTTTCTTTATGGATTTCGTGGTGGTAATCCACCAAAAACCCTCAGGAGACAAAACTCCACCTCTAGGGGAAACTTAGAGGTTTAATGACTTGTTGCACATGCTCAATGTAATCACGTCATTCGCGAAAGTGGTATAATAATTTTCTTGGTTAGTTTTTCTGTTTTGCTCGGGATGAGCAAAAGATAAGTGTAGGGGTGTGATTCGTCTCTAAAAGTGCATATTTCATACCATATCTTCACCTTTATTTTATATAAAAATTTTACTAATAATGGTCTTCATGTATATTCCTAGGTCCATGGTGTGGAATGAAGAAGAAGATCAAAAATTCCATTTATTTGGCGATTTTTAGATCCTATAAGTAGCCATTGACTTTGGAGCCTACTCTGTTAAATTTGGGAATAGGAAACCAAAAACCACCAGGGGGGACCAATAGGGGGACAAGGCAGAAGGCTGCAGCAGGTGGCGCCCCGCGAGCGGCGCCCGTATTGCCACAGAAACGCAGCAATACAGAGGAGCTGCGCGTCAAGATTCGATGGTGGCCCCATATACTCCCTCTGGTGCCCCCTCTTAGCCTATAAATATCCCAGGTTTTCAGAACAGAAAGGGAGGAGAGTTTTTAGGGTAGATTTCTTCCATTTGTGTTGTTTAATATAATTCTCTTTTTTCTTATATTTTTCATTTCTTTTGTAGATTGTGTAATAAGGAAGAGAAAGATGAAGGTGCACCTAGAGGGAGGGTGAATAGGTATACGGCTAATCTAATGAACTAAATGCGAAATTTAAAAACTAATTGCAACTACACTTAATGCAACCAACGAGTGTAACCGAATTCCCGGTGAAGGGCTCTGGACTAACTCCTCGTGATTCCTCTGAATAAGAGTTGAGGTGCTATATGAAACTCTCGTGGTTAAGCACAAGTGAGGCACACACAAACAAGCCAAGCATATAATATATGAATGAGCAATATGAATAGATGCAAGGCACAAATATAAAGAGAGAGAGTTAGAGTCAATGGATCAAACGCAAATAACAAGATGTGTTTCGAGGTTCGAGCACCCAGCTCTACATCCCCGCCTTCACTGAGAAGGATTTCCAATCCACTAACTTGTCCACAAAGGACTCCCACACAGGGAACCTCCACTGAGGATTTGGGGCAATACAACCGGGAGTTCACAACTCCTCTCTCCAACCAATACAACCTCTCACAAAGGCAAAGCACAACCAACTCAATCACCACCTCACACAAGAGGGGTAGGCACCTAGCCAAACAACCACAATCCACCTCTTCACCAAGAGGGATACAAATCCAAAACCCACCTCTCACTAGAGGGAGCAAACCACAATCTCAACCTCTACACTTGAGGGAGCTAACCACAACCCAAATCAACCTCTACTCAAGAGGGATATCACAAATGAAAGGGTAAAACAGTTGGTGGTATATCTCAACCACAAACACCTTATTCTCCACAAAAACAAGGATCCTATAGAAAGGATAGAATGATAGCTCAAGTGTGGAAAACCAAGAGTTTGGAAACAAAAACACAAAGAAAAGTATTTGGGAAAACAAATTGTATTTGATAGAAATGAAGAACTAAGCAAATATCCCAAATCCAAATTTTCTTTGATTTTTTCAAACCCTAAAAACAAATGAAAATGAAAACTTTGAAGCTCTAAAAACTCTTTTTGAAACTTGAATAAAAACACCAGAAGAATGTAGATTTTTGGCTCTTGAAAAACTTGGAAATATGAAAAATTTTCTCTTGAAAAATTCTTAACCAAAACAGTCCCCCAAAGCCCAATATATAGGGCTGGAGAAAAACTAGCCGTTGGGCTAATTTTCAGCCTTGGCGGCTGGCGGTCGACCGGCCCGGTCGACTGCCAACGATAAAAAATTTAACCATTGGAGCCTCCAGTCGACCGCCCGATCGACCATCCCAATCCAGAGAGCAATTTGCTCTCTGCCGGTCGACCGCTCGGTTGACCGTCCAAGCCTTACGGTCGACCGTCCGGTCGACCGCCCCCACCCGAAAGTGGGGTACTTGCAGTCGGTCGACCGCCCGGTCGACCGGCTCAAGTGGCTAGCCAGCGTGAACGTTTTGTGCACGTCGGTCGACCGGTCCGGTCGACCGACTCTGGGTCCAGTCGACCGGTCCGGTCGACCGCCAGAGCCTGGCAGGCTGCTACAAGGGACTCAAAAACTTGATTTTTTAATTCCTAAAAAATTCCATAAATTCTCTAAAAATCCACAAAAATAAGTTCAGTATAATACATTGAAATACAGACTTGTGTGAAAATTTTCAACACAAATTTCAAACTTTTTGAACCATTTTTTGTGTTATGGAAATATTTCCCAAAACCAAAATCCGTATTTTTCCAAACTTGGATTTTTTAAATGAAAATTTGTTTTCTCCAAAACTCATCCAAATACAAAAACATGATACTTAAACACTTTGAAGCATGTTGCATATGGATATAATCCAATATACATGAAATAGATATATATCAATATTTTTGACTTTAATTACAAAAATATGTTTTGTTTAAAACACAAAACCTAAATACATGAATAGGTATGTCAAACTAAGTTTATTAAGATATGAAGCATACATGTATATAGAATGAATCTAATATACATAAAACCAAGTAAACTTGTTTTGAATCTATCTATTCATGAAAACCTAGATTGGTTAAACCAAAAACCGAAAACCAATAAACACAAAAACTTAAACAAGTGTGTGTGTTGTGAACTTGAGCATATCACACTATCTAGTCTTTACAAATGGATCTAAAAACTAAACTATGTACCGAAGTCTTCTTGACGAACTCCGTCTTCAAGCCGACTCGATCCAAACCGTGATCCACCGAGCTTGACTCCACCGAGTGCTAGATATGACTTTGTCGTTCGAGCTCTTGAATCACCATGGTGAAAGGCTTCAAAACATCTTTGTTGAAGCTAATCACCTACTAATATCTTGATTAGAGATTTGAAACTAAACATCACAAGATTATTTGTAGACATAACTACATGAGTTAATCATTATCAAAACTAGAGTGGAAGGCCTCTGGGCCAACAATCTCCCCCTTTTTGATGATGACAAAAATCATGGAGTTATATATGCATGAATTAAAGTTAAGCTTCAAGGAAGCTCCCCCTTAACACATGCATAGCAATAAACAATAAGATATGCAATAAATACTAAATATGATTATGCATAAAACAATGAAATGAACATGCTCTTGATACCAAACTAAAACATGAATATGCATAAATATGCTCTACCAAACTTTTAAAATAAATTCTTTTTTTCTTTTTTTTTAAATACATGCTCTTGATACCAATCAATTAAAAAATTAATCAATCAATAGAAGCTCTTGATACCAAAAAAATGAAAACTCAACTATATGCATATAAACTCAAATACTTCTCCCCCTTTTTGTCAATCATCAACAAAGGGGTCAAAGAAAACAATGTTCTCCCCCTTTTTGTCAAAAACAAAAATCAATAAAAGGGTGACATTATACAAATCAATAAAAAGATATATGCGATATACATTCATGAAGAGAAAGACGCTGAGTTAATTTCCCTACATATATGCATTACATGAAGAAGGGATGACAAGCCCTAACTCTCATAACGCATAAAATGTAATGCATAAGAGGAGATGTGAAGCTCCCCCTACACACGTGTATCGCATAAAGAAGAGTTGTCAAGCTCCTCAATATAAGATACACTCAACATGAATCTATATGTAGAAGAGATGTTAAGCTTCCCTTGCTTATAGGCAATCAAAACATCTTTAATTTTCTTGATACCAATTGAAAGTAAACAAATAAACATCTTGATACCAATTGTAAGTTTTTTTCATTTTGAACATATGATACCAAATTAAAATCAAAATCATTTTTCAATTATTTTTCATCATAAAGTATGGGAGTGGAAATCAAAGGTAAACCAAATACCAATTGAAAGATGAATTACGAATTTTCTCTCCCTTTATGAAATACCAAATAAAACGATGCATAAGCTTGTATTAGGATACCAATTGAAAACTAATCAATTGAAACATGATAGATATTAAAAATCAAGCTTAGCATAACCAAAATTTGTGATATCCTTGAGCACAAATTAAACATATATGAGTATACAAAAAGAATGTTAATATTGATACCAATTAAAACGATCCAATGATACCAATTGAAATAATAATAAGATCAAGTGTATAACTCATATTACCTTCCACCCATTTCATGCACAAGTTTAAAATGATTTTCAATAATAAGCATACAAGGCATGGTCGCCCAACCAACCGCCCTTGGATGGGTAGGGGTTTTCAAATATAGGTTTGAAAATATAGTATGTTTGAAAACTCTACCAAATGAAGAATACGAACTAGTTATAAGAAAAATTTGTAAACTAGTACGAAATCCTTCAAGTAAGGAATAAAACAAAAATACTTTTCATGAAACATGAAATTCACATGATAGCCAACACTCAAAGTCAATGAAGCATGATATGACTCATGAAAACAAAGCATGAGTAAACAAGAAAGGTGAGTGTACAAATAAAATGTGAAGAACATAATCATGAAAGGTAGGCAATAAGTTCATTGAAATTCCTTTAAACATGAAACATGAAAATCGTCAAGAACTAAATTTTCATTAAAACAATTTATACTTCAAGGCATATGTATGTTTTGACAAAACAAAAAGTATACATACATATCCCCTAAATACAATTGAGTCCATAATAAAAATTTGCATGAAAAGCAAATGACTCAAGGGGTATACATGTATATCTTAAGTTTGGCAAAATAGACATATACATGAAGTGAAAACACATGATCATAAAACATGTCTAAGATGGGGAATACAAGTTAAAATGCATGAATCATCAAAATTAGGCTATACTAGTACATCTAATAAGTACAAATGAGCGTTCAAGCACAAACATGTAATAATCTATTTATGGCTCATTAGTTGTACAAGTATATATCCAAGTCTTAATGAAAACAAACATTCAAACATGTAATCAAATCATGAAGTATAAAACGGGACATAAACCAACATGATAAACATAAATACGATGTAAATGCACATGCATTAGAACTATGATATACATAATAGCTAAACAATGGTGAGAACACAACATATGGGTCCATATAAACATGGATGATCTCAAATGCTATACATGCATGTCAATGATTTAATAATCATGGCATTTAACATACTAATTAAAACATGCTAAAACTCAATAATGAGGAAAGCATGTAAATATAAACAGGAGTTAGAGATTGATACCAAAACCGATGAAGGCACCTCTCTAGTTCTCTAAACCAAGGTGGTCCTCCTACCACACTCCCCTTGAAAGTGATGCATCCAAATAATTCTCCTTAAGCTCGGAACGCATCCACTTCAAGGTACCGTCACTCTCACATCATGCGAGAGCCCACACCTACATCAAATACGATAGAGGTGGTCTTTGGTACCCATACTCTTTTGAGTCCATGAGGGCTAGTACCTTCCCTAACCCAAACAAATTTATTTGCTAAATTAGAATCATTTATACGATCATAACAAAATTTAGCACGGTGGCCCTTACGTCCACAATGTGTACAAGTATACACATGAGCATACATGTGATGGGTGTGACCGTGAGGAGCATGTGTATGCCGTGGATGGTGTGCATGCAAAGATGGAACTTGTTTCTTTTGAACGAAAGATTCCAAGCGTGTATGGTTCAAAGCACATTGGCTCATAGTGGAGCCCAAACAATCCACACTCTTCTTAAGCATACAAATATCATTTTCAATTGTGGAAAAAGAGGTGCATGCAATAGGTGAGCTAGATGGTAAAGCTACACTAGCATGGCAAACATGTGAATCTATATCAATTTTCAAAGATTCATTTTTCTTTAAACAAACTTCTAAATCCTTTGAAATTGAAGCAATTTTTATTTTCAAAGAATCATTCTTTTTTACAACCAAATCAAGTTTTAAAGATACAACTTTATTTTTCTTCAAAACATCATTACAATCATTTCTATTTTTCAAAATTTTGTTTTCATTAAGTGCAAGATAAAGTTGTGATTTAAGTGAATCACTTTCACTTGAAATCTCATCCCTTTCTTGCAAAACATTTTCAAGTCTAGAAGTTAAATTTTTATTTTCTTCTTTTAAAACAAGATTATCCTTTTTCAAAAGTTTGTATTTAGAAATCAAATTTTCACAATTTTTAGCAAGTTCATCATTCATTGCTTGTGCCTCTAAACACTTATTGCAATATGAACTAGTGCTGGCATCTAGTTGAGATTCCGATTGTACCTCAAGGGAGTCATTCCCTTGGACCATGAAGCAACGTTCATCGGACTCGTCTCTTCTAGATCTTCTTATCTTACCGATAATCTTTGGTAGCTCGGGAGAAGTTAAAATGCTCCATACTACAAAAGCGGACTCATAGTGAGAAAACACATGTAAATAATCTTTATGTAGAGATGCTCTAAGTGCCTTTAGGGCTATTGCATTGGCCTCAATATGCTTGCTATCACTAAGATAGGATTCCTTGGTAATGGCAATGTGAACTTTATATCCTAGGGCTTTCAAATGACAACTCATCATAACCTTCCATATATCTAGTCTAGAGAAATCAAACATGGGAGGGCTATCCATGAGTGCAAACTATATGTGTGCAAATGCAAATGAAGATTAGCAAAACCAAGATCACACTCCTAAGTGGTTAAACCAAATATCAGGAGCGTAGGCTCTAATACCAATTGAAGGTACACCTAGAAGGGGGTGAATAGGTGTACGGCTAATCTAATGAACTAAATGCGAAATTTAAAAACTAATTGCAACTACACTTAATGCAACCAACGAGTGTAGCCGAATTCCCGGTGAAGGGCTCTGGACTAACTCCTCTTGATTCCTCTGAATAAGAGTTGAGGCGCTATATGAAGCTCTCGTGGTTAAGCACAAGTGAGGCACACACAAACAAGCCAAGCATATAATATATGAATGAGCAATATGAATAGATGCAAGGCACAAATATAAAGAGAGAAAGTTAGAGTCAATGGATCAAACGCAAACAACAAGATGTGTTTCGAGATTTGAGCACCCAGCTCTACGTCCCCGCCTTCACCGAGAAGGATTTCCAACCCACTAACTTGTCCACAAAGGACTCCCACACAGGGAACCTCCACCGAGGATTTGGGTTAATACAACTGAGAGTTCACAACTCCTCTCTCCAACCAATACAGCCTCTCACAGAGGCAAAGCACAACCAACTCAATCACCACCTCACACAAGAGGGGTAGGCACCTAGCCAAACAACCACAATCCACCTCTTCACCAAGAGGGATACAAATTCAAAACCCACCTCTCACTAGAGGGAGCAAACCACAATCTCAACCTCTACATTTGAGGGAGCTAACCACAACCCAAATCAACCTCTACCCAAGAGGGATATCACAAATGAAAGGGTATAACACTTGGTGGTATATCTCAACCACAAACACCTTCTTCTCCACAAAAACAAGGATCCTATAGAAAGGATAGAATGATAGCTCTAGTGTGGAAAACCTAGAGTTTGGAAACAAAAACACAAAGAAAAGTATTTGGGAAAACAACTTGTATTTGATAGAAATGAAGAACTAAGCAAATATCCCAAATCCAAATTTTCTTTGATTTTTCCAAACCCTAAAAACAAATGAAGATGAAAACTTTGAAGCTCTAAAAACTCTTTTTGAAACTTAAATAAAAACAATAGAAGAATGTAGATTTTTGGCTCTTGAAAAACTTGGAAATATGAAAAATTTTCTCTTGAAAAATTCTTAACCAAAACAGTCCCCCAAAGCCCAATATATAGGACTGGAGAAAAACTAGCCGTTGGGCTGATTTTCAGCCTTGGCGGCTGGCGGTCGACTGACCCGGTCGACCGCCAACGGTCAAAAATTTGACCGTTGGAGCCTCCGGTCGACCGTCCCAATCCAGAGAGCAATTTGCTCAAGCCTTACGGTCGACCGTCCGGTCGATCGCCCCCACCCAAGAGTGGGGTACTTGCAGTAGGTCGACCGCCCAGTCGACCGGCTCAAGTGGCTGGTCAGCGTGCACGTTTTGTGCACATCGGTCGACCAGTCCGGTCGACCGACTTTGGGTCCTGTCGACCGGTCCGGTTGACCGCCAGATCCTGGCAGGCTGCTATAAGGGACTTAAAAACTTGATTTTTTAATTCCTAAAAATCCCATAAATTCTCTAAAAATTGACAAAAATAAGTTCAGCATAATATATTGAAATACAGACTTGTGTGAAAAATTTCAACAAAAATTTCAAACTTTTTGAACCATTTTTGTGTTATGGAAATATTTCCCAAAACCAAAATCCGTATTTTCCAAACTTGAATTTTTCAAATGAAAATTTGTTTTCTCCAAAACTCATCCAAATACAAAAACATGATACTTAAACACTTTGAAGCATGTTGCATATGGATATAATCCAATATACATGAAATAGATATATATCAATGTTTTTGACTTTAATTACAAAAATATGTTTTGTTTAAAACACAAAACCTAAATACATGAATAGGTATGTCAAACTAAGTTTATTAAGATATGAAGCATACATGTATATAGAATGAATCTAATATACATAAAACCAAGTAAACTTGTTTTGAATCTATCTATTCATGAAAACCAAGATTGGTTAAACAAAAAATCGAAAACCAATAAACATAAAAACTTAAACAAGGGTGTGTGTTGTGAACTTGAGTATATCACACTATCTAGTCTTTACAAATGGATCTAAAAACTAAACTATGTACTGAAGTCTTCTTGACGAACTCCATCTTCAAGCCGACTCGATCCAAACCGTGATCCACCGAGCTTGACTCCACCGAGTGCTAGATATGACTTTGTCATTTGAGCTCTTGAATCACCATGGTGAAAGGCTTCAAAATATCTTCGTTGAAGCTAATCACCTACTAATATCTTGATTAGAGATCTGAAACTAAACATCACAAGATTATTAGTAAACATAACTACATGAGTTAATCATCATCAAAACTAGAGTGGAAGGCCTCTGGGCCAACAAAAGATGCATAGGATGAAAGTTAGGGTTTTTGTAATGGAAGGTGACAATCTATGAAAGGTTCTCTCTTTATCTCTACTTGTTTTCTTCTCTCTAACTTTTTACATGCTTAGCTTTTTCTCTCATGGTAACTAACCACTAACCACTAACTTGCTAACTCCTTACTTGATAATCCACATGAATCTATTAGCCTCTACTTGGCCTTGCTATGTGAAGATCTATTGATGACGCATGATGATGGATTCTAATACTCTAACATCTAACTCTCTAACAAGTCACCATTACTTTATTCCATACTTACTCTAGTTAGTTTTGGTGGTTTAAGTGTAGCTTGCTCTTATTTGTTGAGTTTAGATGTGAAAGTGATCTTATGGGTCATGCTTTGTAAAGCTCTTGAACTAAGACTAGTGATGGCCAAGGATACATGTGAGGCAACTATCACTAAAAGATTAGCATATTAGTGGAGCAATTAGTAGTTAATAGCTATGAGTTTTTTTTTCTTTTTACTTTGTTTTAGAAATAATATCAAAAGTTACAAATACAATTTTTTTCAATGTTTCTATCTTTGTTTCCACTGTACACTTCACTTTTCATTTTTTGTTTTCTTTTATTTCATTCTTTGAAACATAAAAGAACTGTTAACATACACGTGAACATACCAGTAAAGCTTCTATCACTTTCTGTCCCTATGGATTCGACCCGTTTAGCCTCTCTGCTCTAATTGAAGTATCAAGGAAGCCAAAGCACACACACTTTAATTAGTGATTTCAAAATGACACTTTTTGTCTACGGTTTTTCCCCGATCAAACAACAACGACGACAGTTCCATCCTGAGATGTTGGAAGTGATCGAATAAGTCAAGCTCATAGACTCTGGTTTTGTCAGGGAGGAACAACATCTGAATTGGGTGACCAATATAGTCCATATTCCTAAAAAGAATGAAAAGATCCAGATTTGCATCAACTACCAAGATCTAATTGCTGCTTGTCTGAAAGACGAATTTCCTCTCCCGATCACGGAGGTTATGATTGACAATATGTGCGGTTTTGAAAGGATATCTTTTATAGATGGCTTCTTAGGATATAATCAAATAAAGATGTACCATGAAGATGAAAAGCACACGTCTTTTTCAGGATTCTTTTGGGAGTATACTGCTACACGAAAATGCCCTTTGGCTTGAAGAACGCTGGTGCAACTAATCAATACATCATGATTGCGATCTTTCAGGAGCATATATGTAAGGTTGTAGAATGCTATGGCGACGATATCACTGTGAAAAGTCATAACAAAAGCGATCATCTCACAGACCTGAAAAGAGTGTTCGACATCATGCGAGCTTACCAGTTAAAGATGATCCAAACCAAGTCCTTCTTGGAGATAGCCAGTGGCAAATTTCTTAGATTTATCATTACATCCAAAGAAATTCACTTGGATCTGGAGAAGGTCCGTGCCATTCAAAAGATGCAATCTCTGAGAAATCTTAAGGAACTCAGAGGCTTACAAAAATGATTGGCATATATCTAGAGGTTTATATCGAATCTTTCAGGGCACTGCCAACCCTTCACCAAATTAATGAAGAAGGGAGTCTCATTCGTTTAGGACAATGCTTGTCAGCAAGCATTCGAAGAGATCACGGAGTATCTCATACACCCGTTCTGGTAGCTCCAGTATCAGAACCTTTTATGTTTTATGTTCGAGTTATGGATCATTCCCTAGGAGATTTGCTAGCTCAAAATAATGATCAAAACCATGAACATGCAATCTACTACTTAAGTAAAATAATGATAGGGCGGAGCATCGTTACAACCCCATCGAGAAAAAATGCTTATCCTTAGTCTTCACTATTCAGAAGATGCGACATTATCTCATGGGGCAACACATTCATGTCATCTCCATAGTTAATTCCTTGTGATTACTCATGACAAGACTATCTTCACTGAATTGCAGATTAGCGAAGTGGGCCATATTGCTCTCACAATATGAGATGTAATTCATGCCATAAAGGTGATCAAAGGTCAAGTTGTGGCAAATTTTCTGGCTGATCATCCAGTTCTAGGAAGTTTAAAACTTTATGATGATCTTACTGACAAGATTGCAGAATTCAAATTAATCAACATCTCCTCAGAAGAACTAGTGTGGCAACTATACTTCGATGGTGCATCAAGAACAAGTCCTAAGGGAAATATCATCGCAGGTGTAGGGGTAGTACTAATTTCCCCACATAATCACGTTATCTCTCGGGCATTCTCATTCACTGAGCCGTGTTCCAACAATATTTCAGAATACAATGCTCTCTTGATCGGGATGCAACCTGCTGAAGAGATTGGAGTCAAAAATCTTGAAGCGTACAGTGATTCAAAGCTGATTATCAACTAGGTTTGTGAGGAGTATGAAGTCCGACATGAAGACTTGGTGCCCAATCACAATACGACCATTGATAGGCAGAGAGGTTTAAAAACTTCTACATTAACCATGTACCATGTTATTAAAATGCTCATGCAAATGCATTGACATCTCTCACTGCTTCATTGGCCCTTCCAGTCAGAGCAGAAGAGAGAGTACTTGTCTATAATCATGACTTATACCGTAGCAAATTCACTATTGAAGACAGTAAAACTTCAAGATGAGACCTTCAAGTTAAAGAAGTTCTTGAGACTTCGACAAATCTCGAACCTAGGGATTGGCTATTCCCTTACATTGACTTCATCTTGTAAGAAATATTGTCTGACGACACCAAAGAGGCAGCTACCATAAGAAGGAAAACTTCTCGGTTCCATTACAATGCGATCACACGAACATTGTATCGCCGATCATATGATGAAATCTTACTCCAATGCCTTCCCACGAAGAGGCACAGGAGGCGCTCAAAGAAGCTCATGACGATATGTATGGAGCACACCAACCCGGGCCTAAGCTCAGAGATCGGCTTAGAAGAGTTGGCTACTACTGGCCGAAGATGATCCCTGACACCATCGCCTATGCTAGGCGATGCTATACCTTTCAGATCTACGGTGACTTCGTCCATCAAGCACCGGGACATTTTTATCCAACATCCTCTTCATGGCCATTTGAGATGTGGGGAATGGATGTTATCGGAGCCGTCAGCCCTCTAACATCTAAAGGACATCACTTTATCTTAGCCATAACTGATTACTTCTCTAAATGGGCGGAAGCCGTTCCCCTGAAGGAAGTAAAGTCATCAAACGTGATCAAGTTCATCAAGCATCATGTGCTCTACCGCTTTGGTTTATTCTGACAAATTGTCCATGATAATGGACCCCAATTCATCAGCCAAGCATTTCAGAGGTTCTGTAATAATTTCAGAATCCAAAATGTGTCATCGAATACATACTATCCAGTTGTCAATGGTCTTGTAGGAGCCTTCAACAAGACTGTTGAAAAGCTACTCAAAATTTTTGTTTCAAAAAGTCAACACAACTGGGATGACAAATTAGGCGAATGCTTATGGGTTTACCTCACAATAGTGAGTACCAACAAAGGCCACATAGTTTTTCTTGGTGTATGGATGTGAAGCTGTACTTCCAATGATAATCCAAATCCCATCCCTCCGAGTTCGCTTGATAACCAGGATGACGGATGAAGAACACCATCGATTACGCCTCCAAGAGTTGAAAGATTTAGACGATAAATGTCTGCAAGTCCAATAGCAAATCGAGCTTTATCAAGCCTAAACTTTTAGAGCTTGTAATAAGAAAGTCAGAGAACGGGTTTTCAAGAAAGGCGACCTTATCTTAACTATAAGAAGACCCATGATTATAACACATAAAACGAAAGAAAAATTTCAACCCAAATGGGAAGGACCATTTGTAGTAGGGTCAGTCAACTCAAATGGAGCATACTGCCTCTTATCTCCGGATGGTGATACACTCATGATACCAATCAACGATAGCTTCTTGAAGAAGTACTATCCTTAAAGGGACTCTTCTCATGATCAAGTTAACACTACACCTCTGATTGAAGCTTCGCCCTGATCAATCAGATGAATTAGGGTTTGAGATTCAAGATGTTTGGAAGAGTACTAAAGAAAAGCTTTCTTATTCAACGGATCACATTATGGTCGATCGACGTGGAGCTGACCGAATATTATTGACATCGTGAGCATGATGTTAATATCAAAGAAACAAAGTTAGAAACTTTAGTTTTAGTCTTGTACCATTTGTAGTAGAGTCAGTCAACTCAAATGGAGCATACCGCCTCTTATCTCCGGATGGTGATACACTCATGATGCCAATCAACGATAGATTCTTGAAGAAGTACTATCCTTAAAGGGACTCTTCTCATGATCAAGTTAACACTACACCTCTGATTGAAGCTTCGCCCTGATCAATCAGATGAATTAGGGTTTGAGATTCAACATGTTTGGAACGCCAAATAAGAGCTTCCTCATTCAATGGATTACATCACGGTCGATCGACGCCGAGCCGACCGAACATTGTTGATATTGTGATGCATGATGTTAATATTGAAGAAACAAAATTAGAAACTTTCGTTTGAGATTTGTCACTTTTCTCATGATCAGGTTAATACTACACCTCTGATCAAAGTTTCACCCTGATCAATCGAAAGGATTAGGGCTTAAGCAAGATGTTTGGAAGAGTGCTAAAGAAGAACTTCCTCATTTAAGGGATCACAACACGGTCAATCGACATCGAGCCGACCAAATATTATTGACATCATGATGCATGATGTTAATATCGAAGAAAAAAGTTAGAAATTTTGATTTTAGCCTTGTCACACTTCTCATGATCAAGTTAATACCACAACTCTGATCGAAGATTTACCCTGATCAATCAGACATATTATGGTTTGAGATCTAAGATATTTAGAAGAGCACCAAAGAAAAACTTGCTCCTTTAACAGATCACATCACAGTCGATTGATGCCAAGCAGAACGAACATAGGTGACATTATGTTGCATGATGTAAACAATGAAGAAAAGACAAAGGCAAAATGTTTGTTTTTAGCCTTGTCGCTCTTCTTTAGTATATAAACATGAAACCATCTTGAACTTAGAAGAATAAGTCATATTTTGAAGTTGAGCATGCCTAAGCAACAGTTTTAGGCACTCTTCTTTCTGATCATTCCTCTCGATCTAGAAGGATGGCTTATCTAGCCTAACTTTTTCATATATAATGGTGGCATACCTCCCTGCTCATATTCGATTGATCGAAGCTTGACCCAACGACAAAGGATCCGAATAATCTCATGGAGGACCGAATGAGTTTATCTGATGGCTTATCAAGCCAAACTCATTGAAGAAGGTTTGTAATGCATATTTGCAGAACCTTTTCACCATTTCCATATCCATATCATGATGTAATGATCGATCAGCTCTCATGGAGGATAGAATGAGTTTATCTGATAGCTTATCAAGCCAACTCACTGAAGAAGGTTCGTGACACATCTTTGCAGAATCTTTCCATTATATCCACATTTATATCAATGTGTGGTGATCGATCGACTCTTATAGAGGATCAAATGAGTTTATCTGATTGCTTATCAAGCCAACTCATTGTAGAAGGTTCGTGATGCATCTTTGCAGAATCTTTCCATTATATCCACATTCATATCAAGATGTGATGATCGATCGATTCTTATGGAGGATCGAATAAGTTTTTCTGATGGTTTATCAAGCCAAACTCATTGAAGAAGGTTCGTGATGCATATTTGCAGAACATTTTCATTGTTTCCACATTCATATCAAAATGTGGCAACCAAATAAGGATCAAAGAGGACTCCACGAGGAGGCTAATCTCTAGACAAAATGCCCACAGAATTCATATCTACCTCTGTGGGCCCCAGCTTGTTTGCAGAAGGCACATTACACTACTTCTAAAGCCTCTGATGACTAAAAGATAGAAAAAAAATAGTTGGCATTCAAGCCTAACAAAAAAATCTCGATAACTCATCATGCTGAGGGAATAACATGGCTAGCCTAACTCAAATGGTAATTGGTAAATGCACACTAATTTCATTAATAGCTGAGGGTTTGCCAAAAATCTTAAGAGACCTGATCTCACCTTTCCGTCCAAAATCTCTTACCAATTCCCGTCCATGGAATGGTAAGACCACATAGTTGTTTCCCCAACAAATTAATCACAGATCGAACCTGTCATGTTAATATTATACCTCTGGCATACCCCACTGTTAAATTAACATTATATCTCTAATAGTGATTTTACTTAGTTTCCCTAGCGGATAAAATTTCAATTTGTCACTTCTCTTTAATAGAGTGACAATTCCACAAAACTGCACAAATTGCAAAAATTCTTGGTCAAGTTAAATATCACACCTCTGACTAAAAGTGCTCATATCACAATATAAATCCCTGTTAAGTTAATATTATACGTATGATAGTGATTCTCTCAATTTTCTTGATGAAAATGAGACATTCGATGCTAAGTTAAATATCACACCTCTAACATCCAATTCATTGTTAAGTTAAATACTACACCTATAACAATGATCTTCCCTCGAGCTTTCTCATCGAAACCAGATGTCCAATACTAAGTTAATATCATACCTCTAGCATTCATCCTACTGTCAAGTTAACACTAAAACCTATAATAGTGATTTTTTTAGTTTTCTCAATGAAAATTTGATCTTCTTGATGCTAAGTTAATATCATACCTCTACCATTCATCCCGCTGTCAAGTTAACCTAAACCTGCGATAGTGAATTTCTCAGTTTTCTTAATGAAAATGAGATCTTCTTGATGTTAAGTTAATATCATACCTCTAGCACAAATCCTTGTTAAGTTAATGTTGCACCACTGACAATTCAATTTGTTCAAACTGCAAATTCAAACCTGTCACATTAACATTATACTTCTGACAGTAAAATTTTCATAAATCTTTAGTGGATCAAACTCCACTTGTTATTCTTATTAATAGAATAGTAAGTCCACAAAATTCGTTAAAATAATGAATTCAACTCTCGTCAAGTTAACATCACGCCTCTAAAAATAACATTCTCAAATTCCCTAATAAAATTACTGAACTTTGAGTTGCTATATTAATCTTCAACTGTTAATCTTCACCTCTAGCAATTAAATTCAATCTCTTTCATTTGTCTGATTTTCAAACACAAAAAGAAAATAAATACAAGATGAAGACAAAATAATCACTTTTATGATTCATATAAAAATGATAAAAGTGATACAAACACTCTCTCATTCAATAAGATAGAGTGTTACAAAAGAAGAGGAGATCTGCGTTTCGAATGACATCCGCATCAAGAGTGATCCCAACATGACCTTCGTGTTTCAAGCAAACGATACTTGTGTCCAGAAGCATCCAACGCGATCTTCGCGTTTCACGAGAGTCGCGTTTCAAACAAGCTCAACGTGAGGCTCGCATTCAGAAGCATCCAACGCGATCCCCACATTTCAAGCCAAACAAGAGTCGCAGTCGCGTCTTTAATAGATGAGATTCACTTTTTCAAGAAGACAAAGAACGATACTCGTGTCCTCATAAATAAGACTCGTGTTCTCCCTTCCAACACAGAAGTATGTCCCTACTTCTACAATCAGTTCAACTGTACATTGGCAAAAGTAATCGACAACTCTACCAATTCAATAGTACACCGATAAACAAACCAGAGTTCATAGCAAGTGCTAGACTGAGTTTTTAAGACACTTGTGATAATCTTCCTAGGAGGCTTCAAGCAGTTTAATAGTGAAAAACACCTAGAGGGGGGTGAATAGGTGTGAATGCTAATCTAATGATCTTTTTAAACTTTTAATTAAATGAGTGATGCAACGATCTCTCAAAACACGACTAAGAGCCGAATACCCCTTGCGAGGTTCTGAACTCCTTCCTCCCAATTCCCCTAGATATGGGTTAGAGGTGCGCAATGCAATCGTGTTGTATTGAGGTGTGATCGATCAATGCCAAGTATGATGATGAGAAATGAGATGCACACAATGTAACACAACAAGTATAGCAAGTAAAGTAAACAAGACAAGATTGCACAAGTAGAGGGTTAGTTCTCAAGCAAATAATTCAAGACAATATAAAGCAAGAGAAATGTAAAGCAAGAATAACGCAAAGGCAATCGCAAACAAGATGATTTGTTTCGAGGTTCGAGCACACTTGCTCTAGTCCCCGCCTTCACCTCCGTGAAGGGTTTCCACTATCCACCGAGGATGCCTTTACAATTGGTCTACCGAAGACCGAGCACCGAGCTCCACCGAATACAAAGGACCTCTACCGAAGAGGTTGCTCCACAAGAAGGAATTACAAGAACAAAGTGATCACAACTTGATCACTACACTTTTTCTCAATCTTTTACAAACACTCTCACTTCAATTTACAACTTCACTATAGAATGAGTATAGGATTTTTGGCTCTATGAAGTGTGGTGAGAAAACTTCAGTTGTAGAGTGATATAGAGAATCAAACACAACTGAAAAACAATCTTGAAAGAGTGGGAATTGAAAGCTTCAAACTATTTTTCTTTTCTCTTTTGAAAACAACAAAACTTGAGGAATTTTTCTAAGTGGTATGAAGGAGAGACTTCTCCTCTATTTATAGGGTTGAAAATAAGTTAAAAACATTTTCTTTTCACCTAATTCAACCTGCAAAAGCACCCCAACAACTCTCCAAAAGTCTGTTAAAACAGAAAAAGAAAACAGATTTTCAGAAAATCCCAAAGAGGAAAGAGCCGTTGCTATTTTGCAGGCTTGGCGGTCGACCGGTCCGGTCGACCGCCAGGCCAGCTGGAAGTAGCCGTTGGCTCCCGGTCGACCGGTCCGGTCGACCGGTCCGGTCGACCGAAAATTCCCGAGAGCAGAATGCTCTCTGTCGGTCGACTGGTCCGGTCGACTGACGGACATGCACAAACAGTGCATGTCCAGGCACAGCGCCGGTCGACCGGGCCGGTCGACCGATGTTGCCTGACACTGAAAAACAGGGCTGTTTTGAGTTAGAAAAATTTTGATAAATATTTTAAAAATACATATAGCTAAGTATTATGCAGAAAATAGTTTATACACATGTTTTAAACAAGTTTTTCAGGATATAAAGCTTTGGTACATGTATATATAAACTAAGGCATAAAACTTAGAAATAACCATTTTCAAAAACTATTTTCAAAACATAGGAAATACATGAAATAAGTGTGTGTGCAAATCCTAGAGCCAAATTTCCTATATTCAAACTTTAACATACTAAACTTACAAACTTCTAAAGGACTTCAAAGCTATTCTTCAAGGTGGGCTATCTTCACTTGATCTTCAATATTGCAACTTGAGCCAAATTGAATTGTCTTGAGTCCAAAAGCCTTGTATTTGAGTGAGAGTGCTTCTAGTATGATAATAAACCTGAAACACACTTAAACAACAATTGTTATTAGTACAAATAACTAATATGTTTTGTAATCATCAAAATACCCTAACTAGGGTGATTGTAACCTTGGGCCAACAATCTCCCCCTTTTTGATGATGACAAAACATATAGGTTATTGAAACAAAAACTCAAGGAAATGCTTGGAAAGCTCCCCCTCAAACAATGCTATGTATTTATCATGAATATGAAAAGCTATGTAAGCATACATAAGGCATTTAACAAACACAATAGTTTTTGTCCAAAAACTCAAGGAAACACAAACTTTCTTTTTCTTCATGAAATGAAACTCAAATAGTATCAAACTTAGAAAGTTTAAACTTGAACACTTATTTTTCAAATATCAACAAACTTACTTATTATTATTATTCTCCCCCTTTTTGTCATACATCAAAAAGGGTTAAAAACAAAATTATAATTTTAAGAATCTATAATACAAACATTCAACTCACCACAAATAAATGAAAATCTAGCATAATCTAGAGGTTTAGTAAAAATATCGGCAAGTTGAAAATCGGTAGAAACATATTCAATAACAATATCACCTTTCTCATAATGATCTCTAAGAAAGTGATACCTAATGTCAATGTGTTTGGTTTTACTATGTTGATTTGCATTCTTTGTCATGTGAATAGTACTAGTATTATCACAAAATATTTTAACATGATCAAAGTGTAAATCATAGTCAAGGAGAGTATGTTTCATCCAAAGAACTTGTGCACAACAAGCTCCGGCCGCAACATACTCCGCCTCGGCGGTTGATAGGGCTACCGAATTTTGCTTTTTGGAAGACCAAGATACAAGACAATTACCTAAGAATTGACATGTTCCACTTGTGCTCTTCCTATCTACCCTACAACCCGCATAGTCGGCATCCGAAAAACTCTTCATTTCAAATAATCCGGTTTTTGGATACCATAAACCCATTTCAATAGTACCCTTAAGGTATCTAATTATGCGTTTAACCGCTATTATGTGAGATTATTTAGGACAAGATTGAAAACGTGCACAAAGACAAACGGAAAACATAATATCCGGCCTACTAGCCGTCAAATAAAGCAAGCTACCAATCATGCTTCTATAAAGTTTAATGTCTACACTTTTACCTTGTTCATCCTTGTCAAGCTTTGTAGTTGTTGCCATGGGAGTTTTGCTTACTCTTGATCCTTCAAGCCCAAACCTTTTGATTAGTTCCTTTGTGTACTTGGCTTGATTGATGAAGATCCCATCCTTCCTTTGCTTGATTTGGAGTCCAAGGAAATAGTTGAGCTCCCCCATCATAGACATTTCAAATTCATCCTTCATGCATGACTCAAAAGCTTTGCAAAGAGATTCATTAGTAGAACCAAAAATAATATCATCTACATAAATTTGCACAATAAGAATGTCATTTTCTACATGTTTTGTAAACAAGGTTGTATCAATTTTACCTTTCTTAAAACCATTTGAAATCAAAAATGAAGAAAGTCTTTCATACCAAGCCCTAGGGGCTTGTTTTAAACCATAAAGAGCTTTATCTAGTTTAAAAACAAAATCCGGATGTGTAGGATCAACAAACCCGGGGGGTTGTTCAACATACACCTCCTCTTCAATAAATCCATTTAGAAAAGCACTTTTAACATCCATTTGAAATAATTTGAAATCTTTATATGAGGCAAATGCTAGTGTCATCCGTATGGCTTCAAGCCGTGCTACGGGTGCAAAGGTTTCTTCAAAATCGATCCCTTCGATTTGAGTGTAACCTTGGGCAACTAACCTAGCCTTGTTTCTAACTACATTACCCGATTCATCCAACTTGTTCTTAAAGATCCACTTAGTACCAATTGTTGGTCTATCGTGGGGCCTAGGAACAAGGTGCCAAACTTGGTTGCGCTCAAATTGATTGAGCTCCTCTTGCATGGCTAGCAACCAATATGAATCGGCCTCGGCTTCGAGCACATTTTTGGGTTCTATGTGTGAAATAAATGCAAAGTGGCCACAATAATCTTGAATTTTAGAGCGAGTAGTTACCCCTTTTGATACTTCACCTATGACGAGGTCCTTGGGATGATGAGGATTGAATCTCCAATCCTTAGGTAGTGGTTGAGTAGGCTCTACCTCATTTGTTTGATGTTCATTTCCTTGGGCCTCTTCCACTTTGGCTTCACTTCCATCATCATCCTTTGGCTTGTCTCCCATGGTAGAAGCATCCTCCAAGGTGACTTTCTCCAAGCCTTCATGCAAAGCATCTATTTCTACAACATTCTTAACAAACTTGTTAGATTCCTCAAACTTAACATGAATAGACTCTTCAATAGTCAAAGATGATCTAATGAAAACTCTATAAGCTTTACTAGTGTTTGAGTAACCTACAAAAATAGCCTCATAAGATTTAGGATCAAATTTTCCTAAATTATCTTTTGTATTTAAAACAAAGCATTTGCAACCAAAAACTTTAAAATAGGAAACATTAGGTTTTCTAGAAAAATACATTTCAAAAGAAGTTTTAGTAGTATTTTTACACAAGAAAACACGATTAGATATGTAGCATGATGTATTTACGGCCTCGGCCCACAAATAATGTGGTAGACCATATTCACTTAGCATTGTCCTAGCCATCTCTTGTAATGTTCTATTTTTCCGTTCAACTACTCCATTTTGTTGTGGAGTTCTAGGACAAGAAAGTTCATACTTTATTCCATGTTCATCACAAAAAGTGGTAAAGGGTTGGTTAATGAATTCACCTCCTCTATCACTTCTTATTCTCAAAATCGAAACATCTTTTTCTTTTTCAACTCTTTTCTTAAAAATTTGGAAATATGAAAATGCTTGGCTTTTATGTTCAAGAAAGAAAACCCAAGTAAATCTTGAAAAATCATCAACCAAAACATAAGCAAATCTATTCCCACTTAGACTTTTGGTTTGTGTTGGGCCAAATAGATCCATATGGATTAACTCCAAAGGACGTGATGTCATGATATCCTTAATTGACTTGAAAGAAGACTTAGTTTGTTTCCCAAATTGACATGCGTCACAAACTCGGTCCTTTTCAAAATTCAAACAAGGAATACCTTTCACCATTTCTGATTAGACGGGAAAGGTGTACTTATTATATGTATAGAATGTGATTGATGTACCCTTTCTTGTCTCCGCTATAGCCTAGGGCTATACCGAGTCGAACCACAGGGAGAGCTAGTGTAGAAACGTTACGGTACACGTGAGAAGATAAAACGAGAACTCTTCTATGTTTACAAGAATAAAGAATCAAAAGAAAAACAAAGAAAAGAAAGGATGGCTATGTTCATGGTGGAAATCGGGAGAAATCAAGATTGAGATGGATTTGAACTAACAACTAAAAAGAAAGTAAAATCAAGAAAACTTTGAATGAAAGAAATCCATGACTAGCTAACCTTAACTACCTTGCTAAACTAACTAAACTCCGTGATAGTGATGCGTGCCTCATGTTGATTCCTCGGCATGTATTTGTCTTGCTTGTGGTCTAATTACCTTCTCACTAGTGTGATGGGGGATCATTCTTGGACTTGTCTTGTAGCCTCCATAGATGGTCATCGGCCTACAAAATGGACTTTCACTAATGGAATCAAAAGAGCTACACTCAAGTGATGCAAATTAAAAAACATACAACATTCACTAATGGAAGTAGTGAAGTTATACATCAAATAGCATATTGGTGCTTCCATCTCCATGTTCCATCAAGGCACTAGTTCGAAGACTAGGCTCCAAGTGAGGCACACATGAATCATATGGAGAATTACAACAAAATCTTGCCAAGAAATGAAAAGAAACCCATCGGAGAAGAGAAGACCATACAAATTGCAAGATGAAGTAAAGCAATCACACATGAGCTAGAAGTTAGCAAGGTAGTAGTTAGCTAGTTCATGGAGAAGGAATTAGCTACTACAAGCCATTACAAAAAGAAAACAAAGCATGAATAAATTGCTAGAAATTAACAAAGCAAGTAACAAAGCAAAATAAAAGCAAGTGAAGAAGACAAACTAGAATCAAGCTCAAGTAGATATGTAGAGAATGGATCAATCCTTGTATAGCTCCAAGTTGTCACTCCTTGTTGATACAAGCTCTCTCTCTCATACAACTCTCTCTTGCAATGAAATCTAGGGAGGAGAAGATCCTAGAGAGAACTAAAAATCCTAAACAAAAACCTAACAAAATACAAGTTTACACTAATCTCTCTCTCTTCTCTGATCAGTCTTTGCTCGCAGGTGAAGGTGGAGTATTTATAGGCCCCAGCTGAAGGATCCAGAAGCAAGGTTGTTGGCGCAAAATCTGGGGCTCAACGGCCCCAGGATTGCCGCGGGGGCGCGGCATGGGCGCGGCAAGATCTGGGCCGTTGAGCCCAGATTTTCTGGTGGAGATCCGTTACAAAGTTGTTAGCCACGTGGACTACTTGGATTCTCTGTTTGTTGCGCGGATCTCTCTAGATCTGGATTGAGATTTGGCTTTATCTTTATCTTTAATTAATCACTTAATTATTGCTAATTAAGTAATTAATTTGGCTAACTCTCCTTTAAGTATGTACCTGCAAATATGTAGAGAAGAGGAGTAAAAATCACATATTTATATGTAATATGCATGGGAGTTATGATGTATAATATGCAATATTGTGTACTAATCACACCCCCACACTTATTCTTTTGCTCGTCCCGAGCAAAACAAAGAAAAGAAAAGAAAAACTAAGCTACAAGTTTATTACACCACTTTCGCAGGTGACGCGATTGCACTGAGCATGTGCAACAAGCCGTTAAACCTCTAGGTTACCCTAGAGGAGGAGTGTTGTCTCCTGAGGGTTTTCAGCGGATTACACCCACAAAATCCATAAAGAAAGAAGACAAATGTTAGTATTTTGAAAACGCATTTTGAATAAGAGACAAGTTTACGATCTATTTTTGCAAAAATATAAGTGATCCTAGGTCATAAGTCCACCTATAATCATTCTTTCTTAAACTAAGTATCCATGCAAGATCTTGTTTTCAATTAAGGTAAGAGTTCAAAATTGGATTGAATATTTTATCCTTCATAAAACCTAGATAATATGCACACCGTGCTCTGTGAAAATTTCTGGGATTTCAACTCTAACCATCAAGCCATTTATTATATTATTTTTTTTTTTTTTTCTTTTTCTTCCCTTAGTTTATTAGGCTTTCTAATTCACCCATGTAGCGAGCCTATAACCGATGACTCCCAAACCAGATGGTCTTAGGGCACCAGATGAGGAAACATCCCTCGGGTTTAAGGACTCGAGTGAAAAAGGCCACAAAACTAAGAGGGATTACTCTTAATCACCGTTAGGCGTGAATAATCATGCTTCTTGAGGCACAATTACCCAGCTTAATAGGTGAGATCACTGTTAGGCGTGAGTCATCATGCTTCTTGAGGCATAATTTCCCAGCTTAATAAGTGATCTTTTATTTATATATTTTTTTTTCTTTTTCTTTTTCTCTTTTTTTTTTTTTATATATATATATATGGCATTTTTGGTCTTTGTTTCCATCCCAAGAAAAGTGTAAGTGTAAAGTGCATATTATCTAAGGCAAAAAATGCAAGATAAAAATATCTCCTCAATTTTACTTACTTAGCCTATAATTTTCAAACAAGATCTATTACTTCAACTAGGTTTAAGATGTCATAATTAAGGCTTTCTTAATCTCTAAGATACATCTTAATTTTCTTAAAAATAGATCAAAACTTTGTCTTTTATTTCAAAAAGTTTTATTTTTTATTTTTATTTTTTTATTTATTTTACTAAAAGTAAAATCTAAAAGAAAATAGAAAATCTACAAAGAAAGATAAAATCTAAAAGAAAATAAAAACCTAAAAAGAAAATGAAAATCCTAAAAAAAATTGAAAAATCCTATGATCCTATGTTAGTAAACCCTCCCCCACACTTATTTCATGCATTGTCCTCAATGCATCGTGATATATGTATGCATGAAACAAAATGGAAGGGAAAGGAATTATTTACAAGGAATATACAAGTGTAACTCTCACCTGGGCTTTTGGTCGCTTCCCTCTGGCCCGTTTCCCATCGTTCCAATGTGTTCTCTTTCTTGAACTCCATTGGGAAACGGTCTGAATTGTTCTTACCCTAGGTGATTCCAGTTTCAATTTGTTATTTACATTCATACTCTTTCCACTACATCGTTCACACACAAAGTCCTTATCACCACTCTCACTCAGAATCTCATCACTTCCAATGTTAGAAATTTTAACTCCTCTCCATATAATTCTTCAAAGCTCAAGTCAACATCCGGAAGTGGACAATTAGCTAACTTACCCCGAGTTGACTCATCTAAACACATGATCTCTTCAGCAAACAAGTCTTCAAATGATATATCAATTGGAGGTTCAAATACAGTCTCAGTTGGCTCATTGAAAGTGAAAGTATCCAAATCAACTTTCCCCGTTTGAAAGGGTACTCGGATAAGAGAATCACAAGATTGTGACTCATCTTTTGGATCTTCACCTTCCTCCTCACAATTGTTACTAATAAAATTAACCTCAAATGTTTGATCTTTTGTTTTGTGAGGCTGTGTGTGGAAGACATTATGTTCATGTGTCATGTTACCAAAAGTCAACCTCATTGATCCATTCCGGCAATTAATGATTGCATTTGCAGTAGCCAGGAATGGTCGACCCAGAATGACAGGAATTTGTGCCCTTTGATTGGAATTTGACACTGGTTTTGTTTCAAGGACAACAAAGTCAACTGGATAAAAGAATTCTCCAACTTTGACCAGGACATCTTGAATTACCCCCTTGGGTTTAGTAACAGAGCGATCAGCCAATTGGATGGTCATTTGGGTCGGGAGAAGATCACCTAACCCCAATTGTTGGTACACAGAGAAAGGTAGGAGATTGATACTGGCCCCCAAATCAAGAAGTGCCCTATTTATTGTAGTCTGTCCTATGATGCATGAAATAGTGGGGCTCCCTGGGTCTTTATACTTAACAGGAATTGGACCAGTGAGCAACTCATTAATGGATGATGCAAGGAAGACTTTTTTAGGGACTTGGGTCTTCCTCTTCTTGGTGCACATTTCCTTCAAAAATTTGGCATATGATGGCACTTGTTGAATGGCATCAAGAAGAGGGACATTGATTTGGACCTTATTGAATGTTTCTTTTATTTTCTCCATGTGAGCATTTGACTTGTTATTTCTCAGCCTATTTGGATATGGAACTATAGGCTTGTATGTATACTCATCTACCTTTTCTTCACCCTTGGCCTTGGAAGTGGATGGCTCTGAACTAGAGGATGGTTTGTCAAAAGTTGGTGACATTGGGACATGAGATGTTGGCTTTGGTACTGGATGAGATTGTGGACTAGAAACCTTATTGTCAATTTGTTTACCAGATCTCAGGGTATGAATGGCATGACAGTGACTGGGTCCTGAATTTTCAACTTTGGGATTTAGCAATGGCTGGCTTAAGAACAGTCCTTTTTTATTCTCAGCCAATTGCTTGATCTGGACCTTCATTTCATTCAACTCCTGTTGCTGGTTCTTTGTTAAGGTTTCTATCATTTGTTTCAACTCAGATATTTCAGAATTATTTTGGGGTGGATGTTGAGGATATGGAGATTGGAACTGTGATTGGTCATATGGTGGTGACATATGATAAGACTGATAAGACTGTGGTGGACTGTGAGATGGATGAACATACAGTGAATTCTGATCGAAACTGGATGGATGAAACTGAGCATTGTACCGATGTGGAAGTGGTGGCATATGATGCTCAGTACCAGACTGACTCCATGAAGAATTTGGATGGTTCTGCCATCCTGACTTGTAAGTGCTGGAGTATGGAGGATGATTGGGTCTGGTAAATGCTGCATTCATGTTCTCCTGAAATGGGGGCTGATACAATGGACACTCCTCAACAACATGGCTAAGGTCTTGACATTTGGTGCAACCTGGTCTAATCAAAGGCAATGGGTTGACCTGGTTGACCACAGAATTCCCTATTGACTCAAGCAACTCTATCCTCTTCATTAATTGTGTGATCTTGGTTTCTGAAGCTAGAGAGGATTCTTTGGATTGTGTACCAGTTCTGGAAGTGGTGGAAGTGGATTTGTCAGGACAAGACTCCCACTGAATGGTTTTCTCAGCTAGGGTTTCAAAGAGATCCCACCCCTGATGTTCATCTTTTTTCAGGAATTCCCCTTGGCACATGGATTCTAAAAGTGTTTTCGTTTGGTAATCTAATCCATCATAGATAATCTGGCATAGCCGCCATTTCTCTATGCCGTGATGGGACATAGGGCTAAGAGGTCTTTGAAACGCTCAAGATATTTCCAGAAAGGTTCATTTTGTTCTTGCTTGAATTGCATTATGTTTTTTCTCATGAGGGCTGTTTTGTGGATTGAATAGAATTTCCTAAGAAAGACCTTAACAAAATCATCCCATGAAGATATGGAACTGACAGGAAGACTATAAAGCCATTTCTTAGCTAATCCTTAAGTGCAAACGGTATGAACCGTAACCTAACAGCATCCTCAGAAAGTTGGGATATTCTCATCATTTGGCATACCTCTTCAAACTCACGAATAAAGAGGTACGCGTCCTCAGACTCTAGACCATGGAAATGGGGAAGTGTACTAATGAATTGTGGTTTCAGCTCGAAGTGATTTCCATTTGGCTCGGGGAGAAGAATGCATGAAAGAATGGAGGTGCGAATCGGATAGAATCGATCTTGAAGTGAGACGTTGTTGGTCATGATGAAGTGGTTGTGGAAGTGTAAGTGTAGAAAGAATTAGGATCACAAAACCACTATTGTATATACAATCACAAACAACGTGCACCGATCACACCAGCGAAAAAAGAAAAATAACAAACAACAAAAGAAAAAAATCAATCCAAGCTTGTCTAGGGTTTCTGGTCCTAGATGACTCCTAAATAGACTGTCCACAGGAGGTTTAGTGTAGACCTTGACTATAAGCAAATCAGCCAGGGAAGGGTAAAGTCGTTGGGAGGTTTTCCGTCCGAAGACGTTCCTTAATTAAGTAACCAACAACCTTCGGGCTTTCGGCCCTCAACCCCTTTCCTAGACACCGATTTTACAGAAGTCAATTTCCAACACTTTTCCCCCTTAGGAAAATCTCCTAAGTGAGTCCGGATGTCCCTAGGGCCAACGTCTATCAAATTTTATTTACAAGCTTAGGATTGTGAGTACGTGGGGAAAATGATTTCCGGGCTAAGGAAAGGGTAATGACCTCCCCCACCTTATGTTATTTACAGGAATTGCCCTTAGAATAAATTCGTGCAAGTGTACGATGAAAGATAACAAGGATACACTCAAAGCATGAAAATCAAGCAAGAGTTTGTCCTAGTCTATATGCTATGCGAACACGTACCTTGTCCCACGCGCTCTTCAACAGTAAATTTAAAGTAATTGAAAGACACGTGCCTATAATGCAAGATGTCTAACAATTTTTTAGCAATTATCAACCAATTTCTTACTGTTGAATTAATTAACAGGAATACAGTGAAGTATACAGGAAATGAAGTATATAGGCAGCAGTATCTTGCAGAGCAGAAGCCCCTGCAAAAATTTGGTAAGTAGTGAACTCTAAAGTGCCGCGTTCCCACGGCAATTCTTGTGGATCCGCGGCACAATAGAGGGATCCTGGGCTCTGCTTTCTTGAGCAGAGGCCCAGGTCCACTTATATGATTCTGCTGTGCAAATATTTCTGAATCTTCAACCTGTACCTGCAACAGAGAAGATATATCGTTTAGTTTCTCACTTTTAAAAAATACCGTCGCTCTCCCCGGCAACGGCGCAAAAATTTGATTAAGACTAAGAAGGGTGTACTTATTATGTGTATAAGAATGTATTGATGTACCCTTTCTTGTCTCCGTTATAGTATAGGACTATACCGAGTCGGATCTCAGGGAGAGCTCGCGATGGAAGCTTTCACGATACTAGTGAGAAGAGGAAACGAGAACTCTTCTATGTTTACAAGAATAAAGAATCAAAAGAAAAACAAAGAAAAGAAAGGATGGCTATGTTCATGGTGGAAATCGGGAGAAATCAAGATTGAGATGGATTTGAACTAACAACTAAAAAGAAAGTAAAATCAAGAAAACTTTGAATGAAAGAAATCCATGACTAGCTAACCTTAACTACCTTGCTAAACTAACTAAACTCCGTGATAGTGATGCGTGCCTCATGTTGATTCCTCGGCATGTATTTGTCTTGCTTGTGGTCTAATTACCTTCTCACTAGTGTGATGGGGGATCATTCTTGGACTTGTCTTGTAGCCTCCATAGATGGTCATCGGCCTACAAAATGGACTTTCACTAATGGAATCAAAAGAGCTACACTCAAGTGATGCAAATTAAAAAACATACAACATTCACTAATGGAAGTAGTGAAGTTATACATCAATAGCATATTGGTGCTTCCATCTCCATGTTCCATCAAGGCACTAGTTCGAAGACTAGGCTCCAAGTGAGGCACACATGAATCATATGGAGAATTACAACAAAATCTTGCCAGAAATGAAAAGAAACCCATCGGAGAAGAGAAGACCATACAAATTGCAAGATGAAGTAAAGCAATCACACATGAGCTAGAAGTTAGCAAGGTAGTAGTTAGCTAGTTCATGGAGAAGGAATTAGCTACTACAAGCCATTACAAAAAGAAAACAAAGCATGAATAAATTGCTAGAAATTAACAAAGCAAGTAACAAAGCAAAATAAAAGCAAGTGAAGAAGACAAACTAGAATCAAGCTCAAGTAGATATGTAGAGAATGGATCAATCCTTGTATAGCTCCAAGTTGTCACTCCTTGTTGATACAAGCTCTCTCTCTCATACAACTCTCTCTTGCAATGAAATCTAGGGAGGAGAAGATCCTAGAGAGAACTAAAAATCCTAAACAAAAACCTAACAAAATACAAGTTTACACTAATCTCTCTCTCTTCTCTGATCAGTCTTTGCTCGCAGGTGAAGGTGGAGTATTTATAGGCCCCAGCTGAAGGATCCAGAAGCAAGGTTGTTGGCGCAAAATCTGGGGCTCAACGGCCCCAGGATTGCCGCGGGGGCGCGGCATGGGCGCGGCAAGATCTGGGCCGTTGAGCCCAGATTTTCTGGTGGAGATCCGTTACAAAGTTGTTAGCCACGTGGACTACTTGGATTCTCTGTTTGTTGCGCGGATCTCTCTAGATCTGGATTGAGATTTGGCTTTATCTTTATCTTTAATTAATCACTTAATTATTGCTAATTAAGTAATTAATTTGGCTAACTCTCCTTTAAGTATGTACCTGCAAATATGTAGAGAAGAGGAGTAAAAATCACATATTTATATGTAATATGCATGGGAGTTATGATGTATAATATGCAATATTGTGTACTAATCAATTTCCTTTGTGTTTAACCTAGAAATGTGATCAAAAGAAATATGCCCTAATCTCCTATGCCACAACCAAGAGTCATCATCGAGGGCTTTCAAACAAGTAATATTACAAGACATATTTAACATATCAATCATATAAACATTACTTTCACGAAAACCGGAAAATACACAAACATTAGAAATTCTATCAATAACTTTACAAGCAACATTAACAAAAACAACATCAAAACCTTTATCACAAAGTTGACTAACACTCAAGAGATTATGCTTGAGGCCATCAACTAAAACTACATTTTCAATTAAAGGAGAGGTGCCAAGTTTTACATTACCAATACCGATGATTTTACCCTTGGCGTCATCTCCGAAGGTGACGGTGCCACCTTCATGATATCTTAATAGGGTTGCAAAGTTGTTGATGTCCCAAGTCATGTGCCTTGAGCAACCACTATCAAGATACCACAAACCTCTACGTCGTTGGGCTTTGGAAAGTACCTACATCATTTAAAACAATTGTTGACTTTGGTACCCAAACTTTCTTGGGTCCTTGAAAGTTAGTGTTACGAACCCAAACATTATGATGTGATGCACTTAGTCTATCATAATAAAAATTAGCTAAGTGTCCTTTCCGTCCACAATGTGAACATGAGTACACTTTTCTATACATGAAAACATGATGTGTAGTGTGAGCATGTTTTGGGGTTTTGCCATGTTGTTTAGGTTGTGTAGCATGAACATGAACATGAGCATGAGCATTTTTCTTTGGGGCTTGTTTCTTAGGAAACATAGCCTCAATTTTCTCTTGTTAAACTCACAATCTTTCAAAACAACACTTAATGAATCTAATCTTTCCTTAAGCATAGAAACTTCATTTGAGTCAATTAGTGGGGCCTTACCTTTGCAAGAGATCTTATATTTTTCAAAATCATTTTTGTAGTGGCCAAAGTGGAACCAACTCATCCTTTTCTTTTGTAAGAGTAAAAACTTGAAGACTTAAAGATTCATTTTCCTTTTTCATTTTAATATACTTTTTCTTTAAGAAATTATAGTTTTGTGACAACTCAACAAAAGCCTCTTCTAACACATCCATAGAAAGTTCATTATCATGAGAAGGGGAAGAGGTTACCTTGCTTGTGCCTTCATTAGCCATGAAGCACATGTTGGTGGTGTCTATCTCTTCTTCGGATTCGGTCTCCGAATCCCAAGTTGCCTTCATAGCCTTCTTCTTGTAAGGCTTCTTTGAAGTGGAAGGCTTTGCTTTTTCCGGACACTCCGCCACAATGTGTCCCGGTTTTTGGCAATTGAAGCATATGATCTTTCTTTCTTCTTTGCCTCCTTGCCATCTCCTTCTACCTTGGTACTTCGCCTTGTTGTACATCCTCCGGACATTCTTAACAAGGAGTGAGAGCTCCTCATCATCTTCTTCTTCATCATCTTCATCGGAGTGTGTAGCTTGACTCTTGAAGGCGATGGTCTTCTTCTTGGTAGGAGCCATGTCCTCCCTTACTTTCCTTTCCATCTCATGGGTTTTGAGGTTCCCAATGAGACCTATGAGCTCCATCTCTTCATTGTCATTGAGTTCCTTCAAGGTTGTAGCTTTAACTTCCCATGAAGGAGGAAGAGCCCGGATGATCTTCCTTACTCTTTGATCATTGTTGATATCTTCACCTAAAGAAGAGAGTCCATTAGTAATCTTGGTAAATCTTGTAACCATATCATCTATGGTTTCATTGTCTTGCATGCTAAATGTTTCATATTGAGACCGAAGAAGGTCAATCTTAGCCTTCTTTACTTGTGAGGTCCCCTCATGAGTGACTATCAAGTGTGACCAAATCTCAAATGCGGATTTGCAATGTATAACCCTAGCTATGTCATCATCATTTAGGGCTTGAAGAAGTGCATAGTGAGCTTTGGCATTGGCATCGAATTCCTTAGTCTCTATTTCGGACCAAGTGGATTCGTCACCGGGGGTACACTAAGGACTTAGTCACTGCCTTTGCAACTCGGCTACCTAGAGATTGCAAAAACACGGTCATCTTAACTTTCCATATGGGAAAGTTAAGTCCATCAAACTTAGGAGGGGTTTTAATTCCATCGGCCATTTTTACTAAATGAGTATGAATGAAATGATTAGCAAATTAGGATCTTCTCTAAGGTGGTTAAACCAAATCTAGAGTCCAAGCTCTGATACCAATTGAAAAAACACCTAGAGGGGGGGTGAATAGGTGTGAATGCTAATCTAATGATCTTTTTAAACTTTTAATTAAATGAGTGATGTAACGATCTCTCAAAACCCGACTAAGAGCCGAATACCCCTTGCGAGGTTCTGAACTCCTTCCTCCCAATTCCCCTAGATATGGGTTAGAGGTGCGCAATGCAATCGTGTTGTATTGAGGTGTGATCGATCAATGCCAAGTATGATGATGAGAAATGAGATGCACACAATGTAACACAACAAGTATAGCAAGTAAAGTAAACAAGACAAGATTGCACAAGTAGAGGGTTAGTTCTCAAGCAAATAATTCAAGACAATATAAAGCAAGAGAAATGTAAAGCAAGAATAACGCAAAGGCAATCGCAAACAAGATGATTTGTTTCGAGGTTCGAGCACACTTGCTCTAGTCCCCACCTTCACCTCCGTGAAGGGTTTCCACTATCCACCGAGGATGCCTTTACAATTGGTCTACCGAAGACCGAGCACCGAGCTCCACCGAATACAAAGGACCTCTACCGAAGAGGTTGCTCCACAAGAAGGAATTACAAGAACAAAGTGATCACAACTTGATCACTACACATTTTCTCAATCTTTTACAAACACTCTCACTTCAATTTACAACTTCACTATAGAATGAGTATAGGATTTTTAGCTCTATGAAGTGTGGTGAGAAAACTTCAGTTGTAGAGTGATATAGAGAATCAAACACAACTGAAAAACAATCTTGAAAGAGTGGGAATTGAAAGCTTCAAACTATTTTTCTTTTCTCTTTTGAAAACAACAAAACTTGAGGAATTTTTCTAAGTGGTATGAAGGAGAGACTTCTCCTCTATTTATAGGGTTGAAAATAAGTTAAAAACATTTTCTTTTCACCTAATTCAACCTGCAAAAGCACCCCAACAACTCTCCAAAAGTCTGTTAAAACAGAAAAAGAAAACAGATTTTCAGAAAATCCCAAAGAGGAAAGAGCCGTTGCTATTTTGCAGGCTTGGCGGTCGACCGGTCCGGTCGACCGCCAGGCCAGCTGGAAGTAGCCGTTGGCTCCTGGTCGACCGGTCCGGTCGACCGACCCAAAAGGAGGAAACACAGTTTCCTTCTTCCGGTCGACCGGTCCGGCCGACCGAAAATTCCCGAGAGCTGAATGCTCTCTGTCGGTCGACTGGTCCGGTCGACCGACGGACATGCACAAACAGTGCATGTCCAGGCACAGCGCCGGTCGACCGGGCCGGTCGACCGATGTTGCCTGACACTGAAAAACAGGGCTGTTTTGTTAGAAAAATTTGATAAATATTTAAAAATACATATAGCTAAGTATTATGCAGAAAATAGTTTATACACATGTTTTAAACAAGTTTTTCAGGATATAAAGCTTTGGTACATGTATATATAAACTAAGGCATAAAACTTAGAAATAACCATTTTCAAAAACTATTTTCAAAACATAGGAAATACATGAAACAAGTGTGTGTGCAAATCCTAGAGCCAAATTTCCTATATTCAAACTTTAACATACTAAACTTACAAACTTCTAAAGGACTTCAAAGCTATTCTTCAAGGTGGGCTATCTTCACTTGATCTTCAATATTGCAACTTGAGCCCAAATTGAATTGTCTTGAGTCCAAAAGCCTTGTATTGAGTGAGAGTGCTTCTAGTATGATAATAAACCTGAAACACACTTAAACAACAATTGTTATTAGTACAAATAACTAATATGTTTTGTAATCATCAAAATACACTAAACTAGGGTGATTGTAACCTTGGGCCAACAAATAGTACACTCATGAAGACCAGATCCAGATAAGATTAGGCTCAGTACATCTTGAAAGATTGTCAATCCAATCATGGGAGCACAAAATCAACTAAAGTCCAAATTATTCTGAAATCTGTCCCAGTCAATCGGAATGTCAAAAACTTTAGAGGGGGTTTTGTACGCTGTCTAAAAATCATTAAGGTCATCAGACTCGGACCTCGCTTTAATGCGAAGGTCGTGTTTCAACTAAAACACGGACCTCGCATCCAAAGAAAAACAGAGACTTCAGACGCAGGTTTGAGGAACTCCGCGTCTCATGTGAGTCTAACCAACTCTGTGCCCTACTTCAAATGCAAGTCTGAATAACTTTGTGTCTCATGTGAGTCTGAGCAACTCCACATCCTACTTCAAGCGCAGATCTGAGTAACTCTGTGTTCCACTTCAAATGCGGGTTTGCCCAACTCCGCGTCTTGCACCTCACGCGGGTCTGAGCAACTCTGCGTGCTGACTGAGGCATCCCTTCTATAACAAACAATACGAGGTCCGCGTTCAGCATGAGACTCGCGTTTCTATTATAACTGATTCCATTACCAATATTGAGGGATTTTAGGGGCAATTATACCTCTATGACTCTTTATAAATAAACTGAGGAGCTATGACTGGGGAGAGGACTTTTGGAGGCCAGAAAAGAGAAGGAAGCTTTTTGAGAGTTGAAATTCTCAAATTAAAAGCTTCTTGCCTTTTCAAAGGTCCAGGGAGAGAGAGAAAAAGAGAAATTAGTAGGCTCTAAATACTTAGTGTGTTAAGATAGAGCTCCTCTCTGATTACATTCGAGAGCATCCAAAGAGAAGCTTGTCATTCGGCTAGTCAACAGAGAACAAGAATCACTCTCCATTGACACATATAAGAACCCAGCCTTAAACAAATGAGTGAATTAGTTATTTTCTCCTCTTTATAATCAGAATTATTCTGTTGTAATCTTTCATCCTCTCAAAGAAATTTTACTTCACACTATTTTTTTGACCAAACACTCGCTCGACTCATATATCTGGGTATGCGTTTTAACATACAATTCAACCCACATATATCCATATATGAGTAAGTCAAAGTTGTTACTGGAAACTGATGAAGAACTAATGGATCATATTTATAGTGGGTCGCGCCTATGCCCGGGACAACGACCTATATGATTCTGACTTCTTCCAGGGACTTACATTTCACCCCACATGACACTTCACGGGGACTTATATCACACCCACATGACACTTTAGAATAATAATCCATTATTATAAATACGACATCACACTAGCATCCATTAGTTCCCCCGACTCGTCATAAGTTATCCTTTTTATAGTTAATTATATAATTATCCGTGTCGAGAATAAACAGGGGCATGTCAGAAGTATCAGAGTACAGTTGTATTGGAGTATATCAGGATATCAGTTGTTACATTCCTATAATGTGATAATCATAAGCCAAGTGGTAAGCATGGCAGATGTCAGGTAATTACATGTAGGTATCAGGCATCATATGATAATGTGCATGTGTTATGTGATAATAGGCAGGTGTCTGGTGTCAAGTAACAACATGATAAGTGTTAGCATATCTGGTGAAAGCATATCAAGCGATAAGCAAAGCAGATATTAAATGTCGCATAACAAAATACGGGAAAATAGTACCAACTAACGGTCGGTACGAACATCGAAAAAAAATACAGTCTTTGAAAAATAGTATAAGTAAAAGTTTCAAACTCTTCACAACCATTAAACAAAGAATTAATTAAATTATCAAGCAGGCAAGTGGGTAAGCAAGCAAGCGAACATCCAAGTGCAACTAAGTAAAGCTGGAGCGAAGCTAATGTACAACACTAGACGCTATCAAGCTCGGTGTGGTTATCGCTCTCGGCACAGCTAGATGCACATGGTGAAGTGAGTGTATAAATGCTATGTCTTCGCACGTGATGAAGCCACGCTCACAGAGTAACTACGCTCGAAAGGAGTTATCGGTAAAGTACTGAGTACTAAACTCGCCTACCAAGGCGGAGCATGAAGAGCCCAAAGGCTGATGGGGCTAAAAGGCCGTATAGATACCTGCATAAAATGTTAGTACCACAAAACACAAATTAAACAGCGCTAGGCGCTAATAAGAGACCGAGAACGGTCTAAGCACAATTCCTTACAACTACCAAGAAACCTAAATAGTACAAGGCATATCGCCTATTGAATAACCTCAGAAGTGGGCTGTACCTACAGAAATCGAGTGAAAGTTCATCCTAAAACTTAGCTTTACACGGCAAAAACTCGGACATTCCCTTATCAAGATCCAATAGAAGGCGAGAATAAGGGAAGACACGAGTGCACTAACGGTATCGGCAAAGTTAAAAGGAAAGTCTATAACTTACAATAACAAGCAAAGTACACAACCCATAGATCATCAAATACTCATTAAGTATAAAGTATAAGAAAGTAAATACTTGTAGGTAAATTAGACTTAGAACCCTCATCTTAAGATGCCATAGCTCTTATTTGCACAAGGCTTGTTTGACACTATTAACTCATGTTGGTTATCAATCAAGTATTAGAAATTAGTGGGTTAGTAGTTAGTTAGCCATGCTATAGAAAAGTTAGTTAGCCATAAAAGTAAAAGAAACAAAAAAGGAAAAGAAGTGGAGGAAGGGAGTTACACTACAAGAAAACAAAAGAAAAAAAAAGTTAAAGAAAGGAAGTTACACTACAAGAAAACAAAAGAAAAAAAATTAAAGAAAGGAAGTTACACTACAACAATGTAAAAGAGAAGAAGTAAAGAAGAAAGAAGTTACACTACAACAAGGAAGCAAAAGTGAATGGAAAAGACAAGCAAATGGAAAGAAGGAAGAGAAGTAGTACTTGTATTATCTTGTCACCTTTCAAATATAACACTTACACACTCTCTCTTTCACTCTAATGGCTAAAACTAAAACTAGAAGAAGTAAACTAAAGCAACTACAATCCTAGCAACAAAACACAAAAATACAACTCTATTCTCTGGATCTGCTCAAACTGAAGACCCCTGGGGGCTATTTATAGGCACCAGGGAAAGGGGACCACGTGAGCGGCACGTGGCCTAAAGCGCAGGCGCGCGCGCCCAAAGGGCCGTGTTTCCGCGGCCCTGCCAGTGCGGCGCGCGCCTGGCTTTGGGCAGCGCGTCGCCCAGACTGTCTTCTAATGCCTTGATCTTCTGGATTTGCGATTTGATACCCTGAGCTGACAAAATCTTCATCCTAAAGTCAATGGCTACTTGGTAGGCTTTTAATCACCAATTAAATGGTGATTTAGGTCTTCTTCTTCATTTGCCCATCATGGACCGAGGATCAAGCAAGCAAGGTTTTATTAGCAAAATTTTACATGAAATAAATATGAGAATGTGATGAAAATTATGCAAAATTAGAGACTAATCACATCCCCACACTTATCATTTTGCTCGTCCCGAGCAAAACAAATAAGAAAATTATTATACCACTTTTGCAGGTGATGTGATTGCACTGAGCATGTGCAACAAGCCTTTAAACCTCTAGGTTTCCCCTAGAGGAGGAGTGTTGTCTCCTGAGGGTTTTCAGCGGATTGCACCCACAAAATCCAGTAAGTAAAGAAAAGAAATTAGTTGTTAGAAAGAATTGTTCTCTCTCTTTTTTTTTTCATGAAAAAGAACTTTCAATCATCTAAGTAAAAATGACTGAATGATGTAAGAATTAGGTTTAACCCTCATAAGTCCTCTTATATTTTAGCCTTCATAAAAGAAGAAATAATGGTTTTTCTTTAAATTTAGAAAGGATCTTGTACTTCTAACTCATTCTTTTATTTTGCTTTAGATAGATATGCATAATGTGTAAGTGTGATGTGCTTGGGATTTTTCAACTCAACTTTGAATATTATTTAATTTTATTAATATTTACTTATTATTCTTGGTTCCATTAGGCTTTCTACTTCACTTATGTAACACATATCAAACCGATGACTCCCAAACCAGATGGTCTTAGGGCACCAGGTGGAAAAACACCTTCAGGTCAAATATGCAAGTGGAGTAGGCCACGAAATCAAGATTTATTTATACATTATTGTATATAGAATTTTTTTTGGCGTGAGTAATTATGCTTCTTGAGGCACAATTATCTTGCTTTTCTTTTCTTTTTTTTTTCAGAGTTGTGTCTCTAAATCTCAAGAATGTGTGTGTGGGTTATGCATATTCTACTAAGGCTAAATAAACGGTATAAGTTATTTTTCTTATCCCTTCTAACTTTTAGTCAAACCAATCTTTCTTATTTATTTAGGCAAAAATAAAGATTCATTAATAAGGTTCCCGTAATTCTTACAATCTTTTGGTATTTTTATAAAGAGTATGAAATTTCTTTTCAATCTGGAGATTTTTTTCTTTTTTTTTGAAAGAAAAAGAAAGAATAAAAGGAAAAAGAAAAAGTGTTAGCACCCCCCCACACGCCTATCTAATGCATTGTCCTCAATGAATGCATATGGAAATGCAAATGCAATAAATAGGGGGAAGAAATGATGTCACCGTCTTCGTGGACTCGGGCCGGCCAAGTATGAATAGGCTAAAGAAATGTCAAAAAGAATGTAGAAGGGGTAAGCATATAAACAATTTTTTTTATTTTTTTATTTATTTGTTGTGGTTAGATGTATGACGGGGCAAAAAGAGTCAGCACACTATCATCCGGAGTCATAGGCTCATTGGTCAAGAAGGGTTTTAGTCTTTGCCCAATCACTTTGAATTCCGTGTTGTTCTTAGGGTCTGCAATAAGCACAACACCGTGTGGAAAAACAGTGCGCACAATGAACGGTCCCGACCAACAAGTTGTTAGCTTCCCCACGAAAATATGAAACCTAGAGTTATACAGCAGGATGTTATCTCCCGGTGCAAAGTTTTTCCGGTTATGATTTGGTCATAGAAAAGTTTAGTCCTGCTCTTGGTGATTCGGGCATTCTCATAGGCTTCATTCCGTATCTCCTCTAATTCTGAAATCTGCAGTCTCCTAAGTTCATCGACCTTGGTCAGATCAAAGTTGAGTTGCTTATTGCCCAGAGGGCCCGGTGTTCTAACTCTGCTGGCAGATGACAGGCTTTTTCAAACACGATTCTATAAGGAGACATCCCTAGAACTATCTTAAAAGCAGTGCGGTAAGCCCACAATGCATCATTGAGTTTAACCGACTAATCCTTTCTGTTTTGTCCGACAGTCTTTTCCAGAATGAGCTTGATCTGTCGGTTGGTGACTTCGACCTGCCCATTTGTCTGGGGATGATATTTGATGGAATATTTTTGCATCAGAGCTTAAAAAACTCTGTTGCAGAAATGTGATCCATTATCACTAATTATCGCTCTAGGGGTTTCAAATCGGGAGAAGATGTTCTCTTTGAGAAATTTGACAACCACTTTGTTGTCATTCGTTTTAGTTGGCACAGCTTTTACCTACTTAGAGACATAATCTACAGCAACTAAAATGAACTGGTTGCCAAAGGAATTGGGGAATGGCCCCATGAAATCGATACCCCAAACATCAAAAATTTCAACTTCAAGGATCGGGTTCAGGGGCATCATGTCTCTTCTTAAAATTTTTCCAATTTTCTGACAATTTGCGCATGTCTTGCAAAAATGATATGAGTCTTTGAACAAAGTGGGCTAGTAGAACCCACTTTGTAGAACCTTCTCTGCAGTCTTGCGGGGACCGAAGTGTCCTCCGCATGCAAGGTCATGGCAAAAGTTGAGCACACTCCTCTGTTCCTCCTCTGGTATGCGACGTCTAATAATTTGGTCGGGACAATACTTAAAAAGATATGATTCTTCCCAGAAGAAGTACCGTACTTGGGCAAAGAAGCGGTCTTGGTCTTGCTTTGTCCAGTCAGCGGGTAATTGTCCCGTGGCCAGGCAATTAACAATGTCCGCATACCAGGGTTCCTTAAGAATGGCTAGGATGTTCTCGTCTGGGAAATCCTCGTTGATCAGAGCTTGGATGGTTGGTGCATTCGGAATTCGTGAGAGATGATCAGCGACCACATTTTCTATACCTCGTTTATCCCGGATTTCTAAGTCAAATTCTTGAAGTAAAAGGATCCACCAAATTAGTCGAGCTTTTGCTTCCTTTTTTGTCATGAGGTATTTCAGAGCCGAGTGATCCGTAAAAATCACCGTCTTCAAACCTAACAAGTAAGGCCGAAACTTCTCTAATGCAAAGACAACGGCTAAGAATTCCTTCTCCATCATTGTATAATTCTGTTGGGCGTCATTCAAGGTCCTACTGAATAGTAAATCACGTGCTGCCTATTATCGATGTGCTGTCCTAGAACTGCGCCAATAGCAAAATCAGATGCATCACACATGATTACAAACGGTTGGGCCCAATTAGGAGTAGAAATAATAGGCGCAGAAATAAGTTCTTGCTTAAGTTTTTCCCATTACTTGAAACATTCATCGTTGAAATCAAAGGGCACATCCTTAGCGAGCAGGTTGGTTAAAGGCCTCGCGATTTTGCTAAAGTCCTTAATAAACCGTCGGTAGAACCCAACATGCCCTAAAAAGAATCTAATATCCTTGATGCTTTTGGGTGGTGGAAGCTTAGCAATCACTTCTACTTTAGCCTTATCCACTTCTATGCCTCTCCTTGAAATCTCATGGCCTAAGACAATCCCCTGTCTCACATTAAGTGACATTTTTTCCAATTTAGAGTTAGATTCTTCTCAATGCATCTTTGTAGCACTAACTCTAGGTGATGAAGACACTGATCAAATGAATCTCCATAGATGGAGAAGTCATCCATGAAAATCTCAAGAAAACGTTCCACCATGTCAGAGAACAAACTAAGCATGCACCGTTGGAATGTTGCGGGAGCATTGCACAATCCAAAAGGCATGCGCCGATAAGCAAAGGTTCCGAACGGGCGGGTGAACGTCGTCTTTTCCTGGTCTTCTGCAGCAATGGGGATTTGATTGTATCCCGAGTACCCATCTAGAAAACAGTAGTACTCATGTCCAGCCAAACGCTCAAGCATTTGGTCGATGGAGGGTAGCGGGAAGTGGTCTTTACGGGTAGCTGCATTCAGCTTCCTGTAGTCGATACAAACACGAACCTTGGTAGGCAGTCTTGTTTGTACCAACTCTTTTTCCTCATTTTCTACCACCGTAAAGCCAGCCTTCTTTGGGACCGCATGAACAGGGCTAACCCATTGGCTATCAGAAATGGGATAAATGATCCCATTATCTAATAGTTTCAGAATTTCAGCCTTAACTGCCTCTTACATGAGAGGGTTAAGCCTGCGTTGTGGGTCCCTCCTAGGGGTTGCTTCATCGACTAAATGGATTCTATGTTGTACTATGGCTGGACTTATTCCCTTGATGTCCTTCATCGTCCATCCAATGGCTTCCCTATGTCTTTTCAGAATAGACATTAAGTTGTCCTCTTATTGCTCAGTCAGGTGTGATGCTATGATGACTGGCAAGGTGTCCTTTCCGCCTAGGTAGGCGTACTTGAGGTGTTTAGGTAAGGCTTTTAGCTCTAGGGAAGGTGTTGCTTCATTGGAGGCAATCTCTGGGCTTTCAATCCTAGGATGGGGTACACTTGGGCTTGATGCCCAATCCACTGCTGAATCTACGATCTGGTCTAGATTAAAATCCTCAGCCTCCAGATCAAACTCTTCCTCAGTTTCTATCTTCATGCTTTCCTCATGCTCACTGGTCAGGTTTTCAATAGAATTGACCTCAAACGTCTGATCATTAACATCCCTAGGTTGTCTTCCAAGATTGAAGACATTGACTTCCTTCGTCATGACTCCAAAAGTCAATCGCATGGACCCGTTCCTACAGTTGATTATGGCATTGGCTGTAGCAAGGAATGGGCGCCCTAAGATGACGAGAGTTTGAGACCTAGGATTGGACACAGGTTGGGTCTCAAGCATAATGAAGTCAACGGGGTAAATGAAATCCCCGACCTGGATGAGGACGTCTGTGATTTCCCCCTTCGGGATCTTCACAGATCAGTTAGCTAGCTGAATGGTGACTCGAGTTGGGCTTAGCTCACCCAACCCAAGTTGCTGGTATACTGAGAGAGGTAGCAAGTTGATACTTGCTCCCAGGTCAAGAAGCGCTCTACTAATTTCGGTCTGTCCTATGGTGCAGGAAATGGTGGGACATCTGGGATCCTTGTATTTCACCGGAATGGGACCAGACAGAATTTCGCTTATATTAGTGGCCAAGAACACTTTCTTGGGCACATTGGTCTTTCTCTTTTTCGTACACATATCCTTAAGAAATTTGGCATAAGCCGGGACTTGTTGGATAGCATCAAGAAGTGGCACATTCAATTTGACCTGGTTGAACATCTCTAGCATTTTCTCCATGTGCATATTCTTATTGTTGTTCCTAAGCCTATTGGGAAGGGGTGCTACATGCTTAAGAACTTGTTCAGCAGCCTTATCCTCGTGTGGAGCGGATTGGGAGGAACTAGCAGAGGTGGAGGCTGGAGTGGGATCAGGATGGACTGGACTTTTCTGTTGGTAGACCTGGTTATCTACCTTCTTTCTAGATCATAGTATGTGAACAGCATTGCACTGGTTAATCGATGGATCCTGAATTTCATATGCTTGATTGGAGGTTTTTGGGTTAACTAGTGGCTGACTAGGCAAAGTACCTTTTGGTCTTTCACTTAAGGAGCTAGCTAACTGGCTCATCTGCATTTCCAATCTCGATATAGCCTGTGAATGATTGTTCAGAGTTTGTCCCTGGTTTTGCATAAAAGTGGCTAGGGACTTTATGAAAGCCTCTATGCTCTCCTCCAATTTATTGATTTTCTTTTCCATTGGTGAGCCTTGGGAGGAGGAAGCTGGGGCTTGATTGGGAAAAGTTGGTGGAGGAGTAGGATGGTGAAAATTGTTGGAAAAATTAGGCCTGGGAGGATTATTTGGGCCCAGGAGAAATTGGAGTGATTTCTCCAGCCAAGATTGTATGTTTGTGAGTAGGGTTGTGTAGCCGCCGTGAATAAGCCGCGTTCAGGTGTTCCGGTGGCACTTGCTGGGTGTGGAAAACAGGGCACTCTTCAAAGACATGGTTTGGTGCCTGACAGTACGAACAACTCGGATTGTTAATTGGTGGTGGGTTGATCTGGTTGACATTGGCAGGCTCTTTAGTTTTCAGAGCCTCTATCCTTCTCATTTAGGTAGCAATCTTAGCCTCGGCAGCTATGGATGATTCTAGAGATAGGAGCCCTCCTCTTGAAGCTATAGATTGTGAATTCCTAGGTTTCTTCGAGGCTGGCTCCCATTGCAGGGTTTTCTCCGCTAAATCCTCAAATAAATTTCATCCCTGATTCTCATCCTTCTGCAAGAACCCTCCCTGACACATCGTTTCTAACAGGATCTTAGTCTGATAATCTAGACCATCGTAAAGAATCTGGCACTGACGCCATTTCTCCACGCCGTGATGAGGGCACTGAGCTAGGAGATCTTTGAATCGCTCAAAGTATCTCCAAAATGGTTCGCTCGGGTCTTGCTTAAACTGCATGATGTTCTTCCTAATGAGGGCAGTTTTGTGAATTGGGTAGAATTTCTTCAAGAAGGCCTTGACAAAATCATCCCAGGTCGTGACTGAATCTGCTGCCAAGCTGTACAACCATTTCTTAGCTAGGTCCTTTAGGGAAAAAGGGATGAAATGTAACCTAACGGCATCGTCTCCTAGCTGGGGTATACGCATCATGAGGCATACTTCTTCAAATTCTCTAACAAAGAAGTATGCGTCCTCTGATTCTAAATCATGAAATTTGGGAAGAGTGTTAATGAATTATTGGTGCTTTAACTCAAAATTATTGTTGTTTGTTTCAGGAAGTTTTATGCAAGATGGAAGTGAAGTTCTGATCGGGTAAAAATTATCCTGAAGTGATGCCATCACCGATTCTGGATGTAAGGGTAGAGAAGTGTTTCTTATTAATCTGAAAGTTGACGGATCTCTCACCCACTCTTACATGCAGCACACCACAAACAACGTGAAGACAACAAACAATCGAAAAAGAACTAAAAACAAATAAAAGAAAGAAAAACAACCACAAGTCTTATTCTAAGGTACCTGGACCTAGACGACTCCTAACTGGTCGATTCTCTGGGGAAGGTTGTTGCAAGAACTCGACTACAAGCTAATCGGCCAGGAAAGGGCAAAGCTCAGGGGGAGGTATCCGGGCGGAGCCACGGGCCTAATTATGCCAAACCACGGAGCTTTCGAGGCTTTACCTCTCAATCCACTTTCCTTAGACACCGATTTTGCAGGAGTATAGTTCTTGCAATTTCCAACCTCGGTTAATCTCTTAGTAAGTCCGAGATGTCCCTAGGGCCAACGTCTATTGATTTTTAGTTAAGGCTTAGGAAAATGTGATTGCACTTGGAGATGGTTTTTGGGCTAAGGAAGGATGATGAAATCCCCACCTTATCTTGTTTATTTTGGTTTTGCCTTTAAAGTCAATTGTGCAAGTGTACAGTTTATTCACAACAAGTTAACATTCAAAGCGGTAAATCACTTCAAAATGTTGGTCCTATTCTATATGAATGCACACGTACCTTTTCTCCAGTACTCTTCAACAGAAATTGAAATGAATTGAAATAGACACGTGCCCTAAATGCAAAAGTCTAATCCAAATTTCAATTAAGCAACATGCATAAGGTGAAGCATCCAAGGAAACTAAAAATTTAGAAAGCAATTTTTTTAGCGACTTTCGGCAACCCTGCAAACGAGTTTGTTAGTACTTCAATTGGAAAACTCGCTTTTACACAAATTTTTCCGAGGGCAAATGAATCTTCGCGCAATATCCTTGGCCACCTCTTTTGCTTTCCGTGATAGTGAGCTCCTTGATACTTCTCCTACACACAAAAACAAAGAACAATCTTTAGTATTGAACAACAAAGTCGTTCCGTCCCCGGCAACGGCGCCAAAATTTGATCGGCAAAAAGTAAGCACTAAAATAAAAGAAGGAAGTGTGGGTTGATGTTGTTGGCCCAAAGGCCTATCACCCTAGTTTTGATGATGATCAACTCATGAAGTTATGATTACTAATGATCTTGTGTTTAATTAGTGACAGATTCATTATCAAGATCTTAGTAGGTGTGGAGCTTCAACAAAGGATTTAAAGTCAAGTTGGAAGCTAGCACCGGTTGATTCACGAGCCTATGCATCAAGAACACATCTAGAGATGAGCTCGGTGGATTGCATTTGGACCAAGTCAAGAAGATGAGAAGCCTTCAAGTGAAGACTTCAAGAGGATGAAGACTTGTGTCTAGGTATAAGATTTTTTATTTGTTTTAGATAAAAATGTAAAGGATAGAATAGATTGGTAGATTGCTCAAGTCATATCACACACACACTCTTGATAGAATTATTTTCATGATAAAAATTTCATTTCATAAAAGATTTTCTTGTTAAGAAAAGATTTTCATTGTGACAAGATTCTATTTGGTTCTTGGTATTTCAAGTTTACATATCTTATATCCAAAACCAAGTTTAGTGCTTTATGTCAAAAACTAGATATTTCATCTTGATTGTGTAGTGGATCATATCCATACACACTATGCTTTAAAGTATATCTTGTTTTTGTATTTTGTGAAGTTATGGAAAAACAAGTTTTAGAAATACATGTTTTTAGAAAAACAGTTTTTATTGTGATTAAAACTATTTTTTAGATTTACTGTGAATTTATGGGATTTTTATTGAGTGAAAAGACCTATTTTCAAATCCCGTATCTATGCAAACTGTTTCAGGCTTCAGCGGTCGACCGGACCGGTCGACCGGGTCTGAAGTCGGTCGACCGGATCAGTCGACCGACGTGCACAGACGTGCACGCCTGTGTGCACTGGAGAACGGTCGACCGAGCCGGTCGACCGCTTCAGAGAGCTTTGCTCTCAGGAAATCTCGGTCGACTGGGTCGGTCGACCGGAGGCTGCAACGGTCGGATTTTGACCGTTGCCGGTCGACCGGACCGGTCGACCGGAAGCTCTGACAGAGCCCAACGGTCAGATTTTTCTGGCCTCTATAAAAGGGGGTTTTGTCATTATTTTAAGCCAAGATTTTTGGAGACCGTAGAGCCTGTTTTCTCATATTCATTCCAGAGGTTTTTCTCCACAAAAATAGTGAGCTAATACTTCCAATCAAAAGGGAAGATTTTACAAGAGTGTTTATTGTGATTTCTTGAGATTTTCACCAAAGATTCTTTCCTTGCTTTCTCACACAAACACTTGAGCATCCATTGAGCTATTCATCCTATAGGTGTTGTAGTGAGAGTTTTGTAGGTGATCAAGTGTTTAGATCACCAAGATTTCATCTTGTTCTTTGAGGAGACGGGCAAGTGTGCTCGTTGTGGTGTGGAGTTCGGGTGTGAACTCTTGTAGTGCGAGGTGCGGCCTCGGCGAGTCGGTGGACTTGCGTGTGTAAGGGACTTGGGAGTCCGAGGGATTGTAGGTGTTGCGGCACCAAGGAGAGATCCGGTTGGATCGTGCATAGTGGAAATCCTTCGTGTGTCGAAGGCAGGGATGTAGAGCAAGTGTGCTCGAACCTCGAAACAAACCCTTTGTGTTTGCGATTGCTCACTCTCTCTCTCTCTCTCTCTCTCTCTCTCTCTCTCTCTTTTTCTCTTTTATATCTTGCATTCAATTATTGTCTATCTTTATATGCTTGATATATCCTTGTGCTTAATTGTTACATAATTGCTTGGGATTGATTGTCTAACACTTGTATTCAACCAAGAGAGCCAACGCGGCACCTCAACCCATTCAAGGGGAATCTAGAGGAGTTTGTCCAGAGCCTCGCAAGGGGAATTCGGCAACACTCTTGTGTTATACATAAGTGTTTAATTAAAAGAAGTTTGATTTGGTCAACTTAGTTTTAATTCCGTATTATTTGTTCATAAGTGACCATTAGATTAGCCATCACCTATTCACCCCCCCCTCTAGGTGATCTTACAATTGGTATCAGAGCCAAGTGCTCTTGATATTAGGTCTAACAACCTAGAGTTAAAGATCCTCATTTTTAGGCTAATCACAATATTTTGTACACACACCATGGACTTCATGTCATCACTCACCTTTGACATCCTTAACATCCAAATTTGGAAGGTTAAGATGTCATTGTACCTCAAAGCCTTAGGATTTCATGTCTATCTTGCCACTACTAATAATGCTTATTCTTTAGATGGTAAGAACATTGAGGCTAATGCAAAAGCCCTTCATGCTATTAAGTCAACCCTAAATGATGATTATTTATCTAGGGTTTCTAATGTTGAATCGGCTTTTGTAGTATGGAACATCATCACCTCCCTCGGCGAAAAAGATCTATACTATGCGGGGAGCGATTCGGACGTTGGAAGCGACATCTCCAACGTATGCTATATGGTCCAAGGGGATAAACCCCTTGAGGTAACTTCCGAATCCGAGGAAGATGATATTATGTCATATGATGAGCTCAATTCATTTTGCCAATTATTGCTTGAGAAATATGACATGAAAAAGAAAGAAATTAAAAATTTGAAAAAGGAACTTGATTGCATGCATGTAGAACATGACTCTTTTAGAGATAACATTGCATGCTTAGAATTAGAAAATAATAATTTGAAAAAGGATTTTGATTGCATGCTTAAAGAAAATGATTCTTTTAAATCTAAGGTTGCATGCTTAGAAAAGGAAAATAAAGATTTGAAAAATGAGAATGTTTCCTTGATTACTAAATTGAATGATTTATGTGAAGGGAACACTATTTTGAAAAATAAGATTGATTTGGTGGAAAAACAAAAGGAAGAAGTTTTTCAAGAAAATAAATCTTTGAAAAGAAAATTTATTGAAAAAGAAAAAGATTTTGTTTCTCAAAAGAAAAAGAAAAATGATTCTTTATCTCATCATGCTTTTCATGCCACAACTAATGAGATTAAGAATTTGAAAAATAAAATGGAGAATTTGAGTTCAACTTTGAACTCTTGTGCATTCAATCATACTAGATTGGAATCCTTGTTTCAAAAGAAACAAGTTCCTCATACTCATGCACATCATCATCATGACCATGCTTATGATGCACATCATGCTCACACTCCCACTCATAAGTATGCTAAGGTGTACACATGTACACATTGTGGCCGCAAAGGCCATCTAAGAAAATTTTGTTATGAAAGATTAAATGTTCTTATTTTTGATAAAAATAAAAATGCTTGGGTTCCTTACAAGACTAACCCCATAGGACCCAAGAAAATATGGGTACCAAAACCCCCACCTTTTGCTTGTGATGTAGGTGAGGGCTCTCTCAAAACGTGAGAGGGATGGTACCTTGGTAGTGGATGCACTTGGACATGATGGACATACTTTTCGGTTGCATCGCTATCAAGGAGCTTTGGTGGATCAACCACCATGCTAGGAGCTTTGGAGTTGGTAACAATTTCTAAACTCCTATTTCATTTATGTACATGCTTGTTCATTCATAATATTCATAGCATGTTCATATTTTAAGATATTTTTGGTGTTTCATGTGGTATATACTAGTTTAAGTGTAGTTTCTATCAAAACTTGCATTTATACATATATGAATAGTGAACTACAATTGACTCATATATATTTGAACTTCATGCTCATTTGTATCCACTATATGCATGTGTATAGGCTAGTTTTGATGGTTCGGTCATTTATACTTGTTATGCCTATCTTTGATTTTACTTCATGTATATGTGTGTTTAATTCAAATCTAATAAATATACATGTATACCCCTTGAGTCATTTGCCTTCATGCAATATATATTGGACTCTTTTCATATTTGGGATATGTATGCATATTGTTAGAATTGGATAAATCATACATATACCATGAAGATTAGTATTTTAAATAAATAATAATAATAAATGATTTTTCATGTTTTTGATTTGTACAACAAAATGTGATTTATGATCTTTTTGAGCTTGAATGACTATTTTCATAAAGCTTTGCTAAATACAAAATACTTTATGAAAAATATATGATTTGTTTTAAGATGAAAAATAAGATTCTCATGAGATTCATACTTCACTTTCTATTTTCATGAAAATACCATTTACATAACCTTTGAACACTCATCTTTTATGATAAAAGATAATTTTTGAGCTTTATGGAATATGAGTGCTTGAACTTTTATGTATTTAGTATTATTCATGGAAAACATTTGACCTTGTATTTTTGAAGGATCTTTAACTAGTTTGTCAAAAATCCATTTAAACTAGTTATATATTCTTCAAGTTGATTCACATGATCCTATTTTTAATCATATGGATAAATTCTTTTGTATTCTCAAAATTTATTTGATGCTTCATGATTTGAATATTAGTTTAAATGTTAGTATTTGTCAACACTTGGATTTATACTTGTACACATTATGGATCACAAATAAATCTATATATGATTGGGTTTGAATGCTTATTTGTGCCCATTAGGTGTGTTAGTATAGCCTAAGTTTTGATGATTATTACATTATAAACTTATATTCCCATTTCGGATTTATGCTATGATCGTGTGCTTTCATTTCATGTATATGTTTGTCTTGCCAAAATATTAAGATATACATGGATACTTCTTGAGTCATTTGCCTTTCATGCAAACCTATATATAGACTCAAATGTGTTTTAAGGATATGTATGTATACTTAATGTCTTGTCAAAACATACATATATCTTGAAATATAAATTTTTGTTTTTAATAAAAATTTTTGTAATTTTTCAATAAAATTTTTGTGATGGATTTCATGATTTCAAAATTTTAAGGAATATTGAGTTTTATTGCTATTTTTCATGATACCATGTTCCACATAACACTATCACACTCACTTCTTTTTGATATGGACCTTATGGATAGAGTGCTTTTTAGTGCCTTGTGTTTCATTGGTATTTCATGAAAAACTTGTGACTTATTCCTTGATTGAAGAATTTCGTACTAGTTGTTAAACACCTTCATTTAACTAGTTCGAATTCTTCATGTGGTAGATTTTATGATATATACACTTAAGCTTAATCTTACAATTGGTATCATTGGATATTTTCAATTGGTATCAATATGACCTCTTATTGTGTATACTCATATTTTGTTCTTTCATGTATGTATGCATCTACTTCAATTGATATTATCTTTTCATACATATATGTGATCTTTTGTGCTTGGTTTACACACGTATATTATATACTATATGTTTGCTTATCAAGATTTTGGTTTTAAAAAAAATAAATAAATAAATATTTGATATGAACTTGTGTTTCGTATTGCCTATATGCAAGGAGAGCTTAACATCTCTCTTACATATAGATTCATGTTGAGTGTATTGTGTATTGAGGAGCTTAACATCTCTTCTTTATATGGTACACGTGTGTAGGGGAGCTTCACATCTCCTTCTATGCATTACATAGTTGTGTTGTCTGAATTAGGGCTTCACATCCCTCTTTCATGCAATGCACATTGTAGGGAAGCTAACTTAACGTCTTCCTCTTCATGAATGTATATCGCATATAAATCTTTTTTGGTTGATTTGTATTTACCCCTTCTTGATTCTTTTGTTTTTGACAAAAAGGGGGAGAAAATTTGTTTTGATTTGCTTTTACTTTGAACCCTTTGTTGATGATTGACAAAAAGGGGGAGAAGTATTTGTGATGTATTTGTGATATATGCATGATTTCCTTACTTAAGGGGGAGAAGTATTTGTCTTCCTTACTTAAGGTTGTATAAGATTTGTATTTATGCATATATATTTTGGTTTGCAAATAATAGGAGAAAAAGATTTTGTTTTTGTGTTATCTCCATTCATTTGCATACATGTCATGTGCTTCATTGTCATATCTTTATCATTTATTTGATATGCATGAGTTAAGGGGGAGCTTCTTTGAAGCTTTACTTTAATCCATGCATATATAACTTCATGAGTTTTGTCATCATCAAAAAGGGGGAGATTGTTGGCCCAAAGGCCTATCACCCTAGTTTTGATGATGATCAACTCATGAAGTTATGATTACTAATGATCTTGTGTTTAATTAGTGACAGATTCATTATCAAGATCTTAGTAGGTGTGGAGCTTCAACAAAGGATTTAAAGTCAAGTTGGAAGCTAGCACCGGTTGATTCACGAGCCTATGCATCAAGAACACATCTAGAGATGAGCTCGGTGGATTGCATTTGGACCAAGTCAAGAAGATGAGAAGCCTTCAAGTGAAGACTTCAAGAGGATGAAGACTTGTGTCTAGGTATAAGATTTTTTATTTGTTTTAGATAAAAATGTAAAGGATAGAATAGATTGGTGGATTGCTCAAGTCATATCACACACACACTCTTGATAGAATTGTTTTCATGATAAAAATTTCATTTCATAAAAGATTTTCTTGTTAAGAAAAGATTTTCATTGTGACAAGATTCTATTTGGTTCTTGGTATTTCAAGTTTACATATCTTATATCCAAAACCAAGTTTAGTGCTTTATGTCAAAAACTAGATATTTCATCTTGATTGTGTAGTGGATCATATCCATACACACTATGCTTTAAAGTATATCTTGTTTTTGTATTTTGTGAAGTTATGGAAAAACAAGTTTTAGAAATACATGTTTTAGAAAAACAGTTTTTATTGTGATTAAAACTATTTTTTAGATTTACTGTGAATTTATGGGATTTTTATTGAGTGAAAAGACCTATTTTCAAATCCCGTATCTATGCAAACTGTTTCAGGCTTCAGCGGTCGACCGGACCGGTCGACCGGGTCTGAAGTCGGTCGACCGGATCAGTCGACCGACGTGCACAGACGTGCACGCCTGTGTGCACTGGAGAACGGTCGACCGAGCCGGTCGACCGCTTCAGAGAGCTTTGCTCTCAGGAAATCTCGGTCGACCGGGTCGGTCGACCGGAGGCTGCAACGGTCGGATTTTGACCGTTGCCGGTCGACCGGACCGGTCGACCGGAAGCTCTGACAGAGCCCAACGGTCAGATTTTTCTGGCCTCTATAAAAGGGGGTTTTGTCATTGTTTTAAGCCAAGATTTTTGGAGACCTTAGAGCCTGTTTTCTCATATTCATTCCAGAGGTTTTTCTCCACAAAAATAGTGAGCTAATACTTCCAATCAAAAGAGAAGATTTTACAAGAGTGTTTATTGTGATTTCTTGAGATTTTCACCAAAGATTCTTTCCTTGCTTTCTCACACAAACACTTGAGCATCCATTGAGCTATTCATCCTATAGGTGTTGTAGTGAGAGTTTTGTAGGTGATCAAGTGTTTAGATCACCAAGATTTCATCTTGTTCTTTGAGGAGACGGGCAAGTGTGCTCGTTGTGGTGTGGAGTTCGGGTGTGAACTCTTGTAGTGCGAGGTGCGGCCTCGGCGAGTCGGTGGACTTGCGTGTGTAAGGGACTTGGGAGTCCGAGGGATTGTAGGTGTTGCGGCACCAAGGAGAGATCCGGTTGGATCGTGCATAGTGGAAATCCTTCGTGTGTCGAAGGCAGGGATGTAGAGCAAGTGTGCTCGAACCTCGAAACAAACCCTTTGTGTTTGCGATTGCTCACTCTCTCTCTCTCTCTCTCTCTTTGTCTCTTTTATATCTTGCATTCAATTATTGTCTATCTTTATATGCTTGATATATCCTTGTGCTTAATTGTTATATAATTGCTTGGGATTGATTGTCTAACACTTGTATTCAACCAAGAGAGCCAACGCGGCACCTCAACCCATTCAAGGGGAATCTAGAGGAGTTTGTCCAGAGCCTCGCAAGGGTAATTCGGCAACACTCTTGTGTTATACATAAGTGTTTAATTAAAAGAAGTTTAATTTGGTCAACTTAGTTTTAATTCCGCATTATTTGTTCATAAGTGACCATTAGATTAGCCATCACCTATTCACCCCCCCTCTAGGTGATCTTACAATTGGTATCAGAGCCAAGTGCTCTTGATATTAGGTCTAACAACCTAGAGTTAAAGATCCTCATTTTTAGGCTAATCACAATATTTTGTACACACACCATGGACTTCATGTCACCACCCACCTTTGACATCCTTAACATCCAAATTTGGAAGGTTAAGATGTCATTGTACCTCAAAGCCTTAGGATTTCATGTCTATCTTGCCACTACTAATAATGCTTATTCTTTAGATGGTAAGAATATTGAGGCTAATGCAAAAGCCCTTCATGCTATTAAGTCAACCCTAAATGATGATTATTTATCTAGGGTTTCTAATGTTGAATCGGCTTTTGTAGTATGGAACATCATCACCTCCCTCGGCGAAAAAGATCTATACTATGCGGGGAGCGATTCGGACGTTGGAAGCGACATCTCCAACGTATGCTATATGGTCCAAGGGGATAAACCCCTTGAGGTAACTTCCGAATCCGAGGAAGATGATATTATGTCATATGATGAGCTCAATTCATTTTGCCAATTATTGCTTGAGAAATATGACATGAAAAAGAAAGAAATTAAAAATTTGAAAAAGGAACTTGATTGCATGCATGTAGAACATGACTCTTTTAGAGATAACATTGCATGCTTAGAATTAGAAAATAATAATTTGAAAAAGGATTTTGATTGCATGCTTAAAGAAAATGATTCTTTTAAATCTAAGGTTGCATGCTTAGAAAAGGAAAATAAAGATTTGAAAAATGAGAATGTTTCCTTGATTACTAAATTGAATGATTTATGTGAAGGGAACACTATTTTGAAAAATAAGATTGATTTGGTGGAAAAACAAAAGGAAGAAGTTTTTCAAGAAAATAAATCTTTGAAAAGAAAATTTATTGAAAAAGAAAAAGATTTTGTTTCTCAAAAGAAAAAGAAAAATGATTCTTTATCTCATCATGCTTTTCATGCCACAACTAATGAGATTAAGAATTTGAAAAATAAAATGGAGAATTTGAGTTCAACTTTGAACTCTTGTGCATTCAATCATACTAGATTGGAATCCTTGTTTCAAAAGAAACAAGTTCCTCATACTCATGCACATCATCATCATGACCATGCTTATGATGCACATCATGCTCACACTCCCACTCATAAGTATGCTAAGGTGTACACATGTACACATTGTGGCCGCAAAGGCCATCTAAGAAAATTTTGTTATGAAAGATTAAATGTTCTTATTTTTGATAAAAATAAAAATGCTTGGGTTCCTTACAAGACTAACCCCATAGGACCCAAGAAAATATGGGTACCAAAACCCCCACCTTTTGCTTGTGATGTAGGTGAGGGCTCTCTCAAAACGTGAGAGGGATGGTACCTTGGTAGTGGATGCACTTGGACATGATGGACATACTTTTGGGTTGCATCGCTATCAAGGAGCTTTGGTGGATCAACCACCATGCTAGGAGCTTTGGAGTTGGTAACAATTTTTAAACTCCTATTTCATTTATGTACATGCTTGTTCATTCATAATATTCATAGCATGTTCATATTTTAAGATATTTTGGTGTTTCATGTGGTATATACTAGTTTAAGTGTAGTTTCTATCAAAACTTGCATTTATACATATATGAATAGTGAACTACAATTGACTCATATATATTTGAACTTCATGCTCATTTGTATCCACTATATGCATGTGTATAGGCTAGTTTTGATGGTTCGGTCATTTATACTTGTTATGCCTATCTTTGATTTTACTTCATGTATATGTGTGTTTAATTCAAATCTAATAAATATACATGTATACCCCTTGAGTCATTTGCCTTCATGCAATATATATTGGACTCTTTTCATATTTGGGATATGTATGCATATTGTTAGAATTGGATAAATCATACATATACCATGAAGATTAGTATTTTAAATAAATAATAATAAAAAATGATTTTTCATGTTTTTGATTTGTACAACAAAATGTGATTTATGATCTTTTTGAGCTTGAATGATTATTTTCATAAAGCTTTGCTAAATACAAAATACTTTATGAAAAATATATGATTTGTTTTAAGATGAAAAATAAGATTCTCATGAGATTCATGCTTCACTTTCTATTTTCATGAAAATACCATTTACATAACCTTTGAACACTCATCTTTTATGATAAAAGATAATTTTTGAGCTTTATGGAATATGAGTGCTTGAACTTTTATGTATTTAGTATTATTCATGGAAAACATTTGACCTTGTATTTTTGAAGGATCTTTAACTAGTTTGTCAAAAATCCATTTAAACTAGTTATATATTCTTCAAGTTGATTCACATGATCCTATTTTTAATCATATGGATAAATTCTTTTGTATTCTCAAAATTTATTTGATGCTTCATGATTTGAATATTAGTTTAAATGTTAGTATTTGTCAACACTTGGATTTATACTTGTACACATTATGGATCACAAATAAATCTATATATGATTGGGTTTGAATGCTTATTTGTGCCCATTAGGTGTGTTAGTATAGCCTAAGTTTTGATGATTATTACATTTTAAACTTGTATTCCCATTTCGGATTTATGCTATGATCGTGTGCTTTCATTTCATGTATATGTTTGTCTTGCCAAAATATTAAGATATACATGGATACTTCTTGAGTCATTTGCCTTTCATGCAAACCTATATATAGACTCAAATGTGTTTTAAGGATATGTATGTGTACTTAATGTCTTGTCAAAACATACATATATCTTGAAATATAAATTTTTGTTTTTAATAAAAATTTTTGTAATTTTTCAATAAAATTTTTGTGATGGATTTCATGATTTCAAAATTTTAAGGAATATTGAGTTTTATTGCTATTTTTCATGATACCATGTTCCACATAACACTATCACACTCACTTCTTTTTGATATGGACCTTATGGATAGAGTGCTTTTTAGTGCCTTGTGTTTCATTGGTATTTCATGAAAAACTTGTGACTTATTCCTTGATTGAAGAATTTCGTACTAGTTGTTAAACACCTTCATTTAACTAGTTCGAATTCTTCATGTGGTAGATTTTATGATATATACACTTAAGCTTAATCTTACAATTGGTATCATTGGATATTTTCAATTGGTATCAATATGACCTCTTATTGTGTATACTAATATTTTGTTCTTTCATGTATGTTTGCATCTACTTCAATTGATATTATCTTTTCATACATATATGTGATCAATTGTGCTTGGTTTACACACGTATATTATATACTATATGTTTGCTTATCAAGATTTTGGTTTTTAAAAAAAAAAAAAAAATATTTGATATGAACTTGTGTTTCGTATTGCCTATATGCAAGGAGAGCTTAACATCTCTCTTACATATAGATTCATGTTGAGTGTATTGTGTATTGAGGAGCTTAACATCTCTTCTTTATATGGTACACGTGTGTAGGGGAGCTTCACATCTCCTTCTATGCATTACATAGTTGTGTTGTGTGAATTAGGGCTTCACATCCCTCTTTCATGCAATGCACATTGTAGGGAAGCTAACTTAACGTCTTCCTCTTCATGAATGTATATCGCATATAAATCTTTATTGGTTGATTTGTATTTACCCCTTCTTGATTCTTTTGTTTTTGACAAAAAGGGGGAGAAAAATTTGTTTTGATTTGCTTTTACTTTGAACCCTTTGTTGATGATTGACAAAAGGGGGGAGAAGTATTTGTGATGTATTTGTGATATATGCATGATTTCCTTACTTAAGGGGGAGAAGTATTTGTCTTCCTTACTTAAGGTTGTATAAGATTTGTATTTATGCATATATATTTTGGTTTGCAAATAATAGGAGAAAAAGATTTTGTTTTTGTGTTATCTCCATTCATTTGCATACATGTCATGTGCTTCATTGTCATATCTTTATCATTTATTTGATATGCATGAGTTAAGGGGGAGCTTCTTTGAAGCTTTACTTTAATCCATGCATATATAACTTCATGAGTTTTGTCATCATCAAAAAGGGGGAGATTGTTGGCCCAAAGGCCTATCACCCTAGTTTTGATGATGATCAACTCATGAAGTTATGATTACTAATGATCTTGTGTTTAATTAGTGACAGATTCATTATCAAGATCTTAGTAGGTGTGGAGCTTCAACAAAGGATTTAAAGTCAAGTTGGAAGCTAGCACCGGTTGATTCACGAGCCTATGCATCAAGAACACATCTAGAGATGAGCTCGGTGGATTGCATTTGGACCAAGTCAAGAAGATGAGAAGCCTTCAAGTGAAGACTTCAAGAGGATGAAGACTTGTGTCTAGGTATAAGATTTTTTATTTGTTTTAGATAAAAATGTAAAGGATAGAATAGATTGGTGGATTGCTCAAGTCATATCACACACACACTCTTGATAGAATTGTTTTCATGATAAAAATTTCATTTCATAAAAGATTTTCTTGTTAAGAAAAGATTTTCATTGTGACAAGATTCTATTTGGTTCTTGGTATTTCAAGTTTACATATCTTATATCCAAAACCAAGTTTAGTGCTTTATGTCAAAAACTAGATATTTCATCTTGATTGTGTAGTGGATCATATCCATACACACTATGCTTTAAAATATATCTTGTTTTTGTATTTTGTGAAGTTATGGAAAAACAAGTTTTAGAAATACATGTTTTTAGAAAAACAGTTTTTATTGTGATTAAAACTATTTTTTAGATTTACTGTGAATTTATGGGATTTTTATTGAGTGAAAAGACCTATTTTCAAATCCCGTATCTATGCAAACTGTTTCAGGCTTCAGCGGTCGACCGGACCGGTCGACCGGGTCTGAAGTCGGTCGACCGGATCAGTCGACCGACGTGCACAGACGTGCACGCCTGTGTGCACTGGAGAACGGTCGACCGAGCCGGTCGACCGCTTCAGAGAGCTTTGCTCTCAGGAAATCTCGGTCGACCGGGTCGGTCGACCGGAGGCTGCAACGGTCGGATTTCGACCGTTGCCGGTCGACCGGAAGCTCTGACAGAGCCCAACGGTCAGATTTTTCTGGCCTCTATAAAAGGGGGTTTTGTCATTGTTTTAAGCCAAGATTTTTGGAGACCTTAGAGCCTGTTTTCTCATATTCATTCCAGAGGTTTTTCTCCACAAAAATAGTGAGCTAATACTTCCAATAAAAAGGGAAGATTTTACAAGAGTGTTTATTGTGATTTCTTGAGATTTTCACCAAAGATTCTTTCCTTGCTTTCTCACACAAACACTTGAGCATCCATTGAGCTATTCATCCTATAGGTGTTGTAGTGAGAGTTTTGTAGGTGATCAAGTGTTTAGATCACCAAGATTTCATCTTGTTCTTTGAGGAGACGGGCAAGTGTGCTCGTTGTGGTGTGGAGTTCGGGTGTGAACTCTTGTAGTGCGAGGTGCGGCCTCGGCGAGTCGGTGGACTTGCGTGTGTAAGGGACTTGGGAGTCCGAGGGATTGTAGGTGTTGCGGCACCAAGGAGAGATCCGGTTGGATCGTGCATAGTGGAAATCCTTCGTGTGTCGAAGGCAGGGATGTAGAGCAAGTGTGCTCGAACCTCGAAACAAACCCTTTGTGTTTGCGATTGCTCACTCTCTCTCTCTCTCTCTCTCTCTCTCTCTCTCTCTCTCTGTCTCTTTTATATCTTGCATTCAATTATTGTCTATCTTTATATGCTTGATATATCCTTGTGCTTAATTGTTATATAATTGCTTGGGATTGATTGTCTAACACTTGTATTCAACCAAGAGAGCCAACGCGGCACCTCAACCCATTCAAGGGGAATCTAGAGGAGTTTGTCCAGAGCCTCACAAGGGGAATTCGGCAACACTCTTGTGTTATACATAAGTGTTTAATTAAAAGAAGTTTAATTTGGTCAACTTAGTTTTAATTTCGCATTATTTGTTCATAAGTGACCATTAGATTAGCCATCACCTATTCACCCCCCCTCTAGGTGATCTTACAATTGGTATCAGAGCCAAGTGCTCTTGATATTAGGTCTAACAACCTAGAGTTAAAGATCCTCATTTTTAGGCTAATCACAATATTTTGTACACACACCATGGACTTCATGTCACCACCCACCTTTGACATCCTTAACATCCAAATTTGGAAGGTTAAGATGTCATTGTACCTCAAAGCCTTAGGATTTCATGTCTATCTTGCCACTACTAATATTGCTTATTCTTTAGATGGTAAGAACATTGAGGCTAATGCAAAAGCCCTTCATGCTATTAAGTCAACCCTAAATGATGATTATTTATCTAGGGTTTCTAATGTTGAATCGGCTTTTGTAGTATGGAACATCATCACCTCCCTCGGCGAAAAAGATCTATACTATGCGGGGAGCGATTCGGACGTTGGAAGCGACATCTCCAACGTATGCTATATGGTCCAAGGGGATAAACCCCTTGAGGTAACTTCCGAATCCGAGGAAGATGATATTATGTCATATGATGAGCTCAATTCATTTTGCCAATTATTGCTTGAGAAATATGACATGAAAAAGAAAGAAATTAAAAATTTGAAAAAGGAACTTGATTGCATGCATGTAGAACATGACTCTTTTAGAGATAACATTGCATGCTTAGAATTAGAAAATAATAATTTGAAAAAGGATTTTGATTGCATGCTTAAAGAAAATGATTCTTTTAAATCTAAGGTTGCATGCTTAGAAAAAGAAAATAAAGATTTGAAAAATGAGAATGTTTCCTTGATTACTAAATTGAATGATTTATGTGAAGGGAACACTATTTTGAAAAATAAGATTGATTTGGTGGAAAAACAAAAGGAAGAAGTTTTTCAAGAAAATAAATCTTTGAAAAGAAAATTTATTGAAAAAGAAAAAGATTTTGTTTCTCAAAAGAAAAAGAAAAATGATTCTTTATCTCATCATGCTTTTCATGCCACAACTAATGAGATTAAGAATTTGAAAAATAAAATGGAGAATTTGAGTTCAACTTTGAACTCTTGTGCATTCAATCATACTAGATTGGAATCCTTGTTTCAAAAGAAACAAGTTCCTCATACTCATGCACATCATCATCATGACCATGCTTATGATGCACATCATGCTCACACTCCCACTCATAAGTATGCTAAGGTGTACACATGTACACATTGTGGCCGCAAAGGCCATCTAAGAAAATTTTGTTATGAAAGATTAAATGTTCTTATTTTTGATAAAAATAAAAATGCTTGGGTTCCTTACAAGACTAACCCCATAGGACCCAAGAAAATATGGGTACCAAAACCCCACCTTTTGCTTGTGATGTAGGTGAGGCTCTCTCAAAACGTGAGAGGGATGGTACCTTGGTAGTGGATGCACTTGGACATGATGGACATACTTTTGGGTTGCATCGCTATCAAGGAGCTTTGGTGGATCAACCACCATGCTAGGAGCTTTGGAGTTGGTAACAATTTCTAAACTCCTATTTCATTTATGTACATGCTTGTTCATTCATAATATTCATAGCATGTTCATATTTTAAGATATTTTTGTGTTTCATGTGGTATATACTAGTTTAAGTGTAGTTTCTATCAAAACTTGCATTTATACATATATGAATAGTGAACTACAATTGACTCATATATATTTGAACTTCATGCTCATTTGTATCCACTATATGCATGTGTATAGGCTAGTTTTGATGGTTCGGTCATTTATACTTGTTATGCCTATCTTTGATTTTACTTCATGTATATGTGTGTTTAATTCAAATCTAATAAATATACATGTATACCCCTTGAGTCATTTGCCTTCATGCAATATATATTGGACTCTTTTCATATTTGGGATATGTATGCATATTGTTAGAATTGGATAAATCATACATATACCATGAAGATTAGTATTTTAAATAAATAATAATAAAAAATGATTTTTCATGTTTTTGATTTGTACAACAAAATGTGATTTATGATCTTTTTGAGCTTGAATGACTATTTTCATAAAGCTTTGCTAAATACAAAATACTTTATGAAAAATATTTGATTTGTTTTAAGATGAAAAATAAGATTCTCATGAGATTCATGCTTCACTTTCTATTTTCATGAAAATACTATTTACATAACCTTTGAACACTCATCTTTTATGATAAAAGATAATTTTTGAGCTTTATGGAATATGAGTGCTTGAACTTTTATGTATTTAGTATTATTCATGGAAAACATTTGACCTTGTATTTTTGAAGGATCTTTAACTAGTTTGTCAAAAATCCATTTAAACTAGTTATATATTCTTCAAGTTGATTCACATGATCCTATTTTTAATCATATGGATAAATTCTTTTGTATTCTCAAAATTTATTTGATGCTTCATGATTTGAATATTAGTTTAAATGTTAGTATTTGTCAACACTTGGATTTATACTTGTACACATTATGGATCACAAATAAATCTATATATGATTGGGTTTGAATGCTTATTTGTGCCCATTAGGTGTGTTAGTATAGCCTAAGTTTTGATGATTATTACATTTTAAACTTGTATTCCCATTTCGGATTTATGCTATGATCGTGTGCTTTCATTTCATGTATATGTTTGTCTTGCCAAAATATTAAGATATACATGGATACTTCTTGAGTCATTTGTCTTTCATGCAAACCTATATATAGACTCAAATGTGTTTTAAGGATATGTATGTATACTTAATGTCTTGTCAAAACATACATATATCTTGAAATATAATTTTTTGTTTTTAATAAAAATTTTTGTAATTTTTCAATAAAATTTTTGTGATGGATTTCATGATTTCAAAATTTTAAGGAATATTGAGTTTTATTGCTATTTTTCATGATACCATGTTCCACATAACACTATCACACTCACTTCTTTTTGATATGGACCTTATGGATAGAGTGCTTTTTAGTGCCTTGTGTTTCATTGGTATTTCATGAAAAACTTGTGACTTATTCCTTGATTGAAGAATTTCGTACTAGTTGTTAAACACCTTCATTTAACTAGTTCGAATTCTTCATGTGGTAGATTTTATGATATATACACTTAAGCTTAATCTTACAATTGGTATCATTGGATATTTTCAATTGGTATCAATATGACCTCTTATTGTGTATACTCATATTTTGTTCTTTCATGTATGTATGCATCTACTTCAATTGATATTATCTTTTCATACATATATGTGATCTTTTGTGCTTGGTTTACACACGTATATTATATACTATATGTTTGCTTATCAAGATTTTGGTTTTAAAAAAAAAAAAAAAATATTTGATATGAACTTGTGTTTCGTATTGCCTATATGCAAGGAGAGCTTAACATCTCTCTTACATATAGATTCATGTTGAGTGTATTGTGTATTGAGGAGCTTAACATCTCTTCTTTATATGGTACACGTGTGTAGGGAGAGCTTCACATCTCCTTCTATGCATTACATAGTTGTGTTGTGTGAATTAGGGCTTCACATCCCTCTTTCATGCAATGCACATTGTAGGGAAGCTAACTTAACGTCTTCCTCTTCATGAATGTATATCGCATATAAATCTTTATTGGTTGATTTGTATTTACCCCTTCTTGATTCTTTTGTTTTTGACAAAAAGGGGGAGAAAAATTTGTTTTGATTTGCTTTTACTTTGAACCCTTTGTTGATGATTGACAAAAAGGGGGAGAAGTATTTGTGATGTATTTGTGATATATGCATGATTTCCTTACTTAAGGGGGAGAAGTATTTGTCTTCCTTACTTAAGGTTGTATAAGATTTGTATTTATGCATATATATTTTGGTTTGCAAATAATAGGAGAAAAAGATTTTGTTTTTGTGTTATCTCCATTCATTTGCATACATGTCATGTGCTTCATTGTCATATCTTTATCATTTATTTGATATGCATGAGTTAAGGGGAGCTTCTTTGAAGCTTTACTTTAATCCATGCATATATAACTTCATGAGTTTTGTCATCATCAAAAAGGGGGAGATTGTTGGCCCAAAGGCCTATCACCCTAGTTTTGATGATGATCAACTCATGAAGTTATGATTACTAATGATCTTGTGTTTAATTAGTGACAGATTCATTATCAAGATCTTAGTAGGTGTGGAGCTTCAACAAAGGATTTAAAGTCAAGTTGGAAGCTAGCACCGGTTGATTCACGAGCCTATGCATCAAGAACACATCTAGAGATGAGCTCGGTGGATTGCATTTGGACCAAGTCAAGAAGATGAGAAGCCTTCAAGTGAAGACTTCAAGAGGATGAAGACTTGTGTCTAGGTATAAGATTTTTTATTTGTTTTAGATAAAAATGTAAAGGATAGAATAGATTGGTGGATTGCTCAAGTCATATCACACACACACTCTTGATAGAATTGTTTTCATGATAAAAATTTCATTTCATAAAAGATTTTCTTGTTAAGAAAAGATTTTCATTGTGACAAGATTCTATTTGGTTCTTGGTATTTCAAGTTTACATATCTTATATCCAAAACCAAGTTTAGTGCTTTATGTCAAAAACTAGATATTTCATCTTGATTGTGTAGTGGATCATATCCATCCACACTATGCTTTAAAGTATATCTTGTTTTTGTATTTTGTGAAGTTATGGAAAAACAAGTTTTAGAAATACATGTTTTTAGAAAAACAGTTTTTATTGTGATTAAAACTATTTTTTAGATTTACTGTGAATTTATGGGATTTTTATTGAGTGAAAAGACCTATTTTCAAATCCCGTATCTATGCAAACTGTTTCAGGCTTCAGCGGTCGACCGGACCGGTCGACCGGGTCTGAAGTCGGTCGACCGGATCAGTCGACCGACGTGCACAGACGTGCACGCCTGTGTGCACTGGAGAACGGTCGACCGAGCCGGTCGACCGCTTCAGAGAGCTTTGCTCTCAGGAAATCTCGGTCGACCGGGTCGGTCGACCGGAGGCTGCAACGGTCGGATTTTGACCGTTGCCGGTCGACCGGACCGGTCGACCGGAAGCTCTGACAGAGCCCAACGGTCAGATTTTTCTGGCCTCTATAAAAGGGGGTTTTGTCATTGTTTTAAGCCAAGATTTTTGGAGACCTTAGAGCCTGTTTTCTCATATTCATTCCAGAGGTTTTTCTCCACAAAAATAGTGAGCTAATACTTCCAATCAAAAGGGAAGATTTTACAAGAGTGTTTATTGTGATTTCTTGAGATTTTCACCAAAGATTCTTTCCTTGCTTTCTCACACAAACACTTGAGCATCCATTGAGCTATTCATCCTATAGGTGTTGTAGTGAGAGTTTTGTAGGTGATCAAGTGTTTAGATCACCAAGATTTCATCTTGTTCTTTGAGGAGACGGGCAAGTGTGCTCGTTGTGGTGTGGAGTTCGGGTGTGAACTCTTGTAGTGCGAGGTGCGGCCTCGGCGAGTCGGTGGACTTGCGTGTGTAAGGGACTTGGGAGTCCGAGGGATTGTAGGTGTTGCGGCACCAAGGAGAGATCCGGTTGGATCGTGCATAGTGGAAATCCTTCGTGTGTCGAAGGCAGGGATGTAGAGCAAGTGTGCTCGAACCTCGAAACAAACCCTTTGTGTTTGCGATTGCTCTCTCTCTCTCTCTCTCTCTCTTTGTCTCTTTTATATCTTGCATTCAATTATTGTCTATCTTTATATGCTTGATATATCCTTGTGCTTAATTGTTATATAATTGCTTGGGATTGATTGTCTAACACTTGTATTCAACCAAGAGAGCCAACGCGGCACCTCAACCCATTCAAGGGGAATCTAGAGGAGTTTGTCCAGAGCCTCGCAAGGGGAATTCGGCAACACTCTTGTGTTATACATAAGTGTTTAATTAAAAGAAGTTTAATTTGGTCAACTTAGTTTTAATTCCGCATTATTTGTTCATAAGTGACCATTAGATTAGCCATCACCTATTCACCCCCCCTCTAGGTGATCTTACAATTGGTATCAGAGCCAAGTGCTCTTGATATTAGGTCTAACAACCTAGAGTTAAAGATCCTCATTTTTAGGCTAATCACAATATTTTGTACACACACCATGGACTTCATGTCACCACCCACCTTTGACATCCTTAACATCCAAATTTGGAAGGTTAAGATGTCATTGTACCTCAAAGCCTTAGGATTTCATGTCTATCTTGCCACTACTAATAATGCTTATTCTTTAGATGGTAAGAACATTGAGGCTAATGCAAAAGCCCTTCATGCTATTAAGTCAACCCTAAATGATGATTATTTATCTAGGGTTTCTAATGTTGAATCGGCTTTTGTAGTATGGAACATCATCACCTCCCTCGGCGAAAAAGATCTATACTATGCGGGGAGCGATTCGGACGTTGGAAGCGACATCTCCAACGTATGCTATATGGTCCAAGGGGATAAACCCCTTGAGGTAACTTCCGAATCCGAGGAAGATGATATTATGTCATATGATGAGCTCAATTCATTTTGCCAATTATTGCTTGAGAAATATGACATGAAAAAGAAAGAAATTAAAAATTTGAAAAAGGAACTTGATTGCATGCATGTAGAACATGACTCTTTTAGAGATAACATTGCATGCTTAGAATTAGAAAATAATAATTTGAAAAAGGATTTTGATTGCATGCTTAAAGAAAATGATTCTTTTAAATCTAAGGTTGCATGCTTAGAAAAGGAAAATAAAGATTTGACAAATGAGAATGTTTCCTTGATTACCAAATTGAATGATTTATGTGAAGGGAACACTATTTTGAAAAATAAGATTGATTTGGTAGAAAAACAAAAGGAAGAAGTTTTTCAAGAAAATAAATCTTTGAAAAGAAAATTTATTGAAAAAGAAAAAGATTTTGTTTCTCAAAAGAAAAAGAAAAATGATTCTTTATCTCATCATGCTTTTCATGCCACAACTAATGAGATTAAGAATTTGAAAAATAAAATGGAGAATTTGAGTTCAACTTTGAACTCTTGTGCATTCAATCATACTAGATTGGAATCCTTGTTTCAAAAGAAACAAGTTCCTCATACTCATGCACATCATCATCATGACCATGCTTATGATGCACATCATGCTCACACTCCCACTCATAAGTATGCTAAGGTGTACACATGTACACATTGTGGCCGCAAAGGCCATCTAAGAAAATTTTGTTATGAAAGATTAAATGTTCTTATTTTTGATAAAAATAAAAATGCTTGGGTTCCTTACAAGACTAACCCCATAGGACCCAAGAAAATATGGGTACCAAAACCCCCACCTTTTGCTTGTGATGTAGGTGAGGGCTCTCTCAAAACGTGAGAGAGATGGTACCTTGGTAGTGGATGCACTTGGACATGATGGACATACTTTTGGGTTGCATCGCTATCAAGGAGCTTTGGTGGATCAACCACCATGCTAGGAGCTTTGGAGTTGGTAACAATTTCTAAACTCCTATTTCATTTATGTACATGCTTGTTCATTCATAATATTCATAGCATGTTCATATTTTAAGATATTTTTGGTGTTTCATGTGGTATATACTAGTTTAAGTGTAGTTTCTATCAAAACTTGCATTTATACATATATGAATAGTGAACTACAATTGACTCATATATATTTGAACTTCATGCTCATTTGTATCCACTATATACATGTGTATAGGCTAGTTTTGATGGTTCGGTCATTTATACTTGTTATGCCTATCTTTGATTTTACTTCATGTATATGTGTGTTTAATTCAAATCTAATAAATATACATGTATACCCCTTGAGTCATTTGCCTTCATGCAATATATATTGGACTCTTTTCATATTTGGGATATGTATGCATATTGTTAGAATTGGATAAATCATACATATACCATGAAGATTAGTATTTTAAATAAATAATAATAAAAAATAATTTTTCATGTTTTTGATTTGTACAACAAAATGTGATTTATGATCTTTTTGAGCTTGAATAACTATTTTCATAAAGCTTTGCTAAATACAAAATACTTTATGAAAAATATATGATTTGTTTTAAGATGAAAAATAAGATTCTCATGAGATTCATGCTTCACTTTCTATTTTCATGAAAATACCATTTACATAACCTTTGAACACTCATCTTTTATGATAAAAGATAATTTTTGAGCTTTATGGAATATGAGTGCTTGAACTTTTATGTATTTAGTATTATTCATGGAAAACATTTGACCTTGTATTTTTGAAGGATCTTTAACTAGTTTGTCAAAAATCCATTTAAACTAGTTATATATTCTTCAAGTTGATTCACATGATCCTACTTTCAATCATATGGATAAATTCTTTTGTATTCTCAAAATTTATTTGATGCTTCATGATTTGAATATTAGTTTAAATGTTAGTATTTGTCAACACTTGGATTTATACTTGTACACATTATGGATCACAAATAAATCTATATATGATTGGGTTTGAATGCTTATTTGTGCCCATTAGGTGTGTTAGTATAGCCTAAGTTTTGATGATTATTACATTTTAAACTTGTATTCCCATTTCGGATTTATGCTATGATCGTGTGCTTTCATTTCATGTATATGTTTGTCTTGCCAAAATATTAAGATATACATGGATACTTCTTGAGTCATTTGCCTTTCATGCAAACCTATATATAGACTCAAATGTGTTTTAAGGATATGTATGTATACTTAATGTCTTGTCAAAACATACATATATCTTGAAATATAAATTTTTGTTTTTAATAAAAATTTTTGTAATTTTTCAATAAAATTTTTGTGATGGATTTCATGATTTCAAAATTTTAAGGAATATTGAGTTTTATTGCTATTTTTCATGATACCATGTTCCACATAACACTATCACACTCACTTCTTTTTGATATGGACCTTATGGATAGAGTGCTTTTTAGTGCCTTGTGTTTCATTGGTATTTCATGAAAAACTTGTGACTTATTCCTTGATTGAAGAATTTCGTACTAGTTGTTAAACACCTTCATTTAACTAGTTCGAATTCTTCATGTGGTAGATTTTATGATATATACACTTAAGCTTAATCTTACAATTGGTATCATTGGATATTTTCAATTGGTATCAATATGACCTCTTATTGTGTATACTCATATTTTGTTCTTTCATGTATGTATGCATCTACTTCAATTGATATTATCTTTTCATACATATATGTGATCTTTTGTGCTTGGTTTACACACGTATATTATATACTATATGTTTGCTTATCAAGATTTTGGTTTTAAAAAAAAAAAAAAAATATTTGATATGAACTTGTGTTTTGTATTGCCTATATGCAAGGAGAGCTTAACATCTCTCTTACATATAGATTCATGTTGAGTGTATTGTGTATTGAGGAGCTTAACATCTCTTCTTTATATGGTACACGTGTGTAGGGGGAGCTTCACATCTCCTTCTATGCATTACATAGTTGTGTTGTGTGAATTAGGGCTTCACATCCCTCTTTCATGCAATGCACATTGTAGGGAAGCTAACTTAACGTCTTCCTCTTCATGAATGTATATCGCATATAAATCTTTATTGGTTGATTTGTATTTACCCCTTCTTGATTCTTTTGTTTTTGACAAAAAGGGGGAGAAAAATTTGTTTTGATTTGCTTTTACTTTGAACCCTTTGTTGATGATTGACAAAAAGGGGGAGAAGTATTTGTGATGTATTTGTGATATATGCATGATTTCCTTACTTAAGGGGGAGAAGTATTTGTCTTCCTTACTTAAGGTTGTATAAGATTTGTATTTATGCATATATATTTTGGTTTGCAAATAATAGGAGAAAAAGATTTTGTTTTTGTGTTATCTCCATTCATTTGCATACATGTCATGTGCTTCATTGTCATATCTTTATCATTTATTTGATATGCATGAGTTAAGGGGGAGCTTCTTTGAAGCTTTACTTTAATCCATGCATATATAACTTCATGAGTTTTGTCATCATCAAAAAGGGGGAGATTGTTGGCCCAAAGGCCTATCACCCTAGTTTTGATGATGATCAACTCATGAAGTTATGATTACTAATGATCTTGTGTTTAATTAGTGACAGATTCATTATCAAGATCTTAGTAGGTGTGGAGCTTCAACAAAGGATTTAAAGTCAAGTTGGAAGCTAGCACCGGTTGATTCACGAGCCTATGCATCAAGAACACATCTAGAGATGAGCTCGGTGGATTGCATTTGGACCAAGTCAAGAAGATGAGAAGCCTTCAAGTGAAGACTTCAAGAGGATGAAGACTTGTGTCTAGGTATAAGATTTTTTATTTGTTTTAGATAAAAATGTAAAGGATAGAATAGATTGGTGGATTGCTCAAGTCATATCACACACACACTCTTGATAGAATTGTTTTCATGATAAAAATTTCATTTCATAAAAGATTTTCTTGTTAAGAAAAGATTTTCATTGTGACAAGATTCTATTTGGTTCTTGGTATTTCAAGTTTACATATCTTATATCCAAAACCAAGTTTAGTGCTTTATGTCAAAAACTAGATATTTCATCTTGATTGTGTAGTGGATCATATCCATACACACTATGCTTTAAAGTATATCTTGTTTTTGTATTTTGTGAAGTTATGGAAAAACAAGTTTTAGAAATACATGTTTTTAGAAAAACAGTTTTTATTGTGATTAAAACTATTTTTTAGATTTACTGTGAATTTATGGGATTTTTATTGAGTGAAAAGACCTATTTTCAAATCCCGTATCTATGCAAACTGTTTCAGGCTTCAGCGGTCGACCGGACCGGTCGACCGGGTCTGAAGTCGGTCGACCGGATCAGTCGACCGACGTGCACAGACGTGCACGCCTGTGTGCACTGGAGAACGGTCGACCGAGCCGGTCGACCGCTTCAGAGAGCTTTGCTCTCAGGAAATCTCGGTCGACCGGGTCGGTCGACCGGAGGCTGCAACGGTCGGATTTTGACCGTTGCCGGTCGACCGGAAACTCTGACAGAGCCCAACGGTCAGATTTTTCTGGCCTCTATAAAAGGGGGTTTTGTCATTGTTTTAAGCCAAGATTTTTGGAGACCTTAGAGCCTGTTTTCTCATATTCATTCCAGAGGTTTTTCTCCACAAAAATAGTGAGCTAATACTTCCAATAAAAAGGGAAGATTTTACAAGAGTGTTTATTGTGATTTCTTGAGATTTTCACCAAAGATTCTTTCCTTGCTTTCTCACACAAACACTTGAGCATCCATTGAGCTATTCATCCTATAGGTGTTGTAGTGAGAGTTTTGTAGGTGATCAAGTGTTTAGATCACCAAGATTTCATCTTGTTCTTTGAGGAGACGGGCAAGTGTGCTCGTTGTGGTGTGGAGTTCGGGTGTGAACTCTTGTAGTGCGAGGTGCGGCCTCGGCGAGTCGGTGGACTTGCGTGTGTAAGGGACTTGGGAGTCCGAGGGATTGTAGGTGTTGCGGCACCAAGGAGAGATCCGGTTGGATCGTGCATAGTGGAAATCCTTCGTGTGTCGAAGGCAGGGATGTAGAGCAAGTGTGCTCGAACCTCGAAACAAACCCTTTGTGTTTGCGATTGCTCACTTTCTCTCTCTCTCTCTCTCTCTCTCTCTCTCTCTCTCTCTTTGTCTCTTTTATATCTTGCATTCAATTATTGTCTATCTTTATATGCTTGATATATCCTTGTGCTTAATTGTTATATAATTGCTTGGGATTGATTGTCTAACACTTGTATTCAACCAAGAGAGCCAACGCGGCACCTCAACCCATTCAAGGGGAATCTAGAGGAGTTTGTCCAGAGCCTCGCAAGGGGAATTCGGCAACACTCTTGTGTTATACATAAGTGTTTAATTAAAAGAAGTTTAATTTGGTCAACTTAGTTTTAATTCCGCATTATTTGTTCATAAGTGACCATTAGATTAGCCATCACCTATTCACCCCCCCTCTAGGTGATCTTACAATTGGTATCAGAGCCAAGTGCTCTTGATATTAGGTCTAACAACCTAGAGTTAAAGATCCTCATTTTTAGGCTAATCACAATATTTTGTACACACACCATGGACTTCATGTCACCACCCACCTTTGACATCCTTAACATCCAAATTTGGAAGGTTAAGATGTCATTGTACCTCAAAGCCTTAGGATTTCATGTCTATCTTGCCACTACTAATAATGCTTATTCTTTAGATGGTAAGAATATTGAGGCTAATGCAAAAGCCCTTCATGCTATTAAGTCAACCCTAAATGATGATTATTTATCTAGGGTTTCTAATGTTGAATCGGCTTTTGTAGTATGGAACATCATCACCTCCCTCGGCGAAAAAGATCTATACTATGCGGGGAGCGATTCGGACGTTGGAAGCGACATCTCCAACGTATGCTATATGGTCCAAGGGGATAAACCCCTTGAGGTAACTTCCGAATCCGAGGAAGATGATATTATGTCATATGATGAGCTCAATTCATTTTGCCAATTATTGCTTGAGAAATATGACATGAAAAAGAAAGAAATTAAAAATTTGAAAAAGGAACTTGATTGCATGCATGTAGAACATGACTCTTTTAGAGATAACATTGCATGCTTAGAATTAGAAAATAATAATTTGAAAAAGGATTTTGATTGCATGCTTAAAGAAAATGATTCTTTTAAATCTAAGGTTGCATGCTTAGAAAAGGAAAATAAAGATTTAAAAAATGAGAATGTTTCCTTGATTACTAAATTGAATGATTTATGTGAAGGGAACACTATTTTGAAAAATAAGATTGATTTGGTGGAAAAACAAAAGGAAGAAGTTTTTCAAGAAAATAAATCTTTGAAAAGAAAATTTATTGAAAAAGAAAAAGATTTTGTTTCTCAAAAGAAAAAGAAAAATGATTCTTTATCTCATCATGCTTTTCATGCCACAACTAATGAGATTAAGAATTTGAAAAATAAAATGGAGAATTTGAGTTCAACTTTGAACTCTTGTGCATTCAATCATACTAGATTGGAATCCTTGTTTCAAAAGAAACAAGTTCCTCATACTCATGCACATCATCATCATGACCATGCTTATGATGCACATCATGCTCACACTCCCACTCATAAGTATGCTAAGGTGTACACATGTACACATTGTGGCCGCAAAGGCCATCTAAGAAAATTTTGTTATGAAAGATTAAATGTTCTTATTTTTGATAAAAATAAAAATGCTTGGGTTCCTTACAAGACTAACCCCATAGGACCCAAGAAAATATGGGTACCAAAACCCCCACCTTTTGCTTGTGATGTAGGTGAGGGCTCTCTCAAAACGTGAGAGGGATGGTACCTTGGTAGTGGATGCACTTGGACATGATGGACATACTTTTGGGTTGCATCGCTATCAAGGAGCTTTGGTGGATCAACCACCATGCTAGGAGCTTTGGAGTTGGTAACAATTTCTAAACTCCTATTTCATTTATGTACATGCTTGTTCATTCATAATATTCATAGCATGTTCATATTTTAAGATATTTTTGGTGTTTCATGTGGTATATACTAGTTTAAGTGTAGTTTCTATCAAAACTTGCATTTATACATATATGAATAGTGAACTACAATTGACTCATATATATTTGAACTTCATGCTCATTTGTATCCACTATATGCATGTGTATAGGCTAGTTTTGATGGTTCGGTCATTTATACTTGTTATGCCTATCTTTGATTTTACTTCATGTATATGTGTGTTTAATTCAAATCTAATAAATATACATGTATACCCCTTGAGTCATTTGCCTTCATGCAATATATATTGGACTCTTTTCATATTTGGGATATGTATGCATATTGTTAGAATTTGATAAATCATACATATACCATGAAGATTAGTATTTTAAATAAATAATAATAATAAATGATTTTTCATATTTTTGATTTGTACAACAAAATGTGATTTATGATCTTTTTGAGCTTGAATGACTATTTTCATAAAGCTTTGCTAAATACAAAATACTTTATGAAAAATATATGATTTATTTTAAGATGAAAAATAAGATTCTCATGAGATTCATGCTTCACTTTCTATTTTCATGAAAATACCATTTACATAACCTTTGAACACTCATCTTTTATGATAAAAGATAATTTTTGAGCTTTATGGAATATGAGTGCTTGAACTTTTATGTATTTAGTATTATTCATGGAAAACATTTGACCTTGTATTTTTGAAGGATCTTTAACTAGTTTGTCAAAAATCCATTTAAACTAGTTATATATTCTTCAAGTTGATTCACATGATCCTATTTTTAATCATATGGATAAATTCTTTTGTATTCTCAAAATTTATTTGATGCTTCATGATTTGAATATTAGTTTAAATGTTAGTATTTGTCAACACTTGGATTTATACTTGTACACATTATGGATCACAAATAAATCTATATATGATTGGGTTTGAATGCTTATTTGTGCCCATTAGGTGTGTTAGTATAGCCTAAGTTTTGATGATTATTACATTTTAAACTTGTATTCCCATTTCGGATTTATGCTATGATCGTGTGCTTTCATTTCATGTATATGTTTGTCTTGCCAAAATATTAAGATATACATGGATACTTCTTGAGTCATTTGCCTTTCATGCAAACCTATATATAGACTCAAATGTGTTTTAAGGATATTTATGTATACTTAATGTCTTGTCAAAACATACATATATCTTGAAATATAAATTTTTGTTTTTAATAAAAATTTTTGTAATTTTTCAATAAAATTTTTGTGATGGATTTCATGATTTCAAAATTTTAAGGAATATTGAGTTTTATTGCTATTTTTCATGATACCATGTTCCACATAACACTATCACACTCACTTCTTTTTGATATGGACCTTATGGATAGAGTGCTTTTTAGTGCCTTGTGTTTCATTGGTATTTCATGAAAAACTTGTGACTTATTCCTTGATTGAAGAATTTCGTACTAGTTGTTAAACACCTTCATTTAACTAGTTCGAATTCTTCATGTGGTAGATTTTATGATATATACACTTAAGCTTAATCTTACAATTGGTATCATTGGATATTTTCAATTGGTATCAATATGACCTCTTATTGTGTATACTCATATTTTGTTCTTTCATGTATGTATGCATCTACTTCAATTGATATTATCTTTTCATACATATATGTGATCTTTTGTGCTTGGTTTACACACGTATATTATATACTATATGTTTGCTTATCAAGATTTTGGTTTTAAAAAAAAAAAAAAAAATATTTGATATGAACTTGTGTTTCGTATTGCCTATATGCAAGGAGAGCTTAACATCTCTCTTACATATAGATTCATGTTGAGTGTATTGTGTATTGAGGAGCTTAACATCTCTTCTTTATATGGTACACGTGTGTAGGGGGAGTTTCACATCTCCTTCTATGCATTACATAGTTGTGTTGTGTGAATTAGGGCTTCACATCCCTCTTTCATGCAATGCACATTGTAGGGAAGCTAACTTAACGTCTTCCTCTTCATGAATGTATATCGCATATAAATCTTTATTGGTTGATTTGTATTTACCCCTTCTTGATTCTTTTGTTTTTGACAAAAAGGGGGAGAAAAATTTGTTTTGATTTGCTTTTACTTTGAACCCTTTGTTGATGATTGACAAAAAGGGGGAGAAGTATTTGTGATGTATTTGTGATATATGCATGATTTCCTTACTTAAGGGGGAGAAGTATTTGTCTTCCTTACTTAAGGTTGTATAAGATTTGTATTTATGCATATATATTTTGGTTTGCAAATAATAGGAGAAAAAGATTTTGTTTTTGTGTTATCTCCATTCATTTGCATACATGTCATGTGCTTCATTGTCATATCTTTATCATTTATTTGATATGCATGAATTAAGGGGGAGCTTCTTTGAAGCTTTACTTTAATCCATGCATATATAACTTCATGAGTTTTGTCATCATCAAAAAGGGGGAGATTGTTGGCCCAAAGGCCTATCACCCTAGTTTTGATGATGATCAACTCATGAAGTTATGATTACTAATGATCTTGTGTTTAATTAGTGACAGATTCATTATCAAGATCTTAGTAGGTGTGGAGCTTCAACAAAGGATTTAAAGTCAAGTTGGAAGCTAGCACCGGTTGATTCACGAGCCTATGCATCAAGAACACATCTAGAGATGAGCTCGGTGGATTGCATTTGGACCAAGTCAAGAAGATGAGAAGCCTTCAAGTGAAGACTTCAAGAGGATGAAGACTTGTGTCTAGGTATAAGATTTTTTATTTGTTTTAGATAAAAATGTAAAGGATAGAATAGATTGGTGGATTGCTCAAGTCATATCACACACACACTCTTGATAGAATTGTTTTCATGATAAAAATTTCATTTCATAAAAGATTTTCTTGTTAAAAAAAGATTTTCATTGTGACAAGATTCTATTTGGTTCTTGGTATTTCAAGTTTACATATCTTATATCCAAAACCAAGTTTAGTGCTTTATGTCAAAAACTAGATATTTCATCTTGATTGTGTAGTGGATCATATCCATACACACTATGCTTTAAAGTATATCTTGTTTTTGTATTTTGTGAAGTTATGGAAAAACAAGTTTTAGAAATACATGTTTTTAGAAAAACAGTTTTTATTGTGATTAAAACTATTTTTTAGATTTACTGTGAATTTATGGGATTTTTATTGAGTGAAAAGACCTATTTTCAAATCCCGTATCTATGCAAACTGTTTCAGGCTTCAGCGGTCGACCGGACCGGTCGACCGGGTCTGAAGTCGGTCGACCGGATCAGTCGACCGACGTGCACAGACGTGCACGCCTGTGTGCACTGGAGAACGGTCGACCGAGCCGGTCGACCGCTTCAGAGAGCTTTGCTCTCAGGAAATCTCGGTCGACCGGGTCGGTCGACCGGAGGCTGCAACGGTCGAATTTTGACCGTTGCCGGTCGACCGGACCGGTCGACCGGAAGCTCTGACAGAGCCCAACGGTCAGATTTTTCTGGCCTCTATAAAAGGGGGTTTTGTCATTGTTTTAAGCCAAGATTTTTGGAGACCTTAGAGCCTGTTTTCTCATATTCATTCCAGAGGTTTTTCTCCACAAAAATAGTGAGCTAATACTTCCAATCAAAAGGGAAGATTTTACAAGAGTGTTTATTGTGATTTCTTGAGATTTTCACCAAAGATTCTTTCCTTGCTTTCTCACACAAACACTTGAGCATCCATTGAGCTATTCATCCTATAGGTGTTGTAGTGAGAGTTTTGTAGGTGATCAAGTGTTTAGATCACCAAGATTTCATCTTGTTCTTTGAGGAGACGGGCAAGTGTGCTCGTTGTGGTGTGGAGTTCGGGTGTGAACTCTTGTAGTGCGAGGTGCGGCCTCGGCGAGTCGGTGGACTTGCGTGTGTAAGGGACTTGGGAGTCCGAGGGATTGTAGGTGTTACGGCACCAAGGAGAGATCCGGTTGGATCGTGCATAGTGGAAATCCTTCGTGTGTCGAAGGCGGGGATGTAGAGCAAGTGTGCTCGAACCTCGAAACAAACCCTTTGTGTTTGCGATTGCTCACTCTCTCTCTCTCTCTCTCTCTCTCTCTCTCTCTCTCTCTCTTTGTCTCTTTTATATCTTGCATTCAATTATTGTCTATCTTTATATGCTTGATATATCCTTGTGCTTAATTGTTATATAATTGCTTGGGATTGATTGTCTAACACTTGTATTCAACCAAGAGAGCCAACGCGGCACCTCAACCCATTCAAGGGGAATCTAGAGAAGTTTGTCCAGAGCCTCGCAAGGGGAATTCGGCACACTCTTGTGTTATACATAAGTGTTTAATTAAAAGAAGTTTAATTTGGTCAACTTAGTTTTAATTCCGCATTATTTGTTCATAAGTGACCATTAGATTAGCCATCACCTATTCACCCCCCCCTCTAGGTGATCTTACAGATGTTACTACTTTTGTGATTCTTCCGTAGTAGCGAAGTGCCTATACGGGTCATATCCACAAGGAGGGAGAGCGATGGAGGCTTGATGCGGCTTCAAAGTTCAAGAAGAAAGAAAGTCCTTGTTTCGAAATAAAGAATTGAAAAGTAAAAACAAGTTGTTTTTAAGAATTGTTGGAAAATGTTTTGGTGGTTTGTAAAAGTGATTTTTTTTCTTAATTGTAAAAATGCATGGCTAACTTTCTTCTAAGTGCTCTCACTAATTTCTAACTTTTGGAAGATAGCCTCACGATGGATCATAGGCGAACACAACCCTTTTGCATTGGAACTATTCACGTGGTAATCGAGTGAAAGTTCATCCTTAAACTTAGCTTTACACGGTAAAAACTCGGACATTCCCTTATCAAGATCCAATAGAAGGCGAGAATAAGGGAAGACACGAGTGCACTAATGGTATCAGCAAAGTTAATGGGAAAAGTATCTAACTTACAATAACAAGCAAAGTACACAACCCATAGATCATCAAAAACTCATTAAGTATGAAGTATATGAAAGTAAATACTTGTAGGTAAATTAGAGTTAGGACCATCGTCTTAAGAAGCCATAGCTCTTGTTTGCACAAGGCTTGTTTGACACTATTAACTCATGTTGATTATCAATCAAGTATTAGAAATTAGTGGGTTAGTAGTTAGTTAGCCATGTTATAGAAAAGTTAGTTAGCCATAAAAGTAAAAGAAACAACAAAGGAAAAGAAGTGGAGAGGAAGGGAGTTACACTACAAGAAAATAAAAGAAAAGAAAAGTTAAAGAACGGAAGTTACACTACAACAAAGTAAAAGAGAAGAAGTAAAGAAGAAAGAAGTTACACTACAATAAGGAAGTAAAAGTAAATGGGAAAGACAAGTTAATGGAAAGAAGAAAGAGAAGTAGTACTTATATTATCTTGTCACCCTTCAAATACAACACTTACACACTCTCTCTCTCTCTTTCACTCTAATGGCTAAAACTAAAACTAGAAGAAGCAAACTAAAGCAACTATAATTCCTAGCAACAAAACACAAAAATACAACTCTATTTTCTGGATCTGCTTAAACTGAAGACCCCTGGGGGGTATTTATGGGCACCAGGGGAAAGGGGGCCACGTGAGCGGCACGTGGCCCAAAGCGCAGGTGCGCGCGCCTGGCTTCAGGCAGCGTCTCGCCTAGACTGTCTTCTGATGCCTTGATCTTCTGGATTTACGATTTGATACCCTGAGCTGACAAAATCTTCACCCTAAAGTCAATGGCTACTTGGTAGGCTTTTAATCACCAATTAAATGGTGATTTAGGTCTTCTTCTTCATTTGCACACCATGAACCTAGGATCAAGCAAGCAAGGTTTTATTAGCAAAATTTTACATGAAATAAATATGAGAATGTGATGAAAATTATGCAAAATTAGAGACTAATCAGGCTGGTGTAGCGAGCCCAGAGGCTAAACGTAGCCCGAAGGCTAAGTAGAGGGCTCGGAGGCTAAACGACAACGAAGGGTCGGCCAAGCATGGTAATAAAGCAATATTAGAGCAATATCACGGCAGGGCATATGTACAGATATCAAACTACACTGCTACAGACATTCATCACAGAGCTACTACATATACAGTCCTATATACTTGGTTGTGTACATATACTGGTACACGTCCATAAAAATACAAATGCAATCCAAGAAATACAAATAAACAACTACATGAATCCCCAAAAATACATAACAACTCGTCAAAGCGGGAAAACACAGAATGAAGCGAGAACACTCGCCTAAATATGGACCATGTCGCGAGACAAGAACTCTAAAATGCTCCGCACATACATGTACACAAAGAGAGAGATCAAAGGAGGGAGACAAAAGACTATGCCACAACCTGGCCTACTCACGGCCAGGCCGTGGACCTAACCTGGTAGAGCCAGTCTGGCCGCGCGGCTAGGTGGGGGGAAGGCGGCACGAAGCCAGCTGGTGGTCGAACGCAACCATTGGGGGAGAGGAGGTGGAGTATGTGGTGGTTATGTGGTGGTGGAGGTAAATTGAAGGCAGGGTGGATTGATGTTGGATGTGAAATTAGAGGTAGGATAGTGAAATTGATGGTGGGGAAATGAAATTGATGGTGAAGAAGGAGTGAGGAGGTATTGGGAACTGGAATTTGGGTGGGGGGTTGGATTGAGAGGTGGAGTTGATGGTGAGTTGAATTTAGAAGAAGGAGGTGAAGATGGTTGAAGGGAAATTGAGAGAGGAGGAGATTGGGAGAAATTAGAGGAAAGGAAAGACTGTTGGGGGGCGCCGGAGCAAGGCCGCCAGCTTGGGTGGATCATCGGAGGAGGGGGTAGTCAGAGGGTGACGGGCTGGTGATGCGCTGGCCATTCACTTGAGAGAGAGAGAGAGTGTGTGTGTGTGAGTGAGTAGGGGGAGAGAGAGAATTTGAAGAAGGAAATGAGAATTTTGGAGATGAGGGAGGATTTTAAAGGGAAATAGAGTAGTTGAGGTTCGCGTCCAAGGCATTTGAGCTCCGTATTTAGGCTGGAGTCGGGGGAGCCTCGCATCTCGGGAGGAGAGAGAAGAAGTAAGTGGAGATATTTGTGGGAGATTTTTTTGTGTGGAGAAGAAAAAATGAAAAAAAAAAGAAAAAAGAAAAGAAAAGGTGAAGGAAAAAAAGGAAAAAGGAAAGAAAGAAAAAGAAAAGAAAAGAAAAGGAAGAAGGAAAATGTCAGATCAAACTCTTAGATCCGAGAAAAACCCTAATATTATTTTAATCGGTCAAATTTTGACTACTTCAAAAAATCTCAAAAAATTTTCAAAAATAGTAAATATTATACTGAGGTATATGGTGAAATCGGTCAAGAAATTCAATTCTTCAATAAGTTATACTGGTCGACACTAGATTTGGTCAAATTTTTATAAATTTAGAAAAATCTCTAAAATGCATTTAGATAGAAAATACTATCCTGAGGAATAATGTGAAAGCAATTTCTAAAAATTCAACCCGTTAGTAAATTAAAAATCTGTCGATCAGTGACACCGATCTATACCGGTTTTGAAGATTTTGAAGAATAATTAAAAAAAATTGAAAAAATCATGAAAATATAAAATATTAGAAAACATTATTCAAAACTGAAACCAGACAAATTTGACTACCAAAAACGTCAAATCAGGCAGTAAACTGAGATTTGATTCCTGGTTAAGACTAGGGTGGACTCTAAGTCTGAAAATCCAAGTCTGATACCAACTAGTAATTAAGTAATCAAAAAATAAAAGTAAATATGGGGCGATAAATAGGAAAATATGATCAAAAAATCAGAACATGTATATAGGTATGTATTTCAGGAACAGACTGTTACATTCTACCTACCTTACAAAAATTTCATCCTCGATCGAAAAGGGGAATGAACACAAAAAAGATAGGACAAAGATTATACTAATTAAGATATGAATAATTAAGGGTAATGCTCCAAATCGACCTAATAATAACTCTCTTTTCCACTTCCTGCCGTAAAAGCTTCGGACGGTGCCATTTAATACTGACCTGATATCTGTTAATAAAAGAATACTACTATAATTTTGGTAGACTGGCCCTCTCTGAATAATATGAAATGAGCTAACTCAGGAACCAGCCAAAATTTCATTGCCTGAATTTCTGCTGGGTATGATGCTATCCCTGACGAAAAGTCTGTAATAGGATTACTAGATGTTCTGTAGGTTTTATGTTACTCTGGAAGTAGAACTTAATAATATAGATAAAGAAAACATAATAAACTGATCATAGATAAATGAATGAATAATATACTGATAGTAACGAGTTTTGAATACTGGACATTGATTACTCTGAAAGGCATAACCAAGAATTTATAATAACTGTTCTCTGGAGGATAACCTGACTGTAAATTAAAATTTAGAGAATACCCAAGCCCTGCAAGGTTGACCGAATATATCATCAATAAAGATTTTGATAAATTAGTTCAGATACAGCGAGAAAACTCAGTTCATTAATCCATGAAAATATGTTAGGTGAGAGAAATCTGAGGAACGAAGCTAGAGTGTTAAACACTGATGGAACTCTCCACAAGCGAAGCCAAACCCAGGTGAGGCCACTACGTAACACAATGTTTGATGCTAAGACTAGGGTATAGTGGAGCTAATGCTCTGTGTGACACCACATCCTCAGAATACATACCCAGATACGTAACCCGATTTTTCGATCATATTTCTTATTTTCTCGTATTTATTTATGCTCGTATAGTGATACTGCTTGATTTGACCTCCTTAATAGTTAGAATTGACCAATTTCAGTTTCAACCACTGTTTAATAATATTTGGGATTTTTCATGATTTTTCAAAAATTTTCTGAATTATTTCTGTAAACTCTAAAATCGGTATTAATTGGTACCGCTGATTAATCTTGCAATTTTAAATTACAAAAAGAGTTAAATTTCTAAAAACCTCTTTCATAATTTTTCTTAGAATAATATTTACTATCTTAATGCATTTTTTTAGATTTTTCTGAATTATCAAAATCTGGCAAGATTCGATGTCGATCGATATCGATGATTGATTTCAGGATTTTTAATTTAAAAAATATTGAATTTTTTGAATCTGATTTCACCATGATGCTCAATATAATATTCTTTATTTTTGAAAATTTTAGGTATCTTTATAAAATACCTGATTTCAGGCGTTTCTGGTATTTTTTTCGAAAATTTCCGCATCCACTTCTGAACCCCTGGGATTTCACCATTCAAACTATTTCTTCTTTTTCTTCCAATTCTTTTTTCCTTTTTCTCTTTTCTTTTCCTTTTCCTTCCAACACTTCCAAGCACTTCTACTTTCGTCTAAAATATTCTACTACCTTCCATCAAACTCCTCCAAAATATCCACTAATCACCCTCTCCCATCTCTAAGCCAACAACGCCTCTTTCTCCCCTTTTTATTTCATAAAAAACCCTAATTTCCCCTTCCATCTACTTTCCTTTATTCCAAACTCCAAAATCTCCATTAACCACTCCTTTAACCTTCATTTCTCCAACAAAATACCCTTACCATCAACTCCTCCTTCAACTCTACAACAACAACTCCCATAACACCCCACCATCATCTTTTTTCTCCTCTATCTCCTCTCAGTTCACCATAACCACCAAAACTTCACCATCCACCTCCATCTCCATCCCCATCTCTAAAAATTACCACCACCTACAAAACCCTCTACAAAAACACCACCCACACCCCCTCTCCTAGGCCTGCCAACACCCCTTCGAAAACATCTTCGGTGGCCACTCCAGTGACATATCTAGTGACCACTCTGGCGACAACTTTACCATCTTCACCAACAACATCACCACCACTATGACTCATCTATCATCCCTACTACCTTTTATACTTACCTCTTCTCACTACCATCTTCACTTTCATCACCACAGCAACACCCCCATCACCACTACTCCAACCTTCAACATCACCGCCAAACTCCTTTTCATTCCCCTTCAAAATATAAGTCCAATACCACCAACTACTACCACCACCAACACCATTACCCTTCCCTTCACTTCTCCTCCTCCTTTTCCTAGGCCAGCCACGTCCTTGTCTCTTCTAGTGGCCGACGCACCATTCTAGGGGCTAGCGGCCACCAAGGGCCCAAGCCCCCTTCTCCTTCTCTCGCTTCGTGTGTTTCCTCACTCGCGAGCTCGAACGCGTGGAGTTTCCTTGGAATTTGTGTTTTAGGCAAGTGTTTTCCTTGCATTATTGAGCTTGTACTGGAATTGGAATTTTGTTGTAATTTATATCAGTCTGGTGTGATTGTACGGTGTGGGGGTGTTGTATTCTGTGGACACGTTGTAACTCATATTGGACTGATATATTGTAATGCTTGTAATAATGTAAATGGCGTTATACTTCTGTATGTGTGATACTAACAGTGCAAGTACCCTTATACAGCCTCAGGATTTCTGCCCACTTCCAGGATGGCTACCCAATAGGAATTGACCTTGCACCCTTATGCGTTTCGTGATAGTCACCGGGGTGCGCTTAGACCCAGGGCTTACTTTCAGCCCTTTAGGTTCTCGCCCACTTCCTCAAAAGACGGGTGCGCTCAAACTGTCAGGTCTTTTAGCTTCACCTGGTAGGCATGCTTAGCGCTCAGCACTTTATTACTAGACTCGTCTAAGTGAAACTCTGCCGGATTTTAGACTTGCAGTTTAAGACGAGTCATCCCGGTAGCTCCGCCAAGCGCTTTAATGATTAAACATTTTCGCTTTCTGTGCCTCCAGCTCTGCTTAGCTCTGCTTGGATGGTTGCTTGCTTGCTAACTGCTTACTTGATGATCGATATATGCTATCGATTGACATGCTTTAACTTCATGCTTAACCCTTGATATGCTATCACCTGACACCTGCATGCTATTACCTGCCATCCAACATGATATACCTGACTTATAATTTTCACTTTAAAGGAATGTTAACTTGATCTCCTGATGGTACTCATGTACACCTAATACTCCTGACATGCTCTTGCACATTCTTATAATCTGATAATTACCTAATAAAATGAAAAAAAAAGAACAACTTGCATCGGGTCGGGGAAAACTTATGAATATCAATATATGTCCGTGTTCACTATGGTATTAGGTATGTCGTGCAACTAAATCTATCAGCTCGACCTGAAGGCCTCCGGTGATCGAGGAGAGTGTTGGCTCTCTACCTCTTGATATCATCCTGAAAAAGGCATCCTATAAGATCCTCCTATATACCTTGTGGCCAGTTCCGTGCACCAGCAAGGGAACACCCTGGACTATGCTCCCGGGCATGCATGGGACCCACTATAAACATTGTTCGTTGATACCCCAGTTGGTTTCCAATAACAGCCTCGGTTTACTCAGATGTGAATGTATGTGTACTGGAACGTTATTACACATACCTAGATATATATGAGTAGGATGAGAAATAAAAATAATAATAAATATTAAGAATGATAATATATAATTTATTCATGTTTAATTGATTTTACAATTTTATGCTTTCATTGCATGCTTATTATGTCTATACTCACGATACAACTTTTGATGCATGTTTTCTGATTCAGACTTATTGGTACACGTGTGCTTATCTATGCACGTCACTTGGCACTCATCTGGCCACTTATTGGAGAGTTTTCTAACTTTCCTGGACTTGCATGTTCAGATACTAAAGTTTAGATTAAAGTGGAGCCCTCCGCCGAAGATCAAGACTCTTGGAGTAGGTTGACTAGTCCTAGATCCTTCTGTTCCTGACTTTTCCTACTAGCTCGTGGGATTCTCTCTCAGCTTCTGAGCATTTTTTGCACTGTACATGTTGTAAATCTTACTTTTGTACCTAGCAGTGACGTAATATGCCTATAATATTATATCACGCTCTATGATAACTTTGTAGTTGTACTCCTTATATTGGAATGTATATGCGCTACGTACTTTCGTACTCTGATTCTTGTCTGCGCTGATACTTAATATATATGTGTGAAGGCATTTCTGCACTGGATATATACATCATAATAGCGTCTCCGTACCTAACAGGAAGGGGAGTTACAGGGTGGTATCAGAGCCTAGGCTCTCACACCTACAGTACAACCAAGAAGCAAATTAATGGGATATTAATTTGCAATTGGAATGCATGAGTCTCTGTTATACAATCCAACTACAAGGTACAAAGTTATCTATTCCTTCCTGATACTCCTTTCCTTGATTCCTAAAATTTTATTTATCTTTTCACTTTCCAGTTTTCAGTCATATGTACCAACATAGATATGGATAGAAGAGTGAGTCATAACAGCTCTAGACTATCATAGAACAGACCCACAGGAGAGAATGCAGATATTCTGAGGGTTATTCATAATATGATGGAGAATTCACAGAAACAGATAGAACTCCTACTATAAGAATTAATAACAGCTTCTAAGGAACAAAGGCCGAGCAACATAACAGACTTCAAATGGTTGCAGCCGATAATATTCACGAGAGAAGAGAGACCACTTGATGCTGAGCAATGGCTGATTGATATCATGGATCTTTTGAAAGCAGCACGGGTCCCAGAGGAGAACCAAGTAGAGGTTGCTAAGATTCAACTGAAAGATATAGCCTGAACCTGGTGGCTAGCCGAAGAAGCTGTTAGCACTCTAAAAAAGATAAAACTCGCACACTTTTCTTCAACAGGTCTGAACATGTCTAACTTGTCGACATTTACAAAAGAACAAGTCACAGACAAGCTAATGACCAGCGTTTGCTCATCCCTAAGGAACAAAGCAGTAACTTAGACTCTATTGATCCAGTAAAGCAGACAGCAAAAATTTTAAATAATTTCAATATGAAATAATGCAACCGATCACTCAAAATAAAACTTAAAGCCGGACTCCCCGTGAAGGGCTCTAAACTTCTCCTCGTGATTCCTCTAGATAAGAGTTGAGGTGCTCAATTGCTATCGTGTTGAGATGAAGATTGATCGACAAGAATAAATGAATGGTAAACAAGTAAATAGAGACAATAAAGCAATCGCAAACAAAAAAGATTTGTTCTGAGATTCGAGCCACCGCTCTACGTCCCTGCCTTCACCACCGTGAAGGATTTCACTATCCACTATTGTATCCTCCATAAAGGAACCTTACAATAAGGAATTACAACCCCTCAGAGTACACAACTCCTCAACTCAATCCTCTATACCAGAGGCAGCACAAAGCCAATTGAGATAACAAGCTCTGGCTGATCAAGAGATCACAGACACTCTCTTTGTAACTCTCTTACAAAAATCCTATAGAGTAAAATATAAACTTGAAGCTTAAGGATGTAAGTGAGAATGAAAATCAGAAAAAAGAGATTTTAAGAGCAGAAAAACTCAATTAAAACTTTGAAAATAAGAGCACAAAAGAAAACCTGAAACTTTTTCTCTTTGAAAAAAAAAAACTAGATTTTCAATAGTATTTGTTGTTTTGAAATATTCAATCCCAATGACCCTTTTTTATAGATTTTAGGAAAACACTTTTAGAATAGTTTTACCATGTCTAAAAAGGAAGAAATTGACTATAAAAATTTAACTTTTCACATTTTAAAAGAAACATGTTTAAAAACAGATTTAAAAGAACTGGTTGTTAGTGCCAATCTGGCAATCTGTCGGTTGACCGGCCGGTCGACCAGCCATTCAAAAAAATTTGATCGTTGGCTCTCGGTCGATCGATCTTCGACCGTGTTTAATCGAGACCAAACTAGTTACAGTCGGTCGACCGCCCGGTCGACCACAATAAGGGACCGGTCGACCGGTCGGTCGATCAGGAATGTGCACAACATGCCAGAGGTTCGGTCTACCGTGCGGTCGACCGTTCTGGCCTGTAATAGGCACGGTCAACCTCCCGGTCGACCGACCTAGGCCAAAAACTGGGTCAAGGTAATTTTTAAAGATAAAGAAAATTTTCAAATAATTTTTGTTTGAATTTTGGAAGAGAAAAGACATGTATAGCCATAAGATACATGTTCTAAACTGAGATAGAAATTTTCAAGAAATTGTGAAACAAGTATAAAAACCAAACATGTCAAAACCATACTTATGAAAACGTGCACTTTTGTGTGTGTATATATCTTTGAGCTTCAAATCTATATTCTACTCTTTAACAAACTAGTTTCTTACAAGATTCTAATCGACTACAAGAATCTTCAAGCGGGCTTCTCTGATAGTGACGTTTGAGCGACGCTGAGTGGTTTGAAGTATGTTCCCATTCTTGAGTACCCTTGAGCCATCAACACCTTCCTTTAGAGGAAGAAGCCTGTTATATCTTCTTGAATCCTGTTAGATCTTTTTGAACCCTAAAATACACTCATAAACTTGATTAGTACCAAATAACTTCATATGCTTTGTTATCATTAAAAACACAAAACCAGGGATTGTAACCTTTGGGCCAACACAAATATCCAGCTTATCAGAGAATTTTTTGATATATATCTTTATATATTTTTTTTTCTTTTTTTTATAAGGCATAATAAGATCTTTGTTTTTGAACCCTAAGTGTGTAAGTGTATTTGCATATTTTATCAAGGTAAAAATCAAGACTAAATTACTTTTTAAATTTTTCTTCCTAATCCTAGAAATCATACAAATATTCTTATTTCAACCAAATTAAGAAATCCTAATTATGATTCTCCTATTTCTTAAAATTAACTTAATTTCTTACAAAAATAGGTTAAAATATTGTTTCTCTTTTCAAAAAGTTTTTTCTAAAGAAATTTTATATATATATATAGAAAAACCTATGTTAGAACCCTCCCGGACAACGGTGCCAAAAACTGTTCTGAAGGATGAGATGAATCATAACAGTGATGGCACCATATGGGTTGATGAAATAAATAAGATGAACTATTGGATTAGTGATTAGTCTCTAAATTTGCATAATTTTCATCACATTCTCATATTTATTTCATGTAAAATTTTTCTAAATAAAACCTTACTTGCTTGATCCTAGGTCCATGGTGTGCAAATGAAGAAGAAGACCTAAATCACCATTTAATTGGTGATTAAAAGCCTACCAAGTAGCCATTGACTTTAGGGTGAAGATTTTGTCAGGCCAGGGTATCAAATCGCAAATTCAGAAGATCAAGGCATCAGAAGACAGTCTGGGCGACGCGCTGCCCGAAGCCAGGCGCGCGCCGCCCTGGCAGGGCCGCGAAAACGCAGCCCAGGCCGCGTTTTCACGGCCCTTTGGGCGCGCGCGCGCCTGCACTTTGGGCCACGTGCTTCCCACGTGGCCCCCTTTCCCCTGGTGCCTATAAATACCCCCCTGGGGTCTACAGTTTGAGCAGATCCAGAGTTAGAGCAAATTGTGTAGCTTTGTTTTTTAGTTTGTAGTTGTTGTTGTTGTTCTTCTTCTAGTTTTAAGTTTTAGCCATTAGAGGGAAAGAGAGAGTGTAAAGTGTTGTATTTGAAGGGTGACAAGATAATATAAGTACTACTTCTCTTCCTTCTTTTCATTTACTTGTCTTTACCATTTACTTTTACTTTCTTGTTGTAGTGTAACTTCTTTCTTCTTCACCTCTTTTCTTTTACTTTGTTGTAGTGTAACTTCCTCTCTTTACCTTTTCTTTTCTTTTGTTTTCTTGTAGTGCAACTCCCTCTTTCTACTTCTTTTCCTTTGTTGTTTCTTTTATTTTTATGGCTAACTAACTTTTCATTAGTATGGCTAACTAACTACTAACCCACTAATTTCTAACACTTGATTGATAACCTACATGAGTCAATAGTGTCAAACAAGCCTTGTGCAAACAAGAGCTATGGCATCTTAAGACGAGGGTTCTAATTCTAACTTACCTACAAGTATTTACCTTTGTATATTTCATACTTAAATGGTTTTTTGATGATCTATGGGTTTTGTACTTTGCTTGTTGTTGTAAGTTAGAGACTTTCTGTTTAACTTTTCCGATACCATTAGTGCACTCGTGTCTTCCCGTATTCTCGCCTTCTATTGGATCTTGATATGGGAATGTCCGAGTTTTTGCCGTGTAAAGTAAAGTTATAAGAAGAACTTTCACTCGATTTCCACGTGAATAGTTTCAATGCACAAGGGTTGTGTTTACCTATGATCCATCGTGAGGCTATCTTCAAAAAGTTAGAAATTAGTGGGAGCACTTAGTAGAAAGTTAGCCATGCATTTTTACAACTAAGAAAAAAATCCACTTTTACAAACCACTAAAACATTTTTCCAACAATTCTTAAAAACAACTTGTTTTCACTTTTCAATTCTTTATTTGGAAACAAGAACTTTCTTTCTTCTTAAACTTTGAAGCCGCATCAAGCTTCCATCGCTCTCCCTCCTTGTGGATACAACCCGTATAGCCACTTCGCTACTACGGAAGAATCACAAAAGCAGTAACATCAACCCACACTTCCTTCTCTTATTTTAGTACTTGCTTTTTGCTGATCAAATTTTGGCGCCGTTGCCGGGGAGGGAACGGCTTTATTGTTCACTACTAAAGATTGTTCTTTGTTTTTGTGTGTAGGAGAAGTACCAAGGAGCTCACTATCGCGAGAAGCAAAAGAGGTGGCCAAGGACATTGCGCGAGGATTCATTTGCCCTCGGAAAAATTTGTGTAAAAGCGAGTTTTTCCGATTGAAGTACTAACAAACTCGTTTGCAGGGTTGCCGAAAGCCGCTTAAAAACATATTGCTTTCTAAATTCTTAGTTTCCTTGGATGCTTCACCTTTATGCATGTATAATAAACTCAACAGAAATTCACTTGTTGCTTAATTGAAATTTGAATTAGACTTTTGCATTTAGGGCACGTGTCTATTTCAATTCATTTCAATTTCTGTTGAAGAGTGCTGGAGATAAGGTATGTGTGCATTCATATAGAATAGGACCAACATTTTGAAGTGATTTACCGCTTTGAGTATTACCTTGTTGTGAATAAACTGCACACTTGCACAATTGACATTAAGGGAAAAACCCAAATAAACAAGATAAGGTGGGGATTTCATCACCCTTCCTTAGCCTAAAAACCATCTCCAAGTGCACTCACATTTTCCCAAGCCTTAACTAAAAATCAATAGACGTTGACCCTAGGGACATCTCGGACTCACTAAGAGATTAACCGAGGTTGCAAATTGTAAGTACTATACTCCTGCAAAATCGGTGTCTAAGGAAAGTGGATTGAGAGGTAAAGCCTCGAAAGCTCCGTGGTTTGGCGTAATTAGGCCCGTGGCTCTGCCCGGATACCTCCCCCGAGCTTTGCCCTTTCCTGGCCGATTAGCTTGTAGTCGAGTTCCTGCAACAACCTTCCCTGGAGAATCGACCAGTTAGGAGTCGTCTAGGTCCAGGTACCTTAGACTAAGGCTTGTGGTTGTTTTTCTCTCTTTTGTTTGTTTTTAGTTCTTTTTCGATTGTTTGTTGTCTTCATGTTGTTTGTGTGTGCTGCATGCAAGAGTGGGTGAGAGATCCGTCAACTTTCAAATTAACAAGAAACATTTCTCTACCCTTGCATCCAGAACCGGTGTTGGCGTCACTTCAGGATAGATTTTACCCGATCAGAACTTCACTTCCATCTTGCATAAAACTTCCTGAAGCAAACGGCAATAATTTTGAGTTAAAGCCCCAATTCATTAACACTCTTCCCAAATTTCATGGTTTAGAATCAGAGGACGCATACTTCTTTGTTAGGGAATTTGAAGAAGTATGCCTCATGATGCGTATACCCCAGCTAGGAGACGATGCCGTTAGGTTACGTTTCATCCCTTTTGCCTTAAAGGACCTAGATAAGAAATGGTTGTACAGCTTGGCAGCAGATTCCAGTCACGACCTGGGATGATTTCGTCAAGGACTTCTTGAAGAAATTCTACCCAATTCACAAAACTGCCCTCATTAGGAAGAACATCATGCAGTTTAAGCAAAACCCGAGCGAACCATTTTGGAGATACTTTGAGCGATTCAAAGATCTCCTAGCTCAGTGCCCTCATCATGGCGTGGACAAATGGCGTCAGTGCCAGATTCTCTACGATGGTCTAGATTATCAGACTAAGACCCTGTTAGAAATGATGTGTGAGGGAGGGTTCTTGCAGAAGGATGAAAATCAAGGTTGGGATTTATTTGAGGATTTAGCGGAGAAAACCTTGCAATGGGAGCCAGCCTCGGAAAAACCTAGGAATTCACAATCTATAGCTTCAAGAGGAGGGCTCCTATCTCTAGAATCACCCATAGCTGCCGAGGCTAAGATTGCTACCCTAATGAGAAGGATAGAGCCTCTGGAAACAAAAGAGCCTGCCAGTGTCAACCAGATCAACCCACCACCAATTCACAATCCGAGTTGTTCATATTGCCAGGCACCAAACCATGTCTTTGAAGAGTGCCCCATTTTTCATGCCCAGTAAGTGCCACCGGAACGCCTGAACGCAGCTTACTCACGGTCGCCTCACAACCCCTACTCACAGACCTACAATCCCGGCTGGAGAAATCACCCCAATTTCTCCTGGGCCCAAAATAATCCTCCCAGGCCTAATTTTTCCAACAACTTTCACCATCCTACTCCTCCACCAACTTTTCCCAGTCAAGCCCCAGCTTCCTCCTCCCAAGGCTCACCAATGGAAAAGAAAATCAGTAAATTGGAGAAGAGCATAGAGGCTCTCATAAAGTTCCAAACCGCTTTTATGCAAAACCAGGGACAAACTCTGAACAGTCATTCACAGGCCATATCAAGATTGGAAATGCAGATGAGCCAGTTAGCTAGCTCCCTAAGTGAAAGACCTAAGGGTACTTTGCCTAGTCAGCCGCTAGTTAACCCAAAAAGCTCCAACCAAGCATATGAAATTCAGGATCCATCGATTAACCAGTGCAATGCTGTTCATACACTGCGATCTGGAAAGAAGGTAGACAACCAGGTTTACCAACAGAAAAGTCCAGCCCATCCCGATCCCACTCCTGCCTCCACCTCTCTAGTTCCTCCCAATCCACTCCACAAACATCTGACGAGGACAAAGCTGCTGAATAAGTTCATAAGCCTGTAGCACCCTTTCCCAATAGGCTTAGGAACAACAATAAAAATAAGCACATGGAGAAAATGCTAGAGATGTTCAACCAGGTCAAATTGAATATGCCACTTCTTGACGCTATCCAACAAGTCCCGGCTTATGCCAAATTTCTTAAGGATATGTGTACAAAGAAGAGAAAGACCAATGTGCCCAAGAAAGTGTTCTTGGCCACTAATATAAGCGAAATTTTGTCTGGTCCCATTCCGGTGAAATACAAGGATCCCGGATGTCCCACCATTTCCTGCACCATAGGACAGACCGAAATCAGTAGAGCGCTTCTTGACCTGGGAGCAAGTATCAACTTGCTACCTCTCTCAGTATACCAGCAACTTGGGTTGGGCGAGCTAAGCCCAACTCGAGTCACCATTCAGCTAGCTGACCGATCTGTGAAGATCTCGAAGGGGGAAATCACAGACGTCCTCATCCGGGTCGGGGATTTCATTTACCCCGTTGACTTTATTGTGCTTGAGACCCAACCTGTGTCCAATCTTAGGTCTCAAACTCCCGTCATCTTAGGGCGCCCATTCCTTGCTACAGCCAATGCCATAATCAACTGTAGGAATGGGTCCATGCGATTGACTTTTGGAGATATGATGAAGGAAGTCAATGTCTTCAATCTTGGAAGACAACCTAGGGATGTCAATGATCAAACGTTTGAGGTCAATTCCATTGAAAACCTGACCAGTGAGCATGAGGAAAGCATGGAGATAGAAACTGAGGCAGAGTTTGATCTGGAGGCTGAGGATTTCAATTTAGATCAGATCATAGATGTTGGCCCAAAGGCCTATCACTCTAGTTTTGATGATGATCAACTCATGTAGTTATATTTGCTAATGATCTTGTTTAATTAGTGACAGATTCTTTATCAAGATCTTAGTAGATGCAAAGCTCAACAAAGGATTAAATGTCAAGATTTGGAGCTAGCACGGGGTGATCCAAGGAGCTTTGGATCAAGTTTGGACCAAGTCAAGAAGATGAGAAGACTTCAAGGGAAGACTTCAAGATCAAGACTTGTGTCTAGGTATAAGATTTTATTTTTGTTTTTAGATAAAATGTAAAGGATAGAATAGTGGTGGAATGCTCAAGTATAGATATCACACACACACTCTTGTTAGAATTGTTTTCATAAAAGATTTTTCATTTTGGAAAAATACAAGTTTGGTTTTTTGGTGGTTCTCATATACTTATCCTTCAACCAAAACCAAGTTTTATGCTTAATATCAAAAACATAGATATTTCATCTTGATTGTGTAGTGGATCATATCCATACACACTATGCTTTAAAATGTACTCAAATATCTTGTTTTTGTATTTTGTGAAGTTATGGAAAAACAAGTTTTAGAAAAACATATTTTATTGTGATTAAAACTATTTTTTAGATTTACTGTGAATTTATGGGATTTTTATTGAGTGAAAAGACCTATTTTCAAAACCCATATCTGTGCAGAACTGAGGACTGGCTGACAGGCCAAGTCGGTCGACCGGACCGGTCGACCGCACCATGGTCGGTCGACCGTCCGAGTCGACCGACGTGCACAGCCTTGTGCACGTTGTCAGCACAGTGGCCGGTCGACCGGGACGGTCGACCGCTGGAGAGAGCTGTGCTCTCGGGTTTTATCGGTCGACCGGGACGGTCGACCGGAGGCTCCAACGGTCGGATTTTGACCGTTGGCGGTCGACCGGCCCGGTCGACCGGCAGCACTGACAGATCCCAACGGCTAGTTTTTTCTGGCCTCTATAAAAGGGGGTTTTGTCATTGTTTGAAGCTAAGATTTTAGGAGAGCTTTTGTCCAGTTATTTCCATTCTTTTAGCAGAGTTTTCTCCACAAAATAGAGTGCCAATATTTCCTATCAAAAGGGATTTTATCAAGAGAGTGTTTATTGTGATTTCTTGAGTTTTCCATCAAAGTTCTTTCCTTGATTTCTCACACTACACTTGAGCATCCATAGTTATATCTATCCTATAGGAGAGTGTTGTAGTGAGAATTTTGTTAGGTGATCAAGTGTTTAGATCACCAAGATCTTTCTTTGTATTTGAGGAAGCGGGCAAGTGTGCTCGCGGTGTTTTGAGTTCGGGTGCGGACTTGTTGTACGAGGTGCGGCCTCGACGAGCCGGTGGGCTTGTGGTGTGTAAGGGACTTTGGGAGTCCGAGGGCTTGTAGGTGTTGCGGCACCAAGGAGAGATCCGGTTGGATCGTGCATAGTGGAAATCCTTCGTGTGTCGAAGGCGGGGATGTAGAGCAAGTGTGCTCGAACCTCGAAACAAACCCTTTGTGTTTGCGATTGCTCACTCTTGCTCTCTTACTCTTTTTGTCTCTATTATATCTTGCGTTACTTACATTGTATTTACTTTACATGCTTGATATACCCTTGTGCATATTTGATATATACTTGCGTGGGATTGTTGCTAACACTTGTATTCAACCAAGAGAGCCAACGCGGCACCTCAACCCATTCAAGGGGAATCTAGAGGAGTTTGTCCAGAGCCTCGCAAGGGGAATTCGGCAACACTCTTGTGTTATACATAAGTGTTTAATTAAAAGAAGTTTAATTTGGTCATCTTAGTTTTAATTCCGCATTATTTGTTCATAAGTGACCATTAGATTAGCCATCACCTATTCACCCCCCCTCTAGGTGATCTTACAATAGATTCAGCAGTGGATTGGGCATCAAGCCCCAGTGTACCCTATCCTAGGATTGAAAGCCCAGAGATTGCCTCCAATGAAGCAACACCTTCCCTAGAGCTAAAAGCCCTGCCTGAACACCTCAAGTACGCCTACCTGGGCGGAAAGGACACCTTGCCAGTCATCATTGCATCCTACTTGACTGAGCAACAAGAGGACAGTTTAATGTCTATTCTGAAAAGACATAGGAAAGCCATTGGATGGACGATGAAGGACATCAAGGGAATAATTCCAGCCATAGTGCAACATAGAATCCATTTAGTCGATGAAGCAACCCCTAGGAGGGACCCACAACGTAGGTTTAACCCTCTCATGCAAGAGGCAGTTAAGGCTGAAATTCTGAAACTATTAGATAATGGGATAATTTATCTGATTTCTGATAGTCAATGGGTTAGCCCTATTCATGCGGTCCCAAAGAAGGCTGGTTTTACGGTGGTAGAAAATGAGGAAAAAGAGTTGGTACAAACAAGACTGCCTACCAAGGTTCGTGTTTGTATCGACTACAGGAAGTTGAATGCAGCTACCCGTAAAGACCAGTTCCCGCTACCCTTCATCGACCAAATGCTTAAGCGTTTGGCTGGACATGAGTACTACTGCTTTCTAGATGGGTACTCGGGATATAATCAAATCCCCATTGCTGCAGAAGACCAGGAAAAGACGACGTTCACCTGCCTGTTCGGAACCTTTGCTTATCGGCGCATGCCTTTTGGATTGTGCAATGCTCCTGCAACGTTCCAACGGTGCATGCTTAGTTTGTTCTCTGACATGGTGGAACGTTTTCTTGAGATTTTCATGGATGACTTCTCCATCTACAGAGATTCATTTGATCAGTGTCTTCATCACTTAGAGTTAGTGCTACAAAGATGCATTGAGAAGAACCTAACTCTAAACTGGGAAAAATGTCACTTTATGGTGAGACAGGGGGTTGTCTTGGGCCATGAGATTTCGAGGAGAGGCATAGAAGTGGATAAGACTAAGGTAGAAGTGATTGCTAAGCTTCCACCACCCAAAAGCATCAAGGATATTAGATCCTTTTTAGGGCATGATGGGTTCTACCGACGGTTCATTAAGGACTTTAGCAAAATCGCGAGGCCCTTAACCAACCTGCTTGCTAAGGACGTGCCCTTTGATTTCAACGATGAATGTTTCAAGTCATGGGGGAAGCTTAAGCAAGAACTGATTTCTGCGCCTATCATTTCTGCTCCTAATTGGGCCCAGCCATTTGAAATCATGTGTGATGCATCTGATTTTGCTATTGGCGATGTTCTAGGACAGCGCATCGATAATAGGCAGCACGTGATCTACTATTCGAGTAGGACCTTGAATGACGCCCAACAGAACTATACAACGACTGAGAAGGAATTCTTGGCCGTTGTCTTTGCGTTAGAAAAGTTTCGGCCTTACTTGTTAGGTTTGAAAACGGTGATTTTTACGGATCACTCGGCTCTGAAATACCTCATGACCAAGAAGGAAGCAAAAGCCCGACTGATTCGGTGGATCCTTTTGCTTCAAGAATTTGACTTAGAAATTCGGGATAAAAGAGGTATAGAAAATGTGGTCGCTGATCATCTCTCACGAATTCCAAATGCACCAAACATCCAAGCTCCGATCAACGAGGATTTCCCAGACGAGCACATCCTAGCCATTCTTAAGGAACCTTGGTATGCGGACATTGTTAATTACCTGGCCACGGGACAATTACCCGCTGACTGGATAAAGCAAGACCAAGACCGCTTCTTTGCCCAGGTACGGTACTTCTTCTGGGAAGAACAGTATCTTTTTAAGTATTGTCCCGACCAAATTATTAGACGATGCATACCAGAGGAGGAACAGAGGAGTGTGCTCAGCTTTTGCCATGACATTGCATGCGGAGGACACTTCGGTCCCCGCAAGACTGCAGAGAAAGTTCTACAAAGTGGGTTCTACTGGCCCACTTTGTTCAAAGACTCATATCATTTTTGCAAGTCATGCGCAAATTGTCAGAAAATTGGGAAGATTTCAAGAAGAGACATGATGCCCCTGAACCCGATCCTTGAAGTTGAAATTTTTGATGTTTGGGGTATTGATTTCATGGGGCCATTTCCCAATTCCTTCGGCAACCAATTCATTTTGGTTGCTGTAGATTATATCTCTAAGTGGGTAGAAACTGTGCCAACTAAGATGAATGACAACAAAGTAGTAATCAAATTTCTTAAAGATAACATCTTCTCCCGATTTGGCACCCCCAGAGCGATAATTAGTGACAATGGATCACATTTCTGCAACAGAGTTTTTGAAGCTCTGATGCGAAAATATTCCATCAATCACAAGTTATCCACTCCGTACCATCCCTAGACAAATGGGCAGGTAGAAGTCACCAATCGACAACTCAAGCTCATTTTGGAAAAGACTGTCCGACAAAATGTCGGTTAAGCTCAATGATGCATTGTGGGCTTACCACACTGCTTTTAAGACAGTTCTGGGGATGTCTCCTTATAGAATCCTGTTTGAAAAAGCCTGTCATCTGCCAGTAGAGTTAGAACATCGGGCCCTCTGGGCAATTAAGCAACTCAACTTTGATCTGACCAAGGCCGGTGAACTTAAGAGACTGCAGATTTCTGAATTAGAGGAGATGCAGAATGAAGCCTATGAGAATGCCCGAATCACCAAGAGCAGAACTAAACTTTTTCATGACCAAATCATAACCCGGAAAAACTTTGCACCAGGAGATACGGTTCTGTTGTATAACTCTAGGCTTCATATTTTCGCGGGGAAGCTGAAAACTCGTTGGTCGGGACCATTCATTGCGCGCACTGTTTTCCCACATGGTGCTGTGCTTATTGCAGACCCTAAGAACAACACGGAATTCAAAGTAAATGGGCAAAGATTGAAGCCCTTCTTGACCACTGAGTTTATGACTCCAGATGATAGTGTGCTGACTCTTTTTGCCCCGTCATACACCTAACCACAACAAACAAATAAAAAAAATTTAAAAAAAATTTTAAAAAAAATTTTTTATGCTTACCCCGTGTACATTCTTTTTGATATTTCTTTAGCCTATTCGCACTTGGTCGGCCCGAGTCCACAAAGACGGTGACATTTTTTCTTCCTCCTATCTACTGCATCTGCATTTACATCACCTTCATTGAGGACAATGCATTAGATAGGTGTGGGGGTGTGCTAATACTTTTCTTTCTTTTCTTTTTATTCTTCTTTCTTCTTTCAAAAAAAAATCTAGATTGAAAAGAAATTTCATACTCTTTGTAAACATACCAAAAGATTGTAGGAATTACGGGAACCTTATTAATGAATCTTTATTTTTGCCTAAGTAAGCAAGAAAGAATGGTTTGACTAAAAAGATAGGAGGGATAAGGAAAATAACTCATACCTTGTATTTAGCCTTAGTAGAATATGCATAATTCACACACACATGCTTGGGATTTAGAGACACAACTCTGAAAAAAAAAAACAAAAAAAAGCTGGATAATTGTGCCTCAAGAAGCATGATTACTCATGCCAAAAAAAATTAATATATAAATAAATCTTGATTTCGTGGCCTACTCCACTTGCATATTTGACCTGAAGGGTGTTTTTCCACCTGGTGCCCTAAGACCATCTGGTTTGGGAGTCATCGGTTTGATATGTGTTACATAAGTGAAGTAGAAAGCCTAATGGAACCAAGAATAATAAGAAATATTAATAAAATTAAAAGATATTCAAAGTTGAGTTGAAAAATCCCAAGCACATCACACTTACACAGTATGCATATCTATCTAAAGCAAAATAAAAGAATGAGTTAGAAGTACAAGATCCTTTCAAAATTTAAAAAAAACCATAGTTTCTTCTTTTATGAAGGCTAAAGTATAAGAGGACTTATGAGGGATAAACCTAATTCTTACATCATTTGGTCATTTTTACTTAGATAATTGAAAGTTCTTTTTCATGAAAAAAAATTTAAACAACTAACTTCTTTTCTTTACTTACTGGATTTTGTGGGTGCAATCCGCTGAAAATCCTCATGAGACAACACTCCTCCTCTAGGGAAAATTTAGAGGTTTAACGGCTTGTTGCACATGCTCAGTGCAATTGCGTCACCTGCGAAAGTGGTGTAATAATGTTCTCATTTTTGTTTTGCTCAGGACGAGCAAAAAGATAAGTGTGGGGGTGTGATTAGTCTCTAAATTTGCATAATTTTCATCACATTCTCATATTTATTTCATGTAAAATTTTGCTAAATAAAACCTTGCTTGCTTGATCCTAGGTCCATGGTGTGCAAATGAAGAAGAAGACCTAAATCACCATTTAATTGGTGATTAAAAGCCTGCCAAGTAGCCATTGACTTTAGGGTGAAGATTTTGTCAGGCCAGGGTATCAAATCGCAAATCCAGAAGATCAAGGCATTAGAAGACAGTCTGGGCAACGCGCGCGCCTGCGCTTTGGGCCACGTGCTTCCCACGTGGCCCCCTTTCCCCTGGTACCTATAAATACCCCCTGGGGTCTTCAGTTTGAGCAGATCCAGAGTTAGAGCAAGTTGTGTAGCTTTGTTTTTTAGTTTGTAGTTGTTGTTCTTCTTCTTCTTCTAATTTTAAGTTTTAGCCATTAAAGGGAAAGAGAGAGTGTGTAAAGTGTTGTATTTGAAGGGTGACAAGATAATACAAGTACTACTTCTCTTCCTTCTTTCCATTTACTTGTCTTTGCCATTTACTTTTACTTCCTTGTTGTAGTGTAACTTCTTTTTTCTTCACCTCTTTTCTTTTACTTTGTTGTAGTGTAACTTCTTCTCTTTAACTTTTCTTTTATTTTGTTTTCTTGTAGTGCAACTCCCTCTTTCCACTTCTTTTCCTTTGTTGTTTCTTTTATTTTTATGGCTAACTAACTTTTCATTAGCATGGCTAACTACTTACTAACCTACTAATTTCTAACACTTAATTGATAACCCACATGAGTCAATAGTGTCAAACAAGCCTTGTGCAAATAAGAGTTATGGCATCTTAAGACGAGGGTTCTAACTCTAACTTACCTACAAGTATTTACCTTCGTATATTTCATACTTAAATGGTTTTTTGATGCTCTATGGGTTTTGTACTTTGCTTGTTGTTGTAAATTAGAGACTTACCGTTTAACTTTGCCGATACCATTAGTGCACTCGTGTCTTCCCGTATTCTCGCCTTCTATTGGATCTTGATATGGGAATGTCCAAGTTTTTGCCATGTAAAGTAAAGTTATAGGAAGAACTTTCACTCGATTTCCACATGAATAGTTCTAATGCACAAGGGTTGTATTTGCCTATTATCCATCGTGAGGCTATCTTCAAAAAGTTAGAAATTAGTGGGAGCACTTAGTAGAAAGTTAGCCATGTATTTTTACAACTAAGAAAAAAATCCACTTTTATAAACCACTAAAACATTTTTCCAACAATTCTTAAAAACAACTTGTTTTCACTTTTCAATTCTTTATTTGGAAACAAGAACTTTCTTTCTTCTTGAACTTTGAAGCCGCATTAAGCTTCCATCGCTCTCCCTCCTTGTGGATACGACCCGTATAGCCACTTCGCTACTACGGAAGAATCACAAAAGCATTAACATCAACCCACACTTCCTTCTCTTATTTTAGTACTTGCTTTTTGCCGATCAATTAGTTGTAGCCATGAAAGCTCAGAGGTGAGGATGGTGGATGAGAATGAAGAAATGACGTATCATGATAATAGTTGTAAACATCTTGATTTGGATAGCCATGGGAGGAAAGAATTTCAAAATGATAGAAGGGTAGAGGTATGGATGAAAATTGATTTTTTTAATTTATTATTTCTTTTATGTTTTTTTGTCGCATATACAAATGACTCAACAAATCAATTGCAATCAAGTGTTTTATTTATCTTAAATTTAATTTAAAGTAATCAGTTTTTCAACCACTAATCTTAAGAGAATAGAATTCTCCTTCGTTAGACAGCTTCTAACTGGGTTGAAAGAATTGTGAGCAGACCGGTTAAAGCCATCAAACAAACTATTCAGCTCTCCCCCCAGACAGGGCGCATACTAAATTCAGTCACCCTTTCTTAGACAAGAAAGTTTCTTGTTCCTTCTTATAGGTCAGGCACCACCGCAATGGTTAAGTCGTCCTTTCTAGGTAGAAAACCCTCTCTCGCGAGCTTAAAAGTAATCACCGGAGTATTCCCAAAATGAGTCCACTTAATGAGCTCGAAATCCTAGTGGCTAAGTTCTAATTGATTTTAAATTAGTTCAACCTTGGGGAAAAAACTTATATGCGATGTGATTTTTGAGCCAAGGAACGGGTGATGAAATCCCGACTTTATGTGAGGGCAGACAGCCCTTAAAATCTTTATATGTAAATATGCACTAATGCAGCACAAAATTCAATCAATAAGTACCTCAAGAACCTCACTGACAAGAGATTCGCGGGTAGAGTTAGAAAATACTAACCTTTTCGGTTATTCTGAAGCAAATTTTTATTTTTTTATTTTATTCTAGCAAAGCAATTGTGTCATAAGCAGGCAAGCTTCATCTTGCTATGCAAGTCTTCAATTGTTCATGCAATATTCCTGCAAAAGATAATTTTTAAATTAAACCTTAGAGAGAGAAAATAATATAAATAAAAGATTTTTTTGAATTTTGAAAAAAATATTTTTTAAAAAAGATTTAATTTCTGAATTTTTTATATATTTTTTTAAATTTTTTTTGTAACTAGAAAATATTAAATGCTGATTTTTTAAAAAACAAAAATTTTCACAAGTCCCCGGCAACTGCGCCAAAATTTTGATCGATCCTGACCTACATAGGAAAATACTGACTTTTAAGAATAGTGCAAGGTCCTCGATACTACCGTGTGGCCTAGGGCTAACGGGTCGTAATCCACAAGAGGGACAGCGATGGAAGCTTTATAGTATGTTTCTTCTTTTAATTAACTAAAATAGATTTAAGATTTCTCTTCTCAGTTTTTAAAGAAAATAAAAATAGTTAAGAAGCAGATGTAGAAGAAGAGATGGTAGAATTGTTGTTATTTTATTTATAAAAGAAAAAGAAACAAAAAGAGATAAAGAAAAGTGTTGGTACAAAAATTTAAAATAAAAAGAGATATAAGAAGAGTATTTAAGATAGTTTTGTTAATTCAAACGAAAAAAAACAAGTTCAAAGAAAATGAATTAAAAAATAAAATGTTGATTGAAAATTGTTAAATTAAACTAAGAAAGAAAACTAAAAAAAAAGATAAAGGAAGAAGATTTACCTCTATTATAGATTAAAATACCATGATTAGATGTGAAGTAATGTAAAGTAAAGTAGTAAAAAGAAGTACATGAAAGCAGTACTTGGCCAGATTGAGTACGATAAAGAAAAGTGAAAAAACCTTCATTGATTGTCACCTTCAATATAAGATTCTTGATGAAAAGATTACATAGTGTCACTCTACAGTAATACTTCCTCTCTTTTAATTATGTAACTCCCTCAAACTAAAAAATAAAAGAAAAGAAAAAATTAAAAATTACATTGAAGAAGAAAAGAAATACCTAAACTAAACTAACCTAAATCTCTCTCTGCAGTGGTGCCCTTTCTGTTTTCGAGGTATGAGGGTATTTATAAGAGAAAACCAGAGGGATAGGAAGCGTATGAAGATAGGGAAAGCTGAAATTTTTGAATTTGAATCCTCCCCTTATCTCCAAATTTGATTTGATTTATCCAAAATTTTATGTAGAAATTCAATTCTGATTTGCAGATAGTTATCATATTAATTATTGAATATAACTTATCCAATGATGGAATTGAAAAGCATGATCAACATGAAGATTATATCTCTTTAAGTCTTCTTTCTGGATCATCTTAAATCATCAGATTTAAGTTTCGGTAGCAAACGTTATGGTTAAAATACTAAAGAGTGTCCAGTCTGAATCTGAGTCTAAATTGATTTATAACTCTGAATTTACTTATATTTTCTTCCTTATTGAAAGTACACCTAGAGGGAGGGTGAATAGGTGTAAGGCTAATTTAATGACAAATGAACGAAACTAAAAATAAATTGTAACACACTTAGTGTAACCAAAGAGTGTAGCTGAATTTCCGGTGAAGGGCTCTGAACTATCTCCTCTAAATTCCTCTAAATAAGAGTTGAGGTGCTATTTGAAGCTCTCTTGGTTGAACACAAGTATTGGCACACATAAGCAATACCAAGCATATAAGTATGATATGAACAATATGAAATAACACAAGGCACAATTCAAGAGAGAGAGTTTAGAGATAGTGGATCAAATGCAAACACCAAGATATGTTCGAGGTTCAAACCACTGCTCTACGTCCCCGCCTTCACACAGAAGGATTTCCACTATATCGTCCACACAGGACTTCCCACACAGGGAACCTCCGCTGAGGATTTGGGTGATATAAACTTGGAGTACATAACTCCTCTCTCAACTAACAACAACCTCTACACTAGAGGTAAGGCACAATACAAAACACCTCTACACTTAGAGGGAGGGCACTTAGCCAAACAATGATCACCTCTCACTAGAGGGATAGGCACAAAGCCACAACTCCACAATAATCACCTCTACAGTTAGAGGGAAATCAACACAAACAAACTCCTACACAATCACCTCTCACTAGAGGGATACCAACAACCAAACACAACCTTCACAATCACCTCTCACTAGAGGGATACCAACAAATACACGGAAGGTTACAACACTTGGTGGTATCAACAACCTCAAACCAATTTTCCTTATAAAACAAGATCCAAATAGATAGGATATATATGATAGCTCAAGTGTGAGAAAATAAAGTGTTTGAAACAAAGAAAAATACTTGGGAATCTCTAAATAGATATTGAAATCAAGACCAAAAACTAATTCCCAAAAGACTCTCTTTTCTTTGAATTTTCCAACACTTTAAAAATAAATAAAGATAGATTTATTCAACCCAAAAACTCTTTAAAAACTTGTTGCTAAAACACTGAGAAAGATAGAAATTTTTGCTCTTAAAATTCTTGGTGAAATCAGCTAAGGAGGGGGCTATTTATAACCCTCCAAAAATCTACCCGTTGGCAGTCTGGAATGGGCAGAATTACCCTTCTGGTCGACCGCCCAGTCGGCCGGCCAACGGTCATTTTTATGATCGTTGAGCCACCGGTCGACCGTCCGGTCGGACCGGAACTAGATACAGAGAGCAGCTGCTCTCTGCCGGTCGACCGGGGCCATTTCCAGAGAGCAGAGCTCTCTGGACGGTTGACCGCCCGGTCGACCGGCCCACCAGCCCAAGATGTCGTGCACGTCTATGCACGTCAGTCGACTGGACCAGTAGACAGACTTCTGCAGGGGTTGACCGTCTGGTCGACCGGCAGAAGGCCAGGTCCAGCTTTTATAGGGATTAAAAATTTGGCTTTTTATCTTCGATTAAATCCCATAAAATCACATAAATTCCACAAAAATAAGTTTTTTTTAAGATCTTTGAAATACAAATATGTGTGACTAAAATTCAACACATATTATAAACAATTTGAACCAGTTTTGTGATATTGAAATTTGGCTTAAAATAAAAATCAGTATTTTCCAACTTTGGATTTTTGAAATAGAAAACTGTTTTCTCCAAAACTCATGTAAATACAAAAATATGATATTGAAATAAATTTGAAGCATATTGTATATGGATAGAATCTAATATACATGAAAGATATTATATCTATACTTTTGACATGAAATCCAAAATCGGTTAAACCGAAAAACCAAAACCAATAACCTTAAAACTTGTGTGTGTATGTGAACCATAGCATATCAACACTATCTAATCTTTATAATGATCTAAACATACTAAACACAAACTGAAGTCTTCTTGTAAAACTCCGTCTCCAAGTCGACTCGATCCAAACACAATCCAATGAGCTTGACTCCAACTGAGTACTAGATGCGATCTTGACGCACGAGCTCTTGAATCAATATGTGAAAGTTCTAAAATACCTTTGTTGAAGCTAATCACCTACTAATATCTTGATCAGATATCTGAAACTAAATATCACAAGATTATTAGTAAACTATACTACATGAGTTAATCATCATCAAAACTAGAGTGAAGGACCTCTGGGCCAACACTTATCTCTAAATATGATTGATTCATCTCATCCGTTGATTTTCTCTCTATCCATTTATTCTCTTAGATTTTCAATTTGTCTTCTAGAATTAATAAAATATCCATTTATCTTTAGCGAAACTGATACGGCCTTCAAACAATCTATTTTTTCTTAAAATTAGATGATATTATTTTATCTGATATATCCAGTTTTCAGATAAGATAGCTTCCAGAATATTGAATTTGAATCAATCCCCTTTTCTTTTGAATTTTTGGATTTAATTGGATAAATTTGCCAATCTCTCCCTATTCTTCATTAATTACACTGCATACCGCTGAACATAAAAATACATTAATAACAGAGTTTTATTTAAATATAAATGCAGAAATGTAACACATAGATATGAAAACATGCAAACATGTGTATAATCAATCTACGTCAGCTCGGGAATGTAGTCCAAATCAGGTAAGAATGCCGGAGTCAACATGGATTCAAAATTTGGAATTGAATCACAAAATTGGGGATTAGGGTCATATTTTTTTATGTTCAATCTCATTAAAGTGAAAACTTGCTAATTTGTTAAGGGTTTGAAATTGGTCAAGTTTAAGATGTTATGGTGAAATTGAATTTTGGTGTATCATAACAACATGACTCTTGGGATAGATCGATAGGGTTAGAGATATCAAGATTGATCAAATATTGATAAGAGAGAGTTTTCTCATTCCGATAAGTATTGATCAATTGATTCGTTGTTCCTTCTAACCTATCGATTGGCTAGGTAAAATCAATATTTGATTGGGTGAAATCATTTTGGCCCTGAATTAAGGATGTCATACTATTTTATAAATCAATCGGTTCTTCTTATTGTGGCTGTTCAAAAAAAGAGTATATGAAGTGAAATATTGAAAATGTGGTTAACAATATGACTCAAGGGTTTTGTATCCTTATTGACTCGACGAAGAGTTGAGATGGTTATTCTAATTTTGTTCATAATATTGAGGTTGGGGAGTATATTGAGTCAGATAAAACCAATCTTGCATATCTGATTGATTCAAATTATGAAATGTCAGATTAGTGATATCTGAATCAAAAAAGGTTGGGGTGAAATATAGATTAATATTAAATTTGGAGAAATTAGGGTTACAATCCATTTCACACAAAAACAAAACAAACAAAAAGGAAATAAAAAAAAGAAAGAAAAATCAGCCAAACCTATTCTAAGATACACTAAGACCTAAATGACTCCTAACTGGTTGATTATCTATGAGAGGTATATTGCAGCAATCTGACCTCAAATTAATCAGTCAGGTAGGGGCAGAACGCAGTGAGAGGTATCCGCACAAAGCCACAGACCTTAATTATGCCAAACCACTAGTCTTCGAGGATCTTGGCTCTTAATCCCCAACATTTGACACTGATTTGACTAGAGTCAAACTCTATCAGCTTACTCCTTAAGTCAATCTCCTGGTGAGTCTGAGATATCCCTAGGGCCAACGTCTATTCAAATTTTAATTAGGCTTAGGTTATGAGTACAGTAGAGACATTTGGGTAATGACTTTCCCACCTTATCTTGTTTATGAGATTTGCCCTTAATTCTTTTTAGAGCGATGTGTGCAAGTGAATAGACAAGTAATACTCAAGCAATTATAAATCACCCAAGAATATTTTCTAATTTAGATGCAATGCAAATGTATCTCATCTCCAGCACTTTTCAACAGTAATTAAAAAGAAACAGAATTAGACAGATGCGTAGGATGAAATGTCTAACCATGTTTTAAACAATTTCAAGCACGAGTTACTGTTGAATTTAGAAACAGCGTGCAGAATAGATTCACAAAAAAGTAATAACTATAGAAGCTATATAATTAAAATTCAATCACCCTGTAAAGAAACAGGGTGACCAGATCACCCATATAGCCATGTTTGCATGGCTGGTTAGGGATCTCTGATGTCTGCCTTCTTGTGTAGTGTCACAGGGCTTTTATTTATGTTTTTCAATTGCTAAATTTTGATATGTCCCTGAACACAAAAATAGAGAAGAAAAAATTAACCACTTAGTAAATAAAAAAATATTGTTCCCTTCCCAGCAACAACACCAAAATTTGATTATCGAAAAATCAGGAGTTTAGAAAGATGTTATCAAAAAGCAAGAGTGTTTCTCTGGCTTCTTACAATTTAACCACGGCAACAATGGCTATGCGGGTCATGATCCACAAGGAGGAATGCAATGGAAACGTTTCGATATTGTTCTTCTCTATTTAAGAAGCCAAAAAGAGAAAAGAAAATAAAAAATTGTTTTGTTTTTATTTAAGAGTAATATAGTTTTAGAAAACTAGGATTTTGAAATTAAGGTTTTGAAAGAGAACTAAAAAAAAAGAGATTTTGTTTTTAAAAAATATGAGAAAGGTCAAAGCTTACTAATTATCTAACACACCACTAACTTACTACCATTTGAGAGAATATTCCTTTACTTCAAATCAAGAAATCACCTTGGAGTTGCACAAGTGTCAAGCAAGACATATAAGATAGTAAAAACTCCCACTTGTATCAACACTTAATCGAAATTTAACATTAAACTATTAAGACAATCCAAGCATAGAATAAGAAAAATAATTGACTAGTATATAGCAAATAATAAAATGATACTCATCCTCATATGCATTCAAGAGCATTTGCATAATCACAAAACATACATATGATTCATTCAAGTATTCAAGTAAAGAATTAGAAGTAGTGGTGTTTAGAGATTATCAAGTTATGAAGAGATTTATTTACTCATGATTAAAGAAAAGCAAAGAGAACAAAAAGGTTGCATAATTGAAAAGCAAGCAATAAACAAAAGAGAATTGGAATAAGAACTGAAAACTTGTATTGAATCTGTCACTTTCAAGTATAAATTGCTCCTTCTTTCTGACAAAATCACTCTTAATCTAAACCTAGAAAATTAAAAGCTGAAATTTGAAAGAAAACTAAACTAAACTAAAATCCTACCTTTTTATCTCTGAATGATGATATAATTATGAGAGATTTCAGCTCTTTAGATAAATCTCAGAGCCAATAATAATAAGACACACGTTAGTGTTTGCGGAAAGGCCCATCACTCTAGTTTTGATGATGATTAACTCATGTAGTTATAGTATTAATGATCTTGTGTTTATTTAAACTCAGATATTTAATCAAGATCATAGTAAGTGTTTAGCTTCAACAAAGGATTCAAAGTCAAGTTTTGGAGCTAGCACGTGTTGATTCAAGAGCTCGCGCATCAAGATCGCATCAAGTACTCAAGAAGAGTATAGCACATGGATCAAAGTTTGTACAAGTCAAGAAGGAGAAGAAGATTTTCAAGAGAAAATTTTCAGAAGACTTGTGTCGGGTTTTATAAGTGTCAAGATTTTATTTTTAGATAAAATGTAAAGGATATATTAGTTAGGGAATTGCTCAAGTACTCATACACTCACACAACATTTATATGTTTTGGAAAATACCGTTTTGATTTTTAAAGCTTCAAAATATACATGTGTTTTATCAAAACTATTTTAGAACTTATTGTTAAAAATATAGATATTTCATCTCATATATGTAGTGGATCATATCCATACACACTAAGCTTCAAAAGTATTTAAAATATCTTATTTTTGTATTCGAAGAAGTTTTGAAAAAATCATTTTTCAATTTGGAGATAGTTTTTGAAAAATACAGATTTTTGTTTAAAGCCAAAATTTCTATATCCCAAAAATAGTTCAAAACTTTTGTAATATGTTTTGATTTTTAATCAAACATATTTGTATATCAGAGTATATTAATGAATTTACTTTTATGGAATTTATGAGAATTTATGGGATTTTATTAAAGGTAAAAAGATAAAGTTTTAATCCCTGAAAATGTTGGATCAGGCTTTCTACCGGTCGACCGTCCGGTCGACCGAGGCAAAAGTCAGTCGACCGGTCCGGTCGACTGGCGTGCACAAACGTGCACAGCATGTTTGGCTGGTGGGCCAGTCGCCCGACCCGGTCGACCGCCAGAGAGCTCTGCTCTCTGGATCTGGCCCCGGTCGATCGGGCGGTCGACCGGCAGAGAGCTCTGCTCTCTGTATCCAGGCCTCGGTCGACCGGTCGCATAACGGTCGAAAAACTGACCGTTGGCCGGTCGACCGGGCGGTCGACCGACAGCAGGATTTCCTGCTGATTTGACCTCCAACGGCAATATTTTTAGAGCCTAAAAATTAGGGTTCCCTTGGACTGTTTTCTACAAGATTTGAAGTGAGTTTTCAAGCTAGTTTTTTCTACATTTCTAAGTGTTTATCTCCACTTGCTAAAACTTTCATATCAAAAGGAGAGTTTTTAAGAGTGATTTTCAAAAGAGATTTCTTGAGTTTTTCACCACCAAATCAATCCTACTTTTCTCACACAATCTTGAGCTATCCATTGCTATTCAATCCTATAAGGATCTTTGTTGTGAGAAAGTTTAAGGTGATCAAAGTGTTGAGATCACCAAAATGTTCTACTTTGTAATTGAGGAGGCGAACTTGCGGGTTCGTGTTGTTTCAAGTTCTTATGGGAGCTCGGTGTAGAGGTGCGGCCTCGGCAAGCTAGCGTACTTGCGTGTGTTTGTTCTTGCGGGAACAAATAAGGGGACTAATGAGTCCAAGAGTTCTACTGTGAACTCCTTGTAGGTATTGCTGCACCGAGTGATCCGGTGGGATCGATTCTAGTGAAAATCCTTCATAGTGTTGAAGGCGGGGACGTAGAGTAAGGGTGCTCGAACCTCGAAACAAATCTCTCGTATTTGCGATTGCTCCTCTATCACTCACTTGTGTTTATATCTTGCATGCTTATATTGTTTATCTCTTTTATATGCTTTATATATTTATGCTTTATTGATACATGCTTGGGATTGTTTGCTCACACTTGTATTCAACTAAGAGAGCCATAGCAGCACCTCAACTCTTATCTAGAGGAATCTTGGGGAGATAGTCCAGAGCCCTTCACTGAGAATTCTGCTACACTCTTTTGTTATACTTGGTGTATTTTGCATAATAGATTTTAGTTTGTTTATATAGTTTTAATTCCGTTTTAATTCATCACTAGATTAGCTAATCACCTATTTGTTGGCCCAGAGGCCTTCCACTCTAGTTTTGATGATGATTAACTCATGTAGTGATAGTTTACTAATAATCTTGTGATATTTAGTTTTAGATATTTAACCAAGATATTAGTAGGTGATTAGCTTCAACAAAGGTGTTTTGGAGCTTTCACATGGTGATTCAAGAGCTCGAGCGTCAAGTTCATATCTAGCACTCGGATGGAGTCAAGCTCGGTGGATCACGTTTGGATCGAGTCGACTTGGAGAAGGTGTTCTACAAGAAGACCTCAGTTTGTTTTAGAATAGTTAGTTTAGATCCATTGTTAAATATTAGATAGTGTGATATGCTCAAGTTCACAACACACACTTGTTTTAAGTTTCGTGTTTATTGGTTTTGGTTTTCGGTTTAACCGATCTTGACTTTTATGAATAGAATTGAATCAAAATAAGTTTATATGGTTTAATGTATATTAGATTTGATCTATATACATATATGTTTCATATTCTTAGAAAAACTTATTTTGACAAACTATTTATGTGTTTGGGGTTTTGTATTTAAATAAAACTTATTTTCAGATTTAATGTCAAAAACATTGATATATATCTCTTTCATGTATATTGGATTCTATCCATATACTATATGCTTCAAAGTTGTTTAAATATCATGTTTTTGTATTTACATGTGTTTTGAAAAAATCGAATTTACATTTCAAAAATTCGATTTTTGAAAAATACAGAATTTGGTTTAAGGCAAATTTTTCAAGTCACAAAAATGGTTCAAAATGTTTGTAACATGGTTTGATTTTTACTCAAACATGTTTGTATTTCAAAGATATAACAAGAACTGATTTTTGTGAAATTTATGTGATTTTATGGGATTTAATTGAAGTAAAAAAGACCAGTTTTTAAATCCTGAAATTTGCCCCGCCAGGCTCTGGCGGTTGACCGGGATGGTCGACCGGACCAGTAGTCGGTCGACCGGACCGGTCGACTGATGTGCACGAGACGTGCACAAAGGCCAAGTTGGCTTGGTCGGTCGACCGTGCGGTCGACCGACTGAAATCACCCCACTCTCGGGTGGGGGCGGTCGACCGGGCGGTCGACTATAAGCCTTGGCCCGGTCGACCGGGCGGTCGACCGGCCAGAGAGCAATTGCTCTCTAGATCTGGCACGGTCGACCGGGCGGTCGACCGGAGGGCTCAACGATCGATTTTTTGACCGTTGGCCGGTCGACCAGCCGGTCGACCGGAAGGGCAATATGGCCCTTTTCTGCTGCCAACGGGCAGATTTCAAATGGGGTATAAATATCCCCCCATTTGAGTTGTTTCTCAAGAAGTTTTCAAGAGCAAAATTTTAGATTTTTTTCAAGTGTTTTAAGAGCAAGTTTTTCAAAAGAGTTTTTGGGTTTAAAAGATCAATCTTCATTTGTTTTTAAAGTGTTTGATAATTCAAAGAAAATAGTCTTTTGGGAATTGGTTTTTGGTCTAAAAATTTTATATCTATTTGGAGATTTTCCCAAGTGATTTTCTTTGTTCAAAACACTTTGTTTTCTCACACTTGAGCTTATCTACTATCCTATCTATTAGGATCTTTGTCTAGTGAGAAAAGAATTAGTTTGTGGTTGTGGAAACCACCAAGTTGTAAACCTTCCATCTTTGTGATATCCCTTTAGTAAGAGGTGATTGAGTTGGTATCCCTCTTGTGTAGAGGTGATTGTGGAAGTGTTATTTGGCTCCCTCTAATGAGAGGAGGAGATTTTGTTGGAATCCCTCAAGTGCGAGGTGATTGTGTTTGAGTGGCTTTGTGCCTAGCCTCTAAGTGTAAAGGTTGTGTTGTATTTGAGAGAGGAGTTGTGTACTCCCAGTTATTGTATTGCCCCAAATCCTCAGTGGAGGTTCCCTGTGTGGGAAGTCCTATGTGGACGAGTTAGTGGAAATATTTCTGTGTGAAGGCGGGGATGTAGAGTTGTTTGCTCAAACCTCGAAACATATCTTGGTGTTTGCGTTTGATCCACTTTCTCTAACTCTCTCTCTCTTACATTGTGCATTGATTCATATTGTCATATCATATACATGCTTGGTTTGTTTGTGTGCCTCACTTGTGTTTAACCAAGAGAGCTTCATATAGCACCTCAACTCTTATTCAGAGGAATCAAGAGGAGTTAGTCCAGAGCCCTTCACCGGGAATTCGGCTACACTCTTTGGTTATACTAAGTGTATTACAATTAGTTTTAAATTTTTGCATTATTGTTCATAGATTAGCCGTACACCTATTCACCCCCCCTCTAGGTGTACTTTCAATTGGTATCAGAGCCTACGCTCCTGATATTAGGTTTAACCACCTAGAAGTGTGATCTTGGTTTTGCTAATCTACATTTGCACTTGTATTTGCATACATATAGTTTGCACTCATGGATAGCCCTCCCATGTTTGATGTCTCTAGAATTGATATATGGAAGGTTATGATGAGTTGTCATTTAAAATCCATAGGTTATAAAGTTTACCTTGCCATTACCAAGGAATCCTATCTTAGTGATAGTAAGCATATAGAGGCCAATGCACTAGCCCTAAAGGCACTTAGAGCATCTCTTGATAAAAAATATTTACATGGGTTTTCTCATTATGATTCCGCTTTTACAGTGTGGAACATTTTGACATCTCCCGGGCTACAAACGCTTATCAATAAGAAGAGAAAAATCTAGTCGAGACGAGTCCGACAAACGTTGCTTCATGGTCCAAGGGAATGACTCCCTTGAGGTACATTCGAATACTCAACTAGATATTAGTACTAGTTCTTATTGTAATGAGTGTATGGATGCACATGCCTTAAATAATGAACTAGCTAAAAATTGTGAAATTTTAATTTCAAAATATAAACTTTTAAAAAAGGATAGCTTTGGATTAAAAGAAGAAAATAAAAATTTATCTTCTAGACTTGAGATTGCTTTACAAGAGAAGGTTGAGATTTCAAATGAGTGTGACTCTTTGAAAACCCAACTTGAACTTATTTTAAATGAAAACAAGATTTTGAAAAGTAAAAAATGATTGTGAAAATGTTTTAAAAAAAAATGAGGCTTTATCTTCAAAACTTGATTTTGTTGTAAAAGAGAATGATTCCTTGAAAATAAAAATTATTTCTATTTCAAAGGATTTGGACTTGATGTCAAATGAAAATGTTTCTTTGAAAAATGATTTAGATACACATGTTTGCCATGCTAGTATAGCATCTCCTTCTAGCATACCTATTGCTTGCACCTCTTCTTCCTTGATTGAAAATGATATTTGTATGCTTAAGAAGAGTATGGATTTTTGGCCTCCACTTTGAGCCGTTGTGCCATAAACCACTCACGGTTGGAATTCATGTTTCACAAGAAACAAGTTCCATCTATGCATGCACACCATACACAGCATACACATGCTCCTCACATTCACACCCATCACACAATGTATGCTCATGTGTACACTTGTACATATTATGGACGTAAGGGCCACCTTGCTAAATTATATTTTGATAAGATACATGATGTAAATTTAGCAAATAAATTTGTTTGGGTTAGGAAAGGAGCTAACCCCCATGGACCCAAAAGAGTGTGGGTACCAAAAGAGTGTGGGTATTTTTGATGTAGGTATGGGCTCTCACATGACGTGAGAGTGATGGTGCTTCGAGGTGGATGCGTTCCGAGCTTAAAGTGGACTATTTGGATGCATCACTTTCAAGGGGAGTTTGGTGGGAGGACCACCATGGTTTGGAGACATAGAGATGTACCCTTATCAGTTTTGGTAACAATCTCTTACTCCTCATTTATATTTACATGCTTTTCATGTCATTGATTTTTAGCATGATTTGATGTTTCTTGATTATTATGTTAAATGTCATGATTATTAGACTTGTGATATGCATGATTAGTATTTGAGATCACCCATGTTTAATATGGATTTATACTTTTGTGATTCTCACATTGTTTTAGCTATTGTGTGAATCATAGATCTAATGCTTATGCATTTACCATAAGGATCATATGAGTTTTATTTTGATTTCTATGCTTCATATTTTGATTATATGTTTAGATGTTAGTTTTCATTGAAACTTGGATATATGCTTGTACAACTTGTGAGCCACAAATAGATTATTATATGTTTGTGCTTGATTGCTCATTTGTACTCATTCGATGTACTAGTATAGTCTAGTTTTGATGATTCATACATTTTAACTTGTATTCCCATTTTGTACATATTTTTCATGTTTATGTTTAACTTCATGTATATGTCTATTTTGTCTAAACTATTAAGTTATACATATACTTCCTTGAGCCACTGGCCTTCATGCATATACTTTTTTGGACTCGTTCATATTTGGATATGTATGTATACTTTAGTTTGTACAATACATATATATACCTTGAAGGAATTCTAGTTTTAATGATTTTCGTATTTTTAAGGAATTTCAAAATTGAGCTTGATTGCCTATGTTCATGATTATGCTTTTCACATGACTTTGTACACTCACTTAAAGTTTTCTCATGATTTTGTTTTCATGAGTACAATATGTGCTATATAGTTTTTGAGTATTTGGTGATCATGTGATTTTCATATTTTCATGGAAAATATTTTTGTTTTATTCCTTATTTGAAGGATTTCGTACTAGTTTTTAAGTTTTTCATATAACTAGTTCGTATTCTTCAGGTAGAGTTTTTCAAACATGTTATATTATTTTCAAACTTATTTTTGAAAACCCATACCCTTCCAAGGGCGGTTGGTTGAGCGACCATGCCTTGTATGCTCATTATTAAAAATTATTTTAAACATGTGCATGAAATGGGTGGTAGGAAGTATGAGTTATACACTTGATCTTATTTTGTTTTCAATTGATATCATTGTATTTTTTCAATTGGTATCACTATTGACATTCTTTTTGTATACTCATATATGTTTTTATATATGTATGCTTACACTTCAAATAGTATCAATTTTCATTGGTATTTAATTTTTCATACATATATATATTATTTGTGCTTTCTATATCTCTATATATTTTGCACAAACTTTGATTTTGCTAAGCTTGATTTCTTAAATGACTATTATATTTCAATTGATTATGTTTCAATCGGTATCTTATACAAGCAATGCATCATTTTATTTGGTATTTCATAAAGGGGAGAAAATTCATATTTCACCTTTTAATTGGTTGGTTTATCTTTGGTATTTTACTCCCACATTTTATGTTGAAAAATGAGATTGATTTTTTTTGGTATCATATGCTCCTAATGAAAAATTACTTTCAATTGGTACTAATTTTTATAATTGGTATCAAGATTACCTATATGTTTACATCTTTCAATTAATATCAAAATTTTTGGTTGTTTTCTTCAAAATGTTTTGATTACTTTCAATTGGTATAATATATGCATGTTTATTTAAATTTATATTAAAAATATTTGTTTTATTTATATTCAATTGATATCATTATGCACTAAATTGATATATTTTTTGTAAATTGGTATCATAATGTTTTGTTTTGATTTCACCCCTTATTGTTTTTTTTGTTTCAGACAAAAAGGGAGAGAACATTGTTTTATTGTTTACTTTAACCCCTTTGTTGATGATTGACAAAAAGGGGGAGAAGTATTTGAGTTTATATGCATGTTTATTGTTTATTTGTAAGATTATATCAAAGTTTGTTTCATATTAGTATCAAGAGAGTTTGTTTTATGTTTTGATGTTTTGTTGATAATGGTATCAAGAGCATGGATATTAGTATCAAGAACATATTTTGTTGTTTTGTTTTATTGGTATCAAGAACTTTTGTTAAAATTTTTATTGTTATTATCAAGAGCTTTTATTGTTTATCTTTCAATTGGTATCAAGAGCTTTTATTGATTGGTATCAAGAGCTTTTATTACTTTTATTGATAAGCTTTCAATTGAAATTTTTATTGGTATCAAGAGCAATTATTTAAAGAACATGCTTATTCTAAGTTTATATTTTTAATTGGTATTTAAGAACATGTTTATTTCAAAAAGAGGGAAAAGGAATTTATTTTAAAAATTTGGTATCAAGAGCATATTTATTTCATTGTTTTATGCATGTTTATACATATTCATGTTTAACATTCATTACTTATCTTATTGTTTACTGCTATGCATGAATTAAGGGGGAGCTTCTTTGAAGCTTAACTTTAATCCATGCATATATAATTCCATGAGTTTTGTCATCATCAAAAAGGAGGAGATTGTTGGCCCAGAGGCCTTCCACTCTAGTTTTGATGATGATTAACTAATGTAGTTATAGTTTACTAATAATCTTATGATATTTAGTTTCAGATATTTAACCAAGATTTTAGTAGGTGATTAGCTTCAACAAAGGTGTTTTGGAGCTTTCACATGGTGATTCAAGAGCTCAGCGTCAAGTTCATATCTAGCACTCGGATGGAGTCAAGCTCGGTGGATCACGTTTGGATCGAGTCGACTTGGAGACGGCGTTCTACAAGAAGACCTCGGTTTGTTTTAGAATAGTTAGTTTAGATCCATTGTTAAAGATTTGATAGTGTGATATGCTCAAGTTCACAACACACACTTGTTTTAAGTTTCATGTTTATTGGTTTTGGTTTTCAGTTTAACCGATCTTGGTTTTCATGAATAGAATTGAATCAAAACAAGTTTACATGGTTTAATGTATATTAGATTTGATCTATATACATATATGCTTCATATTCTTAGAAAAACTTATTTTGATAAACTATTCATGTGTTTGGGGTTTTATATTTAAACAAAACTTATTTTCAGATTTAATGTTAAAAACATTGATATATATCTCTTTCATGTATATTGGATTATATCCATATACTATATGCTTCAAAGTTGTTTAAATATCATGTTTTTGTATTTACATGTGTTTTGAAAAAATCGGACTTACATTTCAAAAATTCTATTTTTGAAAAATACAGAATTTGGTTTAAGGCAAATTTTTCAAGTCACAAAAATGGTTCAAAATGTTTGTAACATGGTTTGATTTTTATTCAAACATGTTTGTATTTCAAAGATATAACAAGAACTGATTTTTGTGAAATTTATGTGATTTTATGGGATTTAATTGAAGTTAAAAAGACCAGTTTTTAAATCTTGAAATTTGCCCTACCAGGCTCTGGCGGTCGACCGGGACGGTCAACCGGACCAGTAGTCGATCGACCGGACCGGTCGACCGATGTGCACGAGACGTGCACAAAGGCCAAGTTGGCTTGGCCGGTCAACCGTGCGGTCGACCGACTGAAGTCACCCCACTCTCAGGTAGGGGCGGTCGACCGGGCGGTCGACCGTAAGCCTTGACCCGGTCGACTGGCCAGAGAGCAATTGCTCTCTGGATCTGACACGGTCGACCGGAGGGCTCAACGGTTGATTTTTTGACCGTTGGCCGGTCGACCGGAAGGGCAATCTGGCCCTTTTCTGCTGCCAACGGGCAGATTTCAAATGGGGTATAAATATCCTCCCATTTGAGTTGTTTCTCAAGAAGTTTTCAAAAGCAAAATTTTAGATCTTTTCAAGTATTTTAAGAGCAAGTTTTTTAAAAGAGTTTTTGGGTTTAAAAGATCAATCTTCATTTGTTTTTAAAGTGTTTGATAATTCAAAGAAAATAGTCTTTTGGGAATTGATTTTTGGTCTAAAAATTCTATATCTATTTGGAGATTTTTCCAAGTGATTTTCTTTGTTCAAAACACTTTGTTTTCTCACACTTGAGCTTATCTACTATCCTATCTATTAGGATCTTTGTTTAGTGAGAAAAGGATTGGTTTGTGGTTGTGGAAACCACCAAGTTGTAAACCTTTCATCTTTGTGATATCCCTCTAGTGAGAGGTGATTGAGTTGGTATCCCTCTTGTGTAAAGGTGATTATGGAAGTGTTATTTGGCTCCCTCTAGTGAGAGGTGGAGATTGTGTTGGAATCCCTCAAGTGTGAGGTGATTGAATGGCTTTGTTCCTAGCCTCTAAGTGTAGAGATCGTGTTGTATTTGAGAGAGGAGTTGTGTACTCCCGGTTATTGTATTGCCCCAAATCCTCAGTGGAGGTTCCCTATGTGGGAAGTCCTGTGTGGACGAGTTAGTGGAAATCCTTCTGTGTGAAGGTGGGGACGTAAAGTTGTGTGCTCGAACCTCGAAACATATCTTGGTGTTTGCGTTTGATCCACTTTCTCTAGCTCTCTCTCTTACATTGTGCATTGATTCATATTGTCATATCATATACATGCTTGGTTTGTTTGTGTGCCTCACTTGTGTTTAACCAAGAGAGCTTCATATAGAACCTCAACTCTTATTCAGAGGAATCAAGAGGAGTTAGTCCAGAGCCCTTCACCGGAATTCGACTACACTCTTTGGTTACACTAAGTGTGTTGCAATTAGTTTTAAATTTTCGCATTATTGTTCATAGATTAGCCGTACACCTATTCACCCCCCTCTAGGTGTACTTTCACTATTCGCCCCCCTCTAGGAAATTTCAATTGGTATCAAAAATCTACTTTTGGTATCTTAAAATTTTATTTATTTACAAGTGTTACCAACTTATAATTTTGTCAACTACAATTTGTTTTCATTGGTATCAAAACTTGTTGTGTTGACTTAAGAAAATTTAAAATTTTGTTTTAAAGTGATTTCAAGATTTGTTGATATGTATTGCCTATATGCAAGAATAGCTTAACATCTCTTCTATATATAGATTCATGTTGAGTGCATCGTATATTGAGGAGCTTGACATCTCTTCTTTATGTGGTACACATGTGTAGGTGGAGCTTAACATCTCCGCTTATGCATTATATATTATGCTTTATATTAGTTAGGATTTTGTCATCCCTTCTTCATGTAATGCATGTATGCAGGGGAAGCTAACTTCGCATCTCTCTCTTCATGAATGTATATCGCATATATATCTTTATTGATTGATTTATTTTTGCCCCTTTGTTGATGAATTGACAAAAAGGGGGAGAAGTATTTGATTTATATATGCATGTTTATTTCATTTCCTTGTTTTTACAAAAAGAGGGAGAAGGATTTGATATATGCATGTTTATTTTCTTGTTTATGCATATATGTTTTGTTTATGCAAAAAGGGGAGAAGAATTTGGTGAGCTTATACATGTATATCTCCTTGTTTATGCATATATGTTTGTTTAGTTTTATGCACTTCATTGAATATATTTATGTTTATTGTTATGCATGAGTTAAGGGGGAGCTTCTATGAAGTTTAACTTTAATCCATGCATATATAACTCCATGAGTTTTGTCATCATCAAAAAGGGGGAGATGTTGGCCCAAAGGCCCATCACTCTAGTTTTGATGATGATTAACTCATGTAGTTAAAGTACTAATGATCTTGTGCTTATTTAGTCTCAGATATTTAATCAAGATCTTAGTAAGTGTTTATCTTCAACAAAGGATTCAAAGTTAAGTTTTGGGGCTAGCACCTTTTGATTCAAGAGCTCGCGCATCAAGATCGCATCAAGTACTCAAGAGGAGTCTAGCTCGTGGATCAAAGGTTTGGACCAAGTCAAGAAGGAGAAGAAGATTTTCAAGAGAAAATTTTCAGAATACTTGTGTCGGGTTTTGTAAGTGTCAAGATTTTATTTTTAGATAAAATATAAAGGATAGGTTAGTTGGTGGATTGCTCAAGTACTCACACACACACACACAAAATTTATATGTTTTGAAAAATACCGTTTTGATTTTTAAAGCTTCAAAATATACATGTGTTTTATCAAAATAATTTTAGAGCTTATTGTCAAAAACATAGATATTTCATCTCATATGTGTAGTGGATTATATCCATACATACTAAGCTTCAAAAGTGTTTAAAATATCTTGTTTTTGTATTCGAAGAAGTTTTAGAAAAATCATTTTTCAATTTGGAGATAGGTTTTGAAAAATACAGATTTTTGTTTAAAGCCAAAATTTCTATATCCCAAAAATAGTTCAAAACGTTTGAAATATGTTTTGATTTTTAATCAAACATGTTTTTATATCAAAGTATATTAATGAACTTATTTTTGTGGAATTTATGAGAATTTATGGGATTTTATTAAAGGTAAAAAGACCAAGTTTTAATCCCTGAAAATATTGGACCAGGCTTTCTGCCGTCGACCGTCCGGTCGAGTTTTTCACTACCAAATCAATCCTAATTTTCTCACACAATCTTGAGCTATCCATTTCTATATCAATCCTATAGGGATCTTTGTTGTGAAAGAGTTTAAGGTGATCAAAGTGTTGAGATCAATAAAGTGTTCTACTTTGTATTTGAGGAGGCGAACTTGCGGGTTAGTGTTGTTTCGAGTTCTTGTGGGAGCTCGGTGTAGAGGTGCAGTCTCGGCAAGCTAGTGTGCTTACATGTGTCTGTTCTTGCGGGAACAAGTAAGGGGACTAGTAAGTTCAAGAGTTCTAATGTGAACTCCTTGTAGGTGTTGCGATACCGAGTGATCCGGTGGGATCGATTCTAGTGAAAATCCTTCATAGTATTGAAGGCGGGGACGTAGAGCAAGGGTGCTCAAACCTTGAAATAAATCTCCCGTGTTTGCGATTGCTCTCTCTATCTCTCACTTGTGTTTATATCTTGCATACTTATATTATTTATCTCTTTTATATATTTGATATATTTGTGCTCTTCTGATACATGCTTGGGATTGTTTGCTCACACTTGTATTCAACCAAGAGAGCCATAGCGGCACCTCAACTCTTATCTAGAGGAATCTTGAGGAGATAGTCCAGAGCCCTTCGCCGAGAATTCGGCTACACTCTTGTGTTATACTTGGTGTATTTTGCATAATAGTTTTTAGTTTGCTTAAATAATTTTAATTCTGCATTAATTCATCACTAGATTAGCTAGTCACCTATTCACCCCCCTTTAGGTAATTTCAATTGGTATCAGAGATTATGGAAAAATTCGATTTCAATTAGGACTTTTAATCCAACTTTAATTTTATTTGGGAATTCAATTCTGAGTTGGTCTGTAGTTAGAAGGCATGTTGATTGTTGAATACGACTCATAAAACAAGTGAATTGAAAACAGCTGTCAACATCAGTATTGTAGTCATTTTAGTACTTTTTTTGGAGCATCTTGAATCATCAGACTTTAATTTCTGTAGCGAAAGTTATGATTAAAATATTAAAAAGCGTACAGTCTGATCTGAGTCTGAATTGATTTAGACTTCGAATTTAATTAGGATTGCTTTAAACTCTGAATTTAATTAGGTTCTTTGAACTTTTTCCTTTACAAAGGCCTGCACATCACTAAGCAAAAAGAGGATTAAATAGCAAGATTTCCTTAAAAATAAATGTGAACATATGGTAAATAATATGCAAAATTGATGAGTAATCATCAGTATTAGTATGGCCCCGTCTGAAGCTTTATATGGCAGGAAGTGAAGAAGACGTCTAAGTCTTGAGATTATTGTTCAGTCGATTTTACGTTACTCTCAGTTATTCATATCTTAATTGGTATAATCTTCTCCTGTCTTCTCTTTGTTCATCCCCTCATCGAAATTTTGAGGACGAAATTTTTGTAAGGTGGGAAGATTGTAACACCTCGTCCCTGGAATACGTACCCAGATACGTGTCATAATTTTTCAATCATATTTTTCTATTTCTCCCTATATTTATTTTTATTTTGTAATTGTTTATATTATTATTTGGTATCAGATCCGGATTTTTGGACTCAGAGTTAGCCCGAGTCCAAACTCGGGATCCAATCTCAGTGTACTACTTTTTGACCTTGTGGACAATCAGATTTGATCAATTTCAGTTTTAGATACTTTTTTTAATATTTTAGATTTTTCATGATTTTCTGAGATTTTTCTGAATTGTTTTGCAAAATGTTCAAAACCGGTGTAGACCAGAATTACTGATTGATTTCAGGATTTTTAATTTGTAAATAGAGTTGATTTTCTTGAATCTGATTTCTTCATATTTCTCAGTGTAATATTTTCTATTTTAGGGATTTTTTGGGGATTTTTCTCAATTTGCCAAAATTTGGTCGAATAAAATAATATCGGGGTTTTCCCGATTCTGGAAGTTTTGCCCAAGTTTTTCCTTTTCTTCTCTCTTTTATTTTCTTTTTCTTTTTCCTCTCCTTTTTTCTTTTTCTTTTCTTTTTCTTTTTTTCTTTTTTTCCTTCTACACTCTTCCACTCAAAATATCTCCTTCTACTTAATCTATCTCCTCTCCCAAAATGCAGACCTGCCCCCTTTCTTGGCCAACATGAGGCTCAGTCAAACGCGGACCTCCCTTCTCTTGGCCAAACAAGGGTTTCCCTCTCTCCCACATAACCTCTCTCTCTTTCTCTCATTCTCTTCCTCTCTCCCACAAATCTCTCTCCTCCTTTCCCCTACTCGAGACCGGCACCTCCTTCGGCTGACTCCCTGCCGGCAATGCCCCCCGGTTGTCGAGGCGGCCTCTACTCCGACCAAGCTTCACAACTACCACCCCACTTTTCTCCTCTCCTCCAACTCCACCATCTCCTTCTTCTTCTTCCTCATAACTTTGCCATCAAATTCAACCACCGTCTCTTCCAATTCCTCCACCAGCTCCCAAATCACTACCTCCTACTCCACCACCACAACCCTCACTACTTCTCCTTTTCCTATCTCCTTCAATTTCACCATCTCCACCCCAATTTCTCCATCACCACCACTTCAAACCACCATATCCATCACTTTCTCCTCCAATTTTCACTACCACCTCTCAATTCCCACCACCATCATCCTCTTCCCCATCATCTTCTCCATCTTCATCACCAACTCTGCCTCCTAAATCACTATCACCACCATTAAAACCCACCTCCAAACGACCACCACTATCAACAACACCTTGGTCGGCGCTACCTCCGGCCACCAGCGGCTGGCTGACGCGCCACTGGGCCCAGGCCTTAGGCTCTCCTTGGCCTATGCATGAGCAGGCCCCCCCTCTCTCTTTTATTCCCCCTCTCTCCTTTTAATTATCTCTCTCCTCTCTTCTCTCTCCTCTCTCACTAAATTGGTTACGTGTGCATGTTTGTATGTTTCCAGATTTTTGGGATTTTACGGTGTATTCTGAGATTTATAGGTGAGTGATTCTCACTTTATTAGGTACCCTGCTTCGACGGGTGTATTTATATTTCTGGGATATTGTGAATTTCTAGGATTGTTGTAATTGTATTATGGACTGTGTATTTATATTGGTGTGATGTATTTGTATCGGTCTAGTGTATTTGTATCGATAATGTATTATATCAATCAGATGTATTTGTATTGGTGTGACGAATGCTTGTAATAGCTTAGACAATTTCCTATATTTGCTTGTACTACTTTGTATTCCAAATTTATTGTGCTTGGCCAACTCTTGTGGTCATTTGCCTTTGGGCTCAGCCTCCAGGCTTAGCCGCTCTGCGGTTTTATATTATAACTTTCGGGCTTAAACCCCCTGAGTTTTTTAGCTTCGTCGGGAGACTAGCTACACTGTGTGGTTGTGCGCCCATCTTAATATTGACACCTCATTAGACATAGTTAGCTATGCTTCCACTTTGCCCGGTCTTTGGACTCAAACCCTTAGGATTTTACTAGCTACGTCGAGCTTAATTATGTAACTTCGTCAGACACAGCTTAGCTATACTCCTACTTTGCTCAGTCCTGATGGATCGAGTTGTGGTTTGTTATTATAATTTATGTGTGTTTGTGTGGTACTAATATTTTATGCAAGTACTTCGGCCGTCGGGATTAACCGCTCTGTGATTTTATACTACAGCCTCCAGCCTTAACCTCTCTAAGGTTATTAAAGTCCTCTTGACTTTTTATATGCTACACCTAGTAGGTGGATCTAGCGCTCAACACTTTACCGCTAACTCTGTTCGAGCTAGTTACGCCGTAAGCGCGGCTTTGCCATATGCGGCATCAATAGCTTTCGTACGCTCGCTTCGCCGTGTGCGTTTAGCTGTGCAGCGAGCCGTAATCACGCGGAGCGTGATGGCGTCTAATGTTGTATCGCTCCAGCTTTGCTTAGCTCCTCTTGAATGTTCGCTTTCTTGCTTTCCCGTTTGCCTGCTTGATAGTTTAATTAATTATTTTGATTTTAGTTGTGAAGAGTTTAAAATTTTTACTTATACTATTTTTCAAGAACTGTGTTGCATTCCGGTATTTGTATCGATCTTCTGTATCTATTACTCTATAGCATGCTCCTGCTCATTCTTGTATCTTGACATGTAATAATCAGTAATAAAAGGGACAACTTATACCGGGTTGGGGAAAACTAATAGCCTTCAATTTGTGATTGTGTTTACAATGACATTAAGTATGTTGTGCAACTAAAATTTTGGTTCTACCTGTGGGGCTCCAGGTGTTCCATGGGATGTGCTGGCACTCCAATTACTCCCTCCTTCTCAGGGCATATAAATAAGACCCTTCCCCTTCCAACGCCTTGTGGTAGGTCCCTACACCAGCGATGGAATATCCTGGGCCGTATTCTCAGCTATCCACAAAACCCATTGTCAACATAATTCCTTAGTCACATCATTAGTTTTCAATGACCAAGCTCGACTTACTCATATATGGATATGTGTGGGCTGAAACGTAAACCAGCACACATACCCTGATATATGAGTCGGACGAGTAATAATAATAAAAATACTAATATAATAGTCTGTCATATCATTTTACAATTCAGATTGTATACACTTAGATTACGGTGACATGAGATATAAAGTATATATACGAGGGTTTCTTTGTTTGGATTATTCCTTCGATATACTAATCTCATGAATCCGTAATCTGAGGTTGTACAATTAGTTTTGCCCGCATTTGATTTTATCAGATTTTATATTTATTGGATTTTGTGTTTGTCAAATTTTAATTCAGATTTATCGATTAGTACTATTACTATTATGATTATTTATACTACTATTATATCTTCCTTGCCACTTGTGTAATACATTGATGTCTCTTTCTTGATATTACACTTATATTACTGTACTTAACCTCTTGACTTACTTGCTCCTGGTTTTATATGAATTTCTTGGTTACCATTTATATTTACTGATTCTTGCTTGTCTGCATGACTTGAGTACCCGACATACTTCTCGATACATATTCATGTTGTTCTCTTATTCTGTCATTTGAAGGCAATTCAGATAGTATACATTCAGACAATGATAATATGAGGTATAAGGTGTATAAATGTGGTTTTCTTTTTTGGATTATTCCCTCAACGTTTATACAGCTAGTTTTGCCCATATTTACATCTGTGTATTTTTGATGTCACATTGATACTTGGGTATGCCTGTGATCATGACACGATTTTTGATACATGCTTTTCAACTTGGATTTATCGATACATGTGTGGTTGGTTGTGCACGCCACTTGGTACTTATTTTACCGCTTGTTGGCTAGCTTCTGACTCTATGGACCTGCATGTCTAGATCCTGGTGTTTAGACCGTAGTAGGCTTCCTGTTAATCAGAGTTCCGCAGTAGTAGCGTAATAGATCAGCGATAGATCGTCCGGAGTCCTTTCTTCCAGCCCCTCCTGCTCGGCTCTCAAGATTCCTAGTTATAACTCGTGAGCTCCTTTTGTACTGTTCAATCTTGTATATCTCATTGTAATTCATATTTTGCCCCCTTGGTGATGTAATGTGCTTGTAATATTATGTCACATCCTGTGATAACTTTGTAATTGTACTCTTAAATTGGAATGTATAATACATCACGTACTTTCGTTCTCTGATTTCTTCCTGTAATGATGCATAGCGTATACATGTGACGGTATTTTCACCCTGCGTATATACGTTCGTACCCGTAGGGTCAGGGCGTTACAAAATAATATAGATCAACTTCAACAGAGTGGATCTTGTATTTGAATGTCAGATGTTGGCATTTGCTTGGGAAGCGCTCGGCCTCTAATCCTTCCGGAACTACACAAGTCTATTATATATATATACATACATACATACATACATACATACATGTGTGTGTGTATACACACACACACACACACACACACACACATACATACATATAGGTATATATATACACGTGTGGGTGTGTGTGTACATGTGTGTGTGTACGCATACATATGTATATGTCTATACATATACATATATATATATATATATATATACATATATATATATATATACATATATATATATATGTATATACATATATATATATATGTATATACATATATATATATGTATATACATATATATATATGTATATACCTATATATATATGTATATACATATATATATATGTATATACATATATACATATACATGTGTGTGTATACATACGTATATATACATATGTATATATAAATATGTATATACATATGTATATACGTATGTATATATATTCACACACATATACATATATACATATGTATATATACATAGGTATGTGTGTGTGTGTGTGTACACACACACACACACATATTGAAATACACCTAGAGGGCGGGTGAATAGGTGTAATTGCTAATCTAATGATCTTTTTAAACTTATGAAATGAGTGATGTAACAATCTCTCAAAAACACGACTAAGAGCCGAATACCCCTTGCGAGGTTCTGAACTCCTTCCTCCCAATTCCCCTTAAATGGGTTAGAGGTGCGCAATGCAACCGTGTTGTATTGAGGTGTGATTGATCAATGCCAAGTATGATGATGAAAATGAAAGGCTCACAATGTAACACAACAAGTATAGCAACACAAGATTCCACAAGTAGAGGGTTAGTTACTCAAGCAAATAATTCAAGGCAATATAAAACAAGAGAAATTGAAAGCAAGAAGAACGCAAAGGCAATCGCAAACAAGGATGATTTGTTTCGAGGTTCGAGCCCGTTGCTCTAGTCCCCGCCTTCACCTCCGTGAAGGGTTTCCACTATCCCCTTAGGATCCCGTACAAGTTAGGCCTCCAAAGACCTCAAGCCCGTAGCTTCACCTTACAAAGAAACTCCACCGAGGAGCTTGTCTCCACAAGAACAAGGATTACAAATAGTGATCTTTAACTAGACCACAACACTCTTTTACAAACACTCTCACTCTTTTACAACTTCACTTATAGAAAGAATATGAAATTTTTGGCTCTATGAAGTGTGGTGAGAAAAGCTTCAGTTGTAGAGTGATATTAGAGATCAAACAACAACTGAAAAAACCAATTTGAAAGAATGGAAATGAAAGCTTTAAACTATTTTTCTCTTTCACTTGAAAACAATGAAAACTTGTATTTTTCTTGGTAAATAACTAAGGCCTATTCCCCACTATTTATAGGGAGAGAATAGGTTAAAAACTCTGATTTTTCCAGCTAATTTGATCAGAAAAAGAGTCCCAACAACTCCTAAAAACTCTGTAAAAGAGAAAACCAAAAACAGTTTTTCAGAAATTCCAAAAGAGGAAAGAGCCGTTATGGCTTGTTGCAGGCCTACCGGTCGACTGCCGGTCGACCGGGTCCCTGCTGGCAAAAGAGCCGTTGGGACATCGGTCGACTGCCAGTCGACCGATCCAAGAAAGGAAACACAGTTTCCTTCTATCGGTCGACCGACCCAGTCGACCGAAAAGATACAGAGAGCAAACATCTTTTTTTCGGTCGACCGGTATGTAGGTTCGGTCGACCGACAGACATGCACAGCCTGTGCATGTCTGGACACAGCAGCCGGTCGACTGCCGGTCGACCGGTCTGCCTGAAATAGTTTTTTTCTGGGCAGATTTTTGAGTTAGAAAAATTTGTAAAAAATCTTTTAAAAACTCTGGAACTAAGTGTTATGCTGAACTTTGTTTATATACATGTTTTAAACACGTTTTTGAAGATATAAAGCTTTGAGTACATGTATGTATAAACCAAGGCATAAACTTAGAAATAAACATTTTCAAAAACATAGAAACATTCAAAACAAGTGTGTGTGCAAATCCTAGAGCCAAATTTCACATATTCTATCTTTAACAAAACTACACTTACAAACTTCTAGGTCTTCAAGACTTCAACATGGGCAATCTTCACTTGATCTTCAATATTGCACTTTGAGCCCAATTTGACTTGTCTTGAATCCAATACACCTTCCTTTAGGGAAGTAATCAACTCTTTAAGATATGAACCTGAAACACACTTAAACAACAGTTGATATTAGTACAAATAACTAATATGTTTTGTAATCATCAAAAAACACTAAACATGGGTTGATTGTAACCTTGGGCCAACAATCTCCCCCTTTTTGATGATGACAAAACATATGAGTTATTAAACAAATAAAAGAGGAAAGAGCTTGGAAAGCTCCCCCTTAAACAATGCTATGTATTTAACATGAATATGAACAACTATGTAAGCATACATAAAGCATTGAAAAATATCATCACCAAAAATAAACTATCATAAGGAATAACAAAATTTAAAACAAACAACATATATTTTCTCCATATATTTTCTCCCCCTTTTTGTCATACATCAAAAAGGGTTAAAAAAAATTTTAAGACAAAACAAAACAAACATATTAGAAACCAAAACAAAACAAACTAAGATATTTTAAGTATCAATCTTACATACATTCAATTCACCACAAATAAATGAAAATCTTGCATAATCTAAAGGTTTTGTGAAAATATCTGCAAGTTGAAAATCTGTGGAAACAAAATCGATATCAATGTCACCTTTTTCAAAGTGATCTCTAAGAAAATGATATCTAATGTCTATATGTTTGGTTTTACTATGTTGATTAGCATTTTTGGTCATGTGAATAGCACTAGTATTATCACAATAAACTTAACATGATCAAAATGTAAATCAAAATCGAGAAGAGTATGTTTCATCCAGAGTACTTGTGCACAACAAGCTCCGGCTGCTACATACTCCGCCTCGGCGGTTGAAAGGGCTACACTATTTTGCTTCTTGGAAGACCAAGACACAAGACAATTGCCCAAGAATTGGCAAGCGCCACTTGTGCTCTTCCTATCTACCCTACAACCGGCATAGTCGGCATCCGAATAACTAGTCATGGTAAATTGGTTAGTTTTCGGATACCACAAACCTAAATCAATTGTGCCCCTAAGATACCTAATTATGCGTTTTACCGCTATTAAGTGTGATTCCTTAGGACATGATTGAAAACGTGCACATAAACATACGGAAAACATTATATCCGGCCTACTAGCCGTAAGATAGAGTAAACTACCAATCATGCTACGAAATAATTTGATGCCTACTTCCTTACCTTGTTCGTCCTTGTCAAGTTTCGTAGTGGTTGCCATGGGAGTCTTTGCTACTTTGGATCCTTCAAGCCCGAACCTCTTGATGAGTTCTTTGGTGTACTTGGCTTGGTTGATGAATGTCCCATCACTACGTTGCTTGATTTGAAGTCCAAGGAAGAAGTTGAGCTCCCCCATCATAGACATCTCGAATTCCTTTTTCATGCATGACTCAAAATTCTTGCAAAGTGAAACATTAGTAGATCCAAAAATAATGTCATCAACATAAATTTGAACTATGAGGATATCTTGATCTATATGTTTGGTAAATAATGTTTTATCAACTTTTCCTTTCTTAAAATCATTTGAAAGCAAAAATGAAGACAATCTTTCATACCAAGCCCTAGGGGCTTGTTTCAAACCATATAGTGCTTTATCTAATTTATAAACATAATTAGGGTGTGTAGGATCAACAAACCCGGGGGTTGTTCAACATACACCTCCTCATCAATATAACCATTAAGAAAAGCACTCTTTACATCCATTTGAAATAACTTAAAATCTTTAAATGAGGCATATGCTAAGGTCATCCGTATGGCTTCGAGCCGTGCTACGGGTGCAAAGGTTTCTTCAAAATCGATTCCCTCGATTTGAGTGTAACCTTGGGCAACTAACCTAGCCTTGTTTCTAACTACATTACCCGATTCATCCAACTTGTTCTTAAAGATCCATTTAGTACCAATAGTTGGTCTATCTTGGGGCCTAGGAACAAGATGCCATACTTGGTTGCGCTCAAATTGATTGAGCTCCTCTTGCATAGCAAGCAACCAATATGAATCGGCCTCGGCCTCGAGGACATTTTTAGGTTCTATGTGTGAAATAAAAGCAAAATTACCACAAAAATCTTGAATCTTAGAGCGAGTGGTTACCCCTTTTGATACTTCACCTATGACGAGGTCCTTGGGATGATGAGGATTGAATCTCCAATCCTTTGGTAGTGGTTAAGAGGGCTCCTCTTCATTTGCTTGATGTTCATTTCCTTGAGCCTCTTCCACTTTGGCTTCACTTCCATCACCATCCTTTGGCTTGTCTCCCATGGTAGAAGCATCCTCCAAGGTCACTTTCTCCAACCCTTCATCTAAAGCATCAATTTCTACACAATTCTTAACAAACTTGTTAGATTCCTCAAATTTAACATGAATAGATTCCTCAATAGTCAAAGTTGACCTATTGAAGACTCTATAAGCCTTACTAGTATTTGAGTAACCTACAAAAATAGCCTCATATGATCTAGCATCAAATTTTCCCAAATTAATATTTGTATTTAAAATAAAACATTTGCAACCAAACACTTTGAAATAAGAAACATTAGGTTTTCTAGAAAAATACATCTCATAAGAAGTCTTAGTAGTATTTTTACATAGGAAAACACGATTTGCAATGTAACATGAAGTATGAACGGCCTCGGCCCACAAATAATGTGGTAGACCATATTCATTTAACATTGTCCTAGCCATCTCTTGTAAAGTACGATTTTTCCGCTCAACTACTCCATTTTGTTGTGGAGTTCTAGGACAAGAAAGTTCATGTTTTATTCCATGTTCCTCACAAAAAGTGGTAAAGGGAAGGTTAATGAACTCACCTCCTCTATCACTTCTTATTTTAATTATTGAGGAGTCATTTTCCTTTTCAACTCTTTTCTTAAAGGCTTGAAAATGTGAAAAGGTTTGACTTTTATGTTCAAGAAAATAAACCCAAGTAAAACGCGAAAAATCATCTACTAAAACATAAGCAAATCTACTCCCACTTAAACTTTTGGTTTGTGTAGGGCCAAATAAATCCATGTGGATTAGCTCCAATGGACGTGATGACATGATATCCTTAATTGATTTGAATGAGGACTTAGTTTGTTTCCCAAATTGACATGCGTCACAAACTCGGTCTTTTTCAAAGTTCAATGAAGGAATACCCTTCACCATTTCCTTAGAGTTAAGCCTAGAAATATGGTCAAATGAAACGTGGCCTAATCTCCTATGCCATAACCAAGAGTCGTCATCGAGGGCTTTTAAACATGTTATATTACAAGACATATTTAGCATATCTATCATATATACATTACTTTCACGAAAACCGGAAAATACACAAACATTAGAATTTTTGTCAACTATTTTACAAGCAATATCATCAAAAATAACATTAAATCCTTTATCACATAATTGACTAATGCTCAAGAGATTATGCTTGAGCCCGTCTACTAAAACTACATTTTCAATTAAAGGAGAAGTGCCAAGCTTTACATTACCAATACCAATGATTTTACCCTTGGCGTCATCTCCGAAGGTGACGGTGCCACCTTCATGATATCTTGATAGGGTTGCAAAGTTGTTGATGTCCCAAGTCATGTGCCTTGAGCAACCGCTATCAAGATACCACAAACCTCTACGTCGTTGGGCTTTGGAAAGTACCTATATCATTTAAAACAATTGTTGACTTTGGTACCCAAACTTTCTTGGGTCCTTGAAAGTTAGTGTTACGAACCCAAACATTATGAGATGATGCACTTAGTCTATCATAGCAAAAATTAGCTAAGTGTCCTTTCCGTCCACAATGTGAACATGTGTACACTTTTCTATACATAAATGCATGGTGTGTATGTGAAGTGTGAGCATGCTTTGGGGGTTTACCATGATGCATAGGTTGTGTAGCATGTACATGAGCATGAGCATGAGCATGATGAACATTTTTCTTAGGAGCTTGTTTCTTAGGAAACATATTCTCCATCTTCTTCTTATCAAACTCACTACACTTTTTCAAAACAACATCTAATGAGTCTAATCTTTCCTTAAGCATGGCAATCTCATTAGAATCTACAAATGGGGTCTTTCCTTTACAAGCAATCTTATATTTTTCAAAATCATTTTTAGTGGAAACTAAAGAAGAATGCAAGTCATTATTTTCTTTAGAAAGATTTAACACTTGAATACTCAAAGATTCATTATCCTTTTTCATTTTCAAGTACTTTTTCTTCATGAAGTCATAATTTTGAGAAAGTTCTATAAATGCTTCACTTAACTCATCCATGGATAAATCTTCATCAAAAGGAGTTGAGGGGGTTACCTTGCTTGTGCTCTCATTTGCCATGAAGCACATATTGGCGGTGTCGATCTCCTCCTCGGATTCACTTTCGTCATCCCATGTTGCTTTCATAGCCTGCTTCTTGTATGGCTTCTTGGATGAAGATGGCTTCACTTGGTCCGGACACTCCGCTACTATGTGTCCCGGCTTTTGGCAATTAAAGCAAATGATCTTCCTTTCTTCCTTGCCTCCTTGCCATCTCCTCCGTCCTTGGAACTTTGCCTTGTTGTACATCCTTCGGACGTTTTTGACTAGAAGTGAGAGCTCCTCGTCATCTTCTTCTTCATCATCTTCGTCGGAGTAAGTAGCATGACTTTTGAAGGCAATAGTCTTCTTCTTGGAGGGTGCCATGTCCTCCCTTGCCTTCCTCTCCATCTCATGGGTTTTTAAATTCCCAATGAGTCCGATGAGCTCAATCTCATCTTTATCATTGAGTTCCTTCAATGTTGTAGCTTTCACTTCCCATGATGGAGGAAGAGCCCGGATGATCTTTCTCACCCTTTGGTCGTTGTTGATGTCTTCACCTAGAGAAGAAAGCCCATTAGTAATCTTAGTAAATTTAGTAACCATATCATCTATGGTTTCATGTTCTTGCATGCTAAAATTTTCATATTGGGACCGAAGAAGGTCTATCTTGGCCCTCTTCACTTGTGATGTCCCCTCATGTGTTACTAGCAAATGGGTCCAAATCTCATAGGCGGATTTGCAATGGATGACTCTAGCTATGTCATCATCATTGAGGGCTTGTAGGAGTGCATAATGAGCCCTAGCATTGGCATCAAACTCCTTGGTCTCAATTTCGGACCAAGTAGATTCATCACCATCGGGGGTACTAAATTGTTTAGTCACGGCCTTTGCAACTCGGCTACCTAGAGATTGCAAGAAAACAGTCATCTTAACCTTCCATATGGGAAAGTTAAGTCCATCAAACTTAGGGGGTGTCTTAATACCATCGGCCATGTTTACTATGTGGAAATGAATGAAATGATTAGCAATATGAGGATCTCTCTAAGGTTGTTAAGCCAAATCCTAGAGTCCAAGCTCTGATACCAATTGAAATACACCTAGAGGGGGGGTGAATAGGTGTAATTGCTAATCTAATGATCTTTTTAAACTTATGAAATGAGTGATGCAACAATCTCTCAAAAACACGACTAAGAGCCGAATACCCCTTGCGAGGTTCTGAACTCCTTCCTCCCAATTCCCCTTAAATGGGTTAGAGGTGCGCAATGCAACCGTGTTGTATTGAGGTGTGATTGATCAATGCCAAGTATGATGATGAAAATGAAAGGCTCACAATGTAACACAACAAGTATAGCAACACAAGATTCCACAAGTAGAGGGTTAGTTACTCAAGCAAATAATTCAAGGCAATATAAAACAAGAGAAATTGAAAGCAAGAAGAACGCAAAGGCAATCGCAAACAAGGATGATTTGTTTCGAGGTTCGAGCCCGTTGCTCTAGTCCCCGCCTTCACCTCCGTGAAGGGTTTCCACTATCCCCTTAGGATCCCGTACAAGTTAGGCCTCCAAAGACCTCAAGCCCGTAGCTTCACCTTACAAAGAAACTCCACCGAGGAGCTTGTCTCCACAAGAACAAGGATTACAAATAGTGATCTTTAACTAGACCACAACACTCTTTTACAAACACTCTCACTCTTTTACAACTTCACTTATAGAAAGAATATGAAATTTTTGGCTCTATGAAGTGTGGTGAGAAAAGCTTCAGTTGTAGAGTGATATTAGAGATCAAACAACAACTGAAAAAATCAATTTGAAAGAATGGAAATGAAAGCTTTAAACTATTTTTCTCTTTCACTTGAAAACAATGAAAACTTGTATTTTTCTTGGTAAATAACTAAGGCCTATTCCCCACTATTTATAGGGAGAGAATAGGTTAAAAACTCTGATTTTTCCAGCTAATTTGATCAGAAAAAGAGTCCCAACAACTCCTAAAAACTCTGTAAAAGAGAAAACCAAAACAGTTTTTCAGAAATTCCAAAAGAGGAAAGAACCGTTATGGCTTGTTGCAGGCCTACCGGTCGACTGCCGGTCGACCGGGTCCCTGCTGGCAAAAGAGCCGTTGGGACATCGGTCGACTGCCAGTCGACCGATCCAAGAAAGGAAACACAGTTTCCTTCTATCGGTCGACCGACCCAGTCGACCGAAAAGATGCAGAGAGCAAACATCTTTTTTTCGGTCGACCGGTATGTAGGTTCGGTCGACCGACAGACATGCACAGCCTGTGCATGTCTGGACACAGCAGCCGGTCGACTGCCGGTCGACCGGTCTGCCTGAAATAGTTTTTTTCTGGGCAGATTTTTGAGTTAGAAAAATTTGTAAAAAATCTTTTAAAAACTCTGGAACTATATGCTGAACTTTATTTATATACATGTTTTAAACACGTTTTTGAAGATATAAAGCTTTGAGTACATGTATGTATAAACCAAGGCATAAACTTAGAAATAAACATTTTCAAAAACATAGAAACATTCAAAACAAGTGTGTGTGCAAATCCTAGAGCCAAATTTCACATATTCTATCTTTAACAAAACTACACTTACAAACTTCTAGGTCTTCAAGACTTCAACATGGGCAATCTTCACTTGATCTTCAATATTGCACTTTGAGCCCAATTTGACTTGTCTTGAATCCAATACACCTTCCTTTAGGGAAGTAATCAACTCTTTAAGATATGAACCTGAAACACACTTAAACAACAGTTGATATTAGTACAAATAACTAATATGTTTTGTAATCATCAAAAAACACTAAACATGGGTTGATTGTAACCTTGGGCCAACACATATGTATATATACATAGGTATATACATGTGTGTGTACACACATATGTATACATACTTATGTATATGTTTGTACATACATATATATGTATATATACATATGTATATACATATGTGTGTATACATATGTATATGTTTGTATATACATATATATATGTATATATACATATGTATATACATATGTATATGTATATACATATATATGTGTATATATATATATGTATATGTATATACACATACATATGTTTATATGTATATATGTGTGTGTGTGTGTGTATGTATATGTATGTCTGTATATATAATATATACATACATACATAAGTATGTATGTATGTATGTACGTACATACGTACGTACGTACGTACGTACGTACATACATACATACATACATACATACATATATATATATATATAAACTGACCTAGCTTGGAGAACCCTTACACCTAATTGAACAACAGAGTTTCTCAAATCGGGGTTTCGCTTAAGTTAAAATGAAACTGAGGTTTGTAACTCTAAAACCTCACTCAAATTGGAGTTTTACAAACCTAATTTCATCAGGTTTGGATGCCTCCTGATGCAGATGGGGTAGCGAAGAAGACGATCAACTCAAGTTAGATCTCGTTCTAGCACTGACGAACCCTGAAGAAATATCCAAGTAGGGATAACTACTCGAATTCACGATCAAAATGACCTGAATCCACGAGCTAAGGGAATAACTCGAATCTACGAGCAAATATGAGGAAAAACCCAAAAGTTTATTAATTGAAAATTGGATACAAGATTATTACAAAATAAAGGATACAAGAACATATTTATAGGCTTACAAAAGAGTAGTACTCCTACTTGAAAAATATAACCTATTTTTAAAAGAAAACAAAAGATTTAAAAGAGTCCTAACCTATCTAGGCAATCAAAATTAAAAGATTTAAAAAAGATACAATTAATTTTAGAGAGTTATAATCTATCTAGGTGATCTAAATTCAAAATAAAGAAACGGAAAATCAATTGAAATCTAATTTGAAAATCAAAATAAAATTCTAAATTAATTTAGAATTGGACTATTTCTCGTCTGGCGGTCGACTACTGGTTCTGCTTAGCATGGCCGGTCGGGTAATCGACCGGCGTTGAGCCGTGATTCTCTGGTCTTGCTCCTATTTCTGTCCAGTCCACTGGGACTTGGGTCTCTGCTTCTAATTTCTGTCAAGCGATCGACCGGGCAGTCGACCGCTGTCTTTGGTCGCCTTTCTCGGTCAACCTGGCGGTCTACCGAGGCTTGCATTTGATCCTATGTTGAGTCTGGGTCTTTGGTTTCGCTCTCCTACATCACCTCGAAAACTCCGATTTCCTAAACTCTATTTTGATTCCTAAACAAGCCCCATTCAGTAACCTTGTTTTGAGCCTCAAACTTCAGTTTGGGAAACTAAACCCGGTTCCCAAACGAGGCCTTGGCCTCTGAGGTGAAAGTGAAGTAAAAGATTTCTAACCCTAACCTAATTTTAAATACTACAGAGTAATTCTATTTAGGAAATATATCCAAAATACACTAGACTCAACATTCAATATCTACTTCAAATATGAGATGCCAAATCGAGTCAAAACTAACTAGAGAGTTAAAAGGGTTTCAGATCCAAACTTCCTAATCTTGTTTTGTCAACACAATACGCTAAAGATTCAGTATTTACATTAAATATTACATCCCACCTCGGGTCGAACTAATCAGGGAGCTGAAAGGTTTTATGCCAGAGCCCAAACCTGAACTCTTTGGTCACAAATCAGCCAAAAAAACACAGTAGGCTAGAGATTCAACCCCTTCTCTAGCTACCTAGAGAGGCAAAAGGGTTTTGGGTCGGAGCCCAAACCCAAATTCCGAGTTTTGTGTGTTGTGTACGTCAGCCCACAGCCTCAGTAATCCTCAGCTTATAGCAATTCAATCTCACATCCCACCGCACTTGGATTCTGTTCTCTTGAAACAATCATTGCATCCTTCAGCCCTTCCCACAAAAGAGATGATTTACAATCAGAGACTGACAGAGTACTATATTTAGCTTAGACCATCTCCAACTCAGCCCTAAAATGAGTAAAACTCTATTTTAGCGTCAAATTTGTGCTCCAACCCAGCGTCAAATGTTTAACTCCATTTTAAAATTTGCTATAATACTACACTAAATATGGCGTAACACTCTGGCGATAACGCAAGGATTTTTTTTTTTAATTTTTTTGAATAGTTTAATATTATTTGGTGGAATAATTAATTGTTAGGAATTAATTAAAAAAATAAAAGAAATATTCTTTTTAGAGTATCGCAATAAATTGAAGTTGAATAAAAAATTTAATGTGACGCCACTTTTATTTTAATAAAAAACTAGTTCTATATTAAAATAATAGAATGGAGATGGCCTTAGCTGTAAAAAGGCACTACTTATTCATATGTCACGGCAAGAACAGACCTGATCACCGAGGTCATAGACAACAGATCCGAGCTCTGAAAAACTCAGAGAATGTCTTGCTTCCAAATATTCCAAATATCCCATGTATCGATACAACTTGAATTGCCTCTATCAGAGTCTAAAGTCTCAGCTGTCCGCTCTAATCTAAAGCACAAAATATGACCATCAAAAATACTTGTCAAGATTATCATCGCAAATAAAAAATAAAAAAAAAAAGTTCCAACATTTCATGAGACAGAAGCCTACAAACACAGATATTCAGACAATAAGATCACAGAACTCTGCAAGGCCATGATAAGAATTCGTTCTCTTGCAAGGAATCAATTCAACCAATTCATCAAAAAAGTTATCAGCTGAACAAATCATCTGATTTCTTCTAACTCACGCATTTCATCAAACAGGATGTTGGCACCCACAATCGCACATACACAGAAACAGAACAACAAAACCACCAACTTCTAAACTCAAGAATTAAACTATCTGAACAAGTTCTATAATAAAGCAAGCAACAATTAAAGTCAGACCTCACAAAGTTCTCTCCATGTAACTAAACATTTAGACATCATTAGTCCGCAAGCTCAAACGAAAGCACGAGCACTAACTAAATTAACAAATAACACCGAACCAGGAAACTATATGATTCAAGCACAAGAGGATCGATCTCTACTCTTTTGACGACTTGTTGATGAGAGACTTGTGGATGTGAGGGATAACCCCACCGCCGGCGATCGTGCCCTTGATCAGCGTGTCGAGCTCCTCATCCCCGCGGATCGCCAGCTGGAGGTGGCGAGGGGTGATACGCTTCACCTTCAGGTCCTTGCTGGCGTTGCCCGCAAGCTCCAACACCTCGGCAGTCAGGTACTCAAGGATCGCCGCAGAGTAGACGGCCGCCGTCGCTCCGACACGGCCGTTGGCGGCGATCCGCGACTTCAGCTGTCGGTGGATTCGACCAACGGGGAACTAGAATTTGCGCAGAACAAAAGTCTCAGTAAATATGCAATAAATAAATACCGTGAGGGGGTAAATGAAAATTAGCGGGATTAAAGTGAAATTGATAATCCAACCGAATTCGGACATGTTACGCCAAACAGCGGCAGCTTCTGCTGACGTGTTGCGTCCGCATTGGGCCTCTGTGGGGACCACCTCCCCGGATCGCACGGCCAAGCATAACACGTCAGCAGAAGAACAGGGGCTCTCGGATTTCGCGTCGACGGCCGAGATCGACTCAGCTTGCACTTTCTCCCGAAACCCCTCGGTTGAGTAAAAAATTAGGAAAGAGGCGGAGACAAGCGAGAGACGAGGAAATTTACCTGCAGCCCAGCACGAGAAGACCGAGAGACGGGCTTCTTCTTGTCCTTATCCTTGTTGGCCGCCGTCGTTTTTCGCAGCCAAAAGCCCTTTTCCTCCTTTACCTGCCATCTCCTTCCTGAAATTGAAGCAAGAGATCAAATCAAACCCTAAAATCCGAAAGAAAATCGATAGAGAGATCCAATACGAAGAGCACAGAAGTAGATTAAGTAAGAAATTGATTAGAATTGAAAGGAATTGGAAACCCTAAAACCCTTACAGAGATCTGAGAGGAGAAAGGAGCAACCTTTTGGTGTTTTTTTTTTGGTGGGAGAACGAAGGAGGAAAAAGGAAAAAATTTCAAGGAATGAGGAAGGAGAAAAGGAGCGGTTTTGGGTTATAAATAGAGGTGGGATTTGGGCAAGGGCGGTTACTTTTGGGGGGGACGATTGGAATTTTCAAAATTTCGCCCGTTTACATGATTGCCCTTGAATTTTATTTAAAAGACTCAGTTGATGTAGAGACTTTGACGCAAATGATTCTAATCTGCTAGGGCTTTTTGAGAAATCAAAGTTGAGATGGCGATATTGCCCCTGGCTATAGTTGACCGATTTCGAAGTTGGGCTCGCTTTTGATCCCAAATTTTGGCTCCGGTTCCGAGCTTATGAGTTTGGCTTCAGGCCTCGGGCTATTTTCCATGAGAGTGGATATTTCCGCTCAAAAAAAAATGATGAAAGCACCCAGTGATGAAGACACCCTCAATTTTAAAAAATACAAAAATGCCCTCTTCGTCCTCCTCCTCCTCTCCCTCCTTCGCCGACGACCTTCGGCCACCGCCCCCTTGCCGGCGAAACCTCTTTCCCCTCCTATTTCCCCCTCCCCTATTGAGCAGAGGTGAGCAGAGTTCGGTATAACCGAAAAATAACTGACCAAAAACCGAAACCCGAACCCGAACCGAACCGAACCGCTCTAATTCGGTCGGGTTTCGGTTTTGTGTTCCAAAACCCGAATCGACCGAACCGAACCGAATTTCTCACCCTATATATTACCCTACTCAAATTCAATTTAGTGAATCATATAGTTCATAATAAAAAGTGGTGGAAGCTTATCTCATTAGTTTTAGTAATACCATCTTTTTTATGTTAAATATGTGAAAGCAATATTAAGTACACCATCACAATTGAGAATAATATTTATATTAATATAGTTCTTTTTTTCATTCTTATCATTAAAAGTTAGTAATAATTATATGAGTTTTGATATAAGAGCTCAAATACAGTGTAAAAGTTTAGAATATGAAATTTTCAATTCACATTAAGCTTAGAATCTTTTTCTTATTTCCAATTTAGGTAATGGATATTTGAAATTATATTATTAAAGATGATAATATAATGGTGATTAAAAAATGTAAGAAATGATGGCAATATATTGACCTAACCGAAAAAACCGAAAAACCGAACCGAACTGAGTTGATTCGGTTCGGTTCGGTTACTAAGTCTAATCGGTTCGGTTCGGTTTTACAAAAATTAGCAAAAACCGAACCGAACCGACCGATGCTCACCCCTACCCTCCCCCTCCCCCTCCCCTCCCCCTCCCCTCCCGCCTTCTCGCCTCCCCCACCCCCTAACTCCACCTCCCTCCCCCTTCGGTCAGATCTGGCCGAACAGTCCTGGATTGTTCCGGCAGAGCTGGCCGAACAGGCTCTGGCCGTAGGGGGGGAGGGGGAGGCGTGGGGGAGAGGAGGAGGAGAAAGAATAAGGGGGTATTTTTGAAGGGGGAAATGTAAAAAAATTTACAAACTTGTAATAATTTGTGAGGTACTTTCATCAATTTTTTTTTTTTTTTTTTTTTTGTGGGTGTGTGTGTGTGTGTGTGTGTGGGGGGGGGGGGGAGGGGGGGGGGTGGTGTTGTGAATTATTGAAGTAAAACAATTTTAGGAGTAAGATTATAGAAATTATATAGCAGGATAAATTAATAATTATATCTCATTGGTGGTTTTCCTCTTCTGTGCACTATTAATTAAAGGTTAACAACTTGAACTTGAGATCGATAAACCCCCATCAATTAATAATAATATGGTTACTTCATTTAATTCGGTAATAAAACCAAAAAAACAAATAATTCTGTTGTTACTTTAAAAAATTAGAAAAGAATACCATCCACTGAATCTGGACGATAGAGTATATTTTTCCATGTAGATACACTGGCAATACAATTATATGCGCATGAGGACACGAATTGTATTTGTTTTCTTGGTGGTGCAATTTTGAATTCAACACTCCTTCTCTTTGTTTTTCCCCCTTCAGGTTGAAATCAGGGGTAACATAGCTTGGCATAAATAATGCTTTGCAAATTGAGCACTTTATTTGTTTATATATATATTTTTTCAATATTGATTTTTCTTTGTAAAAGTCACTCCCATCTCACTCTCGTTTTGATTTGTATAAATGTTGGAGGGAACTAATTATACGTGAAAATTTACTACTTTGTAGTCATAGTTGTAGTAAGTATGCATGTTGAAGGTGCAGAGATGAGCTCAACAAGACAAACTGTTTAAAATGAATAGCTCCTTGTCACTGCAACGTCTAAGATGAATGGGTGAAATTCACCAAACCATCATTGTGAGTTGGTATATTTTCGTTCCTTGTTGGTTTTGCGAGAGATGTTGGGTCGAGAGAATTATATTTATATCCTAATTGTCCGCTGGTTGACGTCTTTTTTATGGGTCATCAATTTCTTTTGTTTTTAAATCTGCTCTTTAAATGCACGCCTATGAGAATTGTAGGATGTTTTGATGAGAATCTCGTCGTTACCCAAAACCGAAGTTATAGTGAGGATTAAGGGAATTTATATTCCAACAATTGTCGTATTTGCAAATAATGTACTTTTTAATTACAATCATTTT